>OZ012735.1:415682797-416307673 GCA_963859935.3 Lathyrus sativus
CCCCGTCCATGGTGGACAACAATAAAGCTCCTCCTGAAAAGACCTTACTGACAACGTATGGCCCTTCATAATTGGGGGTCCACTTGCCCCGGTGATCTGCTTGCGGCGGGAGAATCCTTTTCAGCACAAGGTCGCCCGTCTGAAAGCTCCGCGGAAGTATCTTCTTGTCGTATGCTTTCTTCATTCGGCTCTGGTACAAACGACCGTATGCTAGAGAAGCTAGCCTCTTTTCATCCATTAAACTTAGTTGGTTCAACCTGTCTTTCACCCATTCTACCTCGTCTAGTTGGACATCTCGTAATACTCTCAACGAAGGGATCTCAACTTCCAGTGGTAGCACTGCTTCCATTCCGTATACCAACGAGAACGGGGTTGCCCCGGTTGATGTGCGTACCGTCGTACGATAACCGTGCAAAGCGAAAGGTAGCATTTCATGCCAATCTTTGTAAGTCACCACCATTTTCTGGACGATTTTCTTGATATTCTTATTGGCCGCTTCGACAGCGCCATTCATCTTGGGTCGGTAAGGGGAGGAGTTGTGATGTTCGATCTTGAAATTCTGACAGAGCTCCTTCATCATTTTGTTGTTCAGATTTGAACCATTATCCGTGATTATCCGCTCGGGAATTCCGTATCGGCAAATGATATCTCTCTTGATGAATCTAGCCACCACTTGCTTCGTTACATTTGCGTAAGACGCCGCTTCCACCCACTTGGTGAAATAATCGATTGCTACTAGGATGAACCGATGCCCGTTAGAAGCCGTCGGCTCGATCTTTCCGATCATATCGATTCCCCACATCGAGAATGGCCATGGAGATGACATCACATTCAGAGGACTCGGAGGTACATGTATTTTGTCAGCATAAATTTGGCACTTGTGGCACTTTCTCGCAAATTTGAAACAATCAGTTTCCATCGTCAGCCAAAAGTAACCCGCCCTCAGCAGCTTTCTCGTCATAGCATGCCCACCAGCATGCGTACCGAATGCACCTTCGTGAATTTCCTCCATGAGAAGCTTGGCCTCTTTTTCGTCTACACAACGCAACAACACCAAGTCGTGGTTTCTTCTGTATAAGACGCCATCCGGGTTCAAATAGAAATTACCCGCTAATCTCCTGAGAGTCTTCTGATCTTGACTGGATGCCCCAGCCGGATACTCTTTATTCTTCAGGAAATTAAGGATATCAAAATACCATGGTTTGCCATCAGACGCTTCATCAATAGCAAATACATAAGCTGGCCTGTCCAACCGAGAGATAGTGATTTGGGGAGCTTCGTTCCAGAAATTGACCTTGTACATGGAAGACAAGGTGGCAAGGGCGTCAGCCATTTGATTTTCTGCCCGTGGCACGTGATGCAATTCAACTTTGTCGAAGAAAGGCAACAATCTCCTTGCATAATTCATATAATGTATCAAATTAGGCTGCCGTGTCTCCCATTCCCCTTTGATTTGATTCACCACCAGAGCTGAGTCTCCGTATACGTCTAAATGTTTGATTCGCAAATCGATGGCTTCTTCAAGCCCCATTATACAAGCTTCGTATTCGGCCTCATTGTTGGTAACAGCAAAGGTCAATCGGGCAGTAAACGGGATGTGCGACCCGTGTGGCGTAGTGATAATTGCCCCTATTCCGCTACCGTAAGCATTCACAGCTCCATCAAATATCATCTGCCATTTGGACCCCGGCTCTGGTCCTTCGTCTGGTAACGGCTCTTCGCAATCCTTCATCTTGAGATACATGATATCCTCGTCAGGAAAGTCAAATCTCATCGATTGATACTCTTCAATAGGCTGCTCCGCCAGATATTCAGACAACACACTCCCTTTTATTGCCTTTTGCGAGACGTATTGAATATCGTATTCAGTCAAGATCATCTGCCACCTGGCAATTCTACCTGACAACGCCTGCTTTTCGAATATATATTTGATTGGATCCATCTTCGAGATGAGCATGGTTGTATGATTCAGCATGTACTGCCTCAAACGCTTGGCGGCCCAGGCTAGCGCGCAGCAAGTTTTCTCCAGCATTGAATATCGAGATTCACAGTCTGTAAATTTCTTACTCAAATAATAGATCGCATGCTCTTTTCTCCCCGTCTCGTCGTGTTGACCGAGAACGCAACCCATGCTTCCCTCAAGAACCGTCAAATACATTATCAAGGGTCTCCCTGCCACTGGGGGTATCAAAATAGGAGGCTCCTGCAGATACTTCTTTATTTTGTCGAACGCCTTTTGACAATTGTCGTTCCACGTTACAGCTTGATCTTTCTTCAAGAGTTTGAATAATGGTTCGCACGTAGCAGTCAGGTGAGATATGAACCGAGCAATGTAGTTCAATCTCCCCAAAAACCCGCGCACCTCTTTCTCCGTTTTAGGCGTCGGCATTTCTTGAATCGCTTTTATTTTAGCAGGATCGACCTCTATTCCTCTTTCGCTTACTATGAACCCCAGGAGCTTACCCGATCTCACCCCGAAGGTGCATTTGTTAGGGTTCAGCCTCAGCCTGAACTTCCTAAGCCTTTTAAACAACTTCAACAGATTCACCAGATGCTCTTCCTCCGTCTGGGATTTGGCAATCATATCGTCAACATAAACTTCAATCTCTTTATGCATCATGTCATGAAAGAGAGTTGTCATCGCACGCTGATACGTTGCCCCAGCATTTTTCAAACCAAAGGGCATCACTTTATAGCAAAATGTTCCCCAAGGCGTTATGAAAGTAGTCTTCTCCATATCCTCTGGCGCCATTTTAATTTGATTATAGCCTGAAAAGCCATCCATGAAGGAAAATACAGAGTATTGAGCGGTATTGTCCACTAACACGTCAATGTGAGGAAGTGGAAAATCGTCTTTTGGGCTTGCTTTATTCAAATCTCTGTAATCCACACACATTCGAACCTTGCCATCTTTCTTTGGCACTGGCACGATGTTAGCAACCCATGAGGGATACTTCGTCACAGCCAGGAAACCAGCGTCCCACTGTTTCTGAACCTCCTCTTTGATCTTCATTGCCATATCTGGTCGAGTTCTGCGAAGTTTTTGTTTGACGGGCGGGCAGTCTTCTTTCAGTGGCAGACGATGCACAACCATATCAGTATCGAGCCCTGGCATATCTTGATACGACCAAGCGAATACATCATTATACTCTCGGAGCATTTCAACCAGTTTTCGCTTGATATCACTCTGCAGTGCGGCTCCGATACGAATGTTCTTCTCAACCCCTTCCGACCCCAAATTGATAATCTCGATAACCTCGTCGTGAGGCAGAATGGCTCTTTCCTCTTGCTTCACCAACCAAGACAGTTCTTCAGGAACGTCGCTATCTTCGACAACCTCTTCTTCGGTCTGGAATACCGGGTGCTCGAAGTCGGGACGAGTCATAGGTGGTTCAAGGATGTCATCTGAAAATGTTATCCTGCAAAAGGAAGGGTTAAGTGCTTCAAAATGCGTATAAAGCGGATAACCACATTGCCATTTTATTGAAAAAATACAAAACAAGAAAAACAAGGATTACAGTATCTACACATGAAAAACGCCATTTATTTAATGATTAACGAAGCAATGTTTATAACAACACAGCCCTAAGCAAATCCTGATGCCCCGGGCAAGACATCAGATTATTCAACAATTAATAAAGCAAAGCATTACTGTTTAAAGGTCACAGGAACAAGCTCCTGAATGGACCAGTTGCACAGTCCTTGTCCTGGCGTGCTTGGCTGAATCCAGGCATCCATATCACAGTCGCTGTCCCCTTCATCGGATTCCGAAGCAGCATTGACAGATTCATGGCATACTCCACTGGCAGAGATGGTGATTGACTTTCTGAAATGAGGGGCCCCCGCGGAAGGAGTTGATGACGACGGTCGGTACCCCAGTCCGAACCGGTCCATTTTCACCGGAATGTCCAATACTTTGCCCCAGCCCTTGGCTTCTCCTGCCTTCACTAGCGCTTGAGCTTCTTTGTACGATGAGACAGCTATCTCTGGCACTTTGCTTGGCCCGGGACTCTTGTCCTTTATGCGCAAACCTTCGAACGCTTGGCATGGCGTCTCGTGGATCTCCCCGTCGACTTCCACATATTTAAACGAAGAAAGATGGCTGACCAGGATGTCTTCTTCTCCGCACACGGTGACTACACTGTCTCCGACCATATACTTTAACTTCTGATGCAGGGTAGACGTAACTGCCCCTGCACCGTGAATCCAAGGTCTTCCCAGCAAGCAGCTGTACGCAGGCTGTATATCCATGATATAAAACTCCGTTGCAAACACTTCCGGCCCCACTTGCAGAGGCAAGGTAATCGATCCGAAGACTGTTCTCCGCGTGCCGTCAAACGCTCTGACTACCAAATCACTTGGTGTGCACAAAATTCCTCGAACATCCAGCTTCATCATAGCCTTCTTAGGTAGCACATTCAAAGACGACCCGGTGTCAACCAATACGTGCGACATTGTCGACCCTCTGCACTCAACAGATACATGTAATGCCATATTATGATCCCTTCCTTTCGGAGTCAAGTCGAAATCAGTAAAGCCCAGACTGTGGCCTGCATTTACATGTGCCAATACTCCTTCTAGCTGGTTTACGGAGACATCCTGTGGTACAAAAGAAGTGTCCAGGACTTTCAGCAAAGCGTTCCTGTGAGCTTCCGAACACAACAGCAAAGACAGGATAGATATTTTGGACGGTGTTTGCTGCAGATGCTCCACAATTTTATAATCGCTTTTCCGAATTAAGCGCATGAATTCTTCGACATCCTTAGATGCTGCTTCTTTTTCATTTACTTGAACCGGAACATTCTCCACCGCTTTCCCTTTTCCCTTCGCTATCCTTTCGGCTTCTACTTCAGGAGATATAAAAATCCTGCCGCTTCTTGTCATGCCTCCTGAGCCCACAACATTATCCACAACCTCCGCTGACTGCTTGTTAACATCGATTTTAATCCCGTCACAATACACCTCTAGCCCATATGACCATGGGACCGCTTTCGTGTTCTCATACGGGATTGGCCCGGCTTTAGTTATAGTAATCGGTGGTCGCTGAGCTGGTGCTGAAATAGTGATCGTCTTCCTAGGAATTGTCACTGTGGCAACATCACTCCGATTATCCACTACTGCCCCTGCCGGCTCATCAGTTGCTGTTCTATCAAACTGCAATACACCTTCATCAATCAAGGCCTGAATGCCTTTCTTCAGATCCTCACACCCCCCAGACAGGGCCCAACAATCTAAACAGTACTCATTACAACCCGGGTAAACACCTTCTTGCAACAGTCGGCTTTTTATTTCGCTCAGCGGCGTCTTTAAATCCTCAACATTCACAATCAGATTCAGACCTTCCTCAGTCAGCACGGCATTCGTCCCATGATTAGGCATGGGTTTCTGGACTATATTCGCACCGGTCGTTCCGAAGTTGATAGACTTGTTGTCCAAGAGATCCTGCACAACGTGCTTAAAAGCATGACAACCTTCTATATCATGGCCCGGGGCCCCAGAATGAAACTCGCAGCGCCTATTCGCATCATAGCCGAACGGGGGAGTTCCCGTTATCGGCGCCAAGGTTCTTTTTTCTACCAGATTCAATCCCAACAAGGTCTGCAATAAATCAGCATAGTTAGAGGGAGGCTTCTCGAACACCCTTCTCGGCTTATTACCCTGGAATCTCCTCTGAGCTTGCTGTGCCCCCTGCTGAGGCTGCTGCTGCTGTGGCATTGGTTGCTGCTGAACCTGTTGTTGTTGCTGGATTGGCTGCTGTTGATAAGGAATAGTCACACTCGACACTTGCTGCTGTTGACGATATTGATTTCTTCCCCTGCCTCGGCCTCGGCCTCGACCTCCAAATACAGCACTAGCTTCGCCCTGACGGCGCCCACCATAAGCTTTCCTATTACTGCCAGATGCAGCTGACTCGTCAACTTGGAACTTTCCTTGCTTAATGTTCCGCTCAATCTTTTCACCCATTAAAATCAGGTCTGAAAAACTAGCCAGAGACGTATGAAACAACATATCATGAAACAGCCCGGTGAATGTGCCGACAAACATATCGTTCATTTCTTTATCTTCCACAGGGGGACGGACCCTGGCAGCCATATCGCGCCACCTTTGCGCGTATTCTTTAAAACTCTCCTCCTTCTTCTGCGAAAGCCCGGCCAACTGGACCCGATTGGGCGCCAGATCACTGTTATATTTGTAATGGGCTACGAACGCCTCCGCTAATTGCTTCCAAGTCTTGATATCAGTGGGCTCCAACCCCATGTACCACTCTAAGGAAGGACCCGATAGGCTATCCTGAAAGAAATGCATGAGCATTCTTTCGTCAGTGGAGTATGCTGACATCTTTCTGTAATAAGCTCGTACATGCACTTTCGGACATGTATCTCCTTTGTACTTATCGAACGCAGGCGCTTTGAATTTAATGGGCACCCTCAGCCCAGGTACCAAGCCCATTGTTGCCATGTCCAGACCCACAGCACTCTGGTTTAGGACTCCCTTCATTTGCTCTTCCAGCATTCTAATCTTTTGAGAATCATCCATCGGCCCGTCAAAACCCCCTCCAGAGAAGGCGTCCTCCTGTTGATCCTCTTGCCACATACCGTTTCCAGCCCCGTATCCATCATACGCATTATTACGTCCAGCTCTGACTTGATTCATCCCTGGAACTCGGCCTCTGTTGCCGTACCCTTGAACACCTCCAACAGGACCTCCAGCCATAAAACCAGCACCGTTTCCGTTTCCAAAACCTCCGTAGCCCTGATTGACCATACCATAACCATCTTGCCCAAAGCCTTGAGCATTAAAGCCATACTTGCCAGTGTTGTCGAATCCCTGATCGTTAAATCCGAACCCAGCGTTGACAAAGCCATTGCCTCCGAGATTATCTCCCACATTGACATCACCCAGCCCAGCGTTGTGGACAGCAGTTTCATTTCCAGCTCCGACGTTACCATTTACAGCAGTGGTAGCGTGGTTGACGTTAGCAGCATTCACATTGACGACAGGCGGAGCCACTGGCGTTGGAGTGCCATCTCCATGAGCAGTATCAACCCGGACAGACTGATGATCTTCGTTACCATGACCTGCGTTGCGAGCCAACAGAGGCTGGACCATGGCCTGCAAATTCTCTTGCCCTTTTGCTATAGCCTCCATGGTCTGCATGAAGAGGGCGAGCTTCTCGCGTACATCCTGCATCTCGTTCTGAATCTGGTCCATGACTTTCCGACAGTTGGATCGTGTAGAATAGCGGTGCGGATGTTGATCTGGAATCCTGTTAAGTACCTGATACAGAGCAAGGGATAAGACACCGTTCATAGATTACCTGTTATGCAAGATGAATATGAATGCAATGCAATGTGTCTGTGCATTAGGGAAGTTCATTCCCCCAGTTCTAGTGCGAAGGTGCCGGTGCAGTGACAGTGCTGACAATAAGAATACCGGAGCTGAATCATAGAAAGCCTCATATATATCAGAGAGAGTCAATAAGCCCAGGGTACAATATCACTGAGAGTACAAAGATGGCATGACCTCAACCAACAATCCTGGTGATGGTCAGCACTATGCAAATAAAGCATACAAATAATGGAATGATCAGATCCTCCCAAAGGTCTGGTACTCCTCTATCAACTTCTTGGTCTCCGGATGGCTTGGTCGATCAAGCAGCCCTTCAACAAGCTGGTTTCTCTTCTTAAGGACACGGCGTACGTCTTCAGCCGTTTCTTCCCACGCTGCTTCTCCGAAGCAATCTTCTAGCTTTCGCTTCTGAGATACCGCTTCATCTCTGGATTTGATTGCCTTGTTCAGTGCGTGCTGGACGCTATACCGGTTCATCACTTCTTCCTCACACTTCTTGATGCTAGACTTCAACTTCTCCTCGAGGTCGGAAATTTGCTGCTTCAGCTTATCTTCCCTCTTCTTGTTGTTAGTGAGTGTAGCATTCCAAGTCTTATTGCAAGAAGATATCTCTCGGTGTGCTGCGTCGAGCGCCTTCTTTTTGGCTTCCAGCATGTCATGGGAACTTCTGAACTCTTGCCCCAGACGTTCACGCTTCTTCTTTTCCTCGGTCAACTCAGCTCCTAACCTGTTTACCAGCTCAATCTGTTGTTGGAAAGCATATACGGCTTTGTTCTTCTCGCTGCGTGCCTGGGCTAACTCTTGCTCTAACCCTTCGTTAATCTTCACCAGGGCTTCTTTCTCCTTCACAACCTGTTCATAGACTTCCCTAGAAACAGTGATCGGCTCTTCTACCGGAATAGGATCAAGAATTGGTGCATCTGGAAATGGCATCTTCAACTGACTAGCCCTCTCTTGAATCCAAACTCTATAAGGTGCATAGGCCTGACAGTCATTCTTTCCTAACAACGGCTTCCCTTTGCGGTTAATACGCGTCCAAGCATGTCGCAACTTGGCTAATAACTCCCCCTTCACGTCACCGGTGAAGTACAGAGATTCCTGTACTTCTTCCTCTTGAGGTGGACTCTTCAGCGCATATCCGAACTGGCGAATGAATAGAGAAGGGTTGTAATTGATACACCCTTTCCTTCCTATCAATGGCACATTAGGGTACCCCGAACAGCTAAAGATGAGCTCAGATCCCAACAGATCTCTATCAAACCACTCCATATCTTCCGACGATAACCTCATCAAACGCTCCGGCCAACCAACTGGAACTGTAGTCTCTGCAGCAGATCCTCTCTTAGGAAGATGACTCTCAAACCACATACTCAACAAGGGCACACACAGATGAACATTCTTCCCTCTTCCCTTCTCATTCTTGTAGTGCAGTGAATGGTAGAGATCTCCGAGTAAGGTAGGTACAGGATTACCAGCGGCGAACAAGTAGAAGGCGTCGAAGTCCACAAAATCCGGTATATTGGGGAATAAAACTATGCCATAGATGCACAAAGCCAACACAGCATTGAAAGCAACCCAGCACCCATTCTTGGCGTACTCTTGGGCTTTACCAACTAAGAACTGAAATGAGAAGCCTGGGACTCCACGGGAAACAGTAGTCACAAGTTCAGAAGCATCCACATGCAAGGCTTTGGCCAATTCCTCCGGCTTAGGTTTGGCATCATAATGAATGAATGGAACCTGGTTCTGCACAGGCAGCTCAACATACTCAGCGTATTCCTCCAGAGTTGGTCCCATAATAAAGTCAGAGAACGTGAAGCACCTCAAAGCAGGGTCGTAGAATTGCAACAAAGCATACAGCCCATCTAACTCTACCTCTGTAGGTTTACACACCAATCTCAGTAGTCTACCATAGCTCATCCGGAAACTCCTACGAACACCCTCATCAGCAAGAGAGATCAACCCCAGTAAAGGAACAATATCAGGCGTAGGCAATTTGTAAGCAACCGTTCTCCTTAAGCTAGTCATGATCAAACCTCAGAAGTCTGGGTACTAGAACTAGGGAAATGCAAATGCACCTGCAGCACAGACACACGTTAGTGAAATGCAAATGGTAATGGATATGCAGTAATGCAATGCAAGCAACATGCAACAGGGACCGAAGCTGTAGCTGAATAGCCTGAACCCAATCAAGAAAGGTCTCAGATAGACCATCCAGAAGTCCTCAAGCCCTGGTCTCAGATATACCTCAAACAAAGCTCCAATACTGGTCTCTGATAGACCCCATAATCATAACCTGAATGGTCTCTGGCAGACCTCAAATCATTTCTCCCACTGGTCTCTGATAGACCTCAGAACACATCTCCAAATAGTCTCTGACAGACCTCGGAACACACCAACTGGTCTCTGACAGACCTTAGAACCCTCCATAAATATCCAAGATCCTGATCAACAAACCGGTGGTCTGAAGGTCTAGTTACCTGCATAACCCTGAATCCCCTCACAGGTGGGTGGCCCTATAACTGGCACAAGGTACGGCATCCTATGCGGTCGTCGGCGTCACAGACTTTCAGGGTTGATGATACGATTCCCAGAAGGAGTGGCATCATCAATTCCTGAAGAGGCCTCACTTAGCCAACTTCCAAATGATCGGTCCCCAGAGTCGACAATCCAACTAACCAGCAACCCACGCCAACCAAAGGAAGGGGCAGGAGGCCAACCAGAGGAACCTCGTCTGAGTGTAGATTTCATGGGACACCGAAGCAAGCAAAGCAAGCGGGCGCCCACTAATTTCTACTCTAATTCTAGGTGCACTCAAGCCCAGGTCCGGCTTATCTCTCAATATCAGAACACCCGTCACACCCCAGATACAGCAACAATAATCAATATATAAAGCTGAAAATAGAAGGTTAGAAATATAAAATAACTCCATACAAAATCCTCGACGGGAAAACAAGCGTTAGGATTGACTCTCTCAAGGGACGTTGGATCCCAAATGCATAAGAACCATCGCAGTCCTTAGCAGCCAGGAGACGTTGGATCCCCAGCAGAGTCGCCAGCTGTCGCTACTGCGAAAATCGGCGCCGGCTGAACAGAAGAGTCGCCACCGTGCGTTATTTATCCCACGGGAGGGAAAGGAAACGCTCAGAGTAAACCTCGCACAACACGGGAAAGGCATGGTCGTCGCAACCAAAACCTGGATTCGGGAGTCGGTTACGCAAGGGGAAGGTATTAGCACCCCTCACGTCCGTCGTACTCGACGGGATCCACGCTTGTTTTCGGGTATGGATTGTTATTCTATCTAAACTATAGGTCAAGGGTTAAAAAGAAAATAAAATGAAAATAAAAATGACTCGGCAAAGTATCGCACTTTATGCCTACGTATTCCCGTCTGGAACGAGAAATCAGAGTCAACGTAGTTCGCCTACCTACGGGAAAGGAGGGGAAGGTTGCTCGCTAGGATATCGCATCCTATGCCTACGTACTTTCATACAGCATGAAAGATCAGAGCAAACGTAGTTCGGGCCTCGTACGACACAAGTCTGTCCTGGTTGATTTTATTCCTTCTGAAAAAGGTTTTTCTGATTAGCAGTCCAAGCGGACAAAAATGACGTTTTGATGAGTTCACGTTCTTTTACGGAAAAAGTGTCTTTTATTGTGTTTGAAATCTTTATGTGTTTTTCTGTTTGTTTTGAGAAAGAAAGAGACAGAACTCTAACCTACGGTTGCGAAGGGAAACAAACTATCCTAATGTTATCATGCATGGGTTAAGACCTAGTGTCTATCATGCTCCTCTCTTGCACAGAGAGAAACAGAGATCCTAAGGGATAGGCAGAAACAGAAACAATATCAGATATATACAGTAAAACAGTAAAATGCATGGATGCAACAATACAAGCGAGGCAAGGGAGTCCCACTCAACCTCGAACCTAGAAAACAATAGGCGAAAGTGAACAGGCTTCACTTTCAACCCAGCAGGGTAAACAGCAAACAATACAGTTCAGAAAACCAATCAAATATCAACAAATGAAATGCAGCAAAAGAAACAGCATCAGCAGCTCTGAATCAACAACTGGCTTCAAGCAATCTCCAATCATTCACAAGCTTCAACAAGCATCAATCTCCATCTTCATGACCTTCAGGCAAGGGTTTTGATCATCAGTCTTCCATCTGCAATGGCTTTTCTTCAAGCTCAAAGCTCCAGGATGAGGGATTAGTCACAAGAGTGAATTGGGTGTTAAGCAATCAGTTGACTACCAAAGGTGGTGAACAGACTGCTTCTAACACAAGAGACAGTTTCTCTCAAGAGTTCTATCTCATAGACACTATCACCAAGCCTTCCAAAGGAAGGGGGTGAGTGTCTTAGAGAGACTCTGAATCACAGAGAAGAATGGATGCAGACAAGGCAATCCATGTTTGAGAAACAATCATTCTAATCTAGAGCTCTGCCTAGCTCCTAAACCCTAGTCTCCTCAGCAGCTGCTAGCAAGAAACTCATCCTCAACTCTGGAAGTTGATCTTCAATCTCTGGATCTTCAATGGCTTTCATCTCCTCAAGTCTTCAACTCTCCCAAGTCCCCAGACAACCCCAATACCCAAGCAAGCAAGCAATAATCCCCAGAGGGCACACCACACCAGGCAACAGATATACAAACAGTAATAATAGCAGTAGGGGAATCCTAACTGTTCTCTAAGGGATCTAATAACTACCCATAGCCCCTATAGTCCCCTAACTAATCTATTCAAACCCTAAGTCCTAAGGGAAATGAAATCAAACTCCTAAGTTGTCACCTAAAAACCCTAGTTTCATTCATGATATTCAAGCATTTATTAATCACCTAAAATTAGCCTCTAAAAATGGGGACTAAAATATTCCTACAAGTTTAACATCTCATTTAAACAATATGAAAAGAATGATCAAAAAATATCAAAGCATGTGAGAGAACAAAAATCATAAAAATAATGCATGAAATGGATCTATTTAATATGCTATTTATTTAGAAAATATGTAAAAAATATGAAACAAAACTAAAAATGAAATTTTATTTTCCTATAATATTCTAGACATTTTAATGAAAATATGGTAAAAAGAATGGATTAAAAAGCATTTTTTATGAATTTATTATGAATTTTAGAAGATTGGTAAAATAATGAAATGAAATAAGAAAATAAAAAGAAATGAAATAAAGGAGGGGGTGAGAAAAGCAGAAAAGCACGTTCAAAGAATTGGGCCTGATAACATGGGGGGTGTGGATAGCGCTCTGAGCCCAACCCCCCAATTAGTGAAACGCCGCGTTTGGTCTTAGCTCAGCTTTCCCTCACAAACGAAGTTTAAACATCAGCCGTTGGATCCAAAGTCAGTCAACTGGTCAAAAGGTGATCTGAGGGTGAAAATATCATCTTCCTCCTTGGTTCAGGGCTTGGAGGGAACTCCATGGATGAACACTCCACCTGCTTCAAACCCTAATTCCCTCGATTCTCCATGAAACGTCAACACATAAAAATCAAATCCGCTCCAAAACTTACCAGGAATCCAACCATGGTGTCACAACTAACTGAAATCTCCTCTAACCCTAAATCCGATAGCTACCTCCAAGAAAAGATCAAGAACTGATTCTCACTATCTTCAAAATTAAAGGCACAGGCATGTTCCTCTCTTCACCTAGATCATTTCCCCCTAAAGAACTAAGATTATCATTCAATATCGAGGGAGTTCTTGGTCCACACAGAAATGGTACCTCTAACAAAATCATCACCAAATCATCTCTAACTTTCCAGAAAGCTTCCCCTAATGATTTCTAACCGTTCTAACCTACTAATTCTAATCAATTCTACTTAGATTAAGGTGCACGAAGAAATTTACAAACCTGGTGAAATGAGATGCACAGATGGTAGAATTCTTCAAATCAATGCCTGAATTCCTCCAGAATCATTCAGTGATCCATCTTCTAGCTTCTGTATGCAAAAAGGAAGGTTGAAAAGCTCTGAATCTTGGAAATGGATCTGAAGCTGCAAGCTGCCAAACTCAAGGTACAGAACACGATTTGGCCTTGAATTCCCTCTGATTTTGATTGCCACACCTTCAATGATGATGATAGAACTGAACCAGATCAAGAAATTGAACAGAATGGAGAAGAAATGAGAAATTGGAGAATGACTTGCTATGGAGGAACTTGGATTTCAATCTCTCTTTCTGCAGCAATTCTCTCTAACCCTTGCATCTGAGCACACTCCAATCCATATATAGATGATGTTAGAATCATCTAGAACCAACTGGACTCTTCTTATGAGAAATTGAGTTTCTCATGTCATGACTTTTTCATTTCATGCTATGCATAGTTCATTCCAAGTTCTCCTTGTTACAGCCCATGATTATTAATTGAAAATCTCCCCAAATGGTATTTTGAACATGTTGAAAAGCCTTGCAAGCTTGTGTGTTAATCCCTTATGTGAGTTGGATATGTAACTTGAATTATAAGCAATCCATGGCAAGTCCCAAATTATGACCTCAAATCCAAAATCTAATAATGCCAATGATCACAAAATATGTTTTCTAGTCAAAATGATATGTCACTTGCCCCATTTTGATCATGTAGTATAAAATTCCCAAAAATGGACATTTCATGTATTAAATTTATGCCTTTTTTAGGTCATTTCTACAAGCATGAGTTACAAGCATTTCCAAACTTACATGGTCTTCTTTCTTGACTTAAAATCCCATTTGGAGCAAGTTTGATGTTGTAAGTTTTTCCATTTGAGGCCTCCTTGTATGAGTTTTGGGTATAGGTTAAAATGACCTGTAATTCACAAATGCCCAAAATACCCTTTGCTTGTCAAGACCATAAGTTGAGTTCTCCACATCATATGAAGGCATACCATACCATTCTAGAAAGCTAAGACAATGAGGAACAATTCTTATGTTGACCAAGAATTCATTTGAAATCTCCTTGAGGGGCAAAACTAGCTTGGAAGTCAAGTCACTTTCACAGACAAAAATTCAGACACCCCAGATGACCTATAACTTGCAAGGACCATAACTTGAGTTCTATAAATCTCCTTGAGGTCTTCCACCACTCAAATTAAAGGTCTTGAGATCCTCTACAAGTTTCATGTTGGCCAAGAAGCCATTTGAAGCTAGCATTTTGACTTATCTTGCTTGGAAATTTGACCTAAACTAGGGGATTTTACAGAGAAACCCTAATTTAGTAACTCCTCTTCTCCTTGACTTCTCTTGAATTCTCCTTGTCATATCTCCATATCCTTCTTTATAAGCTCAATGATGATCCCCACATCTCTCCAATAGACTTGAATGCCCTCTTAAGTCAGTCAATTGACCTAGGGTTGACCTAGGGTTGACCCAGGTGAAACCCTGGTTGACTGTCTTCAACTATAGCTCTTGTGCCTTCATCAATAACTTGTTTTCTTCTCCAAATGACTTTATAAGTCTCTCAAGGTGTCTAGATCCCCTCCATGTCTTCATTTCATAGCTCATAACCCTCTTATTGATCCTCAAACACCCTCAGCTAGGAGATGGACTCAAGGCTTGATCTGCTGAACTCTTTGCTTTCAAATTCTTTCCTGATGACTTGACTGAGATTGAATTGGGATAATAACCTCTTGCTAGGCCTCTAGAGATGAAAATAATGATTGGTCCCCTGTTGAATGACTTGCTATGCTTATGCTATGCAGATGATTAGTCTATGTACATGACTCTATATGCAAATGCTAATGATATTGAAACATAAACCAATTGAATAAGGTTGGGCAAATTTTTAGGGTGCAACAGCAAGCCATTCTCATACTTGATACATTTGGAAAATTCCGCCGTAACCGCATCATAGTGAGGGTGAAACTTCACTAACTCAGTAAACTTAGCGGTGTAGTCCACCATCGACATATTACCTTGTTTCAACTCCAGAAATTCCATTTCTCTCTTCCCTTTAACACTTTCGGGATAATACTTCCTTAGAAACTCATTACGAAATAAATCCCACGTAATCTCCTCATCGTCAACCTCAAGAACTTGCCTCACGCTGACCCACCAGTCATCAGCCTCTTCTCTCAGCATGTGAGTCCCTAGTCTCACCTTGTTCCCTTCAGCACAATCCATCACCCTAAATATCCTCTCAATTTCCTTTAACCATATCTGAGCACCATCCGGATCAAATCTCCCTTTGAACACCGGTGGTTGGTTCTTCCTAAACTCATCATTCGCATTCACGTTAGGTGCACCCTGCACAGCTCTGGCCATAGCCTCTAACGCCGCTGCCATAGCATTGTCATTACGACCTGCCATATTCTGAGGATTCCCAAAAATAACAACAAGGTTAAACAACCGTTCAACCAACACAACAACAAGACAGACACGACTGACTCAACACTGGCTCTGATACCACTTAATGTAACACCCCCTTTCTATACCCCCAAATAAATTAAATAAATCAATTAGGCACTTAGAAAATTTATTTCATCAGAGTTTAATTAAAACATGGTATAAAAGAGGCGCGTCACATTATCATGAAATTAAACACATACGATACCTGCTCAAAATAGATATGCAACAATGGGTAACCCACATCTCAATATTTAGAATAAAGCGGAAACATCCAAATATTGAATCGATCACATTCATAGACTTATATACAACCATCAGTTAATTCATGCTTTACAACATATCCACAGCAGATACATACACATATGTATCACAAAAGAATCAAAGCAAATGTAACTCCAAAAGAGTCAAAGGCTTCCTAACTACCCAGATGTTACATATCAGAGCCATTGGCCAAAAAGAATGAAGACATCGCTTCACAAAAAGAACCTCCAGCTTCCTACTCTGCAATGCCTCATAGAGCATTATAAAACAGCAGAAGGGTGAGAAACAACATCATAACAGTTAATGCATAAAATTGTATATATACATATACTCACATTTGTACAAGTTATGCTCAAATTATGTTCTCACCACGTTAAACATATACAAATAATCATGCCTCTACACATGCTTATGAACATTCACAATATGTTCTTCCAAACAATCATATATAACATACACAGTTATATTCAATCAACCAATGCATCATACACAGATGACTCATGCAACTCATAGAGACCGACACACGACTCTATGCAGATGCAAATGCGGTACCGACTCATTCAACAGATTCTCTAAGGAATCGAGTATTCAGCAGATCCTCCACGGGATCAAGTACTCAGCAGATTCTCCACGGAATCAAATATTCATCAGATTCTCCACGGAATCGAATATTCAGCAGATCCTCCACGGGATCAAGTACTCAGCAGATTCTCCACGGAATCAAATACTCTAGCCAATCCTCCACGGGATTACATGTTATGACCGATTCTCCGAGGAATCACACAATGCAACCGATTCTCCAAGGAATCTAATATAACCATCGTATCATACGAGGTTCTGCAAATCCTCCGAGGGATCAATCAACACACAAATGCATATTAAGATGCTCCACAATGCAAATCCTCCGAGGGATCATTCAACAAAAATGCATACTATGTTCACAAACATACTCATTGCATTTATCACATACATCGCATATATCTATCATGCATTCACATTATGCACCATTCCACACATGGTTTACACACATATCATCCTATCAATGCGTTTCTATTCAATTCGAGCAAATACACAAGATTATCAAACGTTCAAGATTCACCTTTTACCCTACAATCTAGGATTCACGCCTTTCGGCCACCCACAACACGACATGTCAAAATAGTTCACACATCGATCATTCATATAGGCATTAATCATATTTGAATCAACCAAACATCATGCATTGAACAAACAGCAAAACAAAATAACACTGCCAGGTTCGCCAACCTTCGCCTGGCGAAGCCACGCAGCGAATGCTCGCTGACCTTCGCCTGGCGAACTTCCCAGCGAAGTCCACTGGGAGTAATTCTGGAATTACTCGCTGAGGCTCGCTACACACTCGCCTGGCGAACCTTCGCCAACTAACCTCGCCTGGCAAACTTGCCAGCGAATACAGGGTGTTAGCTTCTGACTTGCTTCGCTACAGCTCGCTAGGCTTCGCCTGGCGAACTTGCCAGCGAATACAGGGTGTTAGCTTCTGACTTGCTTCGCTACAGCTCGCTAGGCTTCGCCTGGCGAAGCTTCGCTGCCTTTCGCCTGGCGAACTTGCGAAGACAGAACTTCCATGGCTGTCTCAAGAGCCCAAACTCCACAAAATCAACCGATTAAATCCAAACCAGTCTCAGTGGCACAACCCAATCATCACCCGACTAAACTACATCGTCTAATCCGAGTTCTAACCGATTAAAACCTCATTCTACTCACAAAACCAACTTCTAACCTAAGTGGAAAAAGAGTAGAAACTCTACAAAATCCACACACATACACATACAATCATATACATTAAAGAGATGATGGAGTTTCACACCCTTACCGATCGATTGCAAGCTTTGGTGATGATCCCTTGATGATTCTAGGTTTTCCTCTCCACTTTCTCTTCTCCTCTTTTCTTTCTCTTGTTTTTCCTCTTATGTTACTATCTTTCTTCCTTTTTCCTCTCTTATTCTATTTCTATCTCTATTTCTTTCCTCTCAAATTCTTTCCAACACTTACCAATCAATTCTCACACTAAATTGCTAAATGTCTAAAATGCCCTTTTTACTCTAATTCCCCGAAAACTCTCCGAATCGGTAAAAATAGATAAAATAAGCAAACACCACATAATAATATATAATTTCTCAATTTAAAACAAACATCAATTAAATAAATTAAAAGACTCAATAATTAATGGGAATTCAGAATCGGGGCGTTACACCTTTCGGGTTCGATGCCTCTTTGTTTAACAGATTCCTGACGGCGAGGTTAGATGTTCTTCTCAACTTCGGGTTGAGCCGGCGTCGGGTTCGATGCCTGTTTGTTTAACAGAAGCCTGACGGAGAGGTCAGAAGTTCGTCACAACTTCGGGTTGAGCCGACCATCAAATTCGATGCCTGTTTGTTTAACAGATGCCTGACAGCGAGGTCAGAAGTTCGATGCATGTTTGTTTAACAGATCCCTGACGGCGAGGCATTATGCGATGCATTCGAACCTAGGTTTTAGACTTTGTTACAACATACATTACGAACACTCTAATTCAAAATACTTCTTCTCTAAAAAACACAAAAACACTTCAAACCATTTTATAAACAAGAATGTTGTTAAATTTCAGTCCTATCGCAAACGGTAACGCCTAAGTCTCCAATGGTCGAGCTGCATACACCAAACTGCTAGAACTGTCTGTTAACCCTACTCGGGTAAAACTTTTGAGCAGCCTGTCTTCTCGTTAGCCCGAACTATGTTTGCTCTGATCTTTCATACCATATGAAAGTACATAGGCATAAGACGCGACGTCTTAGCGAGCAACCTTTCCCCCTTCTTTAGCTGTAGTTAGTCGAACTACGTTGACTCTGATTTTCCCATTGCACGAGGGAGTACGTAGGCACAGAGCGGCGATCCTCTGCCGAGTTAGTCTTTTGTTCTTTTTCTTTTGTCCATAAGCCTTTAGCTAGATAGTTTATACACCCCTTTAGATAGACAACACATGCATGGATCCCGTCGAGTACTACGGACGTGAGGGGTGCTCATACCTTCCCCTTGCGTAATCGACTCCCGAACCTAAGACTTGGTTGCGATGACCTCGTCTTTTCCCGTTTTCGTCAGGTTTTTTCCGATCGTTTCCCTTCCCCTCTTTGGGATAAATAACGATAGGTGGCGACTCTATTAGTCATTGTCGACCTCCTTTTTTCGCAGTAGCGACAGTTGGCGACTTTGTGGGGACAGGAATATCCACTATGCGAGTCAATCCTAGCGCTTGTGTGTTTTCTTTTGGGTGTGTGTATATATGTGCTTTATCTTTATTTACTTCCGCATTTTACTTTCCACATGTATCATACTTGCTGTGTTGTGGGGAGGGAAGTTCCATTGAGAGATAAGTCGGACCTGGGCTTGAGTATAAACCTAGTATTAGTAGTGGAGACTAGTGGGTGGACCTGTTTGCTTAGCAGACACAGTTCCCCATGAAATTCACGCTCGGGCGAGATTCTCTTTGACGAGTTCCTTTCCGATCCTTAGGATCCGACTAGAATTTGGATTTGAGGGTTGTCGACTCTAGGGACCGATCATTTGGGATTCAGCTAAGTGAGGCCTCTTCAAGGGGTGATGATGCCAAACCATAGATGGTGAACGTATCATCATTTCTCGAAAGTCTGTGACGCTGATGAACGCATAGGATGCCGAACCTTGTCAGTGGATAGGTTCATACCTGTGAGTGGGTGGGTTATGTAGGAAACCTTGACCTTCAGACTACCCAGTTCCTTACAGTGTGAACCTGTGTTCATGGTACAAAAGGGTTCTTATGTTAGTGATTTGTCGGTACTAAAGCGAAGCGCGGGTTCTTCTCAAGCTACTGCACAACAAGCTTGATCCTCTGTTGCATTTGCATCTTCATTTGCATCTCTTCATTAACATGTATTTATGTTGCAGGTGCATATTTCCCTCTTGATTCTAGAGGTTTTGTTCTTCGTTCTTGACATGGAGCCCTTGAAAAGGACAGTTGCTAAAAGGTTTCCTACCCCAAATGTCAGTTCTATGAGGAGTCTGATTTCTATGGCTGAAGGGAATGTGATGGAACAGTTTAGACAAGATTATGGGAGACTGGCCAGATGTGTCTGCAACCCTTCATCCTTTGAGATCACTGGTACCTACACTCTCTTGCAGTTCTACGATGCCCAGTTGAGATGCTTTGTCTTTCCGAATTTTGTTTTGGCGCCTACTTTGGAAGTGTATTCTGATATGTTGGGGGTACCTATCCGTGATCAGATGCCTTTTGTCCACACAGATGCGGAGCCTGATCTGGCTGTGCTCGCTGCTATATTACATTTGGACGCTGCAGAGTTAAAGGGAAATCTAGTTGAGAGGAAAGGAACTTATGGTTTTCTGTTACTGTTTCTTGTTGAGAAAGCTCGGAATTTCGCTAAGAATGGCTGTTGGATTGTGTTTAGTGCTATTCTGGCACTTTTCATTTATGGCATTGTTTTATTTCCAAACCTTCTAGACTTTGTAGACGTGGATGCCTTCTACCTACTAGCCTCAGGGAACCAGGTCCCTACACTCCTAGGAGACGTTTATCATTCTGTGCACCACAAGAATGAAAATCGAAGGGGGAAGAACGTCTCATATTGTGTTCCTTTGCTTTATAGATGGTTGATGAGTCATATGCCTAAGAATGGTCAGTTTATAGACACTGTTGCTACCTCATAATGGTCTGAGAGGATGATAGGCTTGACTGCCAAGGATGTTATTTGGTTTGATAGAGACATGCTTGGCACAAACATTATTTATAGTTACAGCGGATTTCCTAACGTCCCCCTGGTCGGAAGGAAAGGGTGCGTCAATTATAATCCTTCTCTGTTGGTACGACAGTTCGGATATGCTCTCAGAGACGCTCCAAAAGAGGAAGAGATACAGGAATCTCTGTATCTCACGGGTTTGTTAGAGGGTGATGATTTGATTAGACTTGAACGTGCTTGGCGAAGTATCCATAGGAGAGGCAAAGCATTATTAGGAAAGAGCAATAGTCAGGCATATGACCCTTATGTGGCTTGGATTCATGAGAGGGCCATGAAGTTCTTGATGCCATATCCTCAAGTGGAGCCTGTTTGCCCTCCCGTGATTGAGGAGCCTACTATAGTGGACATCCAAAGATATAACTCAGAAGTGAGAGGAACGAAGCAACTTATTCTTTGAAGAAGCAAACTGAGCTGGTGAATCAGTTGGGAACAGACTTGACTAAGGAGATGAGCGATAGAGAACGGTTGGGTTTAGACATAAATGTTTTTAGTAGTGCGCTTGCTACTAAAAAGCAAGAGCTGAATAGAGTCTATTTGCGGATTTCCAAGTTTGAGGCTCAATGGAATGCTGCCATGTCCAACAGCAAGCAATGTGAAGACCAGTTGAAGTCACAGATCAACAAGCTGAAGGCTTAGCTCAGAGCTAAAGATGAGGAGATCTCAAAGGATGCTTTGCTCAGGAAACATAGTGACTGCAAACTATATGAAGCGCTTGTAACCTTGGAGGAGCATAGAGATGGAGCTAATGCCAAGAGCCGTAGACTTGAGGAGGTTTTTGGGAAGGAGGACTCGGTCGAGGATCTTCAGTCTACCATCAGTCAGCAGGAGTTGCTCATACGTGGTTTGCTCACTAGGCCAAACCATCCGGAGACATAGGAGTTGCTGAGGGAGTTCCCGTCTCGCCACCCAGCCTGATCTTTTCCTTTATATTCTGTAGCTTAGACTTCTTGTTTAGACCATCACCAGACCTGTTGGTTGAGGTCCTTTTCTGTGCGTACTTATTTGATGTTTGTACTTTGCCTGTGGGCTTATGTTTGTATATATGAGGAGTTTTTATTATATGCTTGTTTGTGGGGCTCTCCATCATCTCGGTTGTTACCCCGAAACTAGAATCATGGGGGAAATTTCCTTGTTTTCATATATACATGTTTTTATTTTAGCATGTTTCTCGCATTTGCAGGTGCACCAGAACTGTTAACCATATCTCGTTTCTTGTGCCACTAGTGTTTCAGGATTGCAGATCAGATAACTCACCACTACGGTACCAGAGGAAACCAGAAAAGGCTGATGGATCAGATGCAGGTAGAAATACAAGAGATGAGAGATCATATGGCGCAGCTGATAGAGGTCATGCAAGGGGTAGCTAGTGGCCAGGCGCAACATTAGACTTTAGTGCAACCTCTGATTACACGAGTTGATAATGATGGAGTGTTACACGGTGGGATTGCTTCTAACCCTCCTTATATAGAAACTCCTCGTGCAGACAATTCTATGCCAACTTTAGTCATCCCTACTGCTGGAGGAGGTGGTCACGCTGCTGGTGTTGGAACTGCGACAAGTCTTAATCATGTTGGTTTTGCTAATGAGGGTAATAGAAATGGAAACGACTTTGGATTCAACACCACAGGTGTTGTACATGGTAGCATCGACCATACCTGGAATGAGGATAGGCAGGAGGATTTGTTCTCGCCAAGATTTATAACTGCTGAAGTACCTTCTGAGGCTGATAGAAGGATTAAAATGATTGAAGAGAAGATGAGATCTCTTGAATGCCAAAACTCTATGGGGCTGGATATGTCTAACCTGGGGTTGATTCCAGGCTTGAGAGTGCCTCACAAATTCAAAGTGCCTGACTTCGATAAGTACAAAGGCACTACTTGCCCGAGGGTTCACCTGCGCTCGTATTATAGAAAGATGTCCGCGTACTCGGATGATGAAAAACTCTTGATGCACTTTTTCCAAGACAACCTGTCTGGTCCCTCTTTGGAGTGGTACATGGGGCTGGAGCCCACTAACGTCCGCAACTGGAAAGACCTAGCCGAAGCTTTTGTAAGGCACTATCAGTACAATAGTGACCTTGCACCAAATAGAGTCCAGTTGCAGAATCTTTCCCAAAAGAATAACGGATGCTTTAAAGAGTACGCCTAGAGGTGGCGAGAGCTTGCTGCTAGAGTGCAGCCTCTCATGGTAGAGCGTGAGCTCGTTGAGATGTTTGTTGCTACTTTACCGTAGGTGTACTATGAAAAACTAATTAGCAGTATGTCAGGAAGTTTTTCAGACTTGATAATCACCGGTGAAAGGGTGGAAAACGGCATCAAGCTCGGAAAGATTCAGGCGGGAGAAGTACCCTCACCTGGAGGGGAAGGAAAGAAGGTATTTGGGAACAAGAAGCGTGAAGGTGACGTTAACTCAGTGACAATTTCTAGAGGAAGAGGAAGGGGTCAGTCACAAAACCATTATCTCCAACAGCAAGTTGCCAGTGTTACTATTCCTCTGCCACAACAACAGCAACCGCAACAACGATAACAGAAAAGACAGTATCAGCCACAACAACAAAACCAACAAGGTTATAGGAGGTACCCCGATAGGGCTAGGCCAAATAGAGTATTTGACACTCCACTGATGCCATACTCTCAGGTGCTTCAGACTTTATTACAGCTGCAATTAATTCAGAAAAGGACTCTAGCTCCTTTGACAGGTCTTCCCCCACCTGGCTATGACACAAATGCTCGTTTCGAGTTTCACTCTGGGGCGCCTGGTCACTCTATTGATGATTGCAAGGCTTTTAAACACAAGCTGCAAGACCTCATTGACAGCAAAGCAATAAAATTTTCTCATGATGCACCTAACGTTGTGCAGAACCCTATGCCAAACTATGGACAGGCTAGGGTTGGTGCTATTTTGATGGAGGAGGATTTAGACTTGATAATGGATGTGAACCAGTTGAAAACTCCATTGAAGTTTGTGAAAGACAAATTGCTGGGAGGAGGTGTATTCCCAGACTGCAGTGAGGACTATGTTGATTGCTTAAGTCATCCTGAGGGATGCGTTGATTTGAGAAGTTGTATCCAAGGAATGATAGATGAGGGGACGTTGCAGTTTGAATGAACCGCAGAAAAGAAACCTGTTGAGGAAGTAAGGGAAGAGAGGGACGAGGTCGCTACAATCTCGATCCCATATAAGACTATAACTATCTCAGCGCCTCCTAGGCCACCAACAATCACTATCACCAAAGCAGGACCTGTGCCTTATGAGAGCACCAAAGCGATTCCGTGGAACTACGGAGCTGAGGTGTATTGCAATGGTCAGAAGATAGATTTGAAGAGTCTTCCTGTGGAGTCAGCAGAGAATGTTGTGGGAGCAGGAGCGATCACCCGAAGTGGCAGGGATTCATTTCTTTTTATTTTCTTTTATTTTATCTGTTTTGTTCTTGTTTCAATTTAATTCATTTAAAAAAATCTCCAATTAATAAAATTCATCAAAAATACTTTTCAGGCTCTTTAAAATGTCTTTTATTTTATAGACTTTTTATTTTATTTTTTCAGATTATTTTTCATTTAAAAATGAATTAGTTAATTGGAGAGGTTTTATTTGAATTAAATTATGACATTGTGTGATCTTTTAACTGTTTCTCCCTTTCCCCTTTGGTCCAATGAATGAAAATTGTTCCTCATACTCTTGATGAGTTGAACAATTCTTGAGGACCATTTTGCCCCTAGTTGGTTGACTTTAGGGTTGACTTTTGGTGCTTTCCTTTTGACCCTCGATTTTCCCATTTCAAAGTGGTACATCTTGAATTTAATTTTCTTTTGATGGTGCTTTGAGAGGATATTGGCCTTGTGCCCTTGGTTTCTGTTTGCCAACTTGTTTGGCTATCTTATGCATTTTATTTGGTATTTTTTGAGCCTTTTTCCTAATTTTGAGATGACTTGCAAGTTAAGTCATCTCCAAGGGAGGTTCCCACATACATCTTGACCTAGTTTGACTTGGATATGACATTTTTGGATCCCTTGAGCTTTCAATGCCTTGTAATTCATGTTGCTAACATGTTAAGGATGTTTTTGGTATAACTTTAGGTCATCACAATTATTTTTGCTTGCTCATTTGTGTTCATTTCTTGACTCTTTTGATTAGGGTTTCCATGTGGAGCTTTCTTGCTTTTCCTTTGTGCATATGCTTGCTTTCTCTTGTGATGTGTTTGCTTTTGCATTTGTGCACTCTTTCCTCATCCTCCATTCTGTCCAATGACATTGGGTGTCATTTAAGGTAGCTTGGTCCCTCCTTAGGAGGAACATGAAGCTTACCTAAAGTGATGAATCAATGAGGACTTTTTCTCATTGTTTTTGTCACAGTTGTTTGTTTGCCTTTGATGCATCTCTCTCTTTTTCTCTTTGCATCCTCATATGCATGCTTGGTTGAGATGAGCTTGTAGTGGCTACTGCCCCACACATGTTTTCCTCCCACATTCATCCTACTTGTGCATTCCATGTATGCATTCCCTTATTGGCCTGTTTTATTTTGTTCTTTCTTCTTCTTTTGTCTTCCTTCCCTTAGGATTTCTAATCTCTCTTGTTTAAGAGAGGTTATGATAAACATTAGGGTTCTAACCATGCATGACAACATTAGGTAGGTGTTTCCCTTTTGTAATCCCAACTTTAGGTGCACTATGCATGAAAACTTCTAGGGTTTGGTCTAGTCCCCCTTTAGTTTGTCCCTTTCTCTCCTCATGTTCAAACAACTTCAATCCACTTAATAAAGATAATGAATGTTATCCCATGAGCCTTATACTTGGGAAATGGTGATTGAGTGGTTACCTCTCAATCGGCTAGAGTGTTTAGTATACGTCCTTAGGACGATATGCGATGCATTCGATCCTAGGGTTTAGACTTTGTTACAACATACATTTTGAACACTCTAATTCAAAATACTTCTTCTCTAAAAAACACAAAAACACAAAAACCATTATATCCTTCGGGATCTTAGTCAGGAAAGCCTTTTCATAAACAAGAGTGTTATTAACTTTCAGTCCTATCGCAAACAGTAACGCTTAAGTCTCCAATGGTCGAGCTGCATACACCAAACTACTAGAACTGTCTGTTAACCCTAATCAGGTAAAACTTTTGAACAGCCTGTGTTCTCGTTAGCCGGAACTACATTTGCTCTAGTCTTTCATACCATATGAAAGTACGTAGGCATAAGACGCGATGTCTTAGCGAGCAACCTTCCCCCCTTCTTTAGCCGTAGTTAGTCGAACTACGTTGACTCTGATTTTCCCATTGCACGAGGGAGTACGTAGGCACAGAGCGGCGATGCTCTGCCGAGTTAGTCTTTTTTTCTTTTTCTTTTGTCCATAAGCCTTTAGCTAGATAGTTTATACACCCTTTTAGATAGACAACACATGCGCGAATCCCGTCGAGTATTACGGACGTGAGGGGTGCTCATACCTTCCCCTTGCGTAATCGACTCCCGAACCTAGGACTTGGTTGCGATGACCTCCTCTTTTCCTGTTTTCGTCAGTTTTTTTTTATCGTTTCCTTTCCCCTCTTTGGGATAAATAACGATAGGTGGCGACTCTGTTAGTCATTGTCGACCACCTTTTTTCGCAGTAGCGATAGCTGGCGACTCTGCTGGTGAAAGGAATATCCAATATACGAGTCAATCCTAGCGCTTGTGTGTTTTCTTTTGGGTGTGCGTATATATGTGCGTTATCTTTATTTACTTTCGCATTTTACTTTCGACATTGTATCATACTTACTGTGTTGTGGGGAGGGAAGTTCCATTGAGAGATAAGCCGGACCTGGGCTTGAGTATAAACCTATTATTAGTAGTGGAGACTAGTGGGTGGACCTGTTTGCTCAGCAGATACAATTCCCCATGAAATTCACGCTCGGACGAGATTCTCTTTGACGAGTTCTTTTCCGATCCTTAGGATCCGACTGGAATTTGGATTTGAGGGTTGTCAACTCTGGGGACCGATCATTTGGGGTTCATCTAAGTGAGGTTTCTTCAAGGGGTGATGATGCCAAACCAGAGATGGTGAACGTATCATCATTTCTCGAAAGTCTGTGACGCTGATGAACACATAGGATGCCGAACCTTGTCAGTGGATAGGTCCATACCTGTGAGTGGGTGGGTTATGCAGGAAACCTTGACCTCCAGACTACCCGGTTCTTTACAGTGTGAACCTGTGTTCATGGTACAAAAGGGTTCTTATGTCAGTGATTTGTCAGTACTAAAGCGAAGCGCTGGTTCTTCTCAAGCTACAGCACAACAAGCTTGATCCTCTGTTTCATTTGCATCTTCATTTGCATCTCTTCATTAACATGTATTTATGTTGCAGGTGCATATTTCCCTCCTGATTCTAGAGGCTATCTTCTTCGAGGTTTCCTACCCCAGATGTCAGTTCTTTGAGGAGCCCTTGAAAAGGACAGTTGCTTACAGGTTTACTACCCCAGATGTGAGTTCTTTGAGGAGTCTGATTTCTATGGCTGAAGGGAATGTGATGGAACAGTTTAGACAAGATTATGGGAGACTGGCCAGATGTGTCTGCAAGCCTTCATCCTTTGAGATCACTGGTATCTACACTCTCTTACAACTCTACAACGCCCAGTTGAGATGCTTTGTCTTTCCAAATTTTGTTTTGGCGCCTACTTTGGAAGTGTATTCTGATATGTTGGGGGTACCTATCCGTGATCAGATGCCTTTTGTCCACACAGATGCGGAGCCTGATCTAGCTGTGCTCGCTGCTATATTACATTTGGACGCTGCAGAGTTAAAGGGAAAGCTAGTTGAGAGGAAAGGAACTTATGGTTTTCTGTTACCGTTTCTTGTTGAGAAAGCTCAGAAGTTCGCTAAGAATCGATGCTGGATTGTGTTTAGTGCTATTCTGGCACTTTGCATTTATGGCATAGTTTTGTTTCCGAACCTTCCAGACTTTGTAGACGTGGATGCCTTCTACCTGCTAGCCTCACGGAACCAGGTCCCTACACTCCTAGGAGGCGTTTATCATTCTGTGCACCACAAGAATGAAAATTGAAGGGGGAAGAACGTCTCATGTTGTGTTCCTTTGCTTTATAGATGGTTGATGAGTCATATGCCTAAGACTGGTCAGTTTGTGGACAATGTTGCTACCTCAGAGTGGTCTGAGAGGATGATAGGCCTGACTGCCAAGGATGTTATTTGGTTTGATAGAGACATGCTTGGCACAGACATTATTTATAGTTGCGGCGGATTTCCTAACGTCCCCCTAGTCGGAAGGAAAGGGTGCATCAACTATAACCCTTCTCTGTTGGTACGACAGTTCAGATATGCTCTCAAAGATGCTCCAAAAGAGGAAGAGATACAGGAATCTCTGTATCTCACGGGTTTGTTAGAGGGTGATGATTTGATCAGACTTGAACGTGCTTGGTGAAGTATACATAGGAGAGGCAAAGCATTATTAGGAAAGAGCAATAGTCAGGCATATGACCCTTATGTGGCTTGGATTCATGAGAGGGGCATGAAGTTCTGGATGCCATATCCTCCAGTGGAGCCTGTTTGCCCTCCCGTGATTGAGGTGCCTACTACAGTGGACATCCAAAGGTATAACCAGGTATGTTGTGAAAAAGAAGAGTTGCAGAAGACAAACGAAGAGTTGGAGAATGAGATTGCTTAACTCAGAAGTGAGAGGAACGAAGCAACTTATTCTTTGAAGAAGCAAACTGAGCTGGTGAATCAGTTGGGAACAAACTTGACTAAGGAGATGAGCGATAGAGAACGGTTGGGTTTAGACATAAATGTTGTTAGTAGTGTGCTTGCTACTAAAAAGCAAGAGCTGAATAGAGCCTATTTGCGGATTTCCAAGTTTGAGGCTCAATGGAATGCTGCCATGTCCAACAGCAAGCAACGTGAAGACTAGTTGAAGTCACAAATCAACAAGCTGAAGGCTCAGCTTAGAGCTAAAGATGAGGAGATCTCAAAGGATGCTTTGCTCAGGAAACATAGTGACTGCAAACTATATGAAGCGCTTGCAACCTTGGAGGAGCATAGAGATGGAGCTAATGCCAAGAGCCGTAGACTTTAGGAGGTTTTTGGGAAGGAGGACTCGGTCAAGGATCTTCAGTCCACCATCAGTCAGCAAGAGTTGCTCATACGTGGTTTGCTCAATAGGCCAGACCATCCGGAGACACAGGCGTTGCTGAGGGAGTTCCAGTCTTGCCACCCAGCCTGATCTTTTCTTTTGTATTCTGTAGCTTAGACTTCTTGTGTGGACCATCACCAGACCTGTTGGTTGAGGTCCTTTTTTCTGCGTACTTATTTAATGTTTGTACTTTGCCTGTGGGCTTATGTTTGTATATATGAGGAATTTTTATTCTATGCTTGTCTGTGGGGCTCTCCATCGTCTCGGTTGTTACCCCAATGTTGCACCCTAAAATTTGCCCAACCTTATTCACTTGGTTTATGTTTCAATGTCATTAGCGTTTGCATATAGAGCCATGTACATAGTCTAATCATCTGCATAGCATAAGCATAGCAAGTCATCCAACAGGGTACCAATCATTATTCTCATCTCTAGAGGCCTATCAAGAGGTTATTATCCTGATTCAATCTCATTCAAGTCATCAGAAAAGAATTTGAAAGTTGGAGAAGTCAGTGGATCAAGCATTGAGTCCATCTCCTATTTGAGAGTGACTGAGGGTCAACAAGAAGTGTGAGCTGTGGGCTGAGCATGGAGAGTATGTGGGCATCATGGGAGACTTAGGAAGTCATTTGGAGAAGGAGACAAGTCATTGGTATGGTCACAAGAATTGCAGTTGAAGACAGTCAACTAGGGTTTCATCTGGGGTCAACTCTAGGTCAACTCTAGGTCAATTGATTGATTGAAAGGCATTAAGGGCTATTGAACAGATGAGGGGTTCATCATTTGACATGAAGAATAAGGATATGATGATATGCTAAGAAGAAATCAAGAGAAATCAAGTAGAAGAGGAGTTTCTAAATTAGGGTTTCTATGTAAAATCCCCTAGTTTAAGTCAAATTTCCAAGCAAGATAAGTCAAAATGCAAGCTTCAAATGAATCCTTGGCCAACATGAAACTTGTATAGTATCTCAATACCTTTAATTTGAGTGGTGGAAGACATCAAGGAGATTTATAGAACTCAAGTTATGGTCCTTGCAAGTTACAGGTCATCTGAGGTATCTGAAATTTTGTCTGTGAAAGTGACTTGACTTCCAAGCTATTTTTACCCCTCAAGGAGATTTCAAATGAACTTATGGTCAACATAATAATTGTTACTCATTGTATTAGATTTATATAATGGTATAGTATGCCTTCATATGATTTGTGGAACTCTACTTATGGTCTTGGCAAGCAAAGGGTATTTTGGTCATCTGAGGATTACAGGTCATTCTTAGCCTATGCCTAAAACTCATACAAGGGAGCTTCAAATGAAAAACTTCCCAACATAAAAGTTGCTCAAAATGCCATTTTAAGTCTATAAAAGAAGTCATGAAAGTTTGGAAATGTATGGAATGATACTTGACCAAAGTTGGTGAAAAATGACCTAAAAAAAGGCATATAAGTTGAAAAAGTTGAAATAAAAAATTGGTTTGAGAGATCTACAAATCCAATATGGGTCATCCAATATACCAAATTGATTCCCAACATCATTTTAGAGACATTGGTTCAGCCACTTTTTTGAGTTAAGAGTAAAAAATTGGACTTGCTTTGTATTTTTGTTGCTTGCATAATAAGGCAAGAAGAGGAAACTTGGCATAAGTGACTTTTCAATGCAAGGAACTTGGTTTTTTCATACCTACACTCCCAATATCTCATGAAAAGAGATTTTAATTCAAGTTTACAAAGGGGCAAGCATGAGATAAGAGATCTTCAACATATCATCAAATGAGAATTTCTTTGAAATTTCCACAAGTTTCTAGATCCCTCTAGGACCAATCTAGAAGCTTCTCATTCTGTTAATCATCATCTATATAAGGAAATGAAGCCATTTGTGCATGGGTTGGTGATTCTTTGAGCTTGCAAACCCTACTTTGATTCCTTCACTCCCATTTGCATTTTCTCTTCAAACTCCATTGAAACTTCATCAAACATATTAATTCCTGTTATCATCATCATCCACCATCATCATAGAGTAATTGGCAAAGAAAATTGAGAGGAACTCGTGGCTGGTTTGTGTGATCCAAGTTTTCACTCCAAGTTGCATGAAGAAGGGGATAAGGTGATTCAAGAAGTTTGAGCCACAACCATTGCAAACAGTAGAAAGCACATCATTGGAGGAGCATCTAGAAGCAATTACAAGCCTTGGATCCACCTGCAATTACCTCTACCATAGCTGCTAAACAGGTTGGTGTTTTCTGTTTTCTCTCTTTGATTAGGTGTTGTTAGGTTAGATTAGTGGTATAAGATTGTTAGGGTTAGGAAGAGGAACATTTACCCCATCTGTTATGGCCATTAGAGACAATTGGATTAATGATGATGAAACTGTGATGATCAAGAACTCCTGAATTAGGGAAAGAGAATGTTAGATGTTTGGCTCAGAATACTCACCATGACCTGTAGATCGTTCTAGGTTAGTTTGAGTAAGATTGGTGATCATGCACATCAGGTGCAATTCAGTGTGTCCAGAACTTCCACCTATCGGGTTTTATTATAGGGCCAGTTTCAGTACAAACTAAGAGTATAGACTTGTAGAGGGGAAGAAATGGAGTGATTTTGGTCTTTACAAGTTTCGTTTTCATGGCGTATTGAGGGAGAATGAGAAGCTCGAAGGTTGTGCATGGGAGCTGCTTTTTCTGCAAACCCTAGCTCACTTGGGGACGATGAACTCCCACCGTTAGATCGTCCCAGATACTTGACTCTTTCACCACATCCCACGGTCCTCATTTAATTTCAGAAAATGGAGGGAAGTTTCAAGGTGCAACGCACCGTTTCAATTAGTGAAAACCCCTTGGGCTTAAGTCTGATTCCTATTCGCACACCCTCATGCTAGGCCCAAACTAAAAAACACGTGAAGTCTTTGAGTTCTACACCCCCAACGAATTTTGTCTGTTTTTGTTTTTTTCTGAATGTTAGTGGGCTTAGCCTGATTACTTTTCACGCCCCCCTAATATGAGCCCACCTGGAATACAACTAGGCGCAAATGTTGTTCTCACCCCCCTCTCCTTTTATTTCCTATTTTTGTTATTTTAATTTCTTTAATGTTTTCTCATCTTTAAAAAATCATAAAAAATAGGAAAATTGAGATTTTTAATTCCTTCTTTTTTCTATAGGTTCATTATTCTGCCTAGAAAAATATAGAAAAATAAAATTGGCATTTTATTTTGATTTAATATTTTTCATGCATTTTTTGGTAAATAGCATTTTGTTAATATTTTGTTTGATACATGAATTTGATAATTTTGGTTCTAATAGTTGCTTTAACATTTTTTGTCCATTCTTTTTAGGTTGATTAATAGGCATTGTTAGCTTATGCATACAATTTAGTTCCCATTTTTAGGACTTAATTTTAGGTGTTTAGTTTAGGTGTGAATAACATGAATAAAATTAGGGTTTAAGTGATGATTTAGGTGAATTAATTCATTTCCCTTAGGACTTAGAGATTGAATACTTTAGCTATGGGACTATAGGGACTATGGGTAGTTATTAGATCCCTTAGAAATCACTAGGGTTCCCCTACTGCTATTAGTATATTACTGTATTTGATTGACTGGTATGGTGTGCCCTCTGGGGATTATTGATTTGTCTGTGTGGGTATTGGGATTGCTTGGGGATTGGGAGAGCTGAAGACTTGTGATGATGGAGCCATTGGAGATCCAGAGTTTGAAGACCAACTTCCAGAGTTGATGAGGAGATTCCTGCTAGCAGCTGTTGAGGAGATTAAGGTTTAGGAGCTAGGCAGAGCTCTAGATTAGAAAGCTTGATTCTCAAACATGGAAGGTTTTGACTGCCTCCATTCCTCTCTGTGATACAGAGTCTCTCTAAGACACTCACCCCCTTCCTTTGGAAGGCTTGGTGCTACTGTCTAAGGGATAGAACTCTTGAGAGAAAATGTCTTATGTGTTAGTAGCAGTTGGTTTGCCACCCTTGGTAGTCAACTAATTGCTTAACACCCAGTTCACTCTTGTGATTGATCCCTCTGCTTGGAGGATAGGACTTGAAGAAAAGCCATTGTAGACTGAAGATTGATGACAAAGACCTTGCTTGAGGGCTGTGGAGATGGAGATTGAGGCTTGCTGAAGCTTGAAGTCAAATGTTGTTTCAGAGCTGCTGATGCTGTTTATTTTTCTGCTGTATTTCATTTCTGATGTATTGATTGGTTTTCTGGACTGTATTGTTTGCTGTTTACCCTGTTGGGTTGAAAGTGAATGCTGTTCACTTTTGCCTATTGTTTTCTAGGTTCGAGGTTGAGTGGGACTCCCTTGCCTCGCTTGTATTGTTGCATCCATGCATTTTACTATTTTACTGTATATATATGTTATTGTTTCTGTTTCCGTTTATCCCTTAGGATCTCTGTTTCTCTCTGCGCAAGAGAGGAGCATGATAGGCACTAGGTCTTAACCCATGCATGATAACACTAGGTTAGTTTGATTCCCTTCGCAACCGTAGGTTAGAGTTCTGTCTCTTCTTTCCTCAAAACAAACAGAAAAACACAATAAAGATTTCAAACACAATAAAAGACACTTCTCCCGTAAAAGAATGTGAACTCATCAAAACGTCATTTTTGTCTGCTGGGACTGTTAATCAGAAAAAACCTTTTTCAGAAGGAATAAAATCAATCAAGACAGACTTGTGTCGTACGTGGCCCGAACTACGTTTGCTCTGATCTTCCATGCCGTGTGGAGGTACGTAGGCATAGGATGCGATATCCTAGCGAGCAACCTTCCCCTCCTTTCCCGTAGGTAGGCGAACTACGTTGACTCTGATTTCTCGTTCCAGACGGGAATACGTAGGCATAAAGTGCAATACTTTGCCGAGTCATTTCCTTTTCTTTTTAACCCCTGACCTTTAGTTTAGATAGAATAACAATCCGTACCATAAAACAAGCGTGGATCCCGTCGAGTACGACGGACGTGAGGGATGCTAATACCTTCCCCTTGCGTAACCGACTCCCGAACCCAGGTTTTGGTTGCGACGACCATACCTTTCCCGTGTTGTGCGAGGTTTACTCTGAGCGTTTCCTTTCCCTCCCGTGGGATAAATAACGCACGGTGGCGACTCTTCTGTTCAGCCAGCGCCAATTTTCGTAGTAGCGACAGCTGGCGACTCTGCTGGGGATCCAACGTCCCCTGGCTGCTAAGGACTGCGATAGTTCTTATGCATTTGGGATCCAACGTCCCTTAAGAGAGTCAATCCTAACGCTTGTTTTCCCGTCGAGGATTTTGTATGGATTTATATTTCTGACCTTTATTTTCAGCATTATATATATTGATTATTATTGCTGTATTGGGGTGTGACGGGTGTTCTGATATTGAGTGAGAAGCCGGACCTGGGCTTGAGTGCACCTAGAATTAGAGTAGAGATTAGTTGGCGCCCGCTTGCTTTGCTTGCCTTGGTGTCCCGCGAAATCCACACTCAGACGAGGTTCCTCTGGTTGGCCTCCTGCCCTTTCCTTTGGTTGGCGTGGGTTGCTGGTTAGTTGAATTGTCGACTCTGGGGACCGATCATTTGGAAGTTGGCTAAGTGAGGCCTCTTCAGGATTTGATGATGCCACTCCTTCTGGGTATCGTATCATCAACCCTGAAAGTCTGTGACGCCGACGACCGCATAGGATGCTGTTGCACCCCAAAATTTGCTCAACCTTATTCACTTGGTTTATGTTTCAATTGCATTAGCATTTGCATATAGAGCCATGTACATAGGTTACTCATCTGCATAGCATAAGCATAGCAAGTCAGCTAACAGGGGGACCAATCATTATTCTCATCTCTAGAGGCCTATCAAGAGGTTATTATCCTGATTCAACCTCATTCAAGTCATCAGAAAAGAATTTGGAAGCTATCAAGTCAATGGGTCAAGCAGTTCATCTATCTCCTGGCTGAGGGTATCTGGGGATCATCAAGGAAAGTATGAGCTGTGAATGGAAGGCATGGGGAGTATCTAGACATCATGGGAGACTTGGAAAGTCATTTGGAGAAGGAGACAAGTCATTGGTGTGATCACAAGTATTGCAGTTGAAGACAGTCAACTAGGGTTTCATCTGGGTCAACCCTGGGTCAACCCTAGGTCAAAGGATTGTGGGAGAGGCATTAAGGGCTATTGAGGAGATGTGGAGTTCATCATTTGACATGGAGAATAATGATATGTTGTTGTGCTAAGAAGAATTCAAGAGAAATCAAGGAGAAGAGGATTTTCTAAATTAGGGTTTCTATGTAAAGTCCCCTAGTTTAGGTCAAACTTCCAAGCAAGATAAGTCAAAATGCAAGCTTCAAATGGATCCCTGGTCAACATGAAACTTGTAGAGGATCTCAATACCTTTAATTTGAGTGGTGGAAGACATCAAGGAGATTTATAGAACTCAAGTTATGGTCCTTGCAAGTTACAGGTCATCTGAGGTATCTGAAATTTTGTCTGTAAAAGTGACTTGACTTCAAAGCAATTTTTACCCCTCAAGGAGATTTCAAATGAATTTCCGGTCAACATAAGAGTTGTTCCTTATTGTATTAGCTTTCTAGAATGGTATGGTATGCCTTCATAGGATGTGTGGAACTCTACTTATGGTCTTGGCAAGCAAAGGGTATTTTGGTCATTTGTGAATTATAGGTCATTTTAACCTATGCCCAAAACTCATGTAAGGAAGCTTCAAATGGAAAACTTTACAACACCAAACTTGTTCCAAATGACATTTTGAGTCTAGAAAAGTGACCATGAGAGATTGGAAAGATTCATAGCACAAGGTTTCAAAATTGGTGGATTTAATGAATAAAAATGGACTTAAAAATGAGATTTTTCATATATTGGCCAAATGAAGCAAAATTATAGGTCATTTTGAATGGAAAGATCATTTTAAAGACATTGGCTAAAGTAGAATTTTGAGCTTAGTTCATGTTTTAAGAGTTATCCATGGTTGCTTGCAATGAAAGAAACATAAACCAAATTCAAGGGAAAGAATGCAAGGGAAACTTCTCCAAGTTTCTAGGAGGTTCTAACCTCACTTATATATTGATGCAAGATAGTTCATGCTATGGTTGGTGACTCCATTTGTTCAAAACCCCAAGTTATACACACTTTCTCATTTTTGCATAAGCTCCTAAAACTCTCTACAATCTCCATCAATCTTCATATCTTTTGATTGAATCTTCATCATCATCATTCAAACACCATAATCCACATCAAGATTGATAGAATTGGAGGAAGAATTGTGCTATTCAAGATCACCATCCAAATTGCAAGAACTTCTCAAGAACAAGATTCAGGAGGTTTACACACGAATCACTGCATACAGAATTCACCATCAAGGTTACTGAGCAAGTTTCAATCACTGCAAGCATCAAATTCAAAGAGTTCCATACATGTTTTCACCAATTGCACCAGGTTTGTTTTCTCTTCATATTGCATGATTTAATTAGAATCTTAGGGATTTGATAGTGTAGAACGGTTAAGATAGGGTAGGGGATTGATTGTGATGATTTTGGAGAAGTTTCATGAAGTTGGAGCATGGTGTATCAATTCTGTTAAGGCTTATAACTCTTAGATTAAGGCACGATAATCATAGGTTAATAGCTTGAAATGATCAGCGTGAGATGTGGAGCATGATAGGATAGAATTGAGCAAGCATTGAAAGATTTGATAGCAGATGATTATGGTGGAACTTGACTGTTATGCTTATCGGGTTTGGAGTTTGGCTGAGTGTTAGAAGGAACTAAGGGTATGGCTGTGTAGAGGAAGAGATTTAGAGCAATTTTGCTCTTGACATCGAATGAATCCATGGAGAGTTGAAGGAGAACAGAAAGGTGTAAGATGCGTGCATGGTGTTGCAATCTCAGAGTCTAGGGTTTGCTGGAGGTAGGAGATGATCCCTGGGCCACACGATCTCATTTTGACCTTTGACTTGGAGACTCATCTGACGGTCGCGATTAAAAGTTCAAAACGGAGGGAGATTTCAAATATTGAAACGCACCGTTTCATTTAATAGAGGGAAATGGGCTCAGATGCTATTGACACCCCCGCGCGCGTGGAAGCCCACTAGTTTGAACTGTTTGGCCTTGCTATTCTCACCCCTCCCATTTATTTCTTTTAATTCTTTTTAATTTGTTTTCATTTTCTTCATGCATTTTGTAAAAATCACATAAAATTGAAAAATCATTATTTTTTGATGATTCTTTTTGCATAATTTTCTTTGAAGAGTCTAGAAAATTATAAAAAATAAAAATTGCATTTTATTTTTTATTTGATATTTTTCCCATATTTTCCAAATAAATAGCATTTTAAATAGTTTCATTTCATATATAAATTTGTTAATTTTTGTTCTAATCAATGCTTTAATATTTTTTGTCCATTCTTTTTAGGTTGTTTAGTTTAAATATTCAACTTGTGGATGCAATTTGATTCATATTTTTAGGAGTTAGTTTTAGGTGATTAGTTTAGGTGCAAACAACATGAACAAATTAGGGTTTTAAGTGATAACTTAGGTGAATTAATTCCTTTCCCTCAGGACTTAGGGATTAAATAGTTTAGCTATGGGACTATAGGGGCTATGGGTAGTTATTAGATCCCCTTAGAAAAGTCAGGATTCCCCTACTGCTATTAATATACTGTCTATATCTGATTGATTGGTGTGGTGTGCCCTTTGGGGATGATTGCTTGTTTGTTTGGGTATTGGGACTGTCTGGGGATTTGGGAAAGCTGAAGACTGAAGATGATGAAGCCATTGGAGATCCAGAGACTGAAGACCAACTTCCAGAGTTGGAGAGGAGATTTTTGCCATCAGCTGTTAAGGAGATTAGGGTTTAGGAACTAGGCAGAGCTCTAGGTTAGAAAGTTTGACTCTCAAACATGGAAGGTTTTGACTGCCTCCATTCCTCTCTGTGATACAGAGTCTCTCTGACACACTCACCCCCTTCCTTTGGAAGGCTTGGTGCTATTGTCTGAGGGATAGAACTCTTGAGAGAAAATGTCTTATGTGTTAGTAGCAGTTGGTTTACCACCATTGGTAGTCAACCCATTGCTTAACACCCAATCCACTCTGGTGATTGATCCCTCAGCTTGGAGGATAGGACCTGAAGAAAAGCCATTGTATACTGAAGATTGTCAGCCAGAGCCCTTGCTTGAAGACTGTGAAGATAGAGACTGCTGCTGACTGAAGCTTGTAGCTGATTGGAGATGATTTGAAGATGGATATTGATGCAGAGCTATTGTGGCTGTTTATTTTGCTGTATTTCATTTCTGATGTATTGATTGGTTTTCCTGACTGTATTGTTTGCTGTTTACCCTGTTGGGTTGAAGGTGAAGCTTGTTCACTTTTGCCCATTGTTTTCTAGGTTCGAGGTTGAGTGGGACTCCCTTGCCTCGCTTGTATTGTTGCATCCATGCATTTTACTGTTTTACTGTATATATCTGATATTGTTTCTATTGCCGTATATCCCCTTTGGATCTCTGTTTCTCTCTGTGCAAGAGAGGAGCATGATAGACATTAGGTCTTAACCCATACATGACAACATCAGGTTAGTGTGATTCCCTTTGCAACCGTAGGTTAGGGTTCTGTCTCTTCTTCCTCAAAACAAACAGAAAAACATCATAAAGATTTCAAACACAATAAAAGACACTTCTTCCGTAAAAGAATGCGAACTCACCAAAACGTCATTTTTGTCCGCCGGGACTGCTAATAAAAAAAAAAAACCTTTTTCAGAAGGAATAAAATCAACCAAGACAGACTTGTGTCGTACGTGGCCCGAACTACGTTTGCTCTGATCTTCCATGCTGTGTGGAAGTACGTAGGCATAGGATGCGATGTCCTAGCGAGCAACCTTCACCCATCTTCCCCCGTAGTTAGGCGAACTACGTTGACTCTGATTTCTCGTTCCAGACGGGAATACGTAGGCATAAAGTGCGATGCTTTGCCAAGTCATATTTTCTTTTCTTTTCAGACCTCATCCTTTAGTTTAGATAGATATGTAATCCGTACAAACCAAACAAGCGTGGATCCCATCGAGTACGATGGACGTGAGGGGTGCTAATACCTTCCCCTTGCGTAACCGACTCCCGAACCCAGGTTTTGGTTGCGATGACCATACCTTTTCCCTTTTTCGCGAGGTTTACTTCGAGCGTTCCCTTTCCCTCCGTTGGGATAAATAACGCACGGTGGCGACTCTTCTGTCAGCCGGCGCCGATTTTCGCAGTAGCGACAACTGAAGACTCTGCTGGGGACAATTCGTCCCCTGGCTGCTAAGGACTGCGATAGTTCTTATGCATTTGGGATCCAACGTCGCTTAAGAGAGTCAATCCTAACGCTTGTTTTCCCGTCGAGGATTTTGTATGGATTTATATTTCTGACCTTTATTTTCAGCTTTGTATATATGGATTATTATTGTTGTATCTTGGGGTGTGACGGGTGTTCTGATATTGAGTGAGAAGCCGGACCTGGGCTTGAGTGCACCTAGAATTAGAGTAGAGATTAGTTGGCGCCCGCTTGCTTTGCTTGCTTTGGTGTCCCGCGAAATCTACACTCAGACGAGGTTCCTCTGGTTGGCCTCCTGCCCCTTCCTTTGGTTGGCGTGGGTTGCTGGTTAGTTGAATTGTCGACTCTGGGGACCGATCATTTGGAAGTTGGCTAAGTGAGGCCTCTTCAGGATTTGATGATGCCACTCCTTCTGGGAATCATATCATCAACCCTGAAAGTCTGTGATGCCGACGACCGCATAGGATGCCATACCTTTGTCAGTTACTAGGACATCCACCTGTGAGAGGGTTTGGGGTTATGCAGGTAACTAGACCTTCAGATACCGGTTATTTCTTGATCAGAGATCCTGGGTATTTATGAAGGGTTATGAGGTCTGTCAGAGACCAGTTGGAGATGTGATTTGAGGTCTGCCAGAGACCAGTTGGAGTTATGGTTTGAGATCTGTCAGATACCATTATTGGAGCTTGATTTTAGGTCTATCTGAGGCCAGGGTTTGAGGACTTCTAGAGAATCTATCTGAGACTTCTTGATATGGTTCAGGCTATTCAGCTGCGGCAGTTGGTCCCCGTTGCATGTTACTTGCATTGCATTCTGTTTGCATACTCTTCATCATTGCATCCCACTAACGTGTGTCTGTGCTGTAGGTGCATTTGCATTTCCCGAGTTCTAGTGTCCGGATTTCTGAGTGTTCGATCATGGCCAGCTTGAGAAGGACAGTCGCTTACAAACTGCCTACTCCTGATGTCGTCCCCCTGCTTGGGTTGATCTCTCTGGCTGATGAGGATGTTCGTAGGAGCTTCAGAATGAGCTATGGAAGACTATTGAGATTGGTGCGCAAACCCACGGAGATAGAGCTAGACGGGCTGTACTCTTTGATGCAATTCTATGATCCCGCGTTGAGATGTTTTACGTTTGCTGATTTCATTATGGGGCCTACCATTGAGGAGTATGTGGAGTTTACTGAGTTACCCGTGCAGAACCAGGTTCCATTCATCCATTCTGGCATTAAGCCCAAGCCGGAAGACTTGGCCAAGGCTTTGCATGTGAATGCTTCTGAACTGTTGACTACTGTTTCCCGCGGAGTTCCCGGCTTCTCACTCCAATTCTTGATCGGCAAAGCTCAGGAGTACGCTAAGAGCGGATGTTGGATTGCCTTCAATGCTGTGCTGGCTCTGTGCATTTACGGCATAATATTGTTTCCCAATGTACTGGATTTTGTGGACTTCGATGCCTTCTACTTGTTTGCCGCTGGTAATCCTGTACCGACCTTGCTCGGAGATTTCTACCACTCACTGCATTATAAGAATGAGAAGGGAAGAGGAAAGAATGTTCATTTCTGTGTACCATTGCTGGATATATGGTTTAAAAGCCACCTTCCCATGAAGGGATCTTTTGTGAAGAGTGCAACCATAGCTAGCTGGTCAGAACGCCTGATGAGGTTATCTTCCGAAGACGTTGAATGGTTTGATAGAGATCTGCTGGGATCTGAGCTTATCTTCAGTTGTTCTGGGTACCCTAATGTTCCGTTGATGGGAAGGAAAGGGTGTATCAACTACAACCCTTCTCTGTTCGGCCGTCAGTTCGGATATGCGCTGAAGAGCCCACCAAAGGAGGAAGAAGTACATGAATCTTTGTACTTCACTGGAGATGTGAAGAGGGAGTTATTGGCTAAGTTGCAGCATGCCTGGACGCGCATTAACCGAAGAGGGAAGCCGTTGTTAGGAAAGAATGATTGTCAGGCCTATGCACCTTATAGAGTTTGAATTCAGGAGAGAGCCAGTCAGTTGAGGATGCCATTTCCAGATGCACCAATTCTTGTTCCTATTCCGGTAGCGGAGCCAACTACTGTTTCTAGGGAAGCCTATGAGCAGGTTGTGAGAGAAAAAGAAGCCTTGTTGAAGATCAACGAAGGGTTAGAGCAGGAGCTAGCCCAGGTACGCAGTGAGAAAAGCAAGGCCGTGTATGCTTTCCAACAGCAGATTGAGCTAATGAACAGATTAGGAGCTGAGTTGACTGAGGAGAGGAAGAAGCGCGAACGTCTGGGGCAAGAGTTCAGAAGCTCCCATGACATGCTCGAATCCAAGAAGAAAGCGCTTGACATCGCTCACCGAGAGATCTCTTCCTGCAATAAGACTTGGAATGCCACGCTCACCAACAATAAGAAGAGGGAAGATAAGTTGAAACAGCAAATCTCCGACCTCGAAGAGCAGTTGAAGTCCAGCATCAAGAAGTGTGAAGAAGAGGTGATGACCCGGTACAGTCTCCAGAACGCACTGAACAAGGCCATCAAAGGCAGAGATGAAGCTGTGTCTCAGAAGCGTAAGCTAGAAGATCGCTTCGGAGAGGGGGCATGGGAAGAAACTGCTGAAGACGTGCGACGTGTTCTTAAGAAAAGGAACCAACTTGTTGAAGGGCTGCTTGATCGACCAAGTCATCCGGAGACCAAGAAGCTGTTAGAAGAATACCAGACTTATGGGAGGATTTGATCATTTCATGTAGTAACTTGTATGCTTTATTCGCATAGTGCTGACCATCACCAGGATTGTTGGTTGAGGTCATGCCTTCTCTTTGTACTCTCAGTGACATTGTATTCTCGGCTTATTGGTTTCTCAGCAATATATGAGGCTTTCTGTGATTCAACTCCGATCTTTGTATTGCTAGCACTGTCATTGCACCGGCACCTTCACACTAGAATCGGGGAATGAATTTCCCTAATGCACAGACACACACATTGCATTGCATTCATATTCATATTGCATTACAGGTAATCTTTGGATGGTGTCTTATTTCCTGCTCTGTACCAGGTACTTTTCAGGATTGCCGATCAGCACCCGCACCGTTATTCTACTCGCACCAACTGTCGAAGAATCATGGATCAAATGCAGAACGAGATGCAAGATGTGCGCGAGAAGCTAGCTCTCTTCATGCAGACCATGGAAGCTATTGCAAAAGGTCAGGAGAATTTGCAAGCCATGGTCCAGCCTCTGTTGGCCCGAAGTGCTGGTCACGGTAACGAGGATCATCTGTCTGTGCGAGTCGACACTGTTCATGGAGATGGCACTCCCACGCCAGTGGCTCCACCTGTAGTCAATATACCTGCTGCTAATATCAACAACGCTACCGCTGCTGTGAACGGTAACGTCGGAGTTGGGAATGAGACTGCTGTCCATAACATTGGGCTTGGTGATGTCAACTTGGGTGATAATATGGGAGGCAACGGCTTTGGCAATGCTGGATTCGGGTTCAATGATCAGGGATTCGATAATGCTGGGAAATATGGTTTCAATGCTCAAGGCTTTGGGCAAGATGGTTATGGTGTGGCCAATCAGGGTTACGGAGGTTTCGGAAATGGAAACGGCGCTGGGTTTATGGCTCTTGGGCCTGCTGGAGGTGTTCAAGGGTACGGCAACAGAGGCCGAGGCCCAGTGATGAATCAGATTAGAGCTGGCCGTAACAATGAATATGATGGGTATGGAGTTGGGAATGGTATGTGGCAAGAAGATCAGCAGGAGGACGTTTTCTCCGGTGGAGGTTGCGAAGGGCTGATGGATGACTCCCAGAAGATCAGAATGCTAGAAGAGCAGATGAGGGGGGTCCTGAACCAAAGTGTTGTAGGCTTGGACATGGCAACAATGGGTCTGGTACCTGGCTTGAGGGTGCCAATCAAATTCAAAGCTCCTGCGTTTGATAAGTATAAAGGGGACACATGCCCGAAAGTGCATGTGCGGGCTTACTACCGAAAGATGTCTGCGTACTCAACTGATGAAAGAATGCTAATGCATTTCTTTCAAGATAGTCTGTCGGGTCCTTCCCTAGAGTGGTATATGGGGTTGGAGCCAACCGATATCAAGACATGGAAGCAATTGGCAAAGGCATTTGTAGCTCACTACAAGTATAACAGCGATTTGGCGCCTAATCGGGTCCAATTGGCGGGGCTGTCACAGAAGAAGGGGGAGAGCTTTAAAGAGTACGCGCAAAGGTGGCGCGATATGGCTGCCAGGGTCCGTCCTCCTGTAGAAGATAAGGAAATGAATGACATGTTTGTCGGCACATTCACAGGCTTGTTTCATGACATGCTGTTTCACACATCTCTGGCCAGTTTTTCAGACCTAATTCTGATGGGAGAAAAGATTGAACGTAACATTAAGCAAGGAAAATTCCAGGTTGAGGAATCAACTGCATCTGGCAGTAATAAGAAGGCTTTTGGTGGGCGCCGTCAGGGCGAGGCAAGCGCAGTGTTTGGAGGCCGAGGCCGAGGCCGAGGCAGGGGACGAAACCAATATCATCAGCCGCAGCAGGTGGCGAGTGTTACTATCCCGTACCAGCAACAACCACTTCAGCAACAACAACCGTCTCAGCAGCAGCCAATGCAGCAGCAGCAGCCTCAGCAGGGGGCACAGCAGACTCAGCGAAGATTCCAGGGTGGTAAACCAAGAAGAGTGTTTGAGAAGCCTCCATCAACCTATGCAGATTTGTTGCAGACATTGCTGGGTTTGAACCTGGTAGAGAAAAGAACTCTGGCACCGATAACGGGAACTCCTCCGTATGGTTACGATGCAGGCAGGCACTGCGAGTTTCATTCTGGGGCTCCGGGCCACGATATAGAGGGTTGCCATGCTTTTAAGCACGTTGTGCAGGATCTTTTGGACAATAAGACTATCAATTTCGGAACGGCAGGTCCGAATATAGTGCAGAAACCCATGCCTAATCATGGGGCGAACACCATTCTGACTGAGGAAGGGTTGAATCTGATTATGAATGTCGACGATTTAAAGACACCGCTGAGCGAGATAAAGAGCAGATTGTTGCAAGGGGGTGTTTATCCAGGATGTGACGAATATTGCTTAGAATGCTGGACCCTAGCAGGGGGGTGTGATGATTTGAAGAAAGGCATTCAGGCCTTAATTGATGGAGGCACATTGCAGTTTGACCGAGCAGCAACTGAAGAGCCTGCAGGGGTAGTAGCAGATAATCAGAGTGATGTGGCCACTGTAACGATTCCTCGGAAGACAATCACTATTGCAGCACCGGCCCAGCGACCACCGATTACCATAACTAAGGCCGAGCCAATCCCGTACGAGAACACAAAAGCAGTCCCCTGGTCATATGGGTTGGAGGTGTATTGTGAAGGGATCAAAATTGATGTTGATAAGCAGCCAGCTGAGACTGTCGATAGCGTTGTTGGTTCAGGAGGTATGACAAGGAGTGGTAGGATCTTTATATCACCTGAAGTGGAGGCCGAAAGACTAGCAAAAGGAAAGGGGAAGGTGGTTGAGAATGTCCCAGTGCAAGCAAGCGACAAAGAAGCAGCATCGAAAGATGTAGAGGAGTTCATGCGCTTGATTCGGAAAAGTGATTATAAAATTGTGGAGCATCTGCAACAGACGCCGTCCAAAATATCCATCTTGTCATTGCTCTTGTGTTCGGAAGCTCACAGAAATGCTTTGTTGAAAGTCCTGGATACTTCCTTTGTACCCCAAGACGTCTCTGTAAATCAGCTGGAAGGAGTGTTGGCACATGTGAATGCAGGCCACAGCTTGGGCTTTACCGACTTCGATTTGACCCCGAAAGGGAGAGATCATAATATGGCGCTGCACATATCTGTCGAGTGTAGAGGATCAGTAATGTCGCATGTATTGGTCGACACCGGATCATCTTTGAATGTGCTGCCCAAGAAGGCGATGATGAAGCTGGATGTTAGAGGAATCTTATGCACGCCCAGTGACTTGGTAGTCAGAGCGTTTGATGGCACGCGGAGAACAGTCTTTGGATCGATCACATTGCCTCTACAGGTGGGGCCGGAGGTGTTTGCAACTGAGTTTTATATCATGGATATACAGCCTGCGTATAGCTGCTTGCTTGGAAGACCTTGGATTCACGGGGCTGGGGCAGTCACGTCTACCCTGCATCAGAAATTAAAATATATGGTCGGAGACAGCGTAGTCACCGTATGCGGAGAAGAAGACATCCTGGTCAGCCATCTATCGTCATTCAAATATGTGGAGGTCGACGGGGAGATCCACGAGACACCCTGTCAGGCATTTGAAGGGTTGCGTATCAAGGACAAAGGTCCTGGGCCGAGCAAAGCGCCAGAGATAGCCGTCTCATCGTATAAAGAAGCTCAAGCTCTAGTGGAGGCCGGAGAAGCAAAGGGCTGGGGAAAAGTGCTGGATATTCCTGTAAAGATGGACCGGTTCGGGCTGGGATACCAACCGTCGTCGTCAGCACCCGCTGTGGGGGCACCCCGTTTCAGAGGGCCAATCACCATCTCTGCCAGTGGAGTATGTCATGAAACCATCAATGCTGCTTCGGAGTCTGACGAAGGAGACAGCGACTGTGATATGGATGCCTGGATTCAGCCAAGCACGCCAGGACAGGGACTGTGCAACTGGTCTATTCAGGAGCTTGTTCCTGTGACTCTTAAACAGTAATGCTTTGCTTTATTAATTGTTGAATAATCTGATGTCTTGCCCGGGGCATCATGATTTGCTTAGGGCTGTGTTGTTATGAACATTGCGTGTTAATCATTAAATAAATGGCGTTTTTCATGTGCAAATACTGTAATCTCTGTCTTTCTTGTTTTCTGTTTTTCAATAAAATGGCAACGTGGTTATTCGCTTTATACGCATTTTGAAGCACTTAACCATTCCTTTTGCAGGATAACATTTTCAGATGACATCGTTGAACCACCTATGACTCGTCCCGACTTTGAACACCCGGTATTTCAGGCCGAAGAAGAGGTTGTCGAAGATAGCGACGTTCCTGAAGAACTGTCTTGGTTGTTGAAACAAGAAGAAAGAATCATTCTGCCTCACGAAGAGGTCATCGAGATTATCAATCTGGGGTCGGAAGGGGTTGAGAAGAATATTCGTATAGGAGCCGCGCTGCAGAGCGACGTCAAGCCAAGACTGGTTGAAATGCTCCGAGAATATAGTGATGTATTCGCTTGGTCATATGAAGATATGCCGGGGCTCGATACAGATATGGTTGTGCATCGCCTGCCACTGAAAGAAGATTGCCCGCCAGTCAAACAAAAGCTTCGCAGAACTCGACCAGATATGACAGTGAAGATCAAAGAGGAAGTTCAAAAACAGTGGGACGCTGGTTTCCTTGCTGTGACAAAGTATCCCTCATGGGTTGCTAACATCGTACCAGTGCCAAAGAAAGACGGCAAGGTTCGAATGTGCGTGGATTATAGAGATTTGAATAAAGCAAGCCCAAAAGACGATTTTCCGCTTCCTCATATTGACGTGCTAGTTGACAATACTGCTCAATACTCCGTATTCTCCTTCATGGATGGCTTTTCAGGCTATAATCAGATTAAAATGGCGCCAGAGGATATGGAGAAGACCACTTTCATAACGCCTTGGGGAACATTTTGCTACAAAGTGATGCCCTTTGGCTTGAAAAATGCTAGGGCAACATATCAGCGTGCGATGACGACTCTTTTCCATGATATGATGCATAAAGAGATCGAAGTTTATGTTGACGATATGATTGCCAAATCCCAGACGGAGGAAGAGCATCTGGTGAATCTGTTGAAGCTATTTAAAAGGCTTAGGAAGTTCAGGCTGAGGCTGAACCCTAACAAGTGCACCTTCGGGGTAAGATCGGGTAAGCTGCTAGGGTTTATCGTAAGCGAAAGGGGAATAGAGGTCGATCCTGCTAAAATAAAAGCGATTCAAGAAATGCCGACGCCTAAAACAGAAAAAGAGGTGCGCGGGTTTTTAGGGAGGTTGAACTACATCGCTCGGTTCATATCTCCCCTAACTGCCACGTGTGAACCATTATTCAAACTGTTGAAGAAAGATCAAGCTGTAACATGGAACGAAAATTGTTAGAAGGCGTTCGATAAAATAAAGAAGTATTTGCAGGAACCTCCTATTTTGATACCCCCAGTGGCGGGCAGACCCTTGATCATGTATTTGACGGTTCTTGAGGGAAGCATGGGCTGTGTTCTCGGTCAGCACGACGAGACAGGGAGAAAAGAGCATGCAATCTATTACTTGAGTAAGAAATTTACAGATTGTGAATCTCGATACTCAATGCTTGAGAAAACTTGTTGCGCGCTAGCCTGGGCCGCCAAGCGTTTGAGGCAATACATGCTGAATCATACAACCATGCTCATCTCGAAGATGGATCCTATCAAATATGTATTCGAAAAGCAGGCGTTGTCAGGGAGAATTGCCCGTTGGCAGATGGTTTTGACTGAATATGACATCCAGTACGTCTCGCAAAAGGCAATAAAGGGGAGTGTGTTGTCTGAGTATTTGGCTGAGCAGCCTATTGAAGATTACCAATCAATGAGGTTTGATTTTCCTGACGAGGATATCATGTACCTAAAGATGAAAGATTGTGAAGAGCCGTTGCCAGACGAAGGACCAGAGTTGGGTTCCAAATGGAAGATGATATTTGACGGAGCTGTAAATGCTTACGGTAGCGGAATAGGGGCAATCATTACTACACCACACGGGTCGCACATCCCGTTTACTGCCCGATTGACCTTTGCCGTTACCAATAATGAGGCCGAATACGAAGCTTGTATAATGGGGCTTGAAGAAGCCATCGATTTGCGAATCAAACATTTAGACGTATACGGAGACTCAGCTCTGGTGGTGAATCAGATCAAAGGGGAATGGGAGACACGTCAGCCCAACTTGATACATTATATGAATTATGCAAGGAGATTGTTGCCTTTCTTCGACAAGGTTGAATTGCATCACGTACCGCGGGCAGAGAATCAAATGGCTGATGCCCTCGCCACTTTGTCATCCATGTACAAAGTCAACTTCTGGAACGAGGCTCCCCAAATCATTATCTCTCGGTTGGACAGACCAGCTTACGTATTTGCTATTGATGAGGCATCCGATGACAAACCGTGGTATTTTGATATCCTTAATTTCCTGAAGAACAGAGAGTATCCGGCTGGGGCATCCAGTCAAGATCAGAAGACTCTCAGGAGATTAGCGGGTAATTTCTATTTGAATCCGGATGGCGTATTATACAGAAGAAACCACGACTTGGTGCTATTGCGTTGCGTAGATGAAAAGAGGCAAAGCTGCTCATGGAGGAAATACACGAGGGTACCTTTGGTATGCATGCTGGCAGGCATGCTATGACGAGAAAGCTGCTGCGGGCAGGTTATTTTTGGCTGACTATGGAGACTGATTGTTTCAAGTTCGCAAGGAAGTGCCACAAGTGCCAAATTTATGCTGATAAGATTCATGTGCCTCCGAGTCCCCTGAATGTAATGTCATCTCCGTGGCCATTCTTGATGTGGGGAATCGATATGATTGGAAAGATCGAGCCGACGGCTTCTAATGGACACCGGTTCATTCTCGTAGCAATTGATTACTTCACCAAGTGGGTGGAAGCGGCGTCCTACGCCAATGTAACGAAGCAAGTGGTGGCTAGATTCATCAAGAGAGATATCATTTGCCGATACGGGATCCCCGAGCGGATACTCACGGACAACGGTTCGAACCTGAACAACAAAATGATGAAGGAGCTTTGTCAGAATTTCAAGATCGAACATCACAACTCCTCCCCTTACCGACCCAAGATGAATGGCGCTGTCGAAGCGGCCAATAAGAATATCAAGAAGATCGTTCAGAAAATGGTGGTGACCTATAAGGATTGGCATGAGATGATACCTTTCGCATTGCACGGTTATCGTACGACGGTACGCACATCAACCGGGGCAACCCCGTTCTCGTTAGTATACGGAATGGAGGCGGTATTACCATTAGAAGTTGAGATCCCTTCTCTGAGGGTATTGCGAGACGTTCAGCTGGACGAGGCAGAATGGGTAAAAGACAGGTTGAATCAACTGAGTTTGATAGATGAGAAGAGGCTAGCTTCTCTAGCGTATGGTCGTTTGTACGAGAGCCGAATGAAGAAAGCATATGATAAGAAGATACATCCGTGAAGCTTTCAGACGGGCGACCTTGTGCTGAAAAGGATTCTCCCGCCGCAAGCAGATCATAGGGGCAAGTGGACCCCCAACTACGAAGGGCCATATGTTGTCAGGAAAGTCTTTTCAGGAGGAGCGTTGTTGTTGTCCACCATGGACGGTGAAGACTTCACGTCACCTGTGAATTCAGACGCAGTTAAAAAATACTTTGCTTAAAATAGACCCACTGGACAGGAAAAAAAAAAGAGAGTCCAGGCAAAAATGGGGCATGCTGGCGAACCAAAAACAGAATAAAAGGTTCGGGCAAAAGTTAGGGATAAAAGTAAAAAATGTACACCCGCGAAGTTGAAAACCTACACTGGGCGGCTTCGGAAAAAAGGGGTATCCCGGTGAACTGAAAACCCGTAAAGGGCGGTTCACGCAAAAGTTAGGGATTTGAAAAGCAAATGACTGCGGTCCGAATTTGGCATTTCAGTAAACATCAGCGCGGGAGGATACCTAAAAGATCGGTTATCTGATACAACCTCTTCAGAAGTGTGAATACCGGGAAAGCATTAGAGTCGGATGAGTCATAGGAGGATCAGTTCGTGGTGTTCGTCTGCATCCCGTTGCCGACATGTGTACAAAGTTTAATTTGTCAAAATATTTATGCTTCTTGTGCATACTTGTGTATTTGCTTTGGGTAGCTTCCTCATTTCAGGAGTTACATCCCGTGTATAAAACTCCGCCCATTCAGGGGCCCAATCAATGAAATATGTTATTCAGTACTTGATGCTGGTTCTTTACTGTTCCGTGCATGATAAAACGCCTAAGTTTATTGAAACTAGCATGTGTATAACATCACTGGCCCTTGCCAACAATTGCTAAAGCTTTGAATTAACTGAAAATAACGTCACTAACCTGAATCGATTTGGTTGTATAGGCTTGTCTTGTCTCGTTTGTGTTGTTGCAGGTTTCATAGCCGCATGAGGAAGATGAGCAAAAGGTTGCAGTAACGAAAGGTGCGTTCCCCACGCAGGTCATGCATGTTCTTCCTGAAGAAGGATCGAATTCCCCAGCTAGTCGTAACCTATCCAGAAGGCCTGCTCCAATAAAGCCAGTTATCCTCATCAGAATTGGCGATTCCAAAATTGTAGGCTGTATTCAGACAATGCATCTCAAGCAGAGTGGTTTAGCCGCAGAGGATTAATATTTGTGAGCTGTATTCAGGCAGTTTAGCTTTCCCCGCAGGGTCATTTACCCTCCCCACAGTGGAGTCGGTTGGTTTTCTCGAGAGAATCATCCCATCCCCAGCGGAATTCTCTTCTCAGCAAGTATCCCTTTCAGTGGAACTCGAAGATTAAGACTCTCCCCAGCAGAGTTGGTGTGGATCATGGCATGTATTTTTCCGGAACATCGTGTGATACCCGTTCACTTTCCCGCAGAAGTTCAATCATACCAGGCGCATCTGTTAGTCTCCAGCAGAGTTATATCCCCCAGCAGGGTGTTCCTTCAACAAGGTGCTTGGTTCAAGTTCCGTTTCCCAGCTGAGTCGACTTCATCTTTCCATCATTTATTTTGCTGGAATGATTCTGTAGCATCCGGCTATCCTCAGCGGAGTCGGCATCATCTTCAGCATTTATTTTGTTGAAGCAGTTCCTGTATCTCAGCAGCTCGAGACTGCATTTGCATTGGCATATAGTGTCCTATTCGCATTCACCAAATAAAGGCGTAGCATTCCCCCGTCGAAGGGAGCATTGCATCATTGTCGAACGCACGCATTTTTGAAACATAAACTAGGTTGGCCAACCGTTTGTTTCAAGTATTGTTTCTCGTGCAGGTAGAAAGAGCCCTTGCTCAAGTGAATCAAAAAGCAGCTTTGGCGCTACTCCCCACAGAGTCAGCAGGATAAGTTTCCCCTTATCCCCAAGCAGAACTATTGGTCATCAAAGGATTCATGAATCAGAATTTCAGAGGCTACCGCCGGGTATCAGAACAGGCATCCGGAAGTTTGGTTTCCAAATGTCCCCAGTAGAGTCAGCTTCAAAGTTGCTGTCACGTCAGTGATAAGAAGTTTGCGGACCAATGGAAGGATGAGTCCTAACGTGGACAATTTTATTGACGGGATTTCTTTGTGCTAGAGAAGATTGTTGGAATGTGGAGTCCTAATGTGGACATTTCCTCAGGTCGACGATGTGTGTTAGTCCTAACGTGGACAGGTTCGAGTTCTTGGTGTTGATTGAGTGTGGAGTCCTGACACGGACAAAGTTCGTTACTCTTCGTGTTGGTGTCCTGACGTGGACAATTTATTTCCAACGAATAGCTTTATTTGTAATGGTGAAAGGGGTGTCCTAATGTAGACAAGTTTGTAGTTCTTCGTGTCGTCAAAACGCGAGAATCCTGACGGGGACAATTTTATCCTTCTTCGTGTTATTGGCAAAATGTGTGTCCTGACGTGGACGGGGTTTATTTCCCCAGCAAGTCGAAGACGCGCGAGTCCTGACGTGGACAGGTTCTATTATTTCATCAGATGAAGATGTGAGTCCTTATGTGGACGAATCAAAATATGTTTCCTTACGTGGAAAGATTGTATTCCTTACGTGGACAAATCGAAAGATGGAGATTCCTTACGTGGAAAGATATATTCCTTACGTGGAAAGTGTAGTCCTGACGCGGACAGATCCAGACGAAGTATTATTCCTAACGTGGAAGAATGTTACTCCTTACGTGGAAAGGTGAGTCCTAACGTGGACGGTGTCATTCCTAACGTGGAAAGGGTGTTCCTTACGTGGACAGGTCAGATTGAGTTTGTATTCCTTACGTGGAAGAACGATTTATTCCTAACGTGGAAAGTTCAGTCCTGACGTGGGCAGATTCAGATCAAGTTGGTTTCCTTACGTGGAAAAGAAGGTGTTATTCCTAACGTGGAAAGGTGAGTCCTAACATGGACAATGTTATTCCTAACGTGGAACGGTTATTCCTTACGTGGAAAGACGAGTCATCCCCAGCACGGTCGCTAATGGATCAGTTGGTTGCCGTAACAGTCAGATTCAGCTGATGAATGTCGTTCCCCAAGCAGTGGCGCAGTTTATTTCTGCGGTTGGCAAATTTCTGGGTTCCTAGTATTCAACCGTCTCGTACCGCGAATGTCCGAAGGCTCCGGGCTCTTCACCCAATCGAGTCCGAGTCGCTTGAATAGGGGCAGCTGTTGCACCCCAAAATTTGCTCAACCTTATTCACTTGGTTTATGTTTCAATTGCATTAGCATTTGCATATAGAGCCATGTACATATGTTACTCATCTGCATAGCATAAGCATAGCAAGTCAGCTAACAGGGGGACCAATCATTATTCTCATCTCTAGAGGCCTATCAAGAGGTTATTATCCTGATTCAACCTCATTCAAGTCATCAGAAAAGAATTTGGAAGCTATCAAGTCAATGGGTCAAGCAGTTCATCTATCTCCTGGCTGAGGGTATCTAGGGATCATCAAGGAAAGTATGAGCTGTGAATTGAAGGCATGGGGAGTATCTAGACATCATGGGAGACTTGGAAAGTCATTTGGAGAAGGAGACAAGTCATTGGTGTGATCACAAGTATTGCAGTTGAAGACAGTCAACTAGGGTTTCATCTGGGTCAACCCTGGGTCAACCCTAGGTCAAAGGATTGTGGGAGAGGCATTAAGGGCTATTGAGGAGATGTGGAGTTCATCGTTTGACATGGAGAATAAGGATATGTTGTTGTGCTAAGAAGAATTCAAGAGAAATCAAGGAGAAGAGGAGTTTCTAAATTAGGGTTTCTATGTAAAGTCCCCTAGTTTAGGTCAAACTTCCAAGCAAGATAAGTCAAAATTCAAGTTTCAAATGGATCCCTGGTCAACATGAAACTTGTAGAGGATCTCAATAACTTTAATTTGAGTGGTGGAAGACATCAAGGAGATTTATAGAACTCAAGTTATGGTCCTTGCAAGTTACAGGTCATCTGAGGTATCTGAAATTTTGTCTATAAAAGTGACTTGACTTCAAAGCAATTTTTACCCCTCAAGGAGATTTCAAATGAATTTCTGGTCAACATAAGAGTTGTTCCTTATTGTCTTAGCTTTCTAGAATGGTATGGTATGCCTTCATAGGATGTGTGGAACTCTACTTATGGTCTTGGCAAGCAAAGGGTATTTTGGTCATTTGTGAATTACATGTCATTTTAACCTATGCCCAAAACTCATGTAAGGAAGCTTCAAATGGAAAACTTTACAACACCAAACTTGTTCCAAATGACATTATGAGTCTAGAAAAGTGACCATGAGAGATTGGAAAGATTCATAGCACAAGGTTTCAAAATTGGTGGATTTAATGAATAAAAATGGACTTAAAAATGAGATTTTTCATATATTGGCCAAATGAAGCAAAATTATAGGTCATTTTGAATGGAAAGATCATTTTAAAGACATTGGCTAAAGTATAATTTTGATCTTAGTTCATTTTTTAAGAGTTATCCATGGTTCCTTGCAATGAAAGAAACATAAACCAAATTCAAGGGAAAGAATGCAAGGGAAACTTCTCCAAGTTTCTAGGAGGTTCTAACCTCACTTATATATTGATGCAAGATAGTTCATGCTATGGTTGGTGACTCCATTTGTTCAAAACCCCAAGTTATACACACTTTCTCATTTTTGCATAAGCTCCTAAAACTCTCTACAATCTCCATCAATCTTCATATCTTTTGATTGAATCTTCATCATCATCATTCAAACACCATAATCCACATCAAGATTGGTAGAATTGGAGGAAGAATTGTGCTATTCAAGATCACCATCCAAATTGCAAGAACTTCTCAAGAACAAGATTCAGGAGGTTTACACACGAATCACTGCATACAGAATTCACCATCAAGGTTACTGAGCAAGTTTCAATCACTGCAAGCATCAAATTCAAAGAGTTCCATACATGTTTTCACCAATTGCACCAGGTTTGTTTTCTCTTCATATTGCATGATTTAATTAGAATCTTAGGGATTTGATAGTGTAGAACGGTTAAGATAGGGTAGGGGATTGATTGTGATGATTTTGGAGAAGTTTCATGAAGTTGGAGCATGGTGTATCAATTCTGTTAAGGCTTATAACTCTTAGATTAAGGCACGATAATCATAGGTTAATAGCTTGAAATGATCAGCGTGAGATGTGGAGCATGATAGGATAGAATTGAGCAAGCATTGAAAGATTTGATAGCAGATGATTATGGTGGAACTTGACTGTTATGCTTATCGGGTTTGGAGTTTGGCTGAGTGTTAGAAGGAACTAAGGGTATGGCTGTGTAGAGGAAGAGATTTAGAGCAATTTTGCTCTTGACATCGAATGAATCCATGGAGAGTTGAAGGAGAACAGAAAGGTGTAAGATGCGTGCATGGTGTTGCAATCTCAGAGTCTAGGGTTTGCTGGAGGTAGGAGATGATCCCTGGGCCACACGATCTCATTTTGACCTTTGACTTGGAGACTCATCTGACGGTCGCGATTAAAAGTTCAAAACGGAGGGAGATTTCAAATATTGAAACGCACCGCTTCATTTAATAGAGGGAAATGGGCTCAGATGCTATTGACACCCCCGCGCGCGTGGAAGCCCACTAGTTTGAACTGTTTGGCCTTGCTATTCTCACCCCTCCCATTTATTTCTTTTAATTCTTTTTAATTTGTTTTCATTTTCTTCATGCATTTTGTAAAAATCACATAAAATTGAAAAATCATTATTTTTTGATGATTCTTTTTGCATAATTTTCTTTGAAGAGTCTAGAAAATTATAAAAAATAAAAATTGCATTTTATTTTTTATTTGATATTTTTCCCATATTTTCCAAATAAATAGCATTTTAAATAGTTTCATTTCATATATAAATTTGTTAATTTTTGTTCTAATCAATGCTTTAATATTTTTTGTCCATTCTTTTTAGGTTGTTTAGTTTAAATATTCAACTTGTGGATGCAATTTGATTCATATTTTTAGGAGTTAGTTTTAGGTGATTAGTTTAGGTGCAAACAACATGAACAAATTAGGGTTTTAAGTGATAACTTAGGTGAATTAATTCCTTTCCCTCAAGACTTAGGGATTAAATAGTTTAGCTATGGGACTATAGGGGCTATGGGTAGTTATTAGATCCCCTTAGAAAAGTCAGGATTCCCCTACTGCTATTAATATACTGTCTATATCTGATTGATTGGTGTGGTGTGCCCTTTGGGGATGATTGCTTGTTTGTTTGGGTATTGGGACTGTCTGGGGATTTGGGAAAGCTGAAGACTGAAGATGATGAAGCCATTGGAGATCCAGAGACTGAAGACCAACTTCCAGAGTTGGAGAGGAGATTTTTGCCATCAGCTGTTAAGGAGATTAGGGTTTAGGAACTAGGCAGAGCTCTAGGTTAGAAAGTTTGACTCTCAAACATGGAAGGTTTTGACTGCCTCCATTCCTCTCTGTGATACAGAGTCTCTCTGAGACACTCACCCCCTTCCTTTGGAAGGCTTGGTGCTATTGTCTGAGGGATAGAACTCTTGAGAGAAAATGTCTTATGTGTTAGTAGCAGTTGGTTTACCACCATTGGTAGTCAACCCATTGCTTAACACCCAATCCACTCTGGTGATTGATCCCTCAGCTTGGAGGATAGGACCTGAAGAAAAGCCATTGTATACTGAAGATTGTCAGCCAGAGCCCTTGCTTGAAGACTGTGAAGATAGAGACTGCTGCTGACTGAAGCTTGTAGCTGATTGGAGATGATTTGAAGATGGATATTGATGCAGAGCTGCTGTGGCTGTTTATTTTGCTGTATTTCATTTCTGATGTATTGATTGGTTTTCCTGACTGTATTGTTTGCTGTTTACCCTGTTGGGTTGAAGGTGAAGCCTGTTCACTTTTGCCCATTGTTTTCTAGGTTCGAGGTTGAGTGGGACTCCCTTGCCTCGCTTGTATTGTTGCATCCATGCATTTTACTGTTTTACTGTATATATCTGATATTGTTTCTGTTGCCGTATATCCCCTTTGGATCTCTGTTTCTCTCTGTGCAAGAGAGGAGCATGATAGACATTAGGTCTTAACCCATACATGACAACATCAGGTTAGTGTGATTCCCTTCGCAACCGTAGGTTAGGGTTCTGTCTCTTCTTCCCCAAAACAAACAGAAAAACATCATAAAGATTTCAAACACAATAAAAGACACTTCTTCCGTAAAAGAATGCGAACTCACCAAAACGTCATTTTTGTCCGCCGGGACTGCTAATAAAAAAAAAACCTTTTTCAGAAGGAATAAAATCAACCAAGACAGACTTGTGTCGTACGTGGCCCGAACTACGTTTGCCCTGATCTTCCATGCTGTGTGGAAGTACGTAGGCATAGGATGCGATGTCCTAGCGAGCAACCTTCACCCATCTTCCCCCGTAGTTAGGCGAACTACGTTGACTCTGATTTCTCGTTCCAGACGGGAATACGTAGGCATAAAGTGCGATGCTTTGCCAAGTCATATTTTCTTTTCTTTTCAGACCTCATCCTTTAGTTTAGATAGATATGTAATCCGTACAAACCAAACAAGCGTGGATCCCATCGAGTACGATGGACGTGAGGGGTGCTAATACCTTCCCCTTGCGTAACCGACTCCCGAACCCAGGTTTTGGTTGCGATAACCATACCTTTTCCCTTTTTCGCGAGGTTTACTTCGAGCGTTCCCTTTCCCTCCGTTGGGATAAATAACGCACGGTGGCGACTCTTCTGTCAGCCGGCGCCGATTTTCGCAGTAGCGACAAATGCCATACCTTGTGTCAGTTACTAGGACATCCACCTGTGAGAGGGTTTGGGGTTATGCAGGTAACTAGACTTTCAGATACCGGTTATTTCTTGATCAGAGATCCTGGGTATTTATGGAGAGTTATGAGGTCTGTCAGAGACCATTTGAAGATGTGTTATGAGGTCTGTCAGAGACCAGTTGGATAGTTCTGGGGTCTGTCAGAGACCAGTTGGAGATATGATTTGAGGTCTACCAGAGACCAGTTGGAGTTATGATTTGAGGTCTGTCAGAGACCATTGTTGGAGCTTTGTTTTAGGTCTATCTGAGACCAGGGCTTGAGGACTTCTAGAAAATCTATCTGAGACTTCTTGATATGGTTCAGGCTATTCAGCTACGGCATTTGGTCCCTGTTGCATGTTACTTGCATTGCATTTATTTGCATACACATCATCATTGCATCCCACTAACGTGTGTCTGTGCTGCAGGTGCATTTGCATTTCCCTATTTCTAGTGTCCGGATTTCTGAGTGATTGGTCATGGCCAGCTTAAGAAGGACAGTTGCTTACAAATTGCCTATTCCTGATGTTGTTCCCTTGCTTGGGTTGATCTCTCTGGCTGATGAGGATGTTCGTAGGAGCTTCAGAATGAGCTATGGAAGATTATTGAGATTGGTGCGCAAACCCACGGAGACAGAGCTAGATGGGCTGTACGCTTTGATGCAATTCTATGATCCCGCATTGAGATGTTTTACATTTGCTGATTTCATTATGGGGCCTACCATTGAGGAGTATGTGGAGTTTACTGAGTTACCCGTGCAGAACCAGGTTCCATTCATTCATTCTGGCGTTAAGCCCAAGCCGGAGGACTTGGCAAAAGCTTTGCATGTGGATGCTTCTGAACTGTTGACTACTGTTTCCCGTGGAGTGCCAGGCTTCTCGCTCCAGTTCTTGATTGGTAAAGCCCAAGAGTACGCTAAGAGCGGGTGTTGGATTGCCTTCAATGCTGTGCTGGCTCTGTGCATTTACGGCATAATATTGTTTCCCAATGTACCGGATTTTGTGGACTTCGATGCCTTCTACTTGTTTGCCGCTGGTAATCCTGTACCGACCTTGCTCGGAGATTTCTACCACTCACTGCATTACAAGAACGAGAAGGGAAGAGGAAAGAATGTTCATTTCTGTGTACCATTGCTGGATATGTGGTTTAAAAGCCACCTTCCCATGAAAGGATCTTTTGTGAAGAGTGCAACCACAGCTAGCTGGTCAGAGCGCCTGATGAGGCTATCTTCCGAAGACATTGAATGGTTTGATAGAGATTTGCTGGGATCTGAGCTTATCTTCAGTTGTTCTGGGTACCCTAATGTTCCGTTGATAGGGAGGAAAGGGTGTATCAATTACAACCCTTCTCTGTTCCTTCGCCAATTCGGATATGCGCTGAAGAACCCGCCAAAGGAGGAGGAAGTACAGGAATCTCTGTACTTCACCGGTGACGTGAAGGGGGAGCTACTAGCCAAGCTGCAGCATGCCTGGACGCGAATTAACCGAAGAGGGAATCCGTTGTTAGGAAAGAGTGACTGTCAGGCCTATGCACCTTACAGGGTTTGGATCCAGGAGAGAGCAAGTCAGTTGCGGATGCCATTTCCAGATGCACCAATCTTTGTTCCCATTCCGGTAGCAGAGCCAACTACTGTTTCTAGGGAGGCCTACGAGCAAGTTGTGAAAGAAAAAGAAGCCTTGATGAAGATCAACGAAGGGTTAGAGCAGGAGCTAGCCCAGATACGCAGTGAGAAAAAGAAGGCCGTCCATGCTTTCCAACAGCAGATTGAGCTAATGAACAGATTAGGGGCTGAGTTGACTGAGGAAAAGAAGAAGCGCGAACGTCTGGGGCAAGAGTTCAGAAGCTCCCATGACATGCTGGAATCCAAAAAGAAAGCGCTCGATGCAGCACACCGAGAGATCTCTTCTTGCAATAAGACTTGGAATGCCACGCTCACCAACAATAAGAAGAGGGAGGATAAGTTGAAGCAGCAAATTTCCGACCTCGAAGAGCAGCTGAAGTCCAGCATCAAGAAGTGTGAAGAAGAAGTGATGACCCGGTATAGTCTCCAGAATGCACTAAACAAGGCCATCAAAGGCAGAGATGAAGCTGTGTCTCAGAAGCGTAAGCTAGAGGATCGCTTCGGAGAGGGGGCATGGGAAGAAAATGCCGAAGACGTGCGACGGGTTCTCAAGAGAAGAAACCAACTTGTTGAAGGGCTGCTTGCTCGACCAAGTCATCCGGAGACCAAGAAGTTGCTAGAAGAATACCAGACTTATGGGAGTGTTTGATCATTTCATGTAGTAACTTGTATGCTTTATTTGCATAGTGCTGACCATCACCAGGATTGTTGGTCGAGGTCATGCTTTCTCTTTGTACTCTCAGTGACATTGTATTCTTGGCTTATTGGTTTCTCTGCAATATATGAGGCTTTCTGTGATTCAACTCCGATCTTTGTATTGCTAGCACTGTCATTGCACCGGCACCTTCACACTAGAATCGGGGAATGAATTCCCTAATGCACAGTCACACACATTGCATTGCATTCATATTCATATTGCATTACAGGTAATCTTTGGATGGTGTCTTAGTTTTCTGCTCTGTACCAGGTACTAACAGGATTGCAGATCAGCACCCGCACCGCTATTCCACTCGCACCAACTGTCGAAGAATCATGGATCAAATGCAGAACGAGATGCAAGATGTGCGCGAGAAGCTAGCTCTCTTTATGCAGACCATGGAAGCTATTGCAAAAGGTCAGGAGAATTTGCAAGCCATGGTCCAACCTCTGTTGGCCCGAAATGCTGGTCACGGTAACGAGGATCATCAGTCTGTACGAATCGATACTGCTCATGGAGATGGCACTCCCACGCCAGTGGCTCCACCTGTAGTCAATATACCTGCTGCTAATGTCAACAACGCTACCATTGCTGGGAACGGTAACGTCGGAGTTGGGAACGAGACGGTTGTCCATAACGTTGGGCTTGGTGATGTCAACTTGGGCGATAATATGGGAGGCAACGGCTTTGGCAATACTGGATTCGGGTTCAACGATCAGGGATTCGATAACGCTGGGAAATATGGTTTCAATGCTCAAGGCTTTGGGCAAGATGGTTATGGTGTGACCAATCAGGGTTACGGAGGTTTCGGAAATGGAAACGGCGCTGGGTTAATGGCTTTTGGGCCTGCTGGAGGTGTTCAGGGATACGGCAACAGAGGCCGAGCCCCGGTGATGAATCAGATTAGAGCTGACCGCAATAATGGATATGATGGGTATGGAGCTGGGGATGGTATGTGGCAAGAAGATCAGCAGGAGGACGCTTTCTCCGGCGGAGGCTTTGAAGGGCCGATGGATAACTCCCAGAAGATCAGAATGCTAGAAGAGCAGATGAGGGGAGTCCTGAACCAAAGTGCTGTGGGCTTAGACATGACAACAATGGGTCTGGTACCTGGCTTGAGGGTGCCAATCAAATTCAAAGCTCCTACGTTTGATAAGTATAAAGGGGACACCTGTCCGAAAGTGCACGTGCGGGCTTATTACAGAAAGATGTCTGCGTACTCAACTGATGAGAGAATGCTAATGCATTTCTTTCAAGATAGTTTGTCAGGCCCTTCCCTAGAGTGGTATATGGGGTTGGAGCCAACCAATATCAAGACATGGAAGCAATTAACAGAGGCATTTGTAGCTCACTACAAGTATAACAGCGACTTGGCGCCCAATCGGGTCCAATTGGCAGGGCTGTCTCAGAAAAAGGATGAGAGCTTTAAAGAGTATGCGCAAAGATGGCGCGACATGGCTGCTAGGGTCCGTCCTCCTTTAGAGGACAAAGAAATGAATGACATGTTCGTCAGCACATTCACAGGCATGTTCCATGACAAGTTGTTTCATACATCTCTGGCCAGTTTCTCAGACTTAATTCTGATGGGAGAAAAGATTGAACGTAACAATAAGCAGGGAAAGTTCCAAGTCGAGGAATCAACTGCATCCGGCAGTAATAGGAAGGCTTTTGGTGGGCGCCGTCAGGGCGAGGCAAGCGCAGTGTTTGGAGGTCGAGGCCGAGGCCGAGGCAGAGGTCGGAACCAATATCATCAGCCGCAGCAGGTGGTGAGTGTTACTATCCCATATCAGCAACAACCATTTCAGCAACAACTACCGTTTCAGCAGCAGCCTATGCAGCAGCAGCAACAGCCACAGCAGCAGCAACAGCCACAGCAGGGGGCACAGCAGGCTCAGCGAAGATTCCAGGGTGGTAAACCAAGAAGAGTGCTTGAGAAGCCTCCCTCAATGTATGCTGATTTGTTACAGACATTGTTGGGATTGAACCTGGTAGAGAAGAGAACGCTAGCACCGATAACGGGAACTCCTCCGTATGGTTATGATGCAAGCAGGCACTGTGAGTTTCATTCTGGGGCTCCGGGTCACGATATAGAGGGTTGCCATGCTTTTAAGCACGTTGTGCAGGATCTTTTGGACAACAAGACTATCAATTTCGGAACGGCAGGTCCGAATATAGTGCAGAAACCCATGCCTAATCATGGGGCGAACGCCATTCTGACTGAGGAAGGGTTGAATCTGATTATGAATGTCGACGATTTAAAGACGCCGTTGAGCGAGATAAAAAGCAGATTGTTGCAAGGGGGTGTTTATCCAGGATGTGACGAGTATTGCTTAGAATGCTGGACCCTAGCTGGGGGGTGTGATGATTTGAAGAAAGGCATTCAGGCTTTAATTGATGGAGGCACATTGCAGTTTGACCGAGCAGCAACTGAAGAGCCTGCACGGGCGGTAGCAGATGATCAGAGTGATGTGGCCACTGTAACGATTCCTCGAAAGATAATCACTATTGCAGCACCGGTCCAGCGACCACCGATCACCATAACTAAGGCCGGACCAATCCCGTACGAGAACACAAAAGCAGTCCCATGGTCATATGGGTTGGAGGTGTATTGTGACGGGATAAAGATTGATGTTAATAAGCAGCCAGCCGAGACTGTAGACAACGTTGTTGGTTCAGGAGGTATGACAAGGAGTGGTAGGATCTTCATATCGCCTGAGGTGGAGGCCGAAAGATTAGCAAAAGGAAAAGGGAAGATGGTTGAGAATGTCCCAGTGCAAGCCAGCGAAAAGGAAGCGGCATCGAAAGACGTAGAAGAGTTCATGCGCTTGATTCGAAAAAGTGATTATAAGATTGTGGAGCATCTGCAACAGACGCCGTCCAAAATATCCATCTTGTCATTGCTCTTGTGTTCGGAAGCTCACAGAAATGCTTTGTTGAAATTCCTGGATACTTCTTTTGTACCCCAAGACGTCTCTGTCAACTAGCTGGAAGGAGTGTTGGCACATGTAAATGCAGGCCACAGCTTGGGCTTTACCGACTTCGATTTGACCCCTAAGGGGAGAGATCACAATATGGCGCTGCACATATCTGTCGAGTGTAGAGGATCAGTAATGTCGCATGTATTGGTCGACACCGGATCGTCTCTGAATGTGCTGCCCAAGAAAGCGATGATGAAGCTGGATGTCAGAGGAATCTTGTGCACGCCCAGTGACTTGGTAGTTAGGGCATTCGATGGCACGCGAAGAACAGTCTTTGGATCGATAACATTGCCCCTGCAGGTAGGGCCGGAGGTGTTTGCAACTGAGTTTTATATCATGGATATACAGCCTGCGTACAACTGCTTGCTTGGAAGACCTTGGATTCATGGGGCTGGGGCAGTCACGTCTACCCTGCATCAGAAGTTGAAATATATGTTCGGAGACAGCGTAGTCACCGTATGCGGAGAAGAAGACATCCTGGTCAGCCATCTGTCGTCATTTAAATATGTGGAGGTCGACGGAGAGATCCACGAAACACCCTGCCAGGCATTTGAAGGGTTGTGAATCAAGGACAAAGGGCCCGGGCCGAGCAAAGTGTCAGAGATAGCCGTCTCGTCGTATAAAGAAGCTCAAGCTCTAGTGGAGGCAGGGGAAGCAAAGGGCTGGGGCAAAGTGCTGGATATCCCTGTGAAGACGGACCGGTTCGGGCTAGGATACCAACCGTCGTCACCAACGCCTGCTGCGGGAGCACCCCGTTTCAGAGGGCCAATAACCATCTCTGCCAGTGGAGTATGTCAGGGAACCATCAACGCTACTTCGGAGTCTGACGAAGGAGACAGCGACTGTGATATGGATGCCTGGATTCAGCCAAGCACGCCAGGACAAGGACTGTGCAACTGGTCCATTCAGGAGCTTGTTCCTGTGACTCTTAAACAGTAATGATTTGCTTTATTAATTGTTGAATAATCTGATGTCTTGCCCGGGGCATCGTGATTTGCTTAGGGCTGTGTTGTTATAAACATTGCGTGTTAATCATTAAATAAATGGCGTTTTTTATGTGCAAATACTGTAATCTCTGTCTTTCTTGTTTTGTATTTTTTCAATAAAATGGCAACGTGGTTATTCGCTTTATACGCATTTTGAAGCACTTAACCATTCCTTTTGCAGGATAACATTTTCAGATGACATCCTTGAACCACCTATGACTCGTCCCGACTTTGAGCACCCGGTATTTCAGGCCGAAGAAGAGGTTGTCGAAGATAGTGGCGTTCCTGAAGAACTGTCTTGGTTGGTGAAACAAGAGGAAAGAGCCATTCTGCCTCACGAAGAGGTCATCGAAATTATCAACTTGGGGTCGGAAGGGGTTGAGAAGAATATTCGTATCGGAGCCGCACTGCAGAGCGATATCAAGCAAAGACTGGTTGAAATGCTCCGAGAGTATAGTGATGTATTCGCTTGGTCGTATGAAGATATGCCAGGGCTCGATACAGACATGGTTGTGCACCGTCTGCCACTGAAAGAAGAATGCCCGCCAGTCAAACAAAAGCTTCGCAGAACTCGACCAGATATGGCAGTGAAGATCAAAGAGGAAGTTCAAAAACAGTGGGACGCTGGTTTCCTGGCTGTGACAAAATATCCCTCATGGGTTGCTAACATCGTACCAGTGCCAAAGAAAGACGGCAAGGTTCGAATGTGCGTGGATTATAGAGATTTGAATAAAGCAAGCCCAAAAGACGATTTTCCACTTCCTCATATAGATGTGCTAGTTGATAATACTGCTCAATACTCTGTATTCTCCTTCATGGATGGCTTTTCAGGCTATAATCAGATTAAAATGGCGCCAGAGGACATGGAGAAGACTACTTTCATAACGCCTTGGGGAACATTTTGCTACAAAGTGATGCCCTTTGGCTTGAAAAATGCTGGGGCAACATATCAGCGTGCGATGACGACTCTTTTCCATGATATGATGCATAAAGAGATCGAAGTTTATGTTGACGATATGATTGCCAAATCCCAGACGGAGGAAGAGCATCTGGTGAATCTGCTGAAGTTATTTAAAAGGCTTAGGAAGTTCAGGCTGAGGCTGAACCCTAACAAATGCACCTTCGGGGTGAGATCGGGTAAACTGCTGGGATTTATCGTAAGCGAAAGAGGAATAGAGGTCGATCCTGCTAAAATAAAAGCGATACAAGAAATGCCGACGCCTAAAACAGAAAAAGAGGTGCGCGGGTTTTTAGGGAGGTTGAACTACATCGCTCGGTTCATATCTCACCTAACTGCTACGTGCGAACCATTATTCAAGCTGTTGAAGAAAGATCAAGCTGTAACGTGGAACGAAAATTATCAAAAGGCGTTCGATAAAATAAAGCAGTATTTGCAGGAGCCTCCTATTTTGATACCCCCAGTGGCGGGCAGACCCTTGATCATGTATTTGACAGTTCTTGAGGGAAGCATGGGTTGTGTTCTCGGTCAACACGACGAGACAGGAAGAAAAGAGCATGCGATCTACTACTTGAGTAAGAAATTTACAGATTGTGAATCTCGATACTCAATGCTTGAGAAAACTTGTTGCGCACTAGCCTGGGCCGCCAAGCGTTTGAGGCAATACATGCTGAATCATACAACCATGCTCATCTCGAAGATGGATTCTATCAAATATGTGTTCGAAAAGCAGGCGTTGTTAGGGAGAATCGCCCGTTGGCAGATGGTCTTGACTGAATATGACATCCAATACGTCTTGCAAAAGGCTATAAAGGGGAGTGTGCTGTCTGAGTATCTGGCGGAGCAGCCTATTGAAGATTACCAATCGATGAGGTTTGATTTTCCTGACGAGGATATCATGTACCTAAAGATGAAAGATTGTGAGGAACCGTTGCCAGACGAAGGACCAGAGTTGGGTTCCAAGTGGAAGATGATATTTGACGGAGCTGTGAACGCTTATGGTAGCAGAATAGGGGCAGTCATCACTACGCCACACGGGTCGCACATCCCGTTTACTGCCCGATTGACCTTTGTCGTTACCAATAATGAGGCCGAATACGAAGCTTGTATAATGGGGCTTGAAGAAGCCATTGATTTGCGAATCAAGAATTTAGACGTATATGGAGACTCAGCTCTGGTGGTGAATCAGATAAAAGGGGAATGGGAGACACGTCAGCCCAACTTAATACATTACATGAACTATGCAAGGAGATTGTTGCCTTTCTTCGACAAGGTTGAATTGCATCATGTACCGCGGGCAGAAAATCAGATGGTCGACGCCCTGGCCACTTTGTCTTCCATGTACAAAGTCAACTTCTGGAATGAAGCTCCCAGAATCATTATCTCTCGGCTTGATAGGTCTGCCTTCGTATTTGCTATTGACGAGGCGTCCGACGACAAACCATGGTATTTTGATATCCTTAATTTCCTGAAGAATAAAGAGTATCCGGCTGGGGCATCCAGTCAAGATCAGAAGACTCTCAGGAGATTAGCGGGTAATTTCTATTTGAATCCAGATGGTGTCCTGTACAGAAGAAACCACGACTTGGTGCTGTTGCGTTGTGTAGACGAAAGAGAGGCAAAGCTGCTCATGGAGGAAATACACGAAGGTACCTTTGGTACGCATGCTGGTGGGCATGCTATGACGAGAAAGCTGCTGCGGGCAGGTTATTTTTGGCTGACTATGGAAACTGATTGTTTCAAGTTTGCGAGGAAATGCCACAAGTGCCAAATCTATGCTGATAAGATCCATGTGCCGCCGAGTCCTCTAAATGTGATGTCATCACCATGGCCATTCTCGATGTGGGGGATCGATATGATTGGAAAGATCGAGCCGACAACTTCTAATGGGCACAGGTTCATTCTAGTAGCAATCGATTATTTCACCAAGTGGGTAGAAGCGGCGTCATATGCAAACGTAACGAAGCAAGTGGTGGCTAGATTCATCAAGAGGGATATCATTTGCCGATATGGGATTCCCGAGCGGATAATCACGGACAACGGTTCAAACCTGAACAACAAAATGATGAAGGAGCTCTGTCAGAATTTCAAGATCGAACATCACAACTCCTCCCCTTACCGACCCAAGATGAATGGCGTTGTTGAAGCGGCCAATAAGAATATCAAGAAGATCGTTCAGAAGATGGTGGTGACCTATAAGGATTGGCATGAGATGCTACCTTTCGCTTTGCACGGTTATCGTACGACGGTACGCACATCAACCGGGGCAACCCCGTTCTCGTTAGTATACGGAATGGAAGCGGTATTACCATTGGAAGTTGAGATCCCTTCTCTGAGGGTATTGCGAGACGTTCAGCTAGACGAGGCAGAATGGGTGAAAGACAGGTTGAATCAATTGAGTTTGATGGATGAGAAGAGGCTAGCTTCTCTAGCATACGGTCGTTTGTACCAGAGCCGAATGAAGAAAGCATATGACAAAAAGATACATCCGCGAAGCTTTCAGACGGGCGACCTTGTGCTGAAAAGGATTCTCCCGTCGCGAGCAGATCACAAGGGCAAGTGGACCCCCAACTACGACGGGCCATACGTTGTCAGGAAAGTCTTTTCAGGAGGAGCGTTGTTGTTGTCCACTATGGACGGTGAAGACTTTACGTCGCCTGTGAATTCGGACGCAGTTAAAAAATACTTTGCTTAAAATTGACCCGCTGGACAGAAAAAAGAGAGTCCAGGCAAAAATGGGGCATCCTGGCGAACCAAAAACAGAATAAAAGGTTCGGGCAAAAGTTAGGGATAAAATTGAAAAATGTACACCCGCGAAGTTGAAAACCTACACTGGGCGGCTTCGGCAAAAAGGGGTATCCCGGTGAACTGAAAACCCGTAAAGGGCGGTTCACGCAAAAGTTAGGGATTTGAAAAGCAAATGACTGCGGTCCGAATTTGATACCACAGTGAGCATCAGTGCGGGAGAATATACCTGAGGGGTCGATTATCAGATGCAATCTCTTCGGAAGTGTGAATACCGGAGAGCATTAGAATCGGACGAGTCATGGGAGGATCAGTTCGTGGTGTTCGTCTGCATCCCGTTGCCGACATGTGTACAATTTAGTTTGTCAAATATTTATGCTTCTTGTGCATACTTGTATATCTGCTTTGCGTAGCTTCCTCTTTTCAGGAGTTACATCCCGTGTATAAAACTCCGCCCATTCAGGGGCCCAATCAATAAAATATGTTATTGAGTACTTGATGCTGGTTCTTTACTGTATTGTGCATAATAAAACGCCTAGGTTTATTGAAACTAGCATGTGTATAACATCACCGACCCTTGCCAACAACTGCTAAAGCTTTGAATTAACTGAAAATAACGTCACTAACCTGAATCGATTTGGTTGCATAGGCTTGTCTTGTCTTGTTTTGTTGCAGGTTTCATAGCCGTACGAGGAAGATAATCAAAAGGTTGCAATAACGAAAGACTCGACCCTCGCGCATGTCATGCATGTGCCTCCTGAAGAAGGATCGAATTCCCTAGCTAGTCGTAGCATATCCAGAAGGCATGCTCCAACAAAGCCATTTATTCTCAGCAGAGTTGGCAATTCCATAATCGTAGGCTGTGTTCAGACAGTGTGGTGTCCCCCCGAAGGATTCCTTATCTCCAGCAGAGTTGGTTTAGCCTCAGAAGATTAATATCTGTGAGCTGTATTCAGACAAGTTCACCTTTCCCCACAGGGTCAGTTACTCTCCCCTAGCGGAGTCAGCGGATTTTTCCAAGAGAATCATCCCATCCCCAGCGGAGTTCTCTTTCCAATCAGTGTCTTCATTCCTCCCAGTGGAACTCGAAGATTAAGACTCTCCCCGGAAGAGTTGGTGTGGGTCCTGGCATTTATTTTGTCAGAATATCGTGTGATATCAGTTCACTCTCTAGCAGAAGCGCATCTGGTATTCCCCAGCAGGGTGTTACTTCAGTGAGGTGTTTGGTTTTAGATTCCCAATTTCCCAGCAGAGTTGACTTCCCTCTTCCGGCATTTATTTTTCCAGAATAATTTTGTAGCATCTGGCTATCCCCAGCGGAGTTGGCATCATCTTCAGCATTTATTTTGCTGAAGCAGTTTCTGTACCCAGCAGTTCGAGGCTGCATTTGCATTGGCATATAGTGTCACACTTGCATCCACCCAAACAAAAACGCATAACATTTCCATGTCGAATGGAGCATTGCATCGTTGTCAAACACACGCATTTTTGAAACATAAACCAGGATGGCTAACCTTTTGTTTCAAGTATTGTTTCTCTTGCAGGTATAGAGAGCCCTCGCTCAGGTGAATCAATAAACATTCGAAGTCTCGGCACGAGACATTCAACGAAGTGTCAGCTTTGGCACTACTCCCCACAGAGTTATTAGGATAAGTTTCTCTTTGTCCCCAAGCAGAGTTACTTATTTCCCCGCCAGGGTTTCTTGTTGGAGTTTCTCTAGTCCGATCAGCGGTTTATTTCCTTCAAAGTTGTTGTTACGTCAGCATTAAAAGGTTTCATGAACCAGAATTTCAGAGGCTACCGCCGGATATTAGAGCAGGCATCCAGTAGTTTGATTTCCAAATATCCCCAGTAAAGTCAGCCTCAAAGTTGTTGTAGCGTCAGTGATAAGAAGTTTGCGGTCCAATGGAAGGATAAGTCCTAACGTGGACAGGTTTATTGACAGGTTTTTTTTGTATGCTAAGAGAAGTGGGGGTCCTGACGTGGACATTTCCTCAGTTTGACGATATGTGTTAGTCCTAACGTGGACGGATTTGATTTCTTGGTATTGATCGAAGGTGGAGTCCTGACGTGGGCAAAGTTGGTTATTCTTCGTGTTGGTGTCCTGACGTGGACCATTTATTTCCAGCAGATAGCTTTACACGTGATGGTGAAATGTGCGGCCTGACGAGGACAAGTTTGTAGTTCTTTGTGATGACAAGATGCGAGAGTCCTGACGTGGACAAATTTATCCTTCTTCGTGTTAGTCCTGACGTGGACACAGTCTTATTTCCCCAGCAAGTCGAAGACGTGCAAGTCCTAGCATGGACAGGTTCTATTATTTCATCAGATGAAGATGTGAGTCCTAACGTGGACAAGTTATTTCCCCAGCGGGTCGAAGGTGCATGAGTCCTGACGTGGACAATTCTTCAGCAAGTCGACATGTGAGTCCTTACATGGACAAATTGAAAGAGAAATGATTCCTTACGTGGAAAAGAGATTGTGTTCCTAACATGGAAAGGCGGGTCCTAACATGGATGATGTATTCCTTACGTGGAAAGAAAGTTGCATTCCTAACGTGGAAAAGAGGTGTTCCTTACGTGGAAAGATGACATTCCTAACGTGGAAAGAAAGATTGATATAGTATTCCTTACGTGGAAAGACTGAGTTCTTACGCGGACATATCAAGATTGATTCCTGACGTGGAAAGAAAGAGAGTATTCCTGACGTGGAAGAGTTTAGTCCTGACGCGGACAGATCAGGACGATGTTCTCCTTACGTGGAAAGAAGTTGGTTTCCTTACGTGGAAAAGAAGATAGATTCCTTACGTGGAAAGTTTAGTTCTGACGTGGACATATTCAGATCAAGATGGTTTCCTAACGTGGAAAGAGATGATTCCTTGCGTGGAAAAAAAAGATAGATTCCTTACGTGGAAAGATTGTTTCCTTACGTGGAGAAGTTAGTCCTGACGTGGACAGATCAAGGTGAGTTGCATTCCTTACGGGGAAGGGTTTAGTCCTAACGTGGACAGGTTTCCTTATGTGGAAAGAAAATGGTTTCCTAACGTGGAAAGATAGCATTCCTGACGTGGAAAGATTGATTCCTTACGTGGAAGAAAGATGTATTCCTTACGCGGAAAGTTTAGTCCTGACGTGGACAGAAACCGAAGAAAATTTTATTCCTTACGTGGAACAGTTATTCCTTATGCGGAAGGGTGAGTCCTAACGTGGACAATGTTATTCCTAACATGGACAAGAATGTGCTCCTAACATGGACGATTTATTCCTGATGAAATGAAGACAAATAACCCCCAGCACGGTCGCTACGAGATCAGTGGGTTGCCGTAACAGTCAGATTCAGCTGACGAATGTAGTTCCCCAAGCAGGGGCGCAGTTTATTTCTGCGGTTGGCAAATTTCTAGGTTCCTAGTATTCAACCGCCTCGTACCACGAATGTCTGAAGGCTCCGGGCTCTTCACCCAATCGGGTCCAAGTCGCTTGAATAGGGGCAGCTGTTGCACCCTAAAATTTGCCCAACCTTATTCACTTGGTTTATGTTTCAATGTCATTAGCGTTTGCATATAGAGTCATGTACATAGTCTAATCATATGCATAGCATAAGCATAGCAAGTCATCCAACAAGGTACCAATCATTATTCTCATCTCTAGAGGCCTATCAAGAGGTTATTATCCTGATTCAATCTCATTCAAGTCATCAGAAAAGAATTTGAAAGTTGGAGAAGTCAGTGGATCAAGCATTGAGTCCATCTCCTATTTGAGAGTGCCTGAGGGTCAACAAGAAGTGTGAGCTGTGGGCTGAGCATGGAGAGTATGTGGGCATCATGGGAGACTTAGGAAGTCATTTGGAGAAGGAGACAAGTCATTGGTATGGTCACAAGAATTGCAGTTGAAGACAGTCAACTAGGGTTTCATCTGGGGTCAACTCTAGGTCAACTCTAGGTCAATTGATTGATTGAAAGGCATTAAGGGCTATTGAAGAGATGAGGGGTTCATCATTTAACATGAAGAATAAGGATATGATGATATGCTAAGAAGAAATCAAGAGAAATCAAGGAGAAGAGGAGTTTCTAAATTAGGGTTTCTATGTAAAATCCCCTAGTTTAAGTCAAATTTCCAAGCAAGATAAGTCAAAATGCAAGCTTCAAATGAATCCTTGGCCAACATGAAACTTGTAGAGGATCTCAAGACCTTTAATTTGAGTGGTGGAATACATCAAGGAGATTTATAGAACTCAAGTTATGGTCCTTGCAAGTTACAGGTCATCTGAGGTATCTGAAATTTTGTCTGTGAAAGTGACTTGACTTCCAAGCTATTTTTACCCCTCAAGGATATTTCAAATGAACTTCTGGTCAACATAATAATTGTTACTAATTGTCTTAGATGTCTATAATGGTATAGTATGCCTTCATATGATTTGTAGAACTCTACTTATGGTCTTGGCAAGCAAAGGGTATTTTGGTCATCTGAGGATTACAGGTCATTCTTAGCCTATGCCTAAAACTCATACAAGGGAGCTTCAAATGAAAAACTTCCCAACATCAAAGTTGCTCAAAATGCCATTTTAAGTTTAGAAAAGAAGTCATGAAAGTTTGTAAATGTATGGAATGAGACTTGACCAAAGTTGGTGAAAAATGACCTAAAAAAGGCATATAAGTTGAAAAAGTTGAAATAAAAAATTGGTTTGAGAGATCTACAAATCCAATATGGGTCATCCAATATACCAAATTGATTCCCAACATCATTTTAGAGACATTGGTTCAGCCACTTTTTTGAGTTAAGAGTAAAAAATTGGACTTGCTTTGTATTTTTGTTACTTGCATATTAAGGCAAGAAGAGGAAACTTGGCATAAGTGACTTTTCAATGCAAGGAACTTGGTTTTTTCATACCTACACTCCCAATATCTCATGAAAGGATATTTTAATTCAAGTTTACAAAGGGGCAAGCATGAGATAAGAGATCTTCAACATATCATCAAATGAGAATTTCTTTGAAATTTCCACAAGTTTCTAGATCCCTCTAGGACCAATCTAGAAGCTTCTCATTCTGTTAATCATCATCTATATAAGGAAATGAAGCCATTTATGCATGGGTTGGTGATTCTTTGAGCTTGAAAACCCTACTTTGATTCCTTCACTCTGTGAGGGAAAACTGTCTCACAACATACGTTCTCAAGTTTCGATGATGACAAAGTACAACCTCGGATGAATCGGAGTCGTCATGCATACTTACGATGATGACAAAGTACAACCTCGGATGAATCGGAGTCGTCATGCATACTTACGATGATGACAAAGTACAACCTCGGATGAATCAGAATCGTCATGCAATACTTAACATATTACATCCTTCCTATATCCTTTTAAATCATCATATTTCATTGGCAATATATGTGACTAATGTTTGGTCGTGACAAGATGCACGAAACAACAAACATATCAATTTTTGCAGGTTTTGTAGCTATGAGTCAACCATACCACTCAGCGCATGAAGCTGTGTATTCCCCACGGGTCAGCGCATGGAACCATGCGTCGACCGTTAACTTGGCCCATGCAGGTTTAAGAATCAGACGGCTCAGCGCATGAAGATCATGCGTCGACCGCTGACTCGGCGCATGACAGTTTGAGTGTCACACGGCTCAGCGCACGCCGACCCTATGGTCGACCGTTCGCGCGCAGAAACAGAAATTCTGCTTTGTTTCATTGATCTGTCAACTGTCTGTTTTGTATTTCTATAAATAGCTGTCTTTTCAATTTTAACATTTAACATTTTCACTAACATTTTCATACAACATTTTCGAGAACATTTTTGAAAGCATTGTGAGAAAGTGTTCAGGTCAAGAAACGTGAAAGAGGTGCATCAGTGTTCTTCATCTTCATCGTTCAATCAACTCACAAATCCTCAAATTACAGATAATCAATTTTTTGCTGCGGTTTGTGGTTTGCTCGACGGTGATAAGGTTCGAACGCGTGATTGAAGATCCGGTTCGAGTGGAAGCTGGTGCAGGTGTTTCTTGGGAGAAAACCTTGAGGTTTTACCTATCAAGACTACAGGTTTTGAAGGCTTTTGTTACGGAATCGTCGGTTCAACAATCAAGCGAGTGCGAAGGTGATTGATTAGCGGAAGGTTGATCAATCTAGTAGCTAGGGCGTTGAAAGGTTGAAGACGTTCCGGGTTCAATTTGGGTGTGTCTAAGATCAGCCGTGCCGAAGGTTTGATCAACGGAAGAGTTGTCAATAAGGTGGCTGCAATCGGAGGTCATTCACATCAAATTGGAGGACTTGATTCATCTTGAATCAAGGGGCAAGAAGTGGTAGAAATTATCAGCAACATTAAGATTGTTTGTATCAATTGTCTATCGATTCTTGTGTATAACTGTTCTACCAAACAGGTGATATCTATTCAATACATATCTCAATTCTCTTTGTAGAATTGAGGGCAGACGTACCCCAACGCGAGGACGACTGGGGGAACTGCCTCATCAAATCTTGTGTTCCTTTATTTTTCTGCATTTTCAATTTCAGCTTAAAAATTAAGTGATTCTAGAATAAGTGATTTTGTCAAATTGTAGTATTGATTGAGTGAGTTGGTGAAACACTGTTTTTTTTAACTACTAAGTACAATAGAAATACTGTACTAAGGCTTTTTCAATCACTCATTCAACACAAATATCATTTAAGGTATTTGTGCACACCAACTGTTCGACAAAAGTGCTGAACTAAAATTGCCTTAATTTTGCTGCTAGTTTTGGTGTAATTTTTGATCATTGGAATAAGGAAATAGTACGAGTGAATCACATCTGAGTTTTGCATAAAAGTGTGTAGTGATTTACTATCCGTTATCGTCTTAAATTCATCTGCTTGACGCATATCCGGCTCTCCAATAGTTGTTCGTTTTAGACTATATTTTCCAAGGCCGCTTCCGCATTTGAAAACAATTTTGAAAACCAATTTTATTGGTAGCGCCACTCAAATTTTTAAAAGGGATCTATTCAACCCCCCCTTCTAGATCCGTGCCTTAGTCTAACAAGTGGTATCAAGAGCTCCGGTTCTCCGGTGCTTCAAATACAACATTGATAGAATAATGGCTAACGAACCAAAAGGGGCGTACAATAGAGCTCCCGTTTTTAACGGTGAAAATTATAGCTATTGGAAAGACTGTATGCGGGTGCACATTAATTCCATAGATAGAAAGATATGGAACGTTATTCTCAATGGTCCGATTGAAATAACCATGACAAATGAGAATAACGAAGTTGTGCCAAAGCCCGAAGCACAATGGACCGACGACGATGAGCGAAAGTATAATTACGATTGGAAAGCTAAGAACATTCTAATCTCCTCATTAGGTGTAGATGAATACTACCGTGTATCCCATTGCCCTACGGCTAAGACTATGTGGGATGCACTACAAATTGCCCATGAGGGGACAAACGATGTTAAGTTGGCTCGAATCAACACTCTTATACAAGAGTTTGATCTTTTTTTCATGGAGCAAGGGGAAACCATTGCTGACATGCAAAAGAGATTTACTCATCTCATAAACAGATTACATTCACTAGGAAGACCTATTTCCAATGATCTTGCTACTAATAAAGTTTTGAGATGTCTTAGCAGGGAATGGCAGCCGAAAGTGACCGCCATCAAAGAGGCAAATGATCTTACGGTATTAGACCTGACTACATTGTTTGGCAAACTACAAGAGCATGAACAGGTACTCTTGAGTCTTGACCAACATGAAAGGAAAGAAAAGAAGGACAAAGTAAAGATGAGTGAAAAGAAGTCAATAGCTCTTAAGGCTTCTTCCTCGAAGTCTAAAGCAAAAGAGCAAAGTGATTATTCTTCAAGCGACGACGAAGAAGAAGACATAAATGAGGACATGGGGCTGTTCGTTAAACGGTATAACCGGTACGTGAGAAAGAACGGCATCCAACATTCGGAGAAGAACCTGGTAAATTTCCGAAGGCAATCAAGGTTCTCCAAAGATGACAATCAAAAAGGCAAAAAGACTAGAGGAACGTGCTATAAATGTGGAAAGCCCGGTCACTACAAACCGGACTGTCCAATGAACAACAAGGGAAAAGAAAAGGAACCATCGAAGTCACATAAGAGAGCATCAAAGCCTAGGAGGGCGTACATCGCGTGGGAAAGCGACAGTGATTCTTCCTCCTCTAATGAAAGCTCTAGTGATGAAGAAGAGTCCGTGAATCTATGTCTCTCCGCAAATCAGAAAAAGAAAAAGAAACAGGTACGTCACTCTAGATATAATATGTCATCTAATATGTCTCATTCCGAATTACAAACCGCATTCGATGTTTTACACAAGGAAGCAACTGAAGCCTTTAAGAAACTTGCTTCTAATAGAAGAATTTTTACATATTTAGAGCACAAAGTCTTAGAGTCCGAAAAGAAATTAGAGGACCTTAAGGCTTCCATTGTGAAAGATAATGAATCGGATTGTAAGGACAATAGTAATCCTTTCAACTTTGGTTGTGATACTTGTCATATTTGGCAAGGTGAGGTTAGAAACCTTAAGGCCAAATTAGACAAGGCACTTGAACCTAAAATTACATTTGCAATCGATAAAAAGGATTTTAGAAAAAGTATGATAAACCCATATCAAAAATATGCATATGTAATTAGGGATCAAGCAAGTGAAAGTGATTCTAATGTCGACTTTGTATGCTTTTACTGTTGCAAGAAAGGCCACTCCATTGGTAAATGTCGATTTAGGAGATTTCTTGTTCCTAAAGGCATCTACCAATGGTTGCCCAAACGCAACCGTCTTGTCGCTAACCTATTAGGACCCAATATGCCATTGGGTACCTCCCTTTTCTGAGTTATATTTTGACAGGTGAAATGTGTCGAGTCCACCGAGAGAAGATGGGTTCTTGATAGTGGGTGCTCAAGGCACATGTCTGGAGACATATCCTTATTTATAGACTTCGTGGCTAAGAAGAAAGGGTATGTAACATACGGTGATAACAACCGCGGAGCGATACTAGGTAAAGGTAGTATAGGTAATCCCTCCTCTACTACAATTTCCGATGTGTTGCTTGTCGAAAACCTTAAACATAATCTCCTTAGCATTAGCCAATTATGCGACAAAGGTTACAATGTTTCCTTTTCAAAAGATTGCTGCAAAATTGTGCATGAAAGTGATAAGAAGAATGTGTTTATTGGTTTTAGAGTAAACAATGTGTATATGCTTGACTTGAATGTGGTATCCCCAACAAGCGATCAATGTCTCATATCTATGAGTGAAGACTCATGGCTATGGCATAGGCGCTTAGCGCATGTCAACTTTGACTTACTCAATAAGATTGTCTCAAAAGATCTAGTACTAGGACTTCCCAAAATTAAGTTCACCAAGGATCACCTTTGTGATGCTTGTCAAAAAGGAAAACAAACGAGGATCTCCTTTAAATCCAAAAAGATTATTTCAACAACGAGACCTCTTGAACTACTTCATATGGACTTGTTTGGGCCGTCTAGGATCAAAAGTCTAGGAGGAAACTATTACGGATTCGTAATAGTGGACGACTTTTCTAGGTTCTGTTGGACCATCTTCTTAGTGAGTAAAAGTGACACGTTTGCCGCTTTTGAGAGATTTGCCAAGCTCTCCCAAAATAAGTTAAATACAAACATTGTGTCAATAAGAAGTGACCACGGAGGTGAATTTGAAAATCATTTATTTGAAGAATATTGCGGAAACCATGGCATCGATCATAACTTCTCGGCTCCACGAACTCCTCAACAAAATGGGGTTGTGGAGCGTAAAAACAGAATTTTAGAAGAATTGGGAAGAACAATGATTAATGATAGTGGTTTACCAAAATACTTTTGGGCCGACGCCATTAGTACGGCATGTTATGTTTTGAATAGGGTACTCATCCGCCCCATTCTAAACAAAACTCCGTATGAACTTTTAAAAGGGCGAAAGCCTAATGTTTCTCACCTTCATGTTTTTGGATGCAAGTGCTTTGTATTAAACAATGGAAAGGAAAACTTGGGCAAGTTTGATTCAAAAGCCGATGAAGGCATTTTTCTAGGGTACTCGCAATCAAGTAAAGCATATAGGATTTATAATAAAAGATTACTAGCTGTTGAAGAGTCTGTGCACGTTACGTTTGATGAGTCCTATCCGAGAAATGTCGGAAAGGATAGTGTTGTTCATGGTGCAGGTACATCCACAGAAGACATACTCAAAGGTGGCGAAACGGGGATTGATCAACCCGATAGAGTCAAAATTGAGGAGGATAAGGATGCACACCATGAGGTAACTGAGGAAGCTCATCCGCCTACAAACGATGATCTCCCTCAAGCTTGGAAGTCGTGTAAAGATCATCCAATTGACAATATTCTCGGAGACATCACAAAGGGAGTCACCACTCGATCTAAGCTAAGTAACTTTTGTTATCACTTCGCTTTCGTTTCACAAATAGAGCCTAAAAACCCCAAAGAGGCCCTACTCGATGAGCACTGGTTTTTATCGATGCAAGAGGAACTAAATCAGTTTAAAAGAAACGAGGTATGGGACCTTGTCCCTCCTCCGCGAGGCCATCGAGTAATCGGCACCCGATGGGTGTTTAGGAACAAGTTGGACGAAAACGGGGTAATAACCCGTAATAAAGCGAGATTGGTCGCTCAAGGGTATAACCAAGAGGAAGGCATCGACTATGAGGAAACTTATGCGCCGGTTGCCCGACTCGAGGCTATACGCCTTTTACTCGCCTTTGCATGTGCAAAGGATTTTAAGTTATTTCAAATGGATGTTAAAAGTGCGTTCCTTAACGGTCACATAAATGAAGAAGTATATGTGTCTCAACCTCCCGGTTTTGAATCTCATGAATACCCTGAACATGTTTACAAGTTAAAAAGAGCTTTATATGGTCTCAAACAAGCTCCTAGAGCTTGGTATGAGCGACTAAGTAAGTTTTTACTTAATCAGGGGTACTCACGAGGAAAGGTTGACACTACACTCTTCATTAAACGTCAAGGAAAGCACTTGATTTTGGTGCAAATCTATGTTGACGATATTATATTTGGATCCACTAACATGAATCTCGTGAGAGAGTTTTCTGACCTCATGCAGGGCGAATTCGAGATGAGTATGATGGGGGAGCTCACATACTTCCTCGGCCTGCAAATTAAACAACTCCAAGAAGGGACATTCGTGAGCCAAACAAAATATTGTTTGGACTTGATCAAGAGATTTGACATGGCAAAATCCAAGGCCATAGACACCCCAATGCCTACATGCGTAAATTTGGATAAAGATGAAAATGGCAAGGACGTAGAGGTAAAACGATATAGAGGTATGATTGGTTCACTTCTCTATCTTACTGCGTCACGTCCTGATATTATGTTTAGTGTGTGCATGTGTGCACGATACCAATCATGTCCCAAAGAATCCCACCTAAAAGCTGTTAAACGAATTCTTCGATACCTGTCAGGTACCCCGAAGTATGGATTGTGGTATTCTAAGGGTAGTGATTGCTCGTTGGTAGGTTACTCCGATTCCGACTTTGCCGGGTGCAAATCGGATAGGAAAAGCACTAGTGGTACATGTCATTTGTTTTCAAACTCCTTGGTTAGTTGGCATAGCAAGAAACAAGTTTCAGTTGCTTTATCAACGGCCGAGGCGGAATACGTTGCCGCTGGTAGTTGTTGTGCTCAAATTCTGTGGATTAAGCAACAACTACTAGATTTCAATCTTAAACTTGAACGTATTCCTATCCTATGTGACAACACTAGCGCTATTAATCTTACCAAAAATCCCGTATTACACTCTCGCACTAAACATATAGAAATTCGACACCATTTTCTTAGGGACCATGTTGAGAAAGGTGATGTTGTATTTGAACACGTTGACACTAAAAACCAACTAGCGGACATTTTCACAAAGCCGCTAGCAACGGAACCTTTCTTTCATATCCGCCGAGAACTTGGCATCCTCGACATTTCGGAACGGGAATAATATTTGCTGATGTTATCTTATTTCATTTAAAACCATACTTTTGTACTTCTAACAAATTGACGTTTTTGCAAGTACAAGTATGTTGTTTATCAAGCTACTCCGGCATTAAGGTGATATTGTTCCATTTCTCTCTCTCTCTCTCTAATAACTCTCATGATCAACAATTGTATCGTTTGACCTATGTTGCATATGTATGACATTTTTTTTTGTATGATAAATTGTTTGGATGCAAATTTTTTTGTGGCATTTTAGGTAGGCATCAAATATGGCTTGATATGTGACATTAAGTGCAAATCTGCATTTGTGCATCCGAACTGAGCTACACACCAAATCTGAACAGTTCAACTCTTTTTCAACAAGAATGAATGAAAGATTTGCAGCTTTCACAACTGCCCATGGATACCAAGAAACAGCCGTCTCTCGCAGCATCAATCGCCTGAATCAAGCAGTGGATTACCTCACTGATATGGCTGATCCATATCGTTATCCGTCTTCCTTTGATATGGGCAAGGGACAAGGATATTAGTCATTTGTTTTTGCATTTGCTCATTCTCCATGTTGTTTTTGTTATCATGTTCTGTTTTATCTCTCCTAAGTGCACACTAATGTCTGTTTTACAGTCTTGATTCCTATAAAATGTTATGACTTATGTGTCCTTAATCTGGTTTAATCTATTTTCAATATTTCGCTCATTGTCAATATTTTGTGTGGATATTGGTATATGATTACTTATAGCCTGTTGAGTATTTTGTTAATTGTTAATATGCCAAAACTTTACCTTTCTCCATCTCTTTTTGATGTTGTCAAAGGGGGAGAAAAGACAAGTAGATTGTAGATCACAACAGCTATGACTGTAAAAGAAAGGGGGAGCTTACTACTATGTTAAAGATATCGCATGTTGTGTTCACCAAGCTTCGCACAGGTTTGTCATCATCAAAAAGGGGGAGAATGTGAGGGAAAACTGTCTCACAACATACGTTCTCAAGTTTCGATGATGACAAAGTACAACCTCGGATGAATCGGAGTCGTCATGCATACTTACGATGATGACAAAGTACAACCTCGGATGAATCGGAGTCGTCATGCATACTTACGATGATGACAAAGTACAACCTCGGATGAATCAGAATCGTCATGCAATACTTAACATATTACATCCTTCCTATATCCTTTTAAATCATCATATTTCATTGGCAATATATGTGACTAATGTTTGGTCGTGACAAGATGCACGAAACAACAAACATATCAATTTTTGCAGGTTTTGTAGCTATGAGTCAACCATACCACTCAGCGCATGAAGCTGTGTATTCCCCACGGGTCAGCGCATGGAACCATGCGTCGACCGTTAACTTGGCCCATGCAGGTTTAAGAATCAGACGGCTCAGCGCATGAAGATCATGCGTCGACCGCTGACTCGGCGCATGACAGTTTGAGTGTCACACGGCTCAGCGCACGCCGACCCTATGGTCGACCGTTCGCGCGCAGAAACAGAAATTCTGCTTTGTTTCATTGATCTGTCAACTGTCTGTTTTGTATTTCTATAAATAGCTGTCTTTTCAATTTTAACATTTAACATTTTCACTAACATTTTCATACAACATTTTCGAGAACATTTTTGAAAGCATTGTGAGAAAGTGTTCAGGTCAAGAAACGTGAAAGAGGTGCATCAGTGTTCTTCATCTTCATCGTTCAATCAACTCACAAATCCTCAAATTACAGATAATCAATTTTTTGCTGCGGTTTGTGGTTTGCTCGACGGTGATAAGGTTCGAACGCGTGATTGAAGATCCGGTTCGAGTGGAAGCTGGTGCAGGTGTTTCTTGGGAGAAAACCTTGAGGTTTTACCTATCAAGACTACAGGTTTTGAAGGCTTTTGTTACGGAATCGTCGGTTCAACAATCAAGCGAGTGCGAAGGTGATTGATTAGCGGAAGGTTGATCAATCTAGTAGCTAGGGCGTTGAAAGGTTGAAGACGTTCCGGGTTCAATTTGGGTGTGTCTAAGATCAGCCGTGCCGAAGGTTTGATCAACGGAAGAGTTGTCAATAAGGTGGCTGCAATCGGAGGTCATTCACATCAAATTGGAGGACTTGATTCATCTTGAATCAAGGGGCAAGAAGTGGTAGAAATTATCAGCAACATTAAGATTGTTTGTATCAATTGTCTATCGATTCTTGTGTATAACTGTTCTACCAAACAGGTGATATCTATTCAATACATATCTCAATTCTCTTTGTAGAATTGAGGGCAGACGTACCCCAACGCGAGGACGACTGGGGGAACTGCCTCATCAAATCTTGTGTTCCTTTATTTTTCTGCATTTTCAATTTCAGCTTAAAAATTAAGTGATTCTAGAATAAGTGATTTTGTCAAATTGTAGTATTGATTGAGTGAGTTGGTGAAACACTGTTTTTTTAACTACTAAGTACAATAGAAATACTGTACTAAGGCTTTTTCAATCACTCATTCAACACAAATATCATTTAAGGTATTTGTGCACACCAACTGTTCGACAAAAGTGCTGAACTAAAATTGCCTTAATTTTGCTGCTAGTTTTGGTGTAATTTTTGATCATTGGAATAAGGAAATAGTACGAGTGAATCACATCTGAGTTTTGCATAAAAGTGTGTAGTGATTTACTATCCGTTATCGTCTTAAATTCATCTGCTTGACGCATATCCGGCTCTCCAATAGTTGTTCGTTTTAGACTATATTTTCCAAGGCCGCTTCCGCATTTGAAAACAATTTTGAAAACCAATTTTATTGGTAGCGCCACTCAAATTTTTAAAAGGGATCTATTCAACCCCCCCTTCTAGATCCGTGCCTTAGTCTAACACACTCCCATTTGCATTTTCTCTTCAAACTCCATTGAAACTTCATCAAACATATTAATTCCTATTATCATCATCATCCACCATCATCATAAAGTAATTGGCAAAGAAAATTGAGAGGAACTCGTGGCTGGTTTGTGTGATCCAAGTTTTCACTCCAAGTTGCATGAAGAAGGGGATAAGGTGATTCAAGAAGTTTGAGCCACAACCATTGCAAACAGTAGAAAGCACATCATTGGAGGAGCATCTAGAAGCAATTACAAGCCTTGGATCCACCTGCAATTACCTCTACCATAGCTGCTAAACAGGTTGGTGTTTTCTGTTTTCTCTCTTTGATTAGGTGTTGTTAGGTTAGATTAGTGGTATAAGATTGTTAGGGTTAGGAAGAGGAACATTTACCCCATCTGTTATGGCCATTAGAGACAATTGGATTAATGATGATGAAACTGTGATGATCAAGAACTCCTGAATTAGGGCAAGAGAATGTTAGATGTTTGGCTCAGAATACTCACCATGACCTGTAGATCGTTCTAGGTTAGTTTGAGTAAGATTGGTGATCATGCACATCAGGTGCAATTCAGTGTGTCCAGAACTTCCACCTATCGGGTTTTATTATAGGGCCAGTTTCAGTACAAACTAAGAGTATAGACTTGTAGAGGGGAAGAAATAGAGTGATTTTGGTCTTTACAAGTTTCGTTTTCATGGCGTATTGAGGGAGAATGAGAAGCTCGAAGGTTGTGCATGGGAGCTGCTTTTTCTGCAAACCCTAGCTCACTTGGGGACGATGAACTCCCACCGTTAGATCGTCCCAGATACTTGACTCTTTCACCACATCCCACGGTCCTCATTTAATTTCAGAAAATGGAGGGAAGTTTCAAGGTGCAACGCACCGTTTCAATTAGTGAAAACCCCTTGGGCTTAAGTCTGATTCCTATTCGCACACCCTCATGCTAGGCCCAAACTAAAAAACACGTGAAGTCTTTGAGTTCTACACCCCCAGCGAATTTTGTCTGTTTTTGTTTTTTTCTGAATGTTAGTGGGCTTAGCCTGATTACTTTTCACGCCCCCCTAATATGAGCCCACCTGGAATACAACTAGGCGCAAATGCTGTTCTCACCCCCCTCTCCTTTTATTTCCTATTTTTGTTATTTTAATTTCTTTAATGTTTTCTCATCTTTAAAAAATCATAAAAAATAGGAAAATTGAGATTTTTAATTCCTTCTTTTTGCTATAGGTTCATTATTCTGCCTAGAAAAATATAGAAAAATAAAATTGGCATTTTATTTTTATTTAATATTTTTCATGCATTTTTTGGTAAATAGCATTTTGTTAATATTTTGTTTGATACATGAATTTGATAATTTTGGTTCTAATAGTTGCTTTAACATTTTTTGTCCATTATTTTTAGGTTGATTAATAGGCATTGTTAGCTTGTGCATACAATTTAGTTCCCATTTTTAGGACTTAATTTTAGGTGTTTAGTTTAGGTGTGAATAACATGAATAGAATTAGGGTTTAAGTGATGATTTAGGTGAATTAATTCATTTCCCTTAGGACTTAGAGATTGAATACTTTAGCTATGGGACTATAGGGACTATGGGTAGTTATTAGATCCCTTAGAAATAACTAGGGTTCCCCTACTGCTATTAGTATATTACTGTATTTGATTGACTGGTATGGTGTGCCCTCTGGGGATTATTGATTTGTCTGTGTGGGTATTGGGATTGCTTGGGGATTGGGAGAGCTGAAGACTTGTGATGATGGAGCCATTGGAGATCCAGAGTTTGAAGACCAACTTCCAGAGTTGATGAGGAGATTCCTGCTAGCAGCTGTTGAGGAGATTAGGGTTTAGGAGCTAGGCAGAGCTCTAGATTAGAAAGCTTGATTCTCAAACATGGAAGGTTTTGACTGCCTCCATTCCTCTCTGTGATACAGAGTCTCTCTAAGACACTCACCCCCTTCCTTTGGAAGGCTTGGTGCTACTGTCTAAGGGATAGAACTCTTGAGAGAAAATGTCTTATGTGTTAGTAGCAGTTGGTTTGCCACCCTTGGTAGTCAACTAATTGCTTAACACCCAGTTCACTCTTGTGATTGATCCCTCTGCTTGGAGGATAGGACTTGAAGAAAAGCCATTGTAGACTGAAGATTGATGACAAAGACCTTGCTTGAGGGCTGTGGAGATGGAGATTGAGGCTTGCTAAAGCTTGAAGTCAAATGTTGTTTCAGAGCTGCTGATGCTGTTTATTTTTCTGCTGTATTTCATTTCTGATGTATTGATTGGTTTTCTGGACTGTATTGTTTGCTGTTTACCCTGTTGGGTTGAAAGTGAATGTTGTTCACTTTTGCCTATTATTTTCTAGGTTCGAGGTTGAGTGGGACTCCCTTGCCTCGCTTGTATTGTTGCATCCATGCATTTTACTATTTTACTGTATATATATGTTATTGTTTCTGTTTCCGTTTATCCCTTAGGATCTCTGTTTCTCTCTGCGCAAGAGAGGAGCATGATAGGCACTAGGTCTTAACCCATGCATGATAACACTAGGTTAGTTTGATTCCCTTTGCAACCGTAGGTTAGAGTTCTGTCTCTTCTTTCCTCAAAACAAACAGAAAAACACAATAAAGATTTCAAACACAATAAAAGACACTTCTCCCGTAAAAGAATGTGAACTCATCAAAACGTCATTTTTGTCCGCTGGGACTGTTAATCAGAAAAAACCTTTTTCAGAAGGAATAAAATCAATCAAGACAGACTTGTGTCGTACGTGGCCCGAACTACGTTTGCTCTGATCTTCCATGCCGTGTGGAGGTACGTAGGCATAGGATGCGATATCCTAGCGAGCAACCTTCCCCTCCTTTCCCGTAGGTAGGCGAACTACGTTGACTCTGATTTCTCGTTCCAGACGGGAATACGTAGGCATAAAGTGCGATACTTTGCCGAGTCATTTCCTTTTCTTTTTAACCCCTGACCTTTAGTTTAGATAGAATAACAATCCGTACCATAAAACAAGCGTGGATCCCGTCGAGTACGACGGACATGAGGGATGCTAATACCTTCCCCTTGCGTAACCGACTCCCGAACCCAGGTTTTGGTTGCGACGACCATACCTTTCCCGTGTTGTGCGAGGTTTACTCTGAGCATTTCCTTTCCCTCCCATGGGATAAATAACGCACAGTGGCGACTCTTCTGTTCAGCCGGCGCCGATTTTCGCAGTAGCGACACCCAAAACTAGAATCATGGGGGAAATTTCCTTGTTTTCATATATACATGTTTTCATTTTAGCATGTTTCTCGCATTTGCAGGTCCATCAGAACTGTTAACCTTATCTTGTTTCTTGTGCCACTAGTGTTTCAGGATTGCAGATCAGATAACTCACCACTACGGTACCAGAGGAAACCAGAAAGGGCTGATGGATCAGATGCAGGTAGAAATACAAGAGATGAGAGATCATATGGCGCAACTGATAGAGGTCATGCAAGGGGTAGCTAATGGCCAGGTGCAACTTTAGACTTTAGTGCAACCTCTGATTGCACGAGTTGATAATGATGGAGTGTTACATAGTGGGATTGTTTCTAACCCTCCTTATATAGAAACTCCTCGTGCAGACAATTCTATGCCAACTTTAGTCATCCCTACTGCTGGAGGGGGTGGTCATGCTGCTGGTGTTGGAACTGCGACAGGTCTTAATCATGCTAGTTTTGCTAATGAGGGTAATGGAAATGGAAACGGATTTGGCCTCAACACCACAGGTGCTGTACATGGTAGCATGGACCACACCTGGAATGAGGATAGGCAGGAGGATTTATTCTCGCCAAGATTTATAACTGCTGAAGTACCTTCTGAGGCTGATAGAAGGATTAAGATGATTAAAGAGAAGATGAGATCTCTTGAATGCCAAAACTCTATGGGGCTGGATATGTCTAACTTGGGGCTGATTCCAGGCTTGAGAGTGCCTCACAAATTCAAAGTGCCTGACTTCGATAAGTACAAAGGCACTACTTGCTTGAGGGTTTACCTGCGCTCGTATTATAGAAAGATGTTCGCGTACTCGGATGATGAAAAAGTCTTGATGCACTTTTTCCAGGACAGCCTGTCCGGTCCCTCTTTGTAGTGGTACATGGGGCTGGAGCCCACTAACGTCCGCAGCTGGAAAGACCTAGCCGAAGCTTTTGTAAGGCACTATCAGTACAACAGTGACCTTGCACCAAATAGAGTCCAGTTGCAGAATCTTTCCCAAAAGAATAACGGATGCTTTAAAGAGTACGCCCAGAGGTGGCGAGAGCTTGCTGCTAGAGTGTAGCCTCCCATGGAAGAGTGTGAGCTCGTTGACATGTTTGTTGCTACTTTACCGGGGTGTGCTATGAAAAACTGATTAGCAGTATGTTGGGAAGTTTTTCAGACTTGATAATCACCGGTGAAAGGGTGGAAAACGACATCAAGCTTAGAAAGATTCAGGCAGGAGAAGTACCCTCAGTTGGAGGGGGAGGAAAGAAGGTATTTGGGAACAAGAAGCGTGAAGGTGACGTTAACTCAGTGACAAGTTCTAGAGGAAGAGAAAGGGGTCAGTCACAAAACCATTATCGCCAACTGTAAGTTGCCAGTGTTACTATTCATGTGCCACAACAACAGCAATCGCAACAACGATAACAGCAAAGACAGTATCAACCACAACAACAAAACCAGCAAGGTTATAAGAGGTACCCTGATAGGGCTAGGCCGAATAGAGTATTTGACACTCCACCGATGCCATACTCTCAGGTGCTTCAGACTTTATTACAACTGCAATTAATTCAGAAAAGGACTCTAGCTCCTTTGACAGGTCCTCCCCCACCTGGCTATGACGCAAATGCTCATTCCGGGTTTCACTCTGGGGCGCCTGGTCACTCTATTGACGATTGCAAGGCTTTTAAACACAAGCTGCAAGACCTCATTGACAACAAAGCAATAAATTTTTCTCATGATGCACCTAACGTTGTGCAGAACCCTATGCCAAACCATGGACAGGCTAGGGTTGGTGCTATTTTGGTGGAGGAGGATTTAGACTTGATAATGGATGTGAACGAGTTGAAAACTCCAGTGAAGTTTGTGAAAGACAATTTGCTGGGAGGAGGTGTATTCCCAGGCTGCAGTGAAGACTATGTTGATTGCTTAAGTCATCCTGAGGGATGCGTTGATTTGAGAAGCTGTATCCAAGGAATGATATATGAGGGGACGTTGCAGTTTGAATGAACCGCAGAAAAGAAACCTGTTGAGGAAGTAAGTGAAGAGAGGGACGAGGTCGCTACAATCTCGATCCCATATAAGACTATAACTATCTCAGCGCCTCCTAGGCCACCAACAATCACTATCACCAAAGCAGGACCTGTGCCTTATGAGAGCACCAAAGCGATTCCGTGGAACTACGGAGCTGAGGTGTATTGTAATGGTTAGAAGATAGATTTGAAGAGTCTTCCTGTGGAGTCAGCAGAGAATGTTGTGGGAGCAGGAGCGATCACCCGAAGTGGCAGGGATTCATTTCTTTTTATTTTCTTTTATTTTTTCTGTTTTGTTCTTGTTTCTATTTAATTCATTTAAAAATAATCGCCAATTAATAAAATTCATCAAAAATACTTTTCAGGCTCTTTAAAATGTCTTTTATTTTATAGACTTTTTATTTTATTTTTTCAGATTATTTTTCATTTAAAAATGAATTAGTTAATTGGAGAGGTTTTATTTGAATTAAATTATGACATTGTGTGATCTTTTAACTGTTTCTCCCTTTCCCCTTTGGTCCAATGAATGAAAATTGTTCCTCATACTCTTGATGAGTTGAACAATTCTTGAGGACCATTTTGCCCCTAGTTGGTTGACTTTAGGGTTGACTTTTGGTGCTTTCCTTTTGACCCTCGATTTTCCCATTTCAAAGTGGTACATCTTGAATTTAATTTTCTTTTGATGGTGCTTTAAAGGGATATTGCCCTTGTGCCCTTGGTTTCTGTTTGCCAACTTGTTTGGCTATCTTGTGCATTTTATTTGATATTTGTTGAGCCTTTTTCCTAATTTTGAGATGACTTGCAACTTAAGTCATCTCCAAGGGAGGTTCCCACACATATCTTGACCTAGTTTGACTTGGATATGACATTTTTGGATCCCTTGAACTTTTAATGCCTTGTAATTCATGTTGCTAACATGTTAAGGATGTTTTTGATACAATTTCCTTCGGGATCTTAGTCAGGAAAACCTTTTCATAAACAAGAGTGTTGTTAACGTTCAGTCCTATCGCAAACAGTAACGCCTAAGTCTCCAGTGGTCGAGCTGCATGAACTAAACTGATAGAACTGTCTGTTAACCCTAATCGGGTAAAACTTTTAAACAGCCTGTGTTCTCGTTAGCCCAAACTACATTTGCTCTGATCTTTCATACCAGATGAAAGTACGTAGGCATAAGACGCGACGTCTTAGCGAGTAACCTTCCCCCCTTCTTTAGTCATAGTTAGTCGAACTACGTTGACTCTGATTTTCCCATTGCACGAGGGAGTACGTAGGCACAGAGCGGCGATGCTCTGCCGAGTCAGTCCTTTGTTCTTTTTCTTTTGTCCATAAGCCTTTAGCTAGATAGTTTATACACCCTTTTAGATAGACAACACATGCGCGGATCCCGTTGAGTACGACGGACGTGAAGGGTGCCCATACCTTCCCCTTGCGTAATCGAATCCCGAACCTAGGATTTGGTTCGGATGACCTTGTCATTTTCTTCAGGTTTTTTCCGATCGTTTCCTTTCCCCTCTTTGGGATAAATAACAATTGGTGGCGACTCGGTTAGTCATTGTCGGCCTCCTTTTTTCGCAGTAGCAACAGCTAGCGACTCTGCTGGGGACAGGAATATCCCCTATGCGAGTCAATCCTAGCGCTTTTGTGTTTTCTTTTGGGTGTTCGTATATATGTCTTTATATTTATTTACTTCCGCATTTTACTTTCCACATTGTATCATACTTGTTGTGCTGTGGGTTCGATGCCTGTGTCCTCGGGTTCGATGCTTGTTTGTTTAACATATGCCTGACGGCGAGGTCAAATGTTCTTCTCAACTTTTGGTTGAGCCGGCCTTCGGGTTCGATGCCTGTTTATTTAACATATGCTTGACGGCGAGGTCAAATGTTCCTCTCAACTTCGTGTTGAGTCGGCCTTCAGGTTCGATGCCCGTTGGTTTAACAAATTCCTGGTGACGAGGTCACATGTTGCTCTCAACTTCGTGTTGAGCGGGACTTCATGTTAGATGCCTATTTGTTTAACAGATGCCTTACAGCGAGGTCAGACATTCCTATGAACTTCGTGTTGAGCCGGCCTTCGGGTTCGATGCCTGTTTGTTTAACAGATGCCTGACAGCGAGGTCAGATGTTCTTCTCAACTTCGGGTTGAGCCGACCTTCGGGTTCAAAGCCTGTTTGTTTAACAGATGCCTGATGGCGAGGTCAAATGTTCCTCTCAACTTCGTGTTGAGCTGGCCTAGGGGTTCGATGCCTGTTTGTTTAACAGATGCCTGACGGCGAGGTCAGATGTTGCTCTCAACTTCGTGTTGAGCGGGGCTTCGTGTTCGATGCCTATTTGTTAAACAGATACCTGGCGGCGAGGTCAGATGTTCTTCTCACCTTCGGTTTGAGCCGGCCTTTGGGTTCGACTCCTGTTTGTTTAATTGATGCCTGACAACGAGGTCGGATGTTCTTCTCAACTTTGGGAGGAGCCGACCATCAATCTCGATGCATGTTTTTTTAACAGATGCCTGACAGCGAGGTCAGATGTTCTTCTCAACTTCGGGTTTCGCTGGCCTTCGAGTTCGATGCCTTTTTGTTTAATAGATCCCTGACGACGAGGTCAGATGTACTTATCAACTTTGTGTTGAGTCGCCCTTTGGGTTCGATGCCTATTTGTTTAACAGATGGCTGACGGTGAGGTCAAATGTTCCTCTCAACTTCTTGTTGAGCCAGCCTTCGGGTTCGATGCCTGTTTTTTTAACAGATGCTTGATGGCGAGGTCTAATGTTCTTATCAACTTCGGGTTGAGCTGGCCATCAAATTCGATGTCTGTTTGTTTAACAGATGTGTGACAGCAAGGTCATATGGTCTTCTCAACTTCAGGTTGAGCCGGCTTTCGTGTTTGATGCTTGTTTGTTTAATAGATTCCTAACGGCGAGGTCAGATATTCCTATGAACTTCGTGCTGACCCAGCCTTCGGGTTCGATGCCTGTTTGTTTAACAGATGCCTGACGGCGAGGTCAGATGTTCTTCTCAACTTCTGGTTGAGCCGACCGTCGGGTTCGATGCCTGTTTGTTTAACATATACTTGACGGCGAGGTCAAATGTTCTTTTAAACTTTTGGTTGAGCAGGCCTTCGGGTTCGATGCCTATTTATTTAACATATGCTTGACAGCAAGGTCAGATGTTCCTCTCAACTTCGTGTTTAGCCAGCCTTCGGGTTTGATACCTGTTTGTTTAACAAATTCCTGGCGGCAAGTTCAGATGTTGCTCTCAACTTCATGTTGAGCGGTTCTTCATGTTAGATGGCTATTTGTTTAACAGATGCCTTACGGCGAGGTCATATATTCCTATGAACTTCGAGTTGAGCCGGCATTCAGCTTCGATGCCTGTTTGTTTAACAGATGCCTAACAGCGAGGTCAGATGTTCTTCTCAACTTCAGGTTGAGCCTCCCTTCGGGTTCGATGCATGTTTGTTTAACAGATGCCTGACAGCGAGGTCAGATGTTGTTCTCAACTTCATATTGAGCGGGACTTCGTGTTCAATGCCTATTTGTTTAACAGTTGCCTGGCGGCGAGGTCGAATGTTCTTCTCAACTTCGGGAGGAGCCGACCATCAATCTCGATACCTGTTTGTTTAACAGATGCCTGACAGCGAGGTCAAATATTCTTCTCTAGTTCGGGTTGAGCCGGTCTCCAGGTTCGGTGCCTGTTTATTTAACAGATCCCTGACGGCGAGGTCAGATGCACTTCTCAACTTTGTGTTGAGCCGCCCTTCAGGTTCAATACCTGTTTGTTTAACAGATGCTTGACGGTGAGGTTAAATGTTCCTCCCAACTTCTTGTTGAGCCGACCTTCGTGTTCGATGCCTGCTTGTTTAACAGATCTCTGATTGCAAGGTCAGATATTCCTATGAACTTCGTGTTGAGCCGACCTTCATGTTCGATGCCTGTTTATTTATTAGATGCCTGACAACGACGTCAGATGTCCCACTCAACTTCGTGTTGTGCCAGCCTTCGGGTTCGATGCCTCTTTGTTTAACAGATGCCTGACAGTTGGGTCAAATGTTTTTCTCAACTACGGGTTGAGACGGCCTTCGGGTTCGATGCCTGGTTGTTTAGCGGATGCCTCACGGTGTGGTTAGATGTTCTTCTCAACATTGGGTTGAGCCGTCCTTCGGGTTTGATGCATGTTTGTTTAACAGATGCCTGACAACAAGATCAGATGTTCTTCTCAACTTCGTGTTGAGCTGCCCTTCGGGTACGATGCCTGTTTGTTTAACAGATGCCTGACGGCGAGGTCAAATGTTCCTCTCAACCTCTTGTTGAGGTGACCTTCGGGTTCGATGCTTGTTTGTTTAACAGATACCTAACAGTGAGGTGAGATGTTCTTCTCAACTTCGGGTTGAGCCGACCATCGAGTTAGATGCCTGTTTGTTTAATAGATGCCTGACGGCGAGATCGAATGTTCTTCTCAACATAGTGTTGAGCCGGCCTTCGTGTTCGATGCATGTTTGTTTATCAGATCCCTGACGGGGAGGTCAGATATTCCTATGAACTTTGTGTTGAGCCGGCCTTCGAGTTTGATGCCTGTTTGTTTAGTAGATGTTTGATGGCGAGGTCAGATGTTCCTCTCAACTTCGTTTTGTGCCAGCCTTCAGGTTTGATGCCTGTTTGTTTAATAGATGCCTGACGAGGACGTTAAATGTTCATCTCAACTTCGTGTTGAGCCGGCCTTCGGGTTCGATGCCTGTTTGTTTAACAGATGCCTGACGGCAAGGTCAAATGTTCCTCTCAACTTCGTGTTGAGCCGGCCTAGGGGTTGGATGCCTGTTTGTTTAACAGATGCCTGACGGCAAGGTCAGATGTTGCTCTCAACTTCGTGTTGAGCGGGACTTCGTGTTCGATGCCTATTTGTTTAACAGATGCCTGGTGGCGAGTTCAAATGTTCTTCTTACCTTCAGTTTGAGCGTGCCTTCAGGTTCGGTTCCTGTTTGTTTAATTAATGTCTGACTAGGAGGTCAGATTTTCTTCTCAACTTCGGGATGGGCAGACCATCAATCTCAATGCCTGTTTGTTTAACAGATACCTGACAGCGATGTCAGATGTTCTTCTCAACTTCGGGTTGAGCCGCCCTTCGGGTTCGATGCCTATTTGTTTAACAGATCCCTGACGGCGAGGTCAGATGTACTTCTCAACTTCGTGATGAGCCGCCCTTCAGGTTCGATGCCTGTTTATTTAAGAGATGCTTGACGGCGAGGTCAAATGTTCCTCTCAACTTCTTGTTGAGCCGGCCTTCGGGTTCAATGCATGTTTGTTTAACAGATTCCTAACGGTGAGGTCTAATGTTCTTATCAACTTCGAGTTGAGCTGGCCATCAAATTCGATGCCTGTTTGTTTAACAGATGCCTGACAGAGAAGTCAGATGTTCTTCTCAACTTCGGGTTGAGCCGACTTTCGTGTTCGATGCCTGTTTGTTTAACAGATCCTTGACAGGGAGGTCAGATATTCCTATGAACTTCGTGTTGAGCCGGCCTTCGAGTTTGATGCCTCTTTGTTTAATAGATGACTAACGGCGAGGTCAGATGTTCCTCTCAACTTCTTGTTGTGCCATCCTTCGTGTTTGATGCATGTTTGTTTAACAGATGCCTAACGGGGACATCAAATGTTCCAATCAACTTCGTGTTGAGCCAGCCATCGGGTTCGATGCCTGTTTGTTTTACAGATACATGACGGTGAGGTCAGATGTTCTTCTCTACTTCGGGTTGAGCCGACCTTCGAGGTAGATGCCTGTTTGTTTAATAGATGCCTGACGGCGAGATCGAATGTTCTTCTCAACCTTTAGTTGAGCCAACCTTCTGGTTCGATGCCTGTTTGTTTAACGGATGCCTGACGGCGAGGTCAAATGTTCCTCTCAACTTCTTGCTGAGCCGGCCTTCGGGTTCAATGCCTGTTTGTTTAACAGATGCCAGACGGAGAGGTCTAATATTCTTATCAACTTCGGGTTGAGTTGGCCATCAAATTCGATGCCTGTTTGTTTAACAGTGCCTGACTGCGAGGTTAGATGTTCTTCTCAACTTCAGGTTGAGCCGGCATTCGTGTTCGATGCCTGCTTGTTTAACAGGTCTCTGATTGCGAGGTCAGATATTCCTATGAACTTCGTGTTGAGCCAAACTTCATGTTTGATGCTTGTTTATTTAATAGATGCCTGACAACGACGTCAGATGTCCCACTCAACTTCGTGTTGTGCCAGCCTTCGGGTTCGATGCCTCTTTGTTTAACAGATGCCTGACAGCTGGGTCAAACGTTTTTCTCAACTACGGGTTGAGACGGCCTTCGGGTTCGATGCCTGTATGTTTAGCGGATGCCTCACGGTGAGGTTAGATGTTCTTCTCAACATTGGGTTGAGCCAGCCTTCGGGTTTGATGCATGTTTGTTTAACAGATGCCTGACAACAAGGTCAGATGTTCTTCTCAACTTCAGGTTGAGCCGCCGTTCTGGTTCGGTGCCTGTTTTTTTAACAGATGCTTGACGGGGATGTCAAATGTTCCTCTCAACTTTGTGTTGAGCCGGCCTTCGGGTTCGATGCCTCTTTGTTTAACAGATACCTGAAGGTGAGGTCAGATGTTCTTCTCAACTTCGGGTTGAGCCGACCTTCGGGTTCGATGCATGTTTGTTTAACAGATGCCTAACAGCAAGATCGAATGTTCTTCTCAACTTTTGGTTGAGCCGGCCTTCGTGTTCGATGCCTATTTGTTTGACAGATGCCATACGGGGACGTCAGATATTCCTAAGAACTTTGTGTTGAGTTGTCCTTCGGGTTCGATGCCTGTTTATTTAATAGATGCCTGACAGAGACGTTAGATGTCCTTCTCAACTTCGGGTTGAGCCGCCCTTCGGGTTCGATGCCTGTTTGTTTAACAGATGCCTGACGGCGTGGTCAAATGTTCCTCTCAACTTCATGTTGAGGCGGCCTAGGAGTTGGATGCCTATTTGTTTAACAGATGCCTAACGGCGAGGTCAGATGTTGCTATCAACTTCGTTATGAGCGGGACTTCGTGTTCAATGCCTATTTGTTTAACAGATGCCTGGCGGCGAGGTCAGATGCCTTCTCACCATCGGTTTGAGCCAGCCTTCAGGTTCTGTTCCTGTTTGTTTAACTAATGTCTGACAACGAGGTCAGATGTTCTTCTCAACTTCGGGATAAGCCGACCATCAATCTCGATGCCTGTTTGTTTAACAGATGCCTGACAGCAAGGTCAGATGTTCTTCTCAACTTCGGGTTGAGCCGACTTCCGGGTTCGATGCCTGTTTGTTTAACAGATGACTGACGGCGAGTTAAGATGTTCTTCTCAACTTCGTGTTGAGCCGCCCTTCGGGTACGATGCCTGTTTGTTTAACTGATGCCTGACAGTGAGGTCAGATGTTCTTCTCAACTTCGGGTTTCGCTGGCCTTCGAGTTCGATGCCTTTTTCTTTAACAGATCTCTGACGGCGAGGTCAGATGTACTTCTCAACTTTGTGTTGAGTCGCCCTTCGGGTTCGATGCCTATTTGTTTAACAGATGGATGACGGTGAGGTCAAATGTTCCTCTCAACTTCTTGTTGAGCCAGCCTTCGGGTTCGATGCCTGATGGCGAGGTCTAATGTTCTTATCAACTTCGGGTTGAGCTAGCCATCAAATTCGATGCCTGTTTGTTTAACAGATGTGTGACAGCAAGGTCAGATGTTCTTCTCAACTTCGGGTTGAGCCGGCCTTCGTGTTTGATGCCTGTTTGTTTAACAGATTCCTAACGGCGAGGTCAGATATTCCTATGAACTTTGTGCTGACCCAGCCTTCGGGTTCGATGCTTGTTTGTTTAACAGATGCCTGACGGCGAGGTCAAATGTTCTTCTCAACTTCTGGTTGAGCCGACCGTCGGGTTCAATGCCTGTTTGTTTAACATATACTTGACGGCGAGGTCAAATGTACTTTTAAACTTTTGGTTTAGCCGGCCTTCGGGTTCGATGCCTGTTTATTTAACATATGCTTGACAGCATGGTCAGATGTTCCTCTCAACTTCGTGTTTAGCTGGCCTTCTGGTTCGATACCTGTTTGTTTAACAAATTCCTGGCGGCAAGTTCAGATGTTGCTCTCAACTTCGTGTTGTGCGGGACTTCATGTTAGATGCCTATTTTTTTAACAGATGCCTTACGGCGAGGTCATATATTCCTATGAACTTCGAGTTGAGCCAGCCTTCAGCTTCGATGCCTGTTTGTTTAACAGATGCCTGACAGCAAGGTCAGATGTTCTTCTCAACTTCAGGTTGAGCCGCCCTTCGGGTTCGATGCATGTTTGTTTAACAGATGCCTGACAGCGAGGTCAGATGTTGCTATCAACTTCATATTGAGCGGGACTTCGTGTTCGATGCCTATTTGTTTAACAGATTCCTGGCGGCGAGGTCGAATGTTCTTCTCAACTTCGGGAGGAACCGACCATCAATCTCGATGCCTGTTTGTTTAACAGATGCCTGACAGCGAGGTCAGATATTCTTCTCAAGTTCGGGTTGAGCCGACCTCCAGGTTCAGTGCCTGTTTATTTAACAGATCCCTGACAGCGAGGTCAGATGCACTTATCAACTTTGTGTTGAGCCGCCCTTCGGGTTCGATGCCTGTTTGTTTAACATATGCTTGACGGCGATCTCAAATGTTCCTCTCAACTTCTTATTGAGCCAACCTTTGGGTTCAATGCCTGTTTGTTTAACAGATGCCAGACGGCGAGGTCTAATGTTCTTATCAACTTCGGGTTGAGTTGTCCATCAAATTCGATGCCTGTTTGTTTAACAGTGCCTGCTTGCGAGGTTAGATGTTCTTCTCAACTTCGAGTTGAGCCGACATTCGTGTTCGATGCCTGCTTGTTTAACAAATCTCTGATAGCGAGGTCAGATATTCCTATGAATTTCGTGTTGAGTCGGCCTTCATGTTCGATGCCTGTTTATTTAATAGATGCCTGACAGCGAGGTCAGATGTCCCACTCAACTTCATGTTGTGCCAGCCTTCGGGTTCGATGCCTCTTTGTTTAACAGATGCCTGACAGCTGGGTCAAATGTTTTTCTCAACTACGGGTTGAGACGGCCTTCGGGTTCGATGCCTGGTTGTTTAATGGATGCCTCACGGTGAGGTTAGATGTTCTTCTCAACATTGGGTTTAGCCAGCCTTCGGGTTTGATGCATGTTTGTTTAACAGATGCCTGACAACGAGGTCAGATGTTCTTCTCAACTTCAGGTTGAGCCGCTCTTCTGGTTCGATGCTTGTTTTTTTAACAGATGCTTGACGGGGATGTCAATTATTCCTCTCAACTTCGTGTTGAGCCAGCCTTCGGGTTCGATGCCTCTTTGTTTAACAGATACGTAAAGGTGAGGTCAGATGTTCTTCTCAACTTCGGGTTGAGCCCACCTTCGGGTTCGATGCCTGTTTATTTAACAGATGCCTAACAGCGAGATCGAATGTTCTTCTCAACTTTTGGTTGAGCTGGCCTTCGTGTTCGATGCCTATTTGTTTAACAGATGCCATACGGCGACGTCAGATAATCCTATGAACTTTGTGTTGAGCCGGCCTTCGGGTTCGATGCCTATTTATTTAACAGATGCCTGACAGTGACATTAGATGTCCTTCTCAACTTCGGGTTGAGCCGCCCTTCGGGTTTGATGCCTGTTTGTTTAACATATGCCTGACGGCATGGTCAAACGTTCCTCCCAACTTCATGTTGAGCCGGCCTAGGAGTTGGATGCCTATTTGTTTAACAGATGCCTAACGGCGAGGTCAGATGTTGCTCTCAACTTCGTTATGAGCGGGACTTCGTGTTCGATGCCTATTTGTTTAACAAATGCCTGGCGGCGAGGTCAGATGCTTTCTTACCTTCGGTTTGAGCCATCCTTCAGGTTCGGTTCCTGTTTGTTTAACTATTGTCTGACAACGAGGTCAGATGTTCTTCTCAATTCGGGATGAGCCGACCATCAATCTCGATGCCTGTTTGTTTAACAGATGCCTGACAGCAAGGTCAGATGTTCTTCTCAACTTCGGGTTGAGCCGACTTCCGGGTTCGATGCCTGTTTGTTTAACAGATGACTGACGGCGAGTTTAGATGTTCTTCTCAACTTCGTGTTGAGTCGCCCTTCGGGTACGATGTCTGTTTGTTTAACAGATGCCTGACGGCAAGGTCAAATGTTCCTCTCAACATCTTGTTGAGCTGACCTTCGGGTTCGATGCTTGTTTGTTTAACAGATACCTAACAGTGAGGTGAGATGTTCTTCTCAACTTCGGGTTGAGCCGACCTTCAGGTTAGATGCCTGTTTGTTTAATAGATGCCTGACGGCGAGATCGAATGTTCTTCTCAACATAGTGTTGAGCCAGCCTTCGTGTTCGATGCATGTTTGTTTATCAGATCCCTGACGGGGAGGTCAGATATTCCTATGAACTTTGTGTTGAGCCGCCCTTCGAGTTTGATGCCTGTTTGTTTAGTAGATGTTTGACGGCGAGGTCAGATGTTCCTCTCAACTTCGTTTTGTGCCAGCCTTCAGATTTGATGCCTGTTTGTTTAACAGATGCCTGACGAGGACGTTAAATGTTCATCTCAACTTCATGTTGAGCCGGCCTTCGGGTTCGATGCCTGTTTTTTAACAGATGCCTGACGGCAAGGTCAAATGTTCCTCTCAACAGTCGTGTTGAGCCGGCCTAGGGGTTGGATGTCGGTTTGTTTAACAGATGCCTGACGGCAAGGTCAGATGTTGCTCTCAACTTCGTGTTGAGCGGGACTTCGTGTTCGATGCCTATTTGTTTAACAGATGCCTAGTGGCGAGTTCAAATGTTCTTCTTACCTTCGGTTTGAGCGTGCCTTCAGGTTCGGTTCCTGTTTGTTTAATTAATGTCTGACTAGGAGGTCAGATTTTCTTCTCAACTTCGGGATGAGCAGACCATCAATCTCAATGCCTATTTGTTTAACAGATGCCTGACAGCGAGGTTAGATGTTCTTCTCAACTTCGGGTTGAGCCGCCCTTCGGGTTCGATGCCTATTTGTTTAACAGATCCCTGACGGCGAGGTCAGATGTACTTCTCAACTTCGTGTTGAGCCGCCCTTCAGGTTCGATGCCTGTTTATTTAAGAGATGCCTGACGGCGAGGTCAAATGTTCCTCTCAACTTCTTGTTGAGCCGGCCTTCGGGTTCAATGCATGTTTGTTTAACAGATTCCTAACGGTGAGGTCTAATGTTCTTATCAACTTCGAGTTGAGCTGGCCATCAAATTCGATGCCTGTTTGTTTAACAGATGCCTGACAGAGAAGTCAGATGTTCTTCTCAACTTTGGGTTGAGCCGACCTTCGTGTTCGATGCCTGTTTGTTTAACAGATCCTTGACAGGGAGGTCAGATATTCCTATGAACTTCGTGTTGAGCCGGCCTTCGAGTTTGATGCCTCTTTGTTTAATAGATGACTAACGGCGAGGTCAGATGTTCCTCTCAACTTCGTGTTGTACCATCCTTCGGGTTTGATGCATGTTTGTTTAACAGATGCCTAACGGGGACATCAAATGTTCCTATCAACTTCGTGTTGAGCTAGCCATCGGGTTCGATGCCTGTTTGTTTTACAGATACATGACGGTGAGGTCAGATGTTCTTCTCTACTTTGGGTTGAGCCGACCTTCGAGGTAGATGCCTGTTTGTTTAATAGATGCCTGACGGCGAGATCGAATGTTCTTCTCAACCTTTAGTTGAGCCAACCTTCTGGTTCAATGCCTGTTTGTTTAACGGATGCCTGATGGCGAGGTCAAATGTTCCTCTCAACTTCTTGCTGAGCCGGCCTTCGGGTTCGATGCCTGTGTGTTTAACAGATGCCAGACGATGAGGTCTAATGTTCTTATCAACTTCGGGTTGAGCTGGCCATCAATTTTGATGCCTGTTTGTCTAACAGTGCCTGACAGCGAGGTCAGATGTTCTTCTCAACTTCAGGTTGAGTCGGCCTTCATTTTCGATGCCTTTTTGTTTAACAGATCCCTTTTGGGAAGGTCAGATGTACTTCTCAACTTTTTGTTGAGCCGCCCTTTGGGTTCGATGCCTGTTTGTTTAACAGATGCCTGACGGTGAGGTTAAATGTTCCTCTCAACTTCTTGTTGAGCCAGCCTTCGGGTTCGATGCCTGTTCTTTTAACAGATGCCTGACAGCGAGGTCAGATGTTCTTCTCAACTTCGGGTTGAACTGGCCATCAAATTTGATGCCTGTTTGCTTAACAGATTACTGACGGCGAGGTCAAATATTCCTATGAACTTCGTGTTGACCCAGCCTTCGGGTTGGATGCCTGTTTGTTTTACAGATGCCTGAAGGTGAGGTCAGATGTTCTTCTCAATTTCTGGTTGAGCCGACCGTCGAGTTTGATGCCTGTTTGTTTAACATATGCCTGATGGCGAGGTCAAATGTTCTTTTAAACTTTTGGTTGAGCCGGCCTTCGGGTTCGATGCCTGTTCGTTTAATAGATTCCTTACGGCGAGGTTAGATGTTGCTCTCCACTTTGTGTTGAGCGGGACTTTGTGTTCGATGCCAATTTGTTTAACAGACGCCCGACGGCGAGGTCAGATATTCTTATGAACTTCTTGTTGAGCCGGCCTTCGGGTTCGATGCCTGTTTGTTTAATAGATGCCTGACAGCAAGGTCAGATGTTCTTCTCAACTTCGGGTTGCGCCCCCCTTCGGGTTCGATGCCTGTTTGTTTAACAGATGCCTGACGGTGAGGTGAAATGTACCACTCAACTTCGTGTTGAGCTGGCCTTCGGGTTCGACGCCTGTTTGTTTAACTGATTCCTGAAGGCGAGGTCTAATGTTCTTATCAACTTCTGGTTGAGCCGCCCTTCGGGTTCGATGCCTGTTTGTTTAGTAGATGCCTCACATCAAGGTCAAATGTTCCTCTCAATTTCGTGTTGTGCCGGCCTTCGGGTTCGATGCCTGTTTGTTTAACAGATACCTGACGGCATAGTCAGATTTTCTTCTCAACATATGTTTCAGTCGGCCTTCGGGTTCGATGCCTGACGGCGAGGTCAGATGTACTTCTCAACTTCGTGTTGAGCCGCCCTTCAGGTTCGATGCCTGTTTATTTAAGAGATGCCTGACGGCAAGGTCAAATGTTCCTCTCAACTTCTTGTTGATCCGGCCTTCGGGTTCAATGCATGTTTGTTTAACAGATTCCTAACAGTGAGGTCTAATGTTCTTATCTACTTCGGGTTGAGCTGGCATCAGGGTTCGATGCCTTTTTATTTAACAGATCCCTGACGAAAAGGTCAGATGTACTTCTCAACTTCGTGTTGACCCAATTCAGGTTCGATGCCTATTAGTTTAATAGATGCCTGACGGCGAGGTCAGATGTTCTTCACAACTTCAGGTTGAGCTGGCCATCGTGTTCGATGCTAGTTTCTTTAACAGATGCCTGACGGAGAGGTCGTATGTTCTTCTCAACTTTGGGTTAAGCTGACCATCAAATTCGATGCCTGTTTGTTTAATAGATGCCTAACAGCGAGGTCAGATGTTCTTCTCATCTTCGGGTTGAGTCGGCCTTCGTGTTGGATGCCTGTTTGTTTAATAGATCCCTTACAGCGAGGTCAGATGTTGCTCTCAACTTTGTGTTGAGCGGGGCTTCGTGTTCGATGCCTATTTATTTAACAGACGCCCGACGGTGAGGTCAGATATTCCTATGAACTTCGTTTTGAGCCGGCCTTCGGGTTCGATGCCTGTTTGTTTAACAGATGTTCCTCTCAACTTCGTTTTGTGCCAGCCTTCAGGTTTGATGCCTGTTTGTTTAACAGATGCCTGACGAGGACGTTAAATGTTCATCTCAACTTCGTGTTGTGCTGGCCTTCGGGTTCGATGCCTGTTTGTTTAACAGATGCCTGACGGCAAGGTCAAATGTTCCTCTCAACTTCGTGTTGAGCCGACCTAGGGGTTGGATGCCTGTTTGTTTAACAGATGCCTGACGGCAAGGTCAGATGTTTCTCTCAACTTCGTGTTGAGCGGGACTTCGTGTTCGATGCCTATTTGTTTAACAGATGCCTGGTGGCGAGTTCAGATGTTCTTCTTACCTTCGGTTTGAGCGTGCCTTCAGGTTCGGTTCCTGTTTGTTTAATTAATGTCTGACTAGGAGGTCAGATTTTCTTCTCAACTTCGGGATGAGCAGACCATCAATCTCAATGCCTGTTTGTTTAACAGATGCCTGACAGCGAGGTCAGATGTTCTTATCAACTTCGGGTTGAGCCGCCCTTCGTGTTCGATGCCTATTTGTTTAACAGATCCCTGACGGCGAGGTCAGATGTACTTCTCAACTTCGTGTTGAGCCGCCCTTCAGGTTCGATGCCTGTTTATTTAAGAGATGCCTGACGGCGAGGTTAAATGTTCCTCTCAACTTCTTGTTGAGCCGGCCTTCGGGTTCAATGCATGTTTGTTTAACAGGTTCCTAACGGTGAGGTCTAATGTTCTTATCAACTTCGGGTTGAGCTGGCCATCAAATTCGATGCCTGTTTGTTTAACTGATGCCTGACAGAGAAGTCAGATGTTCTTCTCAACTTCGGGTTGAGCCGACCTTCGTGTTTGATGCCTGTTTGTTTAACAGATCCTTGACAGGGAGGTCAGATATTCCTATGAACTTCGTGTTGAGCCAGCCTTCGAGTTTGATGCCTCTTTGTTTAATAGATGACTAACGGCGAGGTCAGATGTTCCTCTCAACTCCGTGTTGTGCCATCCTTCGGGTTTGATGCATGTTTGTTTAACAGATGCCTAACGGGGACATCAAATGTTCCTATCAACTTCGTGTTGAGCCAGCCATCGGGTTCGATGCCTGTTTGTTTTACAGATACATGACGGTGAGGTCAGATGTTCTTCTCTACATCGGGTTGAGCCGACCTTCGAGGTAGATTCCTGTTTGTTTAATAGATGCCTGACGGCGAGATCGAATGTTCTTCTCAACCTTTAGTTGAGCCAACCTTCTGGTTCGATGCCTGTTTGTTTAACGAATGCCTGACGGCGAGGTCAAATGTTCCGCTCAACTTCTTGCTGAGCCGGCCTTCGGGTTCGATGCCTGTTTGTTTAACAGATGCCAGACGACGAGGTCTAATGTTCTTATCAACTTCGGGTTGAGCTGGCCATCAAATTAGATGCCTGTTTGTCTAACAGTGCGTAACAGCAAGGTCAGATGTTCTTCTCAACTTCAGGTTGAGCCGGCCTTCGTTTTCGATGCCTTTTTGTTTAACAGATCCCTTTTGGCAAGGTCAGATGTACTTCTCAACTTTGTGTTGAGCCGTCCTTCGGGTTCGATGCCTGTTTGTTTAACAGATGCCTGACGGCGAGGTTAAATGTTCCTCTCAACTTCTTGTTGAGCCAGCCTTCGGGTTCGATGCCTGTTCTTTTAACAGATGCCTGACAGCGAGGTCAGATGTTCTTCTTAACTTTGGGTTGAACTAGCCATCAAATTTGATGCCTGTTTGCTTAACAGATTACTGATGGCGAGGTCAAATATTCCTATGAACTTCGTGTTGACCCAGCCTTCGGGTTGGATGCCTGTTTGTTTTACAGATGCCTGAAGGTGAGGTCAGATGTTCTTCTCAATTTCTGGTTGAGCCGACCGTCGAGTTCGATGCCTGTTTGTTTAACATATGCCTGATGGCGAGGTCAAATGTTCTTTTAAACTTTTGGTTGAGCCGGCCTTCGGGTTCAATGCCTGTTTGTTTAATAGATTCCTTACGGCAAGGTCAAATGTTGCTCTCCACTTTGTGTTGAGCGGGACTTTGTGTTCGATGCCAATTTGTTTAACAGACGCCCGACGGCGAGGTCAGATATTCTTATGAACTTCTTGTTGAGCCGGACTTCGGGTTCGATGCCTGTTTGTTTAACAGATGCCTGACAGCAAGGTCAGATGTTCTTCTCAACTTCGGGTTTAGCCCCCCTTTGGGTTCGATGCCTGTTTGTTTAACAGATGCCTGACGGTGAGGTGAAATGTACCACTCAACTTCGTGTTGAGCTGGCCTTCGGGTTCGATGCCTGTTTGTTTAACTGATTCCTGAAGGCGAGGTCAAATATTCCTATGAACTTCGTGTTGACCCATCCTTCGGGTTGGATGCCTGTTTGTTTTACAGATGCCTGAAGGTGAGGTCAGATGTTCTTCTCAATTTCTGGTTGGGCCGACCGTCGAGTTCGATGCCTGTTTGTTTAACATATGCCTGATGGCGAGGTCAAATGTTCTTTTAAACTTTTGGTTGAGCCGGCCTTCGGGTTTGATGCCTGACGGCGAGGTCAGATGTACTTCTCAACTTCGTGTTGAGCCGCCCTTCAGGTTCGATGCCTGTTTATTTAAGAGATGCCTGACAGAAAGGTCAAATGTTTCTCTCAACTTCTTGTTGATCCGGCCTTCGGGTTCAATGCATGTTTGTTTAACAGATTCCTAACGGTGAGGTCTAATGTTCTTATCAACTTCGGGTTGAGCTGGCGTCAGGGTTCGATGCCTTTTTATTTAACAGATCCCTGACGGCAAGGTCAGATGTACTTCTCAACTTCGTGTTGACCCAATTCAGGTTCGATGCCTATTAGTTTAATAGATGCCTGACGGCGAGGTCAGATGTTCTTCACAACTTCAGTTTGAGCCGGCCATCGTGTTCGATGCCAGTTTGTTTAACAGATGCCTGACGGAGAGGTCGTATGTTCTTCTCAACTGTGGGTTAAGCCGGCCATCAAATTCGATGCCTGTTTTTTTAATAGATGCCTAACAGCAAGGTCAGATGTTCTTCTCATCTTCGGGTTGAGCCGACCTTCGTGTTGGATGCCTGTTTGTTTAATAGATCCCTTACAGCGAGGTCAGATGTTGCTCTCAACTTTGTGTTGAGCGGGGCTTCGTGTTCGATGCCTATTTATTTAACAGACGCCCGACGGTGAGGTCAGATATTCCTATGAACTTCGTTTTGAGCCGGCCTTCGGGTTCGATGCTTGTTTGTTTAACAGATACTTGATAGCGTGGTCAGATGTTCTTCTCAACTTCGGGTTGAGCCCCTCTTCGGGTTCGATGCCTGTTTGTTTAACAGATATCTGACGGCGAGGTTAGATGTCCTTCTCAACTTCGTGTTGAGCCGACCTTCGGGTTCGATGCCTGTTTGTTTAATAAATGCCAGATGGCGAGGTCAGATGTTCTTCTCAACTTCTGGTTGAGCCTGTCTTCGGGTTCGATGTCTTTTTATTTAACAGATGCCTGACAGCGAGGTCAGATGTTCTTCTCAACTTCGGGTTGATCCGGCCAATAAATTCGATGCCTGTTTGTTTAACAGATGCCTGATAGCGAGGTCAAATGTTCTTCTCAACTTCAGGTTGAGCAGGACTCCGGGTTCGATGCTTTTTTATTCAACAGATCCCTGACGGCAAGGTCAGATGTACTTCTCGACTTCGTGTTGAGCCAATTCAGGTTTGGTGCCTGTTTGTTTAATAGATGCCTGACGGCTAGGTCAGATGTGTTGCACCCCAAAATTTGACCAACTTTTCTCTACCTAGCTTATGTTTCATTTCATTCACATTAACATTATCATTGCATTTCATAGACATGTGTGCAGGAGATCAAGAGGTATGATTACCCATCAAGATATATACAAGACTATGAAGCTAGCCAAGGAGGTTATTCAAGTGTTCAAGGGTAGATATCTTTGTCAGAGGAGTCAGAAGATCCTCAGAGAGAGTGGTTGAAACCAAGGTTGTGTGCCTCCTAACTTGAGAGTTGTGGGAAGACCTCAGATGATTATGAAGCCATGAAGTTAGACTTGAGGCCTTGAGAGAGCTCATGAGATTTCTTGAAATCCATCATGAGGCCTAGACAGGTCATTGTGCAAGATTAAGAAGACCCAGCCATGAGTGGTGCAGTTAGGGTTTGACTGGGTCAACCCTAGGTCAACTGATGATTTGTAGAGGGTTGAGACCTAATTCAAGAGCCATGTGATCATGGATTGATACATTGAGATGTTATAAGGATGATTCCAAGGTCAACTCATCATGATTGAAGAGTTTGAGAAGTTTCAAGCTAGGGTTTCTAAGGCTTGACAGTGTAAAATCCCCTAGTTTGACCCCTATCTTCAAGGCAGTTTAGCCCAAGATGTGATTGTCATCTCATCTTGCCCCCAACATGAATGTTGTATAGCTTGATCTTAGCTTTAATTTGAGTGCTATAAGTCCTTTATAGGATTTATAGAACTCAAGTTATGACTTTGACAAGTTACAGGTCATCTGAGGCATGTGAATCTGGAGCTTGAAAGTTACCCAACTTGCATCAAACTTTTGCCCAAGAAGGATGATTCCTATGAACTTTTGGTCAACATGAATGTTGTTCCTCATCTCTTAGCTTTCTAGAGAGTACTAGAAGTCCTTGATAGGATTTGTAGAACTCAAGTTATGGCTTTGACAAGTCAATGACATTTTGGTCATTTGGAGATTACAGGTCATTTCAAGCATAAGGCCATAACTCCTATTTCCAAGCTCCAAATTGAAAAATGTCCAACATCAATCTTGTTCAAAATGATGTTTTAAGGCTATTAAAGAGGTCATGAGATGTTGGAAGGGCTTGTAGCTCAAAGTTGCAAAAATGACCTAAAATAAGGGTATAAGTTAAATGAATCAAAGTTGGAAATTGATATTTTCAACCTACACATCCAAACCATGGCATGTAATATATCATTTTGACTCTAGAAAACATTTTAAGAACATTGGTTTAGCCACATTTTTGAGTTGAGGCCTAATTTGTGGAATTGCTTTGGAAAGTACTTGCTTGCATATTAAGTAACATGTGCAAAACATAGAATCAAGGCATAACCAAGGGCCTTTGCAAGCTAAACTCTTTCAAAATGTCACTAGGGGAGAAATTGGAAGAGAATGGGATTGATTTCAAGCTGCAAACAGAGTTATGCATATCATGATATGTGATTGAAAATCACATGACATGAGAAGTGGAAACTTTCATTAGAAGGATCTAGAGGGTTCTAGATCACTCATACATCATCTATATATTGAGTAGGGGTGATCCAATGCAAGGGTTGGTGATGATTGAAGGAGAGAGCATAGATTGAGATTGAGATTTCTTGGCTTGCAATTGAATTCGGTTTCACAAAATTCTTCACTTTCCATCCATTTTCTTGATTGAAACTTCTTCCATGGATGCCAAGGAGTGATTCCAGATCATAATCCAAGAGAATTCGTGGTTGAATCGTGTAGGAGCAATTGAATTTTTCCACCTGCAACTCACCATCGGATTTCAAGATTCAGGAGTTTTCAACCGGTTCTTTTGCATACAGAAGCAAGGAAAAGGTTCATTGATCGTGTCTGAAAGATTAGAGAGCTTGGTTTGAAGGTTTAGTGCATCTGTTCATCCAAGATTTTCAGGTTGGTAACTTTCTTCCTCTAGCATGAATTAGGTAGAATCAAGATGAATTAAGGTGTTAGATGCATTGTAGAACGGTGTAGGATGGATTTCAGACCATTAATTTGAGAATTAGTGACCAATCTAGGGTGTTACCATTTTCGGTTGAGATTTGGAATGGTGAATCTTGAGGTTTCAGAAAGAACTAATGGCATAGGAAGATTCCTTGTGAAATTTGGGACAAGTTTCATGTAGAGACCTCTTGTAATGGAGGCCTGTAGAGAGAGTTAGGGTTGAGGGAGATGACCGGAGCACCACCGATGGTGGCCGGAGCTGGGCGCGAAGTTCAGGTATTCAAAAGGTTGAAGATGACTCTAGGGCCATTGGGTGGGAGTTGGACTTTGACTGACTGAGTGATCCAACGGCCACGTTTTGATTTCAAGTTGTGAAGGAATTCTGATTATGAAACGCTGCGTTTCATTTAATCAGTGGTTTTGGGCTTAGTGAGATACCTGATATCCACACCCCCCTGAAGGCCCAATCCATCATTTGAACTGTGTATCATTACTATTTGCACCGCGCGTGTGTTATTTTTGTTTGATTTTCATTATTTTTTCATTTTATTCATGGTTCTTGAAAAAATCATATAAAATTGAAAATTAATCCAATTAATCCCATTATTTTTGCATTTTACTCATGATTGAGTCTAGAATGTTTAAGATAAAAAATATTTTCATTTCATGCATTTTCTGATTTTATGGGAATTTTATATTTTAATTGATATTAAAATGGTTATGTTTGGTACTTAATTTTGTGGAATTTTGTGTGATCATGTGGTGATGATTTTGATCCTAATTTTTTGTGTGTAATTACATTAGACATGTATGCTCCGATATTATTTTTCTCACATTTTTGTGATTAAAATAGGTGTGCTTTCTAGATTGATATTTAGGTTCCCCCTTTTTAGGGTTTTAGGTTGATACCTTTGGATTTAGGATTTAATTTTAGGGCTTAATAAATGATTTAGTCCCTGGTTTTTATATGAGGCATTCTTAATTGAATTAGGATCCCTTAGGAATATTTGTAGAAATTTATAGGATAGTTTCCTATTTTTGATGGATTTTAGTTTAGGTGCTAGTTTTAGATGATTCTAAGGCACTAACTCAACTAGACTAACTTCTTTAGTTCCCTTAGACTAGGGTTTTGCTTTGTTTGCCTTTGATTGAATTTGAAGACAAGGTGAGGATGCTTGAAGTGGCTTGAAGTTGCTTGGAGCTTTGGAATTGCTTGTGCCTGAAGGTGTCTGAGGAAGATTTAGAAAGTAGGAGACCTAGGGAGAGCCTCAGGATTAGAATGACTTCTTTCACAAACATGGAAAGCATCTTGTTCTTCCATCCCTCCCAATGACTAAAAGTCCTTCTAAGATATTCACATCCCTCCTTTGGAGGGATGAGTGGCTTTATCTGGGAAGTAGAACTTTGAGGGAACCAGTCTCTCACAATGATGAACCCTTACAGGCTTCCTTTGGTTGTCAGTAAGCTGTTTACCATTTCCACTCATTCTGTTAAATCAATTATCTTCTGGTTTGGGTATCTTGAAAGATGTTGGACTTGAGTTTGAAGATGAGAACTTCATTGAAGAGTGTGGAAGAGGATGATTCCTTGAGCATTGCCATTGCAGCTGAAGCTTGGAGAGCAAGAAGAACAAGTTGATACTTGAAGACCCAATGGGGATTGAATGAAGAGCTGAGGCTTAAAAGAATTGAAGGATGAAGTTGACACTTCCATGTGATTGAAAATTACCCTGAGAAGCTGAAGCTTAAAGATGAAGAGGAAGGCTAGTTGATACTGGTGAAGCAAATAGATCTGAAGCTGGAAGACTAAGTTGATACTTATGAAGAGAATTCAAATTGAGATTGAGTGGAGAGCTGAGGCTTGAGGAATAAAGGAAGGTAACACTTGCATTGATGCTTGGAGAGCCTGAAGGAATCAAGTTGAGAGTGAAGCCTGAAGGTAGAATTGATTGAAGAGCTGAGGCTTGAAGAAGAAAGGATAAGTTGATACTTATGTTGACACATTGAGAGCCTGAAGGAGAAGTAGACACTTGTAGTGATGCACTGAAAGCCTGAAGGAATCAAGTTGAGAGTGAAGCCTGAAGGTAGAATTGACTGAGGAGCTGAAGCTTGAAGAAAGAGAATAAGTTGATACTTATGTTTGATGGGTTGAAACCTGGAGAAGCAAGTTGATACTTGGCATGAAGGGTGATTGAAGTCTGAAGACTGGGTTGCTGTTAGAAGAGTTGAGGCTTGAAAGGGAAAGAGGGGTTGATCTGCTTTATTTTTTGTCTGTTTTCTTTGTTGTATTGATGTGACTTGTTTGGCTTGCTTGTTGCATTAGAATAAGTCCATATCTAGACTGATTTAAACTAGGAGCATGATTGCACTAGAGGTTGAGTTTCTCCCTCTGCTTGTATTGTTACTGTATGGCTTTGCTTGCGGGTATTCAGTAGAGCCCAGCTCCCTTGCCCGTGTGGTTTGTGTTTGCTTGATAGCATGTTATTTTTACTGTATGATTGCAGTTGTTATTCTATCTTACTTGATAGCATTTTATTTTATTTCTTCAGTATGATTACAGTTTTTCATATCTAGCTTGAGGTTGAGATGAGCTTGTGGAGGCTGATGCCCCACACACATTTCCTCCCTCACTTGCATTGCATGCATTTTACAGTCGTATATCTGTTTGCTGTTTAAGCTGATGCTTTATCTGTTTCTGTTTACCATTGACATGATCCCTTAGGACTCTCATCTCCTTTGATAAGGAAGTGATGATAGAACTTTAGGTTGAAACCTATGCATGATAACTTCTAGGAGTTCCCTGTTTCAAACTTCAACCATAGGATGAATCTTTGGCATGACAACATTAGGACTTGATAGTCTCCTCTTAGTTGAACCTATTCGTTCTCTCTTCTCATCTCAAAACAGCTTAAGATACAGTAATCTTGAATGATTTCTTTCGTACGTTACGATCCTTAAGCTATCTGAGGAAGGATTGTTGGAGAGCTTCTTTTCAACAGTCTAGATGTTTAGTATGGCACCCTTTGGGTGACATGCGACGCATTCACTCTCAGGTCATAGTCTTTAGTGCGATTGAAATTGCAAACACAATAAAAAAACAGTTCTTTCGTAAAAGACAAAAAACAAACTTCAAACCTTTTTGCCCCGTGGGCCTGTAATTCAAAGAAAGTTTTTCTGAAGAAAAGAGTGTCGTTAAACTTCAGTCCTACCGCAAACAGGCTTTGTCCCTAACTGCTAGAACTGCTGTTTAACCCTACTCGATAAAACAGGTGAATCTGAACCCCCGTAATCCGTATTATCCCGAACTACGTAAGCTCTGATCTCTCATGCCTGTTGAGAGTACGTAGGCACAATACTGACGTATTGGCGAGCCACCTTCCCCGTAACTCGTAGTTGGTCGAACTACGTTGACTCTGATTTCTCATTCTCTGATTAGAATACGTAGGCATAAAGCGCGACGCTTTGCCGAGTCATTTTCTTTTCTTTTTTAAGCTAGCCTTGATAGGTAGATAGATAAACCAACTCGTCCAGTAAACACAACAAGCGTGGATCCCGTCGAGTACGACGGACGTGAGGGGTGCTAACACCTTCCCCTTGCGTAACCGACTCCCGAACCCAGACAATGGTTGCGATGACCTTGTCTTATACCTTTTTCGTCAGGTTTTTCCGATCGTTTCCTTTCCCGTTCTGAGGGATAAATAACGAAAGGTGGCGACTCTTCCCAATGACTAAAAGTCCTTCTCAGATATTCACATCCCTCCTTTGGAAGGATGAGTGGCTTTATCTGGGGAGTAGAACTTTGAGGGAACCAGTCTCTCATAATGATGAACCCTTACAGGCTTCCTTTGGTTGTCAGTAAGCTGTTTATCATTTCCTCTCATCCTGTTAAATCAATTATCTTCTGGTTTGTGTATTTTGAAAGATGTTGGACTTGTGACAATGTTTAAGTAATTCATTGTTTCAACAATCAACAGCCTAGGCCAGTAAGTTTATGTATGCGCATTTTGTCAAAAACATCGGCATTCTTTTTCGCAAACAAAACAGATAAATGTTAAACAGACAAACAGAATTGCTGAATAGTATACATTTTATTGATAACGAACCCCTGAATGGGTAAAAATGTTTTACAACAGATGCAAGCTCCTGGAATGAGGAAGCCGCGCAAAAATAGAACATAAATATACATTAGTATATACAAATGTCGGCAACGAGGCGTAGACGAACACCATAAGTTGATCCCTCTATGACCCACTCGACTTCGATACTTCTCCGACGCTTCAGCTTCAGAAGAGATTGATTCAGACAAACGGCCCTCAGGTCTTCCAAACCACTAAACAAATACAGTCCACACGCAGAACGCAGTCATTTGCTTTTTCAAATCCCTAACTTTTGCGTGAACCGCCCTTTGCGGGTTTTCAGTTCACCGGGATACCCTTTTTTGCCAAAGTCGCCCATCTGGGTTTTCGACTTTGCAGGTGTACATTCTTTTCAATTTATATCCCTAATTTTTGCCCGAACCTTTTCCTTTTTTATGGTTCGCCGGGATGCCCTATTTTTGCATGGACTCTCTTTTTACTGTCCAGCGGGTCGCTTTCAAGCAAAGTATTTTTTAACTACGTCCGCGTTCACCGGGGATGCAAAATCTTCACCATCCATCGTGGATAACAACAAAGCTCCTCCCGAGAAGACCTTGCTGATGATGGAGCTCTGAGCTTCGCGCCCAGCTCCGGCCACCGCCGGTGGAGCTCCGATCGTCCCCTTCAACCCTAGTTCTTCCTAGAGGCCTCCAATCCAAGAGGTCAAAACATGAAACACACTCCAAATCTTGCCACGAACTCAATCATGCCATTAGTTTCTTCTGAAACCCCAAGAATCACCATCTCCCAATCTTAACCGAAAATTGTGATCTTCCTATTTTGTCTCTAATTCAACAATTAATCATCTGAAAACCATCCTAGGCCATTCTACAACTAATCTAACACCCTAATTCAACCTAATTCTACCTAAATCAAGCTAGGGGAAGAAGGTTACAAACCTAGAAATTCATGAATAACAGATGCACGAAATCTCCACTTCAAGCTCTCAAATCTTCTGGACACGATCACTGAACTTCCTCCTTGCTTCTGTATGCAAAAGATTCAATGGAGAGTGCTTCAATCTTGAAACACGATGAAGAGTTGCAGGTGCTGAAAACCCCTTGCTCCCACACGATCTAGCCACCAATTCTTCTTGGAAATGATCTGGAATCAATCCTTGATACTCATGGAAGAAGAATCAATCAAGAAAATGGAAGGAAATAGAGGAAATTGATGAAACCGATTATAATTGCAATCTATGAAAACTCAATTCCAAACTATGCTCAAACCTTCAATGATCACCAACCCCTGCCATGGATTCACTCTACTCATTATATAGATGGAGTTTGGATGATCTAGAACCCTCTAGATCCTTCCAATGAGATTTTGCACATCTCATGTCATGAGATTTTGAATCACTTATCATGCCATGCTCAATTCTGTTTGCAGCTTGAAATTCATCTCAATCTCCTTCAATTTCTCCCCTAGTAACATTTTAAAAGGGTTTAGCTTGCCAAGTTCCTTGCCCATGCCTCAATTTTAAGTTATGCACATGTTGCTTAATATGCAAGTAACCATTTTCCAAAGCAAGTCCATGATTTAGACCTCAAATCAAAAATGTGGCTAAACCATTGTCTTTAAAATGTTTTCTAGAGTCAAAATGATATATTACATGCCATGGTTTGGACGTGTAGCTTGAAAATTTCAATTTCCAACTTTGACTTATTTAACTTATGCCTTCATTTTAGGTCATTTTTACCACTTTGAGATACAAGCCTTTTCAACATCTCATGACCTCCTTACTAGCCTTAAAACATCATTTTAAGAAAGTTTTATGTTGAAGATTTTTCCATTTGAAGCTTGGAAATATGAGTTATGGCCTTATGCTTGAAATGACCTATAATCTCCAAATGACCAAAATGCCCTTGACTTGTCAAAGCCATAACTTGAGTTCTACAAATCCTATCAAGGACTTATAGTACTCTCTAGAAATCTAAGAAGATAAGGAACAACATTCATGTTGACCAAAAGTTCATAGGAATCATCCTTCTTGGGCAAAGGTTTGATGCAAGTTGGGTGACTTTCAAGGCCCCAGATTCACATACCTCAGATGACCTGTAACTTGTCAAAGCCATAACTTGAGTTCTACAAATCCTATCAAGAACTTCTAGTACTCAAATTAAAGCTAAGAACAAGCTCTACAACATTCATGTTGGGGCTAAGATGAGATGACCATCACATCGTGACCTAAACTGCCTTGAAGATAGGGGTCAAACTAGGGGATTTTACACTGTCAAGTCTTAGAAGCCCTAGTTTGAAACTTCTCAAACTCTTCAATCATGATGAGTTGACCTTGGAATCATCCTTATAACATCTCAATGCATCAATCCATGATCACATGGCTCTTGAATTAGGTCTCAACCTTCTTCAAATCATTAGTTGACCTAAGGTTGACCCAGTCAAACCCTAATTACACCACTCATGGCTGAGTCTTCTTAAACTTGCACCATGACCTATCTAGGCTTCATGATGGCTTTCAAGACATCTCATAAGCTCTATCAAGGCTTCAAGTCCACATTCTTGGTTTCAGAATCATCTGAGGAGCTCCCCACAACTCTCAAGTTAGGAGGCTCACAACCTTGGTTTCAACCACTCTTTCTGAGGATCTTTTGACTTCTCTGACAAGGATATCAACCATTGAGCACTTGAATAACCTTCTTAGCTAGCTTCAAACTCTTGTGTCGCCCTTGATTGGTAATCATACCTCTTGATCTCCTGCATACATGTCAATGAAATGCAAATGATAATGCTAATGTGAATGAAATGAAACATAAGCTTAGTAAAGAAATGTTGGTCAAATTTTGGGGTGCAACACCTGTAACCCGTAGTTGGTCGAACTACGTTGACTCTGATTTCTCATTCTCTGATGAGAATACGTAGGCATAAAGCGCGACGCTTTGCCGAGTCATTTTCTTTTCTTTTTTAAGCCAGCCTTGATAGGTAGATAGATAAACCAACTCGTCCAGTAAACACAACAAGCGTGGATCCCGTCGAGTACGACGGGCGTGAGGGGTGCTAATACCTTCCCCTTGCGTAACCGACTCCCGAACCCAGACAATGGTTGCGATGACCTTGTCTTATACCTTTTTCGTCAGGTTTTTTCGATCGTTTCCTTTCCCGCTCCGAGGGATAAATAACGAAAGGTGGTGACTCTTCTGTTTTGCCGGCACCTTATTTTCGCGGTAGCGACAGCTGGCGACTCTGCTGGGGACTTGATAGTTTCCTAGGATCCAACGTCCCGTATGCGAGTCAGTTTGGGGATCCGACGTCCCCTGCGAGAGTCAATCCTAGCGCTTGTATGATTACTTGTTGGGTTGTGTTTATTTACCGCATTTTTATTTCCCGCACTTTATTTTCAGTATGATATGATTATCTATGCTGTTGTGGGAGGGGCATTCTGATGAGTGAGAAGCCAAACCCAGGCTTGAGTGAACATAGCATTAGTTGTTGAAATTAGTGGGCGCGTGCTTGCTTGGCAGGCACTAGTGTCTCATGAAATCCACGCTCAGACGAGGTTCTCCCGGTTGACTTCTTTTTCAACCCTTCGGGTTGAAGGGGTTGTTGGTTTGGAGGATTGTCGACTCTGGGGACCGATCATTTGGGATTCAGCCGAGTGAGGCCGCTTCATGAGCTGGTGATGCCACACTTTCTGGGTATCGTATCACCCCTCTTGAATGTCTGTGACGCTGATGACCGCATAGGATGCCGAACTTGAGTTAGTTTAGGTCCATACCTATGAGCAGGGTTGGGTTTGTTGCAGGAAACTTTGATGTTCAGACTACCTGGTTTTCTTGACAGTGAATCAGTTTTGGTTGGGATCAGAGGATCTCATTATCAGATGTATTTGTTCTTGACAGAGCAGGTTTATGATTGGGATCAGAGGATCTCATTGTCAGATGTATGTTTGTTCTTGATAGAGCAGAGTTTTGGTCCTGCATCAGAGGTCCTTATTATCAGATGGTTGTTCTTGACAGAGCAGATCTATGGTCCTATGTGTGTGTGTTCTTGACAGAGCAGATTTGTGGCCCGATACCAGGATTTTCCTCTTATCAGAGATAGTGGTTGTTCTTGACAGAGCAACATCATGGTTTTGTTGATACAGAGTCCTCGCAGCACAGTTGCCTTGATCTCCTGCTGCATGATTGCATTTCACATTGCTTTGCATACTCATTTGCATTTCATTAACGTGTGTCTGTATTGCAGGTACCGTTTTCCCCGATCCAGGATTTCTTGCCTCCTATTGTATTGTTATGGGTTCTCTGAGGAAGACCGTGGCTTACAAGCTCCCGGCCCCTGATGTGGTTCAGCTGACCGGTTTGATTGCTTTAGCAGATGATTCTGTGAAAGATGAGTTCAGAAAATCTTACGGTAAACTGCTCAGTTTGGTTCGTAAACCTTCTGCATTTGAGTTGAATGGGTTGCACGCCTTCCTGCAGTTCTACGATCCTCCGTTGAGATGCTTTACTTTCCAGGATTTTGTTCTTGCACCCACGCTAGAGGAATATGCTGATTTGTTAGGTGTGCCTATCAAGAGGCAGATGCCCTTTGTTCATATGGATGTTGAGCCTGATCTGGCTGGTCTAGCTCCTTCACTTCATCTGGACGCCTCTGAGTTGGTATTGTCTAGTTGGAACAGGGTTCCCGGGTTCTCCTTGCAGTTCTTAGTGGGAAAGGCTCAGTAGTGCGCCAAAGACGGATGTTGGGTCGTGTTCAACGCCATCCTTGCTCTATGCATATATGACATCATTCTGTTCCCCAATATGCCCGACTTTGTAGACTTCGACGCCTTCCGCATCTTTGCTTCCGAGAATCCAGTCCCTACCTTGATAGGAGATGTCTACCATTCAACCCACTACAAAAACGAGAACAGGAGGGGTAAGAATGTCTTGTGCTGTGTGCCCTTGCTTTATAAATGGCTTGATAGTCATCTACCCAAGAGAGGTCCCTTTGTTTCGTCTGCAACCACAACTGAGTGGTCTGAGCGTTTGATGAGTCTATCTGCAGAGGATATTACCTGGTTTGACAGAGATAGGTTGGGTACCGAGATTATCTTTAGCTGCAGCGGGTTTCCGAACGTGCCTCTAATAGGCAGGAAGGGTTGTATAAACTATAATCCGTCTTTGCTGTTCCGACAGTTTGCTTATGCTTTGAGAGCTCCGCCGAAGGATGAAGAGGTGCAGGAATCTCTGTAGCTCACTGGTCTTCTAGAGGGGGATCTGTTATCTAAGCTTCAGCGCGCTTGGAATGGCATCAGTAAGCGAGGAAAACCATTGTTGGGGAGAAGCAATAGTCAAGCCTACCCTCCGTATGTGGCATGGATCAGAGCCAGAGCAGATGCTAGTGGGATGCCGTTTTTTCCTGCCAAGCCAGAAAGCCCTCCAGTGATTGAAGCGCCTACTACCGTGCCCATTCAGCAACATAATCAGGTGTTAGCTGAGAGAGATGAATTGAAGAGGGCAAATGAAGAACTGGAGAAAGAATTGGTGCAGCTCAGAAGCGAGAGAAACGAAGTTGTTCATTCCTTCAAGAGGCAGACAGAACTGGTGAACCAGTTGGGGACAGATTTGACTAAGCAGATAGCCGAGCGTGAACGCATGGGTCGAGACTTCAAAGCTATCAACGATGTACTGGCCATGAAGAAGCAACACTTGGACGAAGCGTATCGGAGGATATCCAAATTTAACCAGCACTAGAAGGCCTCCCTAGCCAACCGGAAAGAACGGGAGGATAAGCTGATGCAACAGATCTCCAAGCTGAAAGCCCAGGTGAAGGCTAGTGATAAGAGGTTTGATGAAGAAACCGCTCGTAGATATGCCGCTGAAGGCCAGCTCAACAGAGCTCTTGCTAACCTGAAGGAGCACAAATTGACGTTTGAGTTCAAGAAGCGGAAGTTAGAAGATTGTTTCGGCGAAGGAGCGTAGGAAGATTCGGTCGAAGGTCTTCAGTACACCATTATGCAGAGGGAGCTACTCGTCGAAGGGTTACTCACTCGGCCTGATCATCCAGAAACGAAGGGGTTGTTAGAAGAGTTTCACGCCTGTGGCCGTACTTGACTATTTGTATTCCTTTTGTTGTGATCATTGTTGTATGCTGACCATCACCAGGCTTGTTGGCTGGGGTCATGCTATTGATTCATCTTGTACTCACTGACATTGTGTACCGCCTTGATGGGCTTTCTATATATGAGATGTATTTCCATGACTGGACTCGGACTTCTTATTATCAGCACTGGCACTCAGGCACTAGGATCGGGGGAAATCTCCCTAACACACAGACACACGTTTGCATTTGCATGAAGCATTTGCATAACGAGTACTTTGTCGTTTTTTCCTAACCCTTTTGTGTTTTCAGGTTGTTTCAGGTTGTTCCAGGATTGATCAGAGACATATCCACCGCTATCCGACCAGAGCAAATCAAACCAGAATCATGGAGCAAGTGCAAACTGATGTTCAGGAACTCCGCGAAAGAATGGATCGCTTCATGGAGCTCATGCAAGCGGTCGCTGTCGCTTCCGCGAAAATAAGGTGCCGGCAAAACAGAAGAGTCGCCACCTTTCGTTATTTATCCCTCGGAACGGGAAAGGAAACAATCAGAAAAACCTGACGAAAAGGGTATAAGACAAGGTCGTCGCAACCGTTGTCTGGGTTCGGGAGTCGGTTACGCAAGGGGAAGGTATTAGCACCCCTCACGTCCATCGTACTCGATGGGATCCACGCTTGTTGTGTTTACTGGACGAGTTGGTTTATCAATCTACCTATCAAGGCTGGCTTGAAAAGAAAAGAAAATGACTCGGCAAAGCGTCGCACTTTATGCCTACGTATGCCCATCCGAGAATGAGAAATCAGAGTCAACTTAGTTCGGCCTACTACGGGTTACGGGGAAGGTGGCTCGCCAATACATCAGTATTGTGCCTACGTACTCTCAACAGGTATGAGAGATCAGAGCTTACGTAGTTCGGGATATTGCGGACTACGGGATTCAGATTCATCTGTTTTATCGAGTAGGGTTAAACATCAGTTCCAGCAGTTAGGGACAAAGCCTGTTTGCGGTGGCGCTGAAGTTTAACGACACTCTTTTCTTCAGAAAAGCTTCCTTTGACTTACGGGCCCACGGGGCAAAGAGGTTTGAGGTTTGTTGTTGTCTTTTACGAAAGAAGTGTTTTTTATTATGTTTGCAATTTCAATCGCACTAAAGACTATGACCTGAGAGTGAATGCGTCGCATGTCACCCAAAGGGTGCCATACTAAACATCCAGACTGTTGAAAAGAAGCTCTCCAACAATCCTTTCTCAGATAGCTTAAGGCTCGTAACGTACGAAAGAAATCATTCATGATTACTGTATTTTAAGCTGTTTTGAGATGAGAAGAGAACAGGCTCAACTAAAGGGAGACTATCAAGTCCTACTGTTGTCATGCCAAGGATTCATCCTATGGTTGAGGTTTGAAACAGGGAACTCCTAGAAATTATCATGCATTGGTTTCAACCTAACGTTCTATCATCACTTCCTTATCAAAAGAAATGAGAGTCATAAGGGATTATGTCAATGATGAACAGAAACAGATAAAGCATCAGCTTAAACGGTAATACAGTAAACGACTGTAAAATGCATGCAATGCAAGTGAGGGAGGAAATGTGTGTGGGGTATCAGCCTCCACAAGCTCATCTCAACCTCAATCCAGAATGAATAACAGTAATCATACAGAAGAAATAACAACATGCTATCAAGCAGAATACAGTAAACTGCAATCATACAGGAGAAAACTAAAACATGCTATCAAGCAGACAGAAACCACATGGGCAAGGGAGCAGGGCTCTACCGAATACCCACAAGCAAAGCCATACAGTAATAATACAAGCAGAGGGAGCACCTCAACCTCTAGTGCAATCATGCTCCTAGATTAAAGTCAGTCTAATCATGGACTTATTCTAATGCATCAAGCAAGTCAAACAAGGCACATCAGCAATACAGAAAAGAAAACAGACAAGAGAACAAATCAACTCCTCCCTCTCTCAATTCCAAGCTTCAGCTCCTCTAATAGCAACTCAGTCTTCAGACTTTTAAGCACCCTTCAAGGCTACCATCTCTCATGACAAATATCAATTTGCTTTTCCAGGTTTCAACCCTTCAACATAAGTTTCAACCTAATCTTCTTCTTCAAGCTTCAGCTCCTTAGTCAATGCTCAGGGAATCATCCTCTTCCATACTCTTCAATGAAGTTCTCATCTTCAAACTCAAGCCCAACATCTTCAAGATATTCCAACCAGAAGAAATCACTTAACTGGATAAGCTAGGATATTAAACTGCTTATTGACCACCAAAGGAGGCCTATAAGGGTTTAGCATCAAAAGAATGTTTCCCTCAAAAGTTCTACTTCCTAGGTACCATAACTTATCCCTCCAAAGGAGGGAGGTGAATACCATGGAAGGACCTTGAATCATGGGGAAGAATGGAGGTGAAAGATACCATCCATGTTTAAGAAAGAAATTAACTAAGTCTAAGCTCTACTTAATTCCTAACCCTAAAACAACAACAAAACAAGCCAGTCTTCAAGCTCTCAAGCTCCTTCTTCCATCTCCAAGTCTTCCACTATGCTCCTCCATGCTCCACAAAGCAATACCAAGCCCACCAAGCCAAGCCAAAACCCACAAAGCAAAGCAAAACACAATACAAGCCCACAAGGGCAACACAAACAACAATCAATTACAAAAATCAATTAAAAATAGTATACTATTATATAAAAATCTAATATAATTTCTAGGGGATCCTACATAACTACCCTTAATAACCTATGTGTCCCAATATCTAACTTGACCTACAAACCCAAAATTCTAGTGTTATTGTGGACCTATGTTAAGGATTGACCTAAATCTACACAACCTAAAGTCATCTAATCAAGACTAATTAAAAACTAATCACAAAATTATGGAATAAATTTAGAGGGGAGCTAAAGTCCTAATCTAACTATCCTAAAAAGAATGGTGCAAAAATATAAAGGGAACTAGCTAAACAAAATTCTACAAAACTATGTATCAACCTAAAATGACTTAAAATGCTATTAAAAGAGAAAATATACAAAAAATATTAAAACTGCATGAAATGAAAATGTTTTGATTTTATAATTTTCTAGACATAAATGTGAAATAGGAGGAAAAATCCCCACGTAAAAATCATTATTTTTCTATTTAATATGATTTTCCAAAGTTTAAAGAAAAATAAAGAAAAAGAAAATAAAATGTGAAATGTTTGGTGTAGATAGCAATGATATGCAGTACATTATGGATGATGGGCTTAAATGGGGGTGTCATCAGCAAACGCGCTAGGCCCATATATTTAACCAGAAAACAAATCAAAAATATAAAGAAAAAGGAAAATACGCGGTGCAGAAAGTAAGGCAAATTAGTTCAAAACATGACTGGGCCGTGGATGGGGGTGTGATTAGCAATTATTCATTGAAGCCCAAACGAAAAAAAAATAAATGAAACGGCCGCGTTTCATCATTCTCAGAATCCCTCTTCAAAACGTGGAATCAAAACACAGCCACACGATCTAACTTTGGTCAATGAGTCTTTCTCCATCCAACGGCCAATTTATCATCTTCTTCCTTTAAAATGAAAAAGGAGGGAAACCACCATGGTTGCAGAGCTTCATCTGCCTCACCTTCCTCACTCGGACTCCATCAAAACCTTACCAAAATCCATGGTTCAAAACCCTAACCTGTTCTAAATTCATCCCTGATCACAACCATCCACTTAGGTTTCATTGAAATGCCCTCAATCTCTAAACCCGATAATGAATCAAAATTAGGGTCAAACCTCAACTCTAACCATTCTTGAAATTAAAGTGCTCAATCTCTTCCTCATGTTACACTGGTCAATTCTTGCTATCACACCAAGATTATCTCTCAAGATTCAATAAGTTATGGTGCCAAACAGAAATGGTGTCATCATCTTGATCCTCTCCAAATGATCTCAAAATCTCCAAAATCCATCTCCTACTTGTTTCTAACCGTTCTATACTAACAAATCTAACTAAATGCGCTTAAATTAAGGTGTAGAGTAAAAGTTGCAAACCTGTCAATTCTTGAATACCAGATGGGTCAAATCTTCACTTCAACCTCTCAATCTCTTCAGAATCACTCCTTGTACCAAGATCTTGCTACTGTTTGCAAAAGTTTTGATCAAAGTAGCTTGAATCTCAGAATCTGATAGTGACTTGCAACTCCCAAAATCCAAATGCTAACTCTTCAATCCCACACGATCTTGCTCTCAATTTGGTATGGATTCACTCAGTATGATCAATGGAAGATGTTACAACAGAAAGAATAAATGGAAATGGTGTAGAATATAGAAATTGATTTCAACTTGCAATGGAAGAAATGAAATGGAAATCTCACTTTCTTCTCTCAACTCTCACCAACCTTGCATCTGAGAAACTTCTAATCAATATATAGAACGGTTCTGAATCATCCAGAACTCTCTGGAAGCATCCAATGTGAATTTGAGATTCTCATGTCATGAGTTTTTGAATTCAAGCCATCTCATATACCAGCTTGTGTTTGGCTCATTGCAACACTTCTTCTCCTTTGAAAATCTCCTTAGATGAGATGCATGGGATGTTAGGATACTTGCTAGCTTGTACATTGATCTTCCTTATGTTTTGCATATGTAACTTAATATGCAAGTAACCATTTTCCAAAGCAAGTCCATGATTTAGACCTCAAGTAAAAAATGTAGTTAAACCATTGTTTCTAAAATGTTTTCTAGAGTCAAAATGGTATATTACATGCCATGGTTTGGATGTGTAGCTTGAAAATTTCAATTTCCAACTTTGACTTATTTAACTTATGCCTTCATTTTAGGTCATTTTTACCATTTTGAGCTACAAGCATTTTCAACATCTCATGACCTCCTTACTAGCCTTAAAACATCATTTTAAGCAAGTTTGATGTTGAAATTTTTTCCATTTGAAGCTTGGAAATAAGAGTTATGGCCTTATGCTTGAAATGACCTGTAATCTCCAAATAACCAAAATGCCCTTGACTTGTCAAAGCCATAACTTGAGTTCTACAAATCCTATCAAGGACTTCTAGTACTCTCTAGAAATATAAGAAGATAAGGAGCAACATTCATGTTGACCAAAAGTTCATAGGAATCATCCTTCTTGGGAAAAAGTTTGATGCAAGTTGGGTGACTTTCAAGGCCCCAGATTCACATACCTCAGATGACCTGTAACTTGTCAAAGTCATAACTTGAGTTATACAAATCCTATCAAGGACTTCTAGAACTCAAATTAAAGCTAAGATCATGCTCTACAACATTCATGTTGAGGGCAAGATGAGATGACAATTACATCTTGAGCTAAACTGCCTTGAAGATAGGGGTCAAACTAGGGGATTTTACACTGTCAAGCCTTAGAAACCCTAACTTGAAACTTCTCAAATTCTTCAATCATGATGAGTTGACCTTGGAATCATCCTTATAACATCTCAATGTATCACTCCATGATCACATGGCTCTTGGATTAAGTCTCAACCTTCTCGAAATCATCAGTTGACCTAGGGTTGACCCAGTCAAACCCTAACTGCACCACTCATGGCTGAGGCTTCTTTAACTTGCATAATGACCTGTCTAGGCTTCATGATGGCTTTCAAGACATCTCATAAGCTCTCTCAAGGCTTCAAGTCCACCTCTTTCTTGGCTTCAGAATCATCTGAGGACTCCCCACAACTCTCAAGTTAGGAGGCACACACCCTTGGTTTCAACCACTCTTTCTGAGGCTCTTTCAACTTCTATAACAAAGATATTAACCCTTGAATACTTGAATAACCTTCTTGGCTAGCTTCATAGTCTTGTATAGCTCTTGATTGGTAATCATACCTCTTGATCCCCTGCATACATGTCAATGAAATGCAAATGATAATGCTAATGTGAATGAAATGAAACACAAGCTAGGTAAAGAAATGTTGGTCAAATTTTAGGGTGCAACAGCTGCCCCTATTCAAACGGCTTGAACCTGACTGGGTGAGAAAAGAACGACTCTCAACCAATCAAGGTGCGAGACGGTTGAATACCGACAAACCCAGAAATTTTCCAACTGCCTGGGTACACGATACTTTGACGGGAACAAATCTTCGAAAACTGAAATATTAGTTGCACGGCAACTAGCTGGAGAATCGGTCACACGGTAACCGGTAATACATGGTCGATCATGCCGTCAGGCATCAAGATTCCTCGGGACTCATCAGGTCAACAATCAAGTTAAATCATGCCGTCGGGCATTCAAAGAAAACTTTCGGGCATCAGCCGGACTCCATCAGTAAGTTGGGAATAGAATTCTCGGTCAATCATGAGCCAGTTGGGGGTATCCAAACTTCTTCCATCAGGCACTCTGCTTCAGCTGAGGGAACTGCTTCGTTAAAATGGTTGGACTTCAATCATCAAGTCTTCGAGGGAAGTTTCAACTCTGCTGTTCAGGAACCTGCTGGGGATGACGCATCTCCGCTGGGGATTCTGGAGAACTATCAAGTAACTCTGCTTCGGGGATCCAGGAATCATTCTGGATGAATCAACTCTACTGAGGACTTCAAGAATCATCTTGGACAAATAACTCCGCTGGGGACTTCAAGAATCATCCTGAACCGATAACTCTGCTGGAGATTTCAGGAATCATCCTGAGCAGACGCTCTGCCGGGGACTCTAAGCATCAACTTGAGCAAGAAACTCTAGCGACTGCACTAGGGCTTTTAAGAATCATCTTAAGCAAACGACTTTGCTGGGGATTTCAAGAATCATCTTGATCAGGCGACTCCGTTGGGGAGAATTCAAGAATCATCTAGAGCAACCGACCTGCGGAGGAACACCTGTAAAACAAGAACGGTAACGACCTAGCTCATGTTTAGTATGCATATGCTTCGGCAGTGGCGTAAGGTTTCACACGGTGGAAATGCTATGCAATCATGCAAAATGCTATGCAATCATGCAAAATGCTACGGCCCCGTCAGCAAAATAAATGCTGACGAGAGAGAACCCTCCTGTCAAGGAGAAATAAACACTCTGGTGGAGAGGAGGAGTCATCCTGCCGAGGAGGAGAAGTCACGCCAATCTCATTCGGACTCCGCCTGGGGAAACGATCTTCAGTTGATTGCTGCAGGGGAACGAAGCTCTACGAGAATCTGGACCTGCTGAGGAAAGCGATGTCAATCGCAGAAATGAACTGCACGGCCCTCACGGCCACTTCCCAGGGGATAACGACTCCGGCGGGGAAGTACAACATCAGCTATTCAACACTCTACTGGGGAAAACCAATCATGGCCCAAACGGCTTCCAAGAACTCGGCTCTCTTGGGGATCTGCAAACTCGGCTGGAGAAGAAGAAATCATCCTGCTTTGGGGGAGAGCACGACTCTGTGGGGAATCTCGATTCCGCTGGAGACTTCAGTCTGGATCTATCAATTGCTGCATACTTCAGTGTATGACTCCGCTGGGGAGATGCCGTTCCTTCAGGATACATCTGATTGGGGAGCGAATCTTCTCTGCTCGGGGAGACATATCAATGCTCACGATCTCATGTTCGGACTCTGCAGGGAGAGACTGCTGAACCTTGCTGGAGAAGGAGGAATCATCCTACTTGGGGATGCGCACGACGCACTGTCTGGAATATGACACACCTGCAGCAACACAAACAAACAGACAAGATACCCTTCTCAAAGGGACCTATCAAGGTTATTATCTCATGACAATGTTCAAGTAATTCATTGTTTCAACAATCAGTGGCCTAGGCCAGTAAGTTTATGTATGCGTATTTTGTCAAAAACATCGGCGTTCTTTTTCGCAAACAAAACAGATAAATGCTAAACAGACAAACAGAATTGCTGAATAGTATACATTTTATTGATAACGAACCCCTGAATGGGTAAAAATGTTTTACAACAGATGCGAGCTCCTGGAATGAGGAAGCCGCGCAAAAATAAAACATAAAATACATCAGTATATTCAAATGTCGGCAACGAGGCGTAGACGAACACCATGAGTTGATCCTTCTATGACCCACTCGACTTCGATACCTCTTCGACGCTTCAGCTTCAGAAGAGATTGATTCGGATAAACGGCCCTCGGGTCTTCCAAACCACTAAACAATGAAAGTCCACACGCGGAACGCAGTCATTTACTTTTTCAAATCCCTAACTTTTGCGTGAACCGCCCTTTGCGGGTTTTCAGTTCACCGGGATACCCTTTTTTGCCAAAGTCGCCCATCCGGGTTTTCGACTTTGCGGGTGTACATTTTTTCAATTTATATCCCTAATTTTTGCCCGAACCTTTTTCCTTTTTTATGGTTCGCCGGGATGCCCCATTTTTGCCTGGACTCTCTTTTTACTGTCCAGCGGGTCGCTTTCAAGCAAAGTATTTTTTAACTGCGTCTGCGTTCACCGGGGATGCAAAGTCCTCACCATCCATCGTGGATAACAACAACACTCCTCCCGAGAAGACCTTGCTGACGACATACGGACCTTCGTAATTGGGAGTCCACTTGCCCCGGTGATCGGAGTGTGGAGGAAGAATCTTCTTCAGGACGAGATCACCCGTCTGAAAGCTTCTAGGACGCACCTTCTTATCATAAGCTTTCTTCATTCGGCTTTGGTATAAACGACCATGCGCGATCGATGCTAACCTCTTCTCGTCCATCAGGCTGAGTTGGTTCAGTCGGTCCTTAATCCATTTTGCCTCATCGAGTTTCACGTCAACTAAAACTTGCAAAGAAGGGATCTCCACTTCTAACGGTAGGACAACTTCCATACCGTACACTAGGGAGAAAGGGGTTGCCCCGGTTGATGTACGTACCATTGTACGATAACCGTGCAGTGCAAATGGCAGCATCTCGTGCCAATCTTTGTAGGTTACAACCATCTTCTGAACAATCTTCTTGATTTTCTTATTGGCCGCTTCAACGGTGCCATTCATCTTCGGTCGGTAAGGAGATGAGTTGTGGTGTTCAATCTTGAAACTCTGGCACAGCTCCTTCATCATCTTGTTATTCAGATTCGAACCATTATCAGTAATGATCCGCTCGGGAATTCCGTAACGACAGATGATATCCCTCTTTATGAATTTGGCCACCACCTGCTTGGTCACATTAGCATATGAGGCTGCCTCCACCCACTTGGTGAAGTAGTCGATAGCTACTAGAAGGAAGCGATGACCGTTAGATGCGGTGGGCTCGATCTTGCCTATCATGTCGATGCCCCACATGGAGAACGACCACGGGGAGGACATGACATTTAACGGGCACGGCGGCACATGAACTTTATCAGCATAAATCTGGCATTTATGACACCTCTTCGCAAATTTAAAGCAATCCGACTCCATCGTCAGCCAGTAATATCCTGCCCTCAGGAACTTTCTCGTCATGGCATGCCCGCCGGCGTGCGTACCAAATGTGCCTTCATGGACTTCTTCCATGAGCATACTCGCCTCTTTCTCATCTACACATCTGAGTAGAACGAGATCGTGGTTTCTTTTATACAAAACTCCATCAGGATTGAGATAAAAATTTCCAGACAACCTCCTCAGAGTCTTCTTATCCTGGGTTGACGCTCCCGCAGGATACTCCTTAGTCATAAGGAAAGTCTGGATGTCGTGGAACCATGGCTTGCCGTTAGCGGCTTCCTCGATCGCAAAGACGAATGCAGGTCTGTCAAGACGAGAAAGGACAATTCTTGGAGCTTCATTCCAAAAATTGACTTTATACATCGAAGCCAACGTGGCTAAGGCATCAGCCATCTGATTTTCTGCTCTGGGCACATGATGGAGTTCCACTCGATCAAAGAACGGAAGCAGCCTTCTGGCATAGTTCATGTACGGCACCAAATTCGATTGACGAGTCTCCCACTCCCCTTTAATCTGGTTAATCACAAGCGCCGAGTCACCATATACGTCTAGGTTCTTGATTCTCAAATCAATTGCTTCTTCTAGACCCATGATGCATGCTTCGTACTCCGCTTTGTTATTGGTAACTGGAAACGTCAGTCTCGCAGTGAATGGGATGTGGGATCCGTGGGGAGTCGTAATGATCGCCCCTATGCCACTTCCGTAAGAAATAACCGCCCCGTCAAATATCAATTTCCACTGGGATTTCCTATCTGGCCCCTCGTCGGGCAACGGTTCATCGCAATCCTTCGCTTTAAGAAACATGATATCCTTGTCAGGGAATTCAAATTTCATCGGCTGGTAATCCTCGATCGGCTGTTCGACAAGGTATTCAGACAATACGCTTCCCTTGATGGCCTTCTGGGAAACGTACTGAATGTCATACTCCGTCAACACCATTTGCCATCTGGCAATCCTGCCCGAAAGCGCCTGCTTCTCGAAGACGTACTTGATCGGATCCATCTTCGAAATTAGCGTGGTGGTGTGATTGAGCATGTACTGTCGTAAACGTTTGGCAGCCCAGGCTAGTGCACAACACGTCTTCTCCAGCATCGAGTAGCGAGATTCACAGTCTGTGAACTTTTTACTCAAGAAGTAAATGGCATGCTCCTTTTTGCCCGTCTCGTCGTGTTGACCGAGAACACACCCCATACTATTCTCAAGGACTGTCAAGTACATGATTAGAGGCCGTCCAGCCACTAGGGGTATCAAGATTGGAGGTTCCTGCAGATATTGCTTTATCTTGTCGAATGCCTTCTGGCAGTCCTCATTCCAGGTAATCGCCTGATTTTTCTTTAATAGTTTGAACATCGGTTCACACGTGGCCGTGAGCTGAGAAATAAACCTTGCAATGTAGTTTATTCTGCCCAGGAAACCACGAACTTCTTTTTCTGTTTTTGGCACTGGCATTTCTTGTATCTCTTTTATTTTCGCAGGATCAACCTCGATGCCCCTTTCACTCACGATAAACCCCAGTAACTTTCCAGACCGTACTCCGAAAGTACACTTGTTAGGATTCAGCCTCAACCTGAACTTCCTAAGCCTCTCAAAAAGCTTCAGCAAATTGACGAGATGTCCCTCCTCCGTTTGGGAATTCGCAATCATGTCATCGACATAGACTTCAATCTCATGATGAATCATGTCATGAAACAAAGTTACCATTGCTCTTTGGTAAGTGGCCCCTGCGTTCTTCAGACCGAAAGGCATTACCTTGTAGCAAAATGTCCCCCAAGGAGTGATAAACGTCGTTTTCTCCATGTCCTCCGGCGCCATCTTGATCTGGTTGTAGCCGGAGAAGCCATCCATGAACAAAAACACGGAGAATTGCGTTGTATTGTCGACCAACACATCAATATGAGGCAGCGGGAAATCATCTTTAGGGCTCGCCCTATTCAAATCCTGATAATCGACGCACATGCGTACCTTACCGTCCTTCTTCGGTACAGGCACTATGTTGGCGACCCACGGAGGGTAAGTAGTGACCGCTAAAAAGCCAGCATCAAGCTGCTTTTGCACTTCTTCTTTGATCTTAACGGCCATATCTGGTCTCGTCCTCCTAAGCTTCTGCTTAACGGGGGGACAATCTTCTCTCAGCGGCAAGTGGTGGACCACGATGTCAGTGTCAAGTCCGGGCATATCTTTGTATGACCAAGCAAAGACGTCACTATACTCTCTTAGCATCTCGACCAATCTCTGCTTGACATCACTCTGCAATGCAGCCCCTATCCTGACGTTTCTGACGAGTTGTTCAGAACCCAGATTCACGATCTCAATCTCCTCTTCATGAGGCAAATAACTTTCTCCTCTTGTTTCAACAAGCGGGCCAACTCTTCAGGAAGGTCTTCGTCTTCATCAATCTGTTCTTCGGCTTGATAGATCGGGTAATCGAAGTCGAAGTGAGCCGTAGAAGGTCCAGAGTCGATGTCATCTGCTATGTGGATCTCTTCGCTTGTCATCTAGATGATATCCTTGACGGACCAATTATTGAGGCCCTCACCTGGCTTGCTTGGCTGGATCCAAGAGTCGAGGTCACAGTCACTATCTCCGTTGTCTTCAGACACCGCGTTGATGCTTTCGAATATCACCCCGCCACTGGTAAACTGGATCGGCCCTTTACCTCGCGACGCACTGCTAGAAGAGGAAGCTTCATCTCCAGGAGAATATCCCAACCCAAACTTGTCTTGCTTGTTAGGTATCTCCAAAATTCGCCCCCAGCCTGGGGTAGATCCGGCTTGGACAACGGCCCGAGCTTCCTTGAATGAGGAGAGAGTCATCTCTGGCTTTTCCGTGGCTACAGGAGCTGCGTCCTTCAATTTGACAGCTTCGAACGCTTGGCATAGAGTCTCATGAATTTCTCCATCCATCTCAACATACTTAAAGGACGACAAATGGCTCACCATTATGTCTTCCTCGCCACAAACAGTTATGATGCTACCCTCGACAACATATTTGAGTTTTTGGTGCAACGTGGAGGTCACGGCACCAGCAGCATGGATCCATGGCCGTCCCAAGAGACAGCTGTAGGCAGGCATGATGTCCATAATATAAAAGACCGCGTCGAACGTTTCCGGACCAACTTGGATTGGCAGGGTCACCTCCCCGAAAATGTGGCGTTTGGTTCCATCGAACGCCTTCACAACTAGATCACTGGGTGTGCAAATCACTCCACGAGTATCCAACTTCATTAATGCCTTCTTCGGAAGAACATTAAGTGACGAACCCGTGTCCACCAACACGTGCGACATAATCGTGCCCCTACACTCTATCGAGATGTGCAGGGCGCTATTGTGGTTCCTCCCCTTCGGCGTCAGCTCCAGGTCTGTGAACCCTAACCCATTTCCAGCATTCACATGGGCTACGAACTCCTCTAACTGATTTACCGATATTTCCTGCGGTACATATGCGGCATTCAACACCTTCAGCAGCGCGTTGCGGTGTGCTTCGAAACACAGCAACAAGTTCAGAATGGAAATCTTCGAGGGCGTCTGATGGAGATGATCCACAATCTTGTAGTCACTCTTTTTAATCAACCGTATAAACTCCTCGGCGTCTTTAACAAGTAAGTGTTTTTCTACCCCACGAGGGGTTTCTTCAACGACTTTACTTTTACCTTTGTCAGTTGCATCAGCTCTGATCGCTTTATCCGCCAGGACCTCAGGTGGTGCAAACACTCTTCCGTTGCGAGTAATACCACTGATTCCCGCAAGGTTCTCCACAGTCGACCCAAACGGTTCTAGCTCCAATTTCTGTCCGTTGCAGTAGACTTCAACCCCATAATGCCACGGGACGGCATTAGTGCTTTCGAAGGGTATCGGCCCAGCTTTGGTGATAGTAATCATGGGCGGTCTGGGCGCAGAAATAGTTATCGGCTAGCGAGGGATGGTGATGGTGGCAACCTCATCATCTTGCTTCAGCACTACCTCCCCTGATCCACATTCGGCCCTCCGGCTAAACTGTAAGATCCCTTCAGTCATCAGACTTTGAATTCCTTCTACCAACTGTTCACATCCATCAGAACGTGTCGCACAGCCCATACACAGCTCTCCGCAACCTGGAAAGAAACCCCTTTTCATCAACCTAGCTTTAACGAAGCTAAGCGGCGTCTTCAGATCTCTGACGTCAGTCAACAAATCCGAACTCTCGTCCTCAATAATGGCGTTTACTCCACCTCCCCTATGATTCGGCATAGGATTCTTCGTGACATTCGGCACATTATCTGAGAAGTTGATGATCTTAGCGTCCACCATGTCCTGCACCTTATGCTTGAAGGTTTTGCAGTTCTCTACTGTGTGGCCTGGTGCCCCTGAGTGAAACTCACAAGTTGCATTCGCGTCGTACCCTAGCGGAGGTGCCCCTGTCAAGGGAGCCAAAGTTCTCTTCTGGATCAACTGTAGCTGAAGCAAAGTCTGCAATAGTTGCGCGTACGACATGGGCGGTGTCTCGAGGTGACGGCTCGACAGAGGTGCCCGATTCTGATACTTTCTGTACCCTTGTTGATTCGGCTGCTGTTGTTGCTGCTGTGGCTGTTGAACTGCCGGGATAGTTATGCTGGCCACCTGCTGGTGAGGACCTTTACCCTTCCTTCGAGCGTTGGTCACAGCGCTCGCTTCTCCTTCCCGTCTTTTGCCATTATAAGGTTTCTTTCCGCCTCCTCCAGCTGAGGACGACTCACCTTGAATTTTCCCGAGCTTGATCCCATTTTCGATGTGCTCACCCGTGATAATGAGATCTGAGAATGTTCCAGACATACCACTGACCAACTTCTCATAGTAAACCCCTGGGAGGGTGGCTACAAACATCTGCACGAGCTCACGTTCAACCATCGGCGGCTGAACCCTAGCTGCCAACTCACGCCACCGCTGGGCGTATTCCTTAAACCCTTCATTGTTCCTCTGCGACAGATTCTGTAGCTGGACTCGGTTCGGGGCCAAGTCGCTATTGTATTGGTAGTGGTACACAAATGCTTCAGCAAGATCCTTCCACGTACGCACGCTGGTAGGCTCCAGACTCATGTACCTTTCGAGGGATGGCCCGGAAAGACTGTCTTGAAAGAAGTGCATCAGCAACTTCTCGTCCTCAGATTGAGCTGACATTTTCCTGTAATACGATCTCAGGTGGACGCGAGGGCAAGTGGTACCCTTATACTTTTCAAAGTCAGGTACCTTGAACTTGGGAGGCACCTTGAAATTAGCAATCAGTACCAACTTGGACATATCAACGCCCAGGGTGTTCTGGTTCTCGATATCTCTCATCTTATCCTCGAGTGCTTTGAACCTTAGACGTGCTTCAACATTCAGCTCCTCTTCAGCACCTCTCTGAGAGAACACATTGTCCTGACGATCCTCTAGCCATGGCTGGGGCCCAAACAGATTCCCGACACCTGCATTGCCGTTGCCCAGCCCAACATTGACATTAGCTCCCAGACTCCCATTACCGACGCACGTCGTATTGAGTCCCATGTTGGCCATCACATTTCCGTTGGCACTGCCGTTTCCCCCGGTCACGGGAACACCATTCTGTGGAGTTTCAACTGGTGGAGGAGTAGGCACAGTCCCACCATGGAGTATGCCGTTGCTATCGACCCTTGAAATCAGAGGCTGAACCAAGGTTCTAAGCTGATCCTGGCCATTGGCGACCGCTTGCATGAGCTCCATGAAGCGATCAATTCTTTCGCGGAGTTCCTGAACATCAGTTTGCACTTGCTCCATGATTCTGGTTTGATTGGCTCTGGTCGGATAGCAGTGAATAGGTCTCTGATCAATCCTGGAACCACCTGAAACAACCTGGAAACACAAAAGGGTTAGGAAAAACAACAAAGTGCTCGTTATGCAAATGCAAACGTGTGTTTGTGCATTAGGGAGATCTCCCCCGATCCTAGTGCCTGAGTGCCAGTGCTGATAATAATAAGAAGTCCGAGTCCAATCATGGAAATAACGATCTCATATATAAAGAAAGCCCATCAAGGCAGTACACAACATCAGCGAGTACAAGATGAATCAACAGCGTGACCTCAGCCAACAAGCCTGGTGATGGTCAGCACACAGCAATGATTAAAACAAAAGGGATACAAATAGTCAAGTACCGCCACGGGCGCGATACTCTTCTAACAACTCCTTTGTTTATGGATGATCAGGCAGAGTGAGTAACCCTTCGAAGAGTAATTCCCTTTGCACAATGGTGTACTGAAGACCTTCGACCGAATCTTCCCATGCTCCTTCGCCGAAACAATCTTCTAGCTTCCGTTTCTTGGACTCAAACATCAGTTTGTGCTCCTTCAGGTTAGCAAGAGCCCTGTTGAGCTGGCCTTCGGCGGCGTATCTGCGAGCGGTTTCTTCATCAAACCTCTTCTCACTAGCCTTCACCTGGGCTTTCAGCTTGGAGATCTGTAGCATCAGCTTATCCTCCCGCTCTTTCCTGGTGGCCAGGGAAGCCTTCCAGTGCTGGTTAAACTTGGATATCCTCCAATACGCTTCGTCCAAGTGCTGCTTCTTAGTGGCCAGTACATCGTTGACAACTTTGAAGTCTCGACCCATGCGCTCACGCTCAGTTATCTGCTTAGTCAAATCTGTCCCCAGCTGGTTCACCAGCTCGGTCTGCCTCTTGAAGGAGTGAACGGCTTCGTTTCTCTCGCTCCTGAGCTGAGCCAATTCTTTCTCCAATTCTTCATTTGCCCTCTTCAATTCATCTCGCTCAGCTAACACCTGATTATGCTGCTGAATGGGCACGGTAGTAGGCTCTTCAATCACTGGAGGGCTTTCTGGCTTGGCAGGAAGAAACGACATCCCTATAGTATCTGCTCTGGCTCTGATCTATGCCACATACGGAGGGTAGGCTTGACTATTGCTTCTCCCCAGCAATGGTTTTCCCCTCTTACTGATATCATTCCAAGCGCGCTGAATGTAACACCCCCTTTCTATGCCCCCAATTAATACAATTAATCATTTAGGCATAAATTTAAAATTTCATCAGAGTACATTTGCAACATGGCATAAAAGGGAAATATCACATTATCATAAAAATTCCAACACATACAACACCTGCTCAACAGATATGCAACAACGGAATAACACCCACAAGAAATATTTAGAACAAAGGCGGAAATATCCAAATATTTCATAATTCACCAAACATGTATTCACATATACAGTTATCATTCATCATGTTTTACAAAATATAACATCAGCAGATACATATTCAGATGTATCACAAAAGAATCAAAATAAATCCTATTCTACCCGGTGCTACATATCAGAGCCGACCGACCAAAAAGGGAAGAAGCCACGCTTCACAAAAATACTTCCAGCAATGTAGTATGCAATGCCTCATAGAGCATTAAAAGAAACAACAGAAGGGTGAGAAACGATATCATAATAACAATGCATAGAAACATATATATATATATATACATAATACCCAATATACGTCTTTCGTATTCTCACCGCAACTCACCTCGTCATACCGTACATCGCAATGTATTCACATCATCTATTTACAAATAGAACATCATGCATATACAATATGCGTCAACAATGTTTATATCGGTTCATGAACACACAAAACATACATATTCATATATTCACACATACATGTGTCTTCAAGCATACCAATCATGCCAATCATCAACAATTCATGTAAACATTTACAATTATGTTCATTCACCATACACCATGCAGGATGTCAACATGCAACTCATAGAGACCGGCACACGACTCTATGCAGATGCAAATGCGGTACCGACTCATTTCAGCAGGTTCAATTGAAGAACCAAATAACCATCGCTCACACCCCACATGGGCACACGAGGTTCTGCAGATTCTACGTGGAATCAAAATAACCATCGTTATATACGAGGTTCTGCAAATCCACCGAGGGATCAATAATTAACCATCGCTCACACCCCACAAGGGCACACGAGGTTCTGCAGATTCACCGAGGAATCAATAATTAACCATCGCTCACACCCCACAAGGGCACACGAGGTTCTGCATATTCACCGAGGAATCAATCGACACAAGAATGCATACCATGATGCTTCACATGCAACATGACTCATGACACTCCTGAAATGCACACATGTTTACAAACATACTCATGCATTCTACACATTCATACAAACATCATAGATTTTTAATCAGGCTAAACAATGCACATAATTGCCCAAGCGGCCACAATTCATAATCTAGGATTCACGCCATACGGCTACCCACAACACAACACAACCCAGCATATAAACTACTAAATCAAAGAAGGGTCGATCGCAACCGAAACCCCAAGCCACGACAGCACCCAGCAACAGGGAAAATCCATCCTGCTACGTTCGCTACACGCTCGCCTAGCGAGCGTTCGCTACCTCCTCGCCTAGCGAACTGCTAGCGAGTACAAACAGAACCTCCAAACATTGCTCGCTACCTCGTTCGCCACAGCGAACCCCCGACGAGCTCTTCGCCACTCCCTTCGCTACTAGCGAAAGACCACAATACCATTCTGTCCCAAGTCTGGGACCGTTCGCTGCGCACTCGCCTAGCGAACTACCAGCGACCATTCGCGACCTGCTCGCCTAGCGAACTGCTAGCGAGCGTCTGCGATCAGAACATCTCCCTACTGCTCAGAATCCAAAACCACCGATAAAATCACCCGATGAACTCCAACTCATATCCAACAGCCTTAGTCTAACATATATTGACTAATCTACGTCATCTAATCACGATTCTAACCGTTAGACAACGATTTCTATCGATTAAACCAAATTCAACCTAAAATGGAAAGTGTAGAAAAACTACCAACAAATCATACATGATTATACACATTGATAGAATAATAAAGTTTCACACCCTTACCCGAACAATCGAAAGCTTTGGTGATGATTTCTTGAAGTTCTAGGTTTTTCCTCTTCTTTCTCTCCTCTTTCTCTTCTCTTCCTTTCTTTCTCTTGTTTTTCTCCCTATGTTACTATCTTCCTTTCTTTTCCTCTCTTATCTCATATTTCTATTTCTTTCCTCTCAAATTCTTTCCACACACTAATTAATCAATTCACATAAAATATCCACTTAACATAATTACTAATGCCCAAAATACCCTCCGGTCTATCTTTTTACCCGAAACTCTCAAAGTAGGCAAAAATAGCACAATATGCACAAATAACATATTAACACACAATTCCACATTTAAAATAATAATTCAATTAATTAAATCAGAAAGGACTCAAAATAAAGGAAATTCAGAATCGGGGCGTTACAACTCTCCCCCACTTAGGAATTTTCGTCCTCGAAAATATTACCTGATTCGAACAACTCAGGATGCGACTCACGCATCTTACTCTCCAATTCCCAAGTCATATTGCCTTCCGCAGCACCTCCCCATGCTACTTTTACAAGTGAAATATCCTTGCCTCTTAGGTTCTTAACTTCGCGGTCCAAAATCATAACCTGTAAAACCTCAACCGTAAGATTATCTCTTACCTCCACCTCATCCATAGGAATCACATGTGACGGATCCGGAACATACTTCCGAAGTTGCGAAACATGGAACATATCATGCAAATTCGAAAGACTCGGAGGCAACGCCACACGATAAGCCACCGCACCAACTCGTGCAATAATTTGATACGGACCAATAAAATGAGAAGTCAACTTCTTCGACTTCAAAGCACGACCCACACCCGTAACTGGTGTAACTCTCAAAAACACATGGTCACCTTCTTGAAATTCAAGATCCTTCCTTCTCTTGTCATGATAACTCTTTTGCCTATCCTGGGAAGCTTTCATCTTCTCCCGAATCAACTTCACCTTCTCCGTCGTTTGTTGTACCATTTCCGGTCCAACTACCGATCTCTCTTCGGTTTCATGCCAACACAAAGGTGTTCGACATCTCCGACCATACAAAGCTTCAAATGGTGCCATACCAATACTTGCATGAAAACTATTGTTGTAAGTGAATTCAATCAATGCCAAAAATCTATCCCAAACACCACCTTGCTCGAGTACACAAGCACGCAACAAGTCCTCTAACGATTGAATCGTCCTCTTAGTTTGGCCATCCGTCTGCGGATGATACGCCGAACTCAATCTCAACTTAGAACCTAAAGCCTTTTGCAAACCTTCCCAAAATCTCGAAGTAAATCTAGGATCTCTATCCGACACGATACTCTTGGGAACTCCATGCAACTTCACAATCACCCGAACATAAATCTCGGCCAACTTTTCCAAAGGATAACTAATATCAATCGGAATAAAGTGAGCAGATTTAGTAAGCCTATCAACAATCACCCAAATAGCATTGTGACCTCTTTGCGTATTTGGTAAACCCGTAACAAAATCCATTGATATACTATCCCATTTCCATTCCGGAATATCCAACGGTTGCATCAAACCACTAGGCTTCTGATGTTCCACTTTAGACTTCTGGCAAGTCAAACACAAATACACAAATCGAGCTACATCCCTCTTCAATCTGGACCACCAAAAGATTTTCTTCAAATCTTGATACATCTTATTCGCACCCGGGTGAATACTCAATTTACTCCGGTGTCCTTCCTCCAATATCGTCTTTCTCAAATCCACATCGTCGGGAATACAAATACGACCACAGAATCTCAAAACTCTAAAATTATCAACCTTAAAGTCCTCACTCTCATTCATCATCAAATCCACAAATTTCAAATCCAACTTTTGCTTTTCACGAACGGTAGCTAGAAAATCATTCGTAACATACAACATACCAAGTTTCACACTTCTTGGCGTCATTTCAAAAACCAAACTCAAATCTATAAAACTCTCCAAAAGTTCCCATTCTCTTACCATCAATGTAGACATATGCACTAACTTCCGGCTCAAAGCATCGGCTACAACATTTGCTTTACCCGGATGGTAATTCAACCCAAAGTCATAATCCTTCAAAAACTCTAACCATCTCCTTTGCCTCATATTCAATTCCTTTTGCTCAAATAAATACTTCAAACTCTTGTGGTCGCTAAAAACTTCAAATCTCGCACCATAGAGATAATGTCTCCAAATTTTCAAAACAAAGACCACGGCCGCCAATTCCAAATCGTGCGTGGGATAATTCTTCTCATGCACTCTCAATTGCCTTGAAGCATAAGCCACAACTTTACCGTCTTGCATCAAAACACCACCCAAACCGGACAAAGAAGCATCACAATAAACCACAAACGCTTCCGTCGGATTTGGCAAAATCAGAACCGGCGCCGTTGTCAACCGTCTCTTAAGTTCGACAAAACTCTTCTCACAATTAATGTCCCAAACAAAAGTCTTTCCCTTACAAGTCAACTGAGTCAACGGAAGAGCCAACTTCGAAAATCCCTCAATAAACCTCCGATAATAACCGGCCAAGCCCAAAAAGCTTCGGATCTCCGTAACCGACTTAGGAGCCTCCCATTGCATCACCGCATCAATCTTGGACGGATCAACACAAATACCTTTACCAGAAATAACATGCCCAAGAAAATTCACTTCCGATAACCAAAACTCGCACTTGGATAACTTAGCATACAATTGCTTCTCCTTCAATACTTGCAACACAACCCGCAAATGCTCTTCATGCTCTTCTTGGGACTTAGAGTAAATCAAAACGTCATCAATAAACACAACTACGAAACGATCCAACTGCTCATGAAAGATACGATTCATATATTCCATAAACACACCCAGCGCATTAGACACTCCGAATGGCATCACAGAAAATTCATAATGACCATACCATGTCCTAAAAGCCGTCTTTTGAATATCTTCTCCTTTAACACGAATCTGGTGATAACCTGACCTCAAATCAATCTTACTAAAAACACGGGCACCAACCAATTGGTCCATCAAATCATCAATTCTAGGAAGCGGATACTTATTCTTGATAGTCACCTTGTTCAACTGCCGATAATCAATACACAACCGCATGCTCCCATCTTTCTTCTTTACCAACAATACCGGTGCACCCCAAGGAGAAACACTCGGCCTAACAAATCTCTTTTCCAATAAATCATTCAATTGCCTCTTCAATTCTACCAACTCCGATGCCGACATACGATACGGTGCCATCGAAATCGGTCTAGTATCGGGAACTAGATCAATCGAAAACTCAACTTCCCTTTCCGGCGGTACATCCGTAATGTCCTCCGGAAATACTTCTGGAAAGTCACATACCACTGGAACCAAATCCAATTCAACCTTATTCTCTACCGACAGCGACGCAAACAAACAGAACACTTGAGCTTCATCCGCCAAAAGTTTCTTCAACTCTTTAGTGGATAGAAAACTCTCTTCCTCCTCATCTCCCGAAGATGGAAACCTCACCCACTTGTGATAACAATCAATATGAACTCTATTATACTGCAACCAATTCATACCCAAAATCACATCTAATCCTTCTAATGGCAAACACACCAAGTCCATAATAAAGTCCTTACCATACATGGTCAAGGGACAACTCAAACATACCGAAGACGTAGTTACCAACCCCGAAGCGGGCGTCTCAATAACCATATCACCACCACAAGAAGAAAAACACAAATCCAAACGCTTAGCGCACTCGAACGAAATAAACGAATGAGTCGCTCCGGTATCGATAATAGCAACTAAGGGCATATTATTAATAAAGCATGTACCTTTAATCAACCGATCCGCATTAGTAGTGTCTGCACCCGCTAATGCAAATACCTTCCCGCTTGACGAAGCTTGCTTTGCCTTAGTACACTTCGTACTAATATGACCAACCTCCCCACAGTTAAAACACTTAATCACATTCCTTCTACATTCAGTTGTAGCATGACCGAGACCACCACAGTTAGCACACTTTTCCCCAGCCTTCTTACACTCAAAAGATTTGTGCCCCTCTTCGCCGCACCTATAGCACTTAACGGGACCAGAACTCCCTCCTCCGGATTTCTTGACAAAGTGTTCCCTATGCTTCCCTTTATCAGCAGGCGTCACATAAGGCCCACTCCTTACTGGTTGCTTCCCTCGCCTCTCATTCAAACTCTTATAGTGAGTAGAACGAGCCCTACTATCCTCTTCGAAAATTCTACAGCATTCGGTTAAGTCCGAAAATCTTCGAATCCTCTGATATCCCACAACTTGCTTGATCTCCGGGCGCAAGCCGTTCTCGTACTTAATACACTTGGAAAATTCCGCCGCCACCGTATTATAGTGAGGATGGAATTTCACCAACTCCGTAAACTTAGCCGTGTAGTCGACCACGGACATATTCCCTTGTTTCTATTCTAGAAACTCCATCTCCTTCTTTCCCTTCACACTCTCCGGATAATACTTCCTCAAAAATTCAGTGCGGAACAAATCCCAAGTTATTTCCTCATCATCAACCCCAAGAATTTGTCTTGTGCCGACCCACCAGTCATCGACTTCTTCTCTCAGCATGTAAGACCCAAGTCTCACCTTGTTCCTCTCAGCGCAATTCATAACTCTGAAGATCCTCTCGACCTCCTTCAGCCAAATTTGAGCACCGTCCGGATCAAACCTTCCTTTGAACACCGACGGTTGATTCTTTCTAAACTCATCGTTAGCATTCACATTCGGCGCACCCTGCACCGCTCGAGCCATAGCTTCCAATGCCGCAGCCATCGCGTTGTCATTACGACCAGCCATATTCTGATTATTCCCAAAAATAACAACAGGGTCAAACAACCGTTCAACCAACAAAACAGCGAGACAGATACAACTGACTCAACACTGGGCTCTGATACCACTTAATGTAACACCCCCTTTCTATGCCCCCAATTAATACAATTAATCATTTAGGCATAAATTTAAAATTTCATCAGAGTACATTTGCAACATGGCATAAAAGGGAAATATCACATTATCATAAAAATTCCAACACATACAACACCTGCTCAACAGATATGCAACAACGGAATAACACCCACAAGAAATATTTAGAACAAAGGCGGAAATATCCAAATATTTCATAATTCACCAAAGATGTATTCACATATACAGTTATCATTCATCATGTTTTACAAAACATAACAACAGCAGATACATACTCAGATGTATCACAAAAGAATCAAAATAAATCCTATTCTACCCGGTGCTACATATCAGAGCCGACCGACCAAAAAGGGAAGAAGCCACGCTTCACAAAAATACTTCCAGCAATGTAATCTGCAATGCCTCATAGAGCATTAAAAGAAACAACAGAAGGGTGAGAAACGATATCATAATAACAATGCATAGAAACATATATATACATAATACCCAATATACGTCTTTCGCATTCTCACCGCAACTCACCTCGTCATACCGTACATCGCAATCTATTCACATCATCTATTTACAAATAGAACATCATGCATATACAATATGCGTCAACAATGTTTATATCGGTTCATGAACACACAAAACATACGTATTCATATATTCACACATACATGTGTCTTCAAGCATACCAATCATGCCAATCATCAACAATTCATGTAAACATTTACAATTATGTTCATTCACCATACACCATGCAGGATGTCAACATGCAACTCATAGAGACCGACACACGACTCTATGCAGATGCAAATGCGGTACCGACTCATTTCAGCAGGTTCAATTGAAGAACCAAATAACCATCGCTCACACCCCACATGGGCACACGAGGTTCTGCAGATTCTACGCGGAATCAAAATAACCATCGTTATATACGAGGTTCTGCAAATCCACCGAGGGATCAATAATTAACCATCGCTCACACCCCACAAGGGCACACGAGGTTCTGCAGATTCACCGAGGAATCAATAATTAACCATCGCTCACACCCCACAAGGGCACACGAGGTTCTGCAGATTCACCGAGGAATCAATCGACACAAGAATGCATACCATGATGCTTCACATGCAACATGACTCATGAAACTCCTGAAATGCACACATGTTTACAAACATACTCATGCATTCTACACATTCATACAAACATCATAGATTTTTAATCAGGCTAAACAATGCACATAATTGCCCAAGCAGCCACAATTCATAATCTAGGATTCACGCCATACGGCTACCCACAGCACAACACAACCCAGCATATAAACTACTAAATCAAAGAAGGGTCGATCGCAACCGAAACCCCAAGCCACGACAGCACCCAGCAACAGGGAAAATCCATCCTGCTACGTTCGCTACATGCTCGCCTAGCGAGCTGCTAGCGAGCGTTCGCTACCTCCTCGCCTAGCGAACTGCTAGCGAGTACAAACAGAACCTCCAAACATTGCTCGCTACCTCGTTCGCCACAGCGAACCCCCAGCGAGCTCTTCGCCACTCCCTTCGCTACTAGCGAAAGACCACAATACCATTCTGTCCCAAGTCTGGGACCGTTCGCTGCGCACTCGCCTAGCGAACTACCAGCGACCATTCGCGACCTGCTCGCCTAGCGAACTGCTAGCGAGCGTCTGCGATCAGAACTTCTCCCTACTATTTAGAATCCAAAACCACCGATAAAATCACCCGATGAACTCCAACTCATATCCAACAGCCTTAGTCTAACATATATTGACTAATCTACGTCATCTAATCACGATTCTAACCGTTAGACAACGATTTCTATCGATTAAACCAAATTCAACCTAAAATGGAAAGTGTAGAAAAACTACCAACAATCCAAAACAATCCAACAAAATCATACATGATTATACACGTTGATAGAATAATAAAGTTTCACACCCTTACCGGAACAATCGAAAGCTTTGGTGATGATTTCTTGAAGTTCTAGGTTTTTCCTCTTCTTTCTCTCCTCTTTCTCTTCTCTTCCTTTCTTTCTCTTGTTTTTCTCCCTATGTTACTATCTTCCTTTCTTTTCCTCTCTTATCTCATATTTCTATTTCTTTCCTCTCAAATTCTTTCCACACACTAATTAATCAATTCACATAAAATATCCACTTAACATAATTACTAATGCCCAAAATACCCTCCGGTCTATCTTTTTACCCGAAACTCTCAAAGTAGGCAAAAATAGCACAATATGCACAAATAACATATTATTAACACACAATTCCACATTTAAAATAATAATTCAATTAATTAAATCAGAAAGGACTCAAAATAAAGGAAATTCAGAATCGGGGCGTTACACTGAAGCTTAGATAACATATCCCCCTCTAGAAGACCAGTGAGGTACAGAGATTCCTGCACCTCTTCATCCTTCGGCGGAGCTCTCAAAGCATACGCGAACTGTCGGACCAGCAAAGATGGATTATAGTTTATACAGCCCTTCCTGCCTATCAAAGGCACGTTCGGAACCCGCTGCAGCTGAAGATAACCTCGGTACCCAACCTATCCCTGTCAAACCAGTCAATATCCTCTACAGATAGACCCATCAAACGCTCGGACCACTCAGTTGTGGCTGCAGACGAAACAAAGGGACCCCTCTTGGGCAGATGACTATCAAGCCATTTATAAAGCAAGGGCACACAGCATGAGACATTCTTGCCTCTTCTGTTCTCGTTTTTGTAGTGGACTGAATGGTAGACATCTCCTATCAAGGTAGGGACTGGATTCCCTGATGCAAAGATGTGAAAGGCGTCGAGGTCTACAAAATCGGGCATGTTGGGGAACAGAATGATGCCATATATGCACAGAGCGAGGATGGCGTTGAACACGGCCCAACATCCGTCTTTGGCGCACTGCTGAGCCTTTCCCACTAAAAACTGCAAGGAGAAACCGGGAACCTTGTTCCAACTAGACAAAACCAACTCGGAGGCATCCAGATGAAGTGAAGGAGCTAGACTAGCCAGATCCGGCTCAGCATCCATGTGAACAAAAGGCATCTGCCTCTTGATAGGCACACCTAACAAATCAGCATATTCCTCTAGCGTAGGTGCGAGAACAAAATCCTGGAAAGTGAAGCATCTCAGCGGAGGATCGTAGAACTGCAGCAGCGCGTGCAACCCATTCAACTCGAACGCAGAAGGTTTACGAACCAAACTGAGCAATTTGCCGTAAGATTTTCTGAACTCATCTCTCACAGAATCATCTGCTAAAGCAATCAAACCAGTCAGCTGAACCACATCAGGGGCAGGGAGCTTGTAAGCCACGGTCTTCCTCAGAGAACCCATAACAGTACAAAAGGAGGCAAGAAATCCTGGATCGGGGAAAACGGTACCTGCAACACAGACACACGTTAATGAAATGCAAATGAGTATGCAAAGCAATGTAAAATGCAATCATGCAGCAGGAGATCAAGGCAACTATGTTGTGGAGATTCTGCATCAACGAAACCATAATACTGCTCTGTCAAGAACAACCACTATATCTGATAATAAGAAAACCCCAGTATCGGACCACAAATCTGCTCTGTCAAGAACAAACACACATATAGGTCCATAAATCTGCTCTATCGAGAACAAACATCTGATAATAAGGACCTCTGATACAGGACCAAGAAATCTGCTATGTCAAGAAGACACATCTGATAATGAAATCCTCTGATCCCACAAATCTATCTTGTCAAGAACAAATACACATCTGCTAATGAGACCCTCTGATCCCAAAATCTGCTCTGTCAAGAACAAATACACATCTCTGAAGATAAGGTCCTCTGATACAGGACCAAAGCTCTGCTCTGTCAAGAACAATCATATAGCTGATGATGAGAAACTCCGGTACCAACAAAACTGATTCACTGTCAAGAAAACCAGGTAGTCTGAAGGTCAAAGTTTCCTGCAATAAACCCAACCCTGCTCACAGGTATGGACCTAAACTGACTCAAGTTCGGAATCCTATGCGTTCATCAGCGTTACAGACATTCAAGAGGGGTGATACGATACCCAGAAGGTGTGGCATCACCAGCTCATGAAGCGACCTCACTCGGCTGAATCACAAATGATCGGTCCCCAGAGTCGACAATCCTCCAAACCAACAACCCCCTCAACCCAAAGGGTTGAAAAAGAAGCCAACCGGGAGAACCTCGTCTGAGCGTGGATTTCATGAGACACTAGTGCCTACCAAGCAAGCACGCGCCCACTAATTTCCACAACTAATGCTATATTCACTCAAGCCTGGGTCTGGCTTCTCACTCATCAGAATGCCCCTCCCACAACAACACAGATAATCATATCATACTGAAAATAAAGTGCGGGAAATAAAAAATGCGATAAATAAACGCAACCTAACAAGTAATCATACAAGCGCTAGGATTGACTCTCGCAGGGGACGTTGGATCCCCAAACTGACTCGCATTCGGGACGTTGGATCCCAGGAAACTATCAAGTCCCCAGCAGAGTCGCCAGCTGTCGCTTCCGCGAAAATAAGGTGCCGGCAAAACAGAAGAGTCGCCACCTTTCGTTATTTATCCCTCGGAACGGGAAAGGAAACGATCGGAAAAACCTGACGAAAAGGGTATAAGACAAGGTTGTCGCAACCGTTGTCTGGGTTCGGGAGTCGGTTACGCAAGAGGAAGGTATTAGCACCCCTCACGTCCATCGTACTCGATGGGATCCACGCTTGTTGTGTTTACTGGACGAGTTGGTTTATCTATCTACCTATCAAGGCTGGCTTGAAAAGAAAAGAAAATGACTCGGCAAAGCGTCGCACTTTATGCCTACGTATGCCCATCAGAGAATGAGATATCAGAGTCAACGTAGTTCGGCCTACTACGGGTTACGGGGAAGGTGGCTCGCCAATACATTAGTATTGTGCCTACGTACTCTCAATAGGTATGAGAGATCAGAGCTTACGTAGTTCGGGATATTGCGGACAACGGGATTCAGATTCATCTGTTTTATCGAGTAGGGTTAAACAGCAGTTCCAGCAGTTAGGGATAAAGCCTGTTTGCGGTGGCGCTGAAGTTTAATGACACTCTTTTCTTCAGAAAAGCTTCCTTTGACTTACGGGACCACGGGGCAAAGAGGTTTGAGGTTTGTTGCTGTCTTTTACGAAAGAAGTGTTTTTTATTATGTTTGCAATTTCAATCGCACTAAAGACTATGACCTGAGAGTGAATGCGTCGCATGTCACCCAAAGGGTGCCATACTAAACATCCAGACTGTTGAAAAGAAGCTCTCCAACAATCCTTTCTCAGATAGCTTAAGGCTCGTAACGTACGAAAGAAATCATTCATGATTACTGTATTTTAAGCTGTTTTGAGATGAGAAGAGAACAGGCTCAACTAAAGGGAGACTATCAAGTCCTACTTTTGTCATGCCAAGGATTCATCCTATGGTTGAGGTTTGAAACAGGGAACTCCTAGAAATTATCATGCATTGGTTTCAACCTAACGTTCTATCATCACTTCCTTATCAAAAGAAATGAGAGTCATAAGGGATTATGTCAATGATGAACAGAAACAGATAAAGCATCAGCTTAAACGGTAATACAGTAAACGACTGTAAAATGCATGCAATGCAAGTGAGGGAGGAAATGTGTGTGGGGTATCAGCCTCCATAAGCTCATCTCAACCTCAAGCCAGAATGAATAACAGTAATCATACAGAAGAAATAACAACATGCTATCAAGCAGAATACAGTAAACTGCAATCATACAGGAGAAAACTAAAACATGCTATCAAGCAGACAGAAACCACATGGGCAAGGGAGCAGGGCTCTACCGAATACCCACAAGCAAAGCCATACAGTAACAATACAAGCAGAGGGAGCACCTCAACCTCTAGTGCAATCATGCTCCTAGATTAAAGTCAGTCTAATCATGGACTTATTCTAATGCATCAAGCAAGTCAAACAAGGCACATCAGCAATACAGAAAAGAAAACAGACAAGAGAACAGATCAACTCCTCCCTCTCTCAATTCCAAGCTTCAGCTCCTCTAACAGCAACTCAGTCTTCAGACTTTTAAGCACCCTTCAAGGCTACCATCTCTCATGACAAATATCAATTTGCTTTTCCAGGTTTCAACCCTTCAACATAAGTTTCAACCTAATCTTCTTCTTCAAGCTTCAGCTCCTTAGTCAATGCTCAGGGAATCATCCTCTTCCATACTCTTCAATGAAGTTCTCATCTTCAAACTCAAGCCCAACATCTTCAAGATATTCCAACCAGAAGAAATCACTTAACTGGATAAGCTAGGATATTAAACTGCTTATTGACCACCAAAGGAGGCCTATAAGGGTTTAGCATCAAAAGAATGTTTCCCTCAAAAGTTCTACTTCCTAGGTACCATAACTTATCCCTCCAAAGGAGGGAGGTGAATACCATGGAAGGACCTTGAATCATGGGGAAGAATGGAGGTGAAATATACCATCCATGTTTAAGAAAGAAATTAACTAAGTCTAAGCTCTACTTAATTCCTAACCCTAAAACAACAACAAAACAAGCCAGTCTTCAAGCTCTCAAGCTCCTTCTTCCATCTCCAAGTCTTCCACTATGCTCCTCCATGCTCCACAAAGCAAGACCAAGCCCACCAAGCCAAGCCAAAACCCACAAAGCAAAGCAAAACACAATACAAGCCCACAAGGGCAACACAAACAACAATCAATTACAAAAATCAATTAAAAATAGTATACTATTATATAAAAATCTAATATAATTTCTAGGGGATCCTACATAACTACCCTTAATACCCTATGTGTCCCAATATCTAACTTGACCTAAAAACCCAAAATTCTAGTGTTATTGTGGACCTATGTTAAGGGTTGACCTAAATCTACACAACCTAAAGTCATCTAATCAAGACTAATTAAAAACTAATCACAAAATTATGTAATAAATCCAGAGGGGAGCTAAAGTCCTAATCTAACTTTCCTAAAAAGAATGGTGCAAAAATATAAAGGGAACTAGCTAAACAAAATTCTACAAAACTATGTATCAACCTAAAATGACTTAAAATGCTATTAAAAGAGAAAATATACAAAAAATATTAAAAATGCATAAAATGCAAATGTTTTGATTTTATAATTTTCTAGACATAAATGTGAAATAGGAGGAAAAATCCCCACGTAAAAATCATTATTTTTCTATTTAATATGATTTTCTAAAGTTTAAAGAAAAATAAAGAAAAAGAAAATAAAATGTGAAATGTTTGGTGTAGATAGCAATGATATGCAGTACATTATGGATGATGGGCTTAAATGGGGGTGTCATCAGCAAACGCGCTAGGCCCATATATTTAACCAGAAAACAAATCAAAAATATAAAGAAAAAGGAAATATGCGGTGCAGAAAGTAAGGCAAATTAGTTCAAAACATGACTGGGCCGTGGATGGGGGTGTGATTAGCAATTATTCATTGAAGCCCAAACGAAAAAAAATAAATGAAACGGCCGCGTTTCATCATTCTCAGAATCCCTCTTCAAAACATGGAATCAAAACACAGCCACACGATCTAGCTTTGGTCAATGAGTCTTTCTCCATCCAACGGCCAATTTATCATCTTCTTCCTTTAAAATGAAAAAGGAGGGAAACCACCATGGTTGCAGAGCTTCATCTGCCTCACCTTCCTCACTCGGACTCCATCAAAACCTTACCAAAATCCATGGTTCAAAACCCTAACCTGTTCTAAATTCATCCCTGATCACAACCATCCACTTAGGTTTCATTGAAATGCCCTCAATCTCTAAACCCGATAATGAATCAAAATTAGGGTCAAACCTCAACTCTAACCATTCTTGAAATTAAAGTGCTCAATCTCTTCCTCATGTTACACAGGTCAATTCTTACTATCACACCAAGATTATCTCTCAAGATTCAACAAGTTATGGTGCCAAACAGAAATGGTGTCATCATCTTGATCCTCTCCAAATGATCTCAAAATCTCCAGAATCCATCTCCTACTTGTTTCTAACCGTTCTATACTAACAAATCTAACTAAATGCGCTTAAATTAAGGTGTGGAGTAAAAGTTGCAAACCTGTCAATTCTTGAATACCAGATGGGTCAAATCTTCACTTCAACCTCTCAATCTCTTCAGAATCACTCCTTGTACCAAGATCTTGCTAAACTGCCTTGAAGATAGGGGTCAAACTAGGGGATTTTACACTGTCAAGCCTTAGAAACCCTAGCTTGAAACTTCTCAAATTCTTCAATCATGATGAGTTGACCTTGGAATCATCCTTATAACATCTCAATTTATCACTCCATGATCACATGGCTCTTGGATTAAGTCTCAACCTTCTCCAAATCATCAGTTGACCTAGGGTTGACCTAGTCAAACCCTAACTGCACCACTCATGACTGAGGCTTCTTTAACTTGCATAATGACCTGTCTAGGCTTCATGATGGCTTTCAAGACATCTCATAAGCTCTCTCAAGGCTTCAAGTCCACCTCTTTCTTGGCTTCTGAATCATCTGAGGACTCCCCACAACTCTCAAGTTAGGAGGCACACACCCTTGGTTTCAACCACTCTTTCTGAGGCTCTTTCAACTTCTCTGACAAAGATATTAACCCTTGAATACTTGAATAACCTTCTTGGCTAGCTTCATAGTCTTGTATATCTCTTGATTGGTAATCATACCTCTTGATCCCTTGCATACATGTCAATGAAATGCAAATGATAATGCTAATGTGAATGAAATGAAACACAAGCTAGGTAAAGAAATGTTGGTCAAATTTTAGGGTGCAACAGTCGCCAATGGCCAGGATCAGCTCAGAACCTTGGTTCAGCCTCTGATTTCAAGGGTGGATAGCAATGGCGTACTCCATGGTGGGACCGTGCCTACTCCTCCACCAGTTGAAACTCCTCAGAATGGCGTCCCCGTGACCGGGGGGAATGGCAGTGCCAACGACAATGTGATAGCTAACATGGGACTCAATGGTAATACGACGAGCATCGGTAATGGGAATTTTGAAGCTAACGTCAATGTTGGGCTGGGCAACGGCAATGTAGGTGTTGGGAATCTGTTCGGGCCTCAGCCGTGGTTAGAAGACCGTCAAGACGATGTGTTCTCGCAGAGAGGTGCTGAAGGTGAGCTGACTGCTGAAGCACGACTTAGGTTCAAGGCACTCGAGGACAAGATGAGGAATATCGAGAACCAGAACACCATGGGTGTTGATATGTCCAAGTTGGGACTGATTACTGATTTCAAGGTGCCTCCCAAGTTCAAGGTACCTGACTTTGAAAAGTACAAGGGCACCACTTGCCCTCGCGTCCACCTGAGATCATACTTCCGGAAAATGTCGGCTCATTCTGAGGACGAGAAGTTGCTGATGCACTTCTTTCAGGATAGTCTGTCCGGACCCTCCCTCGAATGGTACATGAGTCTGGAGCCTACCAGTGTGCGCACGTGGAAAGACCTTGCTGAAGCATTTGTGCACCACTACCAATATAACAGTGACTTGGCTCCGAACCGAGTCCAACTGCAGAATCTGTCGCAAAGGAACAACGAAGGGTTTAAGGAATACGCCCAGCGGTGGCGTGAATTGGCAGCCAGGGTTCAGCCTCCGATGGTTGAACGTGAGCTCGTGAAGATGTTTGTAGCCACCCTCCCAGGGGTTTATTATGAGAAATTGGTCAGCGGTATGTCTGGAACCATCTCAGATCTCATTATCACGGGTGAGCACATTGAAAATGGGATCAAACTGGGGGAAAATTCAAGGTGATTCATCCTCAGCTGGAGGAGGAGGCGAGAAACCTTATAGTGGCAAAAGACGGGAAGGAGAAACCAGTGCCGTGACCAACGCTCGAAGGAAGGGTAAAGGCCCTCACCAGCAGGTGGCCAGCATAACTATCCCGGCAGTTCAACAGCCACAGCAGCAGCAGTCGCAGCAGCAGCAGCAGCGGCAACCGAATCAACAAGGGTACAGAAAGTATCAGAACCGGGCACCTCTTTCGAGCCGTCACCTCGAGACACCACCCATGTCGTACGCCCAGCTGTTACAGACTCTGCTTCAGTTGCAGCTGATCCAGAAGAGAACCTTGGCTCCCTTGACAGGGGCACCTCCACCAGGTTATGACGCGAACGCAACTTGTGAGTTTCACTCAGGGGCACCAGGCCACACAATAGAAAATTGCAAAGCCTTCAAGCATAAGGTGCAGGACATGGTGGATGCTAAGATCATCAACTTCTCAGATAATGTGCCAAACGTCACGAAGAACCCTATGCCGAATCATAGGGGAGGTGGAGTAAACGCCATTATTGAAGACGAGAGCTTGGATTTGCTGACTGACGTCAGAGATCTGAAGACACCGCTTAGCTTCGTTAAAGCTAAGTTGATGAAAAGGGGTTTCTTTCCGGGTTGCGGAGAGCTGTGTATGGGCTGTGCGACTAGTCCTGATGGATGTGAACAGTTGATAGAGGGAATTCAAAGTCTGATGACTGAAGGAATCCTGCAATTTAGCCGAAGAGCCGAAAGTAGATCGGGAGAGGTAATGCTGAAACAAGATGATGAGGTTGCCACCATCACCATCCCTCGCCAGACGATAACTATTTCTGCACCCAGACCGCCCACGATTACCATCACCAAAGCTGGGCTGATACCGTTTGAAAGCACTAATGTTGTCCCATGGCATTATGGGGCAGAGGTCTACTACAATGGACAAAAGTTGGAGCTAGAACCGTTTGGGTCGTATGTGGAGAACCTTGCGGGAATCAGTGGTATTACTCGCAGCGGAAGAGTGTTTGCACCACCTGAGGTCGTGGCGGATAAGGCAGACAGAGCTGATGCTACTGATAAAGGTAAAGGTAAAGTCGTTGAAGAGATCTCGCATGGGGTAGACAAAGACTTACTTGTTAAAGACGCCGATGAATTTATGAGGTTGATTAAAAAGAGTGACTACAAGATCGTGGATCATCTCCATCAGACACCCTCGAAGATTTCCATCCTGAATCTGTTGCTGTGTTCTGAAGCACACCGCAACGCGCTGCTGAAGCTGTTGAACGACGCGTATGTACCGCAGGAAATATCGGTAAACCAGCTGGAAGAGGTCGTAGCCCACGTGAATGCTGGAAATGGGCTAGGTTTCACTGACCTAGAGCTGACGTCGAAGGGGAAGAACCACAATAGCGCCCTGCACATCTCGATAGAGTGTAGGGGAACGATTATGTCCCACGTGTTGGTGGACACGGGGTCATCACTCAATGTGCTTCCGAAGAAGGCATTAATGAAGTTAGATACTCGCGGAGTGATTTGCACACCCAGTGATCTGGTTGTGAAAGCGATCGATGGAACCAAACGCCATGTTTTCGAGGAGGTGACGTTGCCAATCCAAGTCGGGCCGGAAACATTCGACGCAATCTTTTACATTATGGACATCATGCCTGCCTACAGCTGTCTCTTGGGCCGGCCATGGATCCATGGTGCGGGTGCCGTGACCTCCACGTTGCACCAGAAACTCAAGTATGCTGTCGGAGGTAGCATCGTGACCGTTTGTGGCGAGGAAGATATAATGGTGAGCCATTTGTCGTCCTTCAAGTATGTTAAGATTGATGGGGTAATCCACGAAACCTTATGCCAAGCGTTCGAAGCTGTTAAAGTCAAGGACGTAGCTCCTGTAGTCACTGAAAAGCCAGAGATGACTCTCTCTTCCTTTAAAGAAGCCCGGGCTATTGTCCAAGCCGGATCTACCCCAGGCTGGGGGAGAATTTTGGAGATACCTAACAAGCAAGACAAGTTTGGGTTGGGATATTCTCCTGGAGCTGAAGCCTCCTCTTCTAGCAGTGCGTCGTGAGGTAAAGGGCCGATCCAGTTTACCAGCGACGGGGTGATATTTGAAAGCATCAACGCGGTGTCTGAAGACAGCGGAGATAAAGACTGTGACCTCGACTCTTGGATCCAGCCAAGCAAGCCAGGAGAGAGCCTTAACAATTGGCCCGTCAAGGACATCATCCAGATGACAAGCGAAGAGTAATGATTTACTTTTTCTAATCATTGTACAACCCTATGTCCTACCCGGGGCATAGTGGTTTTATTGTCAGGGCCTCGTTTGATTATGTACATGCATTTTATCAATAAATCAAAAGGCGTTTTCTTCGTATTCAAATATTGTGATCTCTACTATTCCTGTTTTATATTTGTTTTGAAAAACAATAAAATGGCAATGGGGTTTGTGCTAACCTGCATATCCTTGTTTTAAGTTTAACCCTTGTTATTGCAGGATCCACATAACAGATGACATCGACTCTGGACCTTCTACGACTCACTTCGACTTCGATTGCCCGATCTATCAAGCCGAAGAAGAGATTGATGAAGACGAAGACCTTCCCGAAGAGTTGGCCCGCTTTTTGAAACAAGAAGAGAAAGTTATTCTGCCTCATGAAGAGGAGATCGAGGTTGTGAATCTGGGTTCTGAAGAACTTGTCAGGAACGTCAGGATAGGGGCTGCATTGCAAAGTGATGTCAAGAAGAGATTGGTCGAGATGCTGAGAGAGTATAGTGACGTCTTTGCTTGGTCATACAAAGATATGCCCGGACTTGATACTGACATCGTGGTCCACCACTTGCCGTTGCGAGAAGATTGTCCTCCCGTTAAGCAGAAGCTTAGGAGGACGCGACCAGATATGGTTGTTAAGATCAAAGAAGAAGTGCAAAAGCAGCTTGATGCTGGCTTTTTAGCGGTCACTACTTAACCTCCGTGGGTCGCCAACATAGTGCTTGTACCGAAGAAGGACGGTAAGGTACAAATGTGCGTCGATTATCGGGATTTGAATAGGGCGAGCCCTAAAGATGATTTCCCGCTGCCTCATATTGATGTGTTGGTCGACAATACAGCTCAGTTCTCCGTGTTTTCATTCATGGATGGCTTCTCCGGTTACAACCAGATCAAGATGGCGCCGGAGGACATGGAAAAAACTACGTTTATCACTCCTTGGGGAACATTTTGCTACAAGGTAATGCCTTTTGGTCTGAAGAACGCAGGGGCCACTTACCAACGAGCAATGGTTACTTTGTTTCATGATATGATTCATCATGAGATTGAAGTCTATGTTGATAACATGATTGCGAAGTCCCAAATGGAGGAGGGACATCTGGTCAATTTGCTGAAGCTTTTTGAGAGGCTTAGGAAGTTCAGGTTGAGGCTGAATCCTAACAAGTGTACTTTCGGAGTACGGTCCGGAAAGTTACTGGGGTTTATCGTGAGTGAAAGAGGCATCGAGGTTGATCCTGCGAAGATTAAAGCGATACAAGAAATGCCAGTGCCAAAAACAGAAAAAGAAGTTCGTGGTTTCCTGGGCAGGATAAACTACATTGCAAGGTTTATTTCTCAGCTCACGGCCACGTGTGAACCGATGTTCAAACTGTTAAAGAAAGATCAGGCGATTATCTGGAACGAGGATTGCCAGAAGGCATTCGATAAGATAAAGCAGTATCTGCAGGAACCTCCGATCTTGATACCCCTAGTGGCTGGACGGCCATTAATCATGTACTTGACAGTTCTTGAGAATAGTATGGGGTGTGTTCTCGGTCAGCACGACGAGACGGGAAGAAAGGAACATGCCATTTACTACTTGAGTAAAAAGTTCACAGACTGTGAATCTCGCTACTCGATGCTGGAGAAGACGTGTTGTGCACTAGCCTGGGCTGCCAAACGTTTACGACAATACATGCTCAACCACACCACCATGCTAATTTCGAAGATGGATCCGATCAAGTACGTCTTCAAGAAGCAAGCGCTTTCGGGCAGGATTGCCAGATGGCAAATGGTGTTGACGGAATATGATATTCAGTACGTTTCCCATAAGGCCATTAAGGGAAGCGTATTGTCTGAATACCTTGCCGAACAGCCGATCGAAGATTATCAGCCGATGAAATTTGAATTCCCTGATGAGGATATTATGTTTCTCAAAGCGAAGGATTGCGATGAACCGTTGCCCGACGAGGGGCCAGATAGGAAATCCCAGTGGAAATTGATATTCGATGGGGCGGTTAATTCTTATGGAAGTGGCATTGGGGCAATCAGCACGACTCCTCACGGATCCCACATCCCGTTCACTGCGAGACTAACGTTTCCAGTCACCAATAATGAAGCGGAGTACGAAGCATGCATTATGAGTCTAGAAGAAGAAATTGATTTGAGAATCAAGAACCTAGATGTATATGGTGACTCGGCACTTGTGATTAACCAGATTAAAGGGGAGTGGGAGACTTGCCAATCGAATTTGGTGCCGTACATGAACTATGCCAGAAGGCTGCTTCCGTTCTTTGATCGAGTGGAACTCCATCATGTACCCAGAGCAGAAAATCAGATGGCTGATGCCTTAGCCACGTTGGCTTTGATGTATAAAGTCAATTTTTGGAATGAAGCTCCAAGAATTGTCCTTTCTCGTCTTGATAGACCTGCATTCATCTTTGCGATCGAGGAAGCCGCCGATGGCAAGCCATGGTTCCATGATATCCAGACCATCCTTATGACTAAGGAGTATCCTGCGGGAGCGTCAACCCAGGATAAGAAGACTATGAGGAGGCTGTCTGGAAATTTTTATCTCAATCCTGATGGAGTTTTGTATAAAAGAAACCACGATCTCGTACTACTCAGATGTGTAGATGAGAAAGAAGCGAGTATGCTCATGGAAGAAGTCCATGAAGGCACATTTGGTACGCACGCCGGCGGGCATGCTATGACAAGGAAGATCCTGAGAGCAGGATACTACTGGCTGACGATGGAATCAGATTGCTTTAAATTCTCGAAGAGGTGTCATAAATGCCAGATTTATGCTGATAAAGTTCATGTGCTTCCGTGCCCGTTAAATGTCATGTCCTCCCCGTGGCCGTTCTCCATGTGGGGCATCGACATGATAGGAAAGATCGAGCCCACTGCGTCTAACGGTCATCGCTTTATTCTAGTAGCTATCGACTACTTCACCAAGTGGGTGGAGGCAGCCTCATATGCTAATGTGACCAAGCAGGTGGTGGCTAAATTCATAAAGAGGGATATCATCTGTCGTTACGGAATTCCCGAGCGGATCATTACTGATAATGGTTCGAACCTGAATAACAAGATGATGAAGGAGCTGTGCCAGAGTTTCAAGATTGAACACCACAACTTATTTCCTTACCGGCCGAAGATGAATGGCGCAGTTGAAGCGGCCAATAAGAACATCAAGAGGATTGTTCAGAAAATGGTTGTGACCTATAAAGATTGGCACGAGATGCTGCCATTCGCATTGCACGGTTATCGTACGACAGTACGTACATCAACCGGGGCAACTCCTTTCTCCTTAGTGTACAGTATGGAAGTTGTCCTGCCGTTAGAAGTGGAGATCCCTTCTTTACGAGTTTTGGTTGACGTGAAACTCGACGAGGCAGAATGGATTAAGAACCGACTGAACCAACTCAGCCTGATGGATGAGAAGAGGTTAGCATCGATTGCGCATGGTCGTCTGTACCAAAGCCGAATGAAGAAAGCTTATGATAAGAAGGTGCGTCCTAGAAGCTTTCAGACGGGTGATCTCGTCCTGAAGAAGATTCTTCCTCCACACTCCGATCACCGGGGCAAGTGGACTCCCAATTACGAAGGTCCGTACGTCGTCAGCAAGGTCTTCTCGGGAGGAGCTTTGTTGTTATCCATGATGGATGGCGAAGAATTTGCATCCCCGGTGAACGCGGACGCGGTTAAAAAATACTTTGCTTAAAAAATGACCCGCTGGAAAGAAAAAGAGCATCCTGGCAAAAATGGGGCATCCCGGCGAACCACAAAAAAGGAAAAAGGTTCGGGCAAAAATAGAGATATAAATTGAAAAAATGTACACCCGCAAAGTCGAAAACCCGGATGGGCGACTTTGGCAAAAAAGGGTATCCCGGTGAATCGAAAACCCGGAAGGGCGATTCAGGCAATAGTTAGGGATTTGAAAAAGCAAATGACTGTGTTCCGCGTGTGGACTTTCATTATCTAGTGGTTTGGAAGACCCGAGGGCCGTTTATCTGAATCAATCTCTTCTGAAGCTGAAGCGTCAGAGAAGTATCGAAGTCGAGTGGGTCATAGAGGGATCAACTCATGGTGTTCGTCTACGCCTCATTGCCGACATTTGTGCATATACTGATGTATATTTATGTTTTATTTTTGCGCGGCTTCCTCATTCCAGGAGCTTGCATCTGTTGTAAAACATTTTTCCCATTCAGGGGTTTGTTATCAATAAAATGTATACTATTCAGCAATTCTGTTTGTCTATTTAGCATTTATCTGTTTTGTTTGCGAAAAAAGAACGCCGATGTTTTTGATAAAATGCGCATACATAAACTTACTGGCCTAGGCCACTGATTGTTGAAACAATGAATTACTCGAACATTGTCACAAGATGATAACCTTGATAGGTCTCTTTGAGAAGGGTATCTTGTCTGTTTGTTTGTGTTGTTACAGGAGTAGCATATACCAGACAGTACGTCGCATGCGTCCCCAAGCAGGATGATTCCTTCTTCTTCAGCAAAGTTCAGCAGTATCTCCCCGCAGAGTCTGAGCGTAAGATCGTAAGCATTGATATGTTTCCCCAGGCAGAGAAGATTCTCTCCCCAATCAGATGTATCTTGAAGAAACGTCATCTCCCCAGTTGAGTCAGGCGCCGAAGCATGTGTTCATCCCCCAGCACCGGGTCACAAGTGCAGGTCTCGTAGGAGACTATTCACTGAAGTGTGCCGTAATTGATAGCTCCAGACTGAAGTCTCCGGCAGAATCGAAATTCCCTGCAGAGTCGTACTCTCCCCCGAAGCAGGATGATTTCTTCTTCCCCAGCCGAGTAGGCAAACCCCAAGAAAGCCGAGTCCTTGGAGAGCGTTCGGGCCATGATTGGTTTTCCCCGGTAGAGTGTTGAATAGCTGATGCCATATTTCCCCACCGGAGTCGTTATCTCCAGGAAGGTTAGTCGTGAAGGTCGTGCAGTTTATTTCCGCGATTGACATCGCTTTCCTTAGCAGGTCTGGGTTCTCGTAGAGCTTCATTCCCCTGCAGAAGTCAACTGAAGTTTGCTTCCCCATGCGGAGTCCGATTGAGATTGGCGTGACCTTTTCTCCGTGGCAGGATGATTCCTTCCCCCACCAGAGTGGTTCTTTCTCCTTGGCAGGAGGATTCTCCCTTTAGCATTTATTTTGCTGATGGGATCATAACATTTTTCATGATTGCATAACATTTTGCATGATTGCATAACATTTCCACCGTGTGGAACATTGCGCCATTGTCGAAGCATATGCATATGAAACATGAGCTAGGTCGTTACTGTTCTTGTTTGCAGGTGTTCCTCCGCGGAGCCGTGGCTCAAGATGATTCTTGAATTCCCCAGCAAAGTCGTTTACCCAAGATGATTCTTGAACTCCCCATTGAAGTGGTTTGCTTAAGATGATTCTTAAAATCCCCTGTAAAGTCGCCAGAGAAAGCCGCTCAGGATGATTCCTGAAATCCCCGGCAGAGTGTTTGCTTGGGATGATTCCCGAAATCTCCAGCAGAGTTATGGGTTCAGGATGATTCTTGAAGTCCCCACGGAGTTATTTGTTCAAGATGATTCTTGATGTCCTCAGCAAAGTTGATTCACCCAGAATGATTTTCGGATCCCCGAAGCAGAGTTACTTGATAGTTCTCCAGAATCCCCAGCAAAGATGCGTCATCCCCAGCAGGTTTCTGAACAGCGAAGTTGAAACTTCCCCTGAAGACTTGATGATTGAAGTCCAACCGTATTAACGAAGCAGTTCTCCCAGCGGATGCGGAGCGCCTGATGGTAGAAGTTGGATATCCCCAAGTGGTTCATGATTGACCGAGAACTCTATTCCCGACTTACTGATGAAGGTCGGCTGACGCCCTAAAGTTCTTTGAATGCCCGATGGCATGATTAACTTGATTGTTGACCTGATGAGTCCCGAGGAATCTTGATGTCTGACGGCATGATCGACCATGTATTACCGGTTACTGTGTGACCAATTCTCCAGCTAGTTGTCGTGCAGCTAATATTTCAGTTTTCGAAGATTTGTTCCCATCAGAGTATCGTGTACTTGTGAAGTTGGCAAATTTCCGAGTTTGTCGATATTCAACAATCTCGCACCCTGATTGGTTGAGAGCCGTTCGCTTCTCACCCAGTCAGGTTCAAGCCGTTTGAATAGGGGCAGCTGTTGCACCCCAAAATTTGACCAACTTTTCTCTACCTAGCTTATGTTTCATTTCATTCACATTAACATTATCATTGCATTTCATAGACATGTGTGCAGGAGATCAAGAGGTATGATTACCCATCAAGAGCTATACAAGACTACGAAGCTAGCCAAGGAGGTTATTCAAGTGTTCAAGGGTAGATATCTTTGTCAGAGAAGTCAGAAGATCCTCAGAGAGAGTGGTTGAAACCAAGGTTGTGTGCCTCCTAACTTGAGAGTTGTGGGAAGACCTCAGATGATTCTGAAGCCATGAAGTTAGACTTGAGGCCTTGAGAGAGCTCATGATATGTCTTGAAAGCCATCATGAGGCCTAGACAGGTCATTGTGCAAGATTAAGAAGACCCAACCATGAGTGGTGCAGTTAGGGTTTGACTGGGTCAACCCTAGGTCAACTGATGATTTGGAGAGGGTTGAGACCTAATTCAAGAGCCATGTGATCATGGATTGATACATTGAGATGTTATAAGTATGATTCCAAGGTCAACTCATCATGATTGAAGAGTTTGAGAAGTTTCAAGCTAGGGTTTCTAAGGCTTGACAGTGTAAAATCCCCTAGTTTGACCCCTATCTTCAAGGCAGTTTAGCCCAAGATGTGATTGTCATCTCATCTTGCCCCCAACATGAATGTTATAGAGCTTGATCTTAGCTTTAATTTGAGTTCTATAAGTCCTTGATAGGATTTATATAACTCAATTTATGACTTTGACAAGTTACAAGTCATCTGAGGCATGTGAATCTGGAGCTTGAAAGTTACCCAACTTGCATCAAACTTTTGCCCAAGAAGGATGATTCTTATGAACTTTTGGTCAACATGAATGTTGTTCCTCATCTTCTTAGCTTTCTTATAGTACTAGAAGTCCTTGATAGGATTTTTAGAACTCAAGTTATGGCTTTGACAAGTCAAGGGCATTTTGGTCATTTGGAGATTACAGGTCATTTCAAGCATAAGGCCATAACTCCTATTTCCAAGCTCCAAATGGAAAAATGTTCAACATAAATCTTGTTCAAAATGATGTTTTAAGGCTATTAAAGAGGTCATGAGATGTTGGAAGGGCTTGTAGCTCAAAGTTGCAAAAATGACCTAAAATAAGGGTATAAGTTAAATGAATCAAAGTTGGAAATTGATATTTTCAACCTACACATCCAAACCATGACATGTAATATATCATTTTGACTCTAGAAAACATTTTAAGAACATTTTTTTAGCCACATTTTTGAGTTGAGGCCTAATTTGTGGACTTTCTTTGGAAAGTACTTGCTTGCATATTAAGTAACATGTGCAAAACATAGAATCAAGGCATAACCAAGGGCCTTTGCAAGCTAAACTCTTTCAAAATGTCACTAGGGGAGAAATTGGAAGAGAATGGGATTGATTTCAAGCTGCAAACAGAGCTATGCATATCATGATATGTGATTGAAAATCTCATGACATGAGAAGTGGAAACTCTCATTAGAAGGATCTAGAGGGTTCTAGATCACTCATACATCATCTATATATTGAGTAGGGGTGATCCAATGCAAGGGTTGGTGATGATTGAAGGAGAGAGCATAGATTGAGATTGAGATTTCTTGGCTTGCAATTGAATTCGGTTTCATAAAATTCTTCACTTTCCATCCATTTTCTTGATTGAAACTTCTTCCATGGATGCCAAGGAGTGATTCCAGATCATAATCCAAGAGAATTCGTGTCTGAATCGTGTAGGAGCAATTGAATTTTTCCACCTGCAACTCACCATCGGATTTTAAGATTCAGGAGTTTTCAACCGGTTCTTTTGCATACAGAAGCAAGGAAAAGGTTCATTGATCGTGTCTGAAAGATTAGAGAGCTTGGTTTGAAGGTTTAGTGCATCTGTTCATCCAAGATTTTCAGGTTGGTAACTTTCTTCCTCTAGCATGAATTAGGTAGAATCAAGATGAATTAAGGTGTTAGATGCATTGTAGAACGGTGTAGGATGGATTTCAGACCATTAATTTGAGAATTAGTGACCAATCTAGGGTGTTACCATTTTCGGTTGAGATTTGGATATGGTGAATCTTGAGGTTTCAGAAAGAACTAATGGCATAGGAAGATTCCTTGTGAAATTTGGGACAAGTTTCATGTAGAGACCTCTTGGAATGGAGGCCTGTGGAGAGAGTTAGGGTTGAGGGAGATGACCGGACCACCACCTGTGGTGGCCGGAGCTGGGCGCGAAGTTCAGGTATTCAAAAGGTTGAAGATGACTCTAGGGCCATTGGGTGGGAGTTGGACTTTGACTGACTGAGTGATCCAACGACCACGTTTTGATTTCAAGTTGTGAAGGAATTCTGATTATGAAACGCTGCGTTTCATTTAATCAGTGGTTTTGGGCTTAGTGAGATACCTGATATCCACACACCCCTGAAGGCCCAATCCATCATTTGAACTGTGTATCATTACTATTTGTACCGCGCGTGTGTTATTTTTGTTTGATTTTCATTATTTTTTCATTTTATTCATGGTTCTTGAAAAAATCATATAAAATTGAAAATTAATCCAATTAATCCCATTCTTTTTGCATTTTACTCATGATTGAGTCTAGTATTTTTTAGATAAAAAATATTTTCATTTCATGCATTTTATGATTTTATGGGAGTTTTATATTTTAATTGATATTAAAATGGTTATGTTTGGTACTTAATTTTGTGGAATTTTGTGTGATCATGTGGTGATGATTTTGATCCTAATTTTTTGTGTGTGATTAGGTTAGACATGTATGCTCCCATATTATTTTTCTCACATTTTTGTGATGAAAATAGCTGTGCTTTCTAGATTGATATTTAGGTGCCCCCTTTTTAGGGTTTTAGGTTGATACCTTTGGATTTAGGATTTAATTTTAGGGCTTAATAAATGATTTAGTCCCTGGTTTTTGTATGAGGCACTCTTAATTGAATTAGGATCTCTTAGGAATTTTTGTAGAAATTTATAGGATAGTTTCCTATTTTTGATGGATTTTAGTTTAGGTGCTAGTTTTAGATGATTCTAAGGCACTAACTCAACTAGACTAACTTCTTTAGTTCCCTTAGACTAGGGTTTTGCTTTGTTTGCCTTTGATTGAAGTTGAAGACAAGGTGAGGATGCTTGAAGTGGCTTGAAGTTGCTTGGAGCTTTGGAATTGCTTGTGCCTGAAGGTGTCTGAGGAAGATTTAGAAAGTAGGAGACCTAGGGAGAGCCTTAGGATTAGAATGTCTTCTTTCACAAACATGGAAAGCATCTTGTGCTTCATCCCTCCCAATGACTAAAAGTCCTTCTAAGATATTCACATCCCTCCTTTGGAGGGATGAGTGGCTTTATCTGGGAAGTAGAACTTTGAGGGAACCAGTCTCTCACAATGATGAACCCTTACAGGCTTCCTTTGGTTGTCAGTAAGCTGTTTACCATTTCCACTCATTCTGTTAAATCAATTATCTTCTGGTTTGGGTATCTTGAAAGATGTTGGACTTGAGTTTGAAGATGAGAACTTCATTGAAGAGTGTGGAAGAGGATGATTCCTTGAGCATTGCCATTGCAGCTGAAGCTTGGAGAGCAAGAAGAACAAGTTGATACTTGAAGACCCAATGGGGATTGAATGAAGAGCTGAGGCTTAAAAGAATTGAAGGATGAAGTTGACACTTCCATGTGATTGAAAATTACCCTGAGAAGATGAAGCTTAAAGATGAAGAGGAAGGCTAGTTGATACTGGTGAAGCAAAGAGAGCTGAAGCTGGAAGACTAAGTTGATACTTATGAAGAGGATTCAATTGAGATTGAGTGGAGAGCTGAGGCTTGAAGAAGAAAGGATAAGTTGATACTTATGTTGACACATTGAGAGCCTGAAGGAGAAGTAGACATTTGCAGTGATGCACTGAAAGCCTGAAGGAATCAAATTGAGAGTGAAGCCTGAAGGTAGAATTGACTGAGGAGCTGAAGCTTGAAGAAAGAGAATAAGTTGATACTTATGTTTGATGGGTTGAAACCTGGAGAAGCAAGTTGATACTTATGTTTGATGGGTTGAAACCTGGAGAAGCAAGTTGATACTTGGCATGAAGGGTGATTGAAGTCTGAAGACTGGGTTGCTGTTAGAAGAGCTGAGGCTTGAAAGGGAAAGAGGGGTTGATCTGCTTTCTTTCTTGTCTGTTTTCTTTGCTGTATTGATGTGAGTTGTTTGACTTGCTTGATGCATTAGAATAAGTCCATATCTAGACTAATTTAAACTAGGAGCATGATTGCACTAGAGGTTGAGTTTCTCCCTCTGCTTGTATTGTTACTGTATGGCTTTGCTTGCTGGTATTCGGTAGAGCCCAGCTCCCTTGCCCATGTGGTTTGTGTTTGCTTGATAGCATGTTATTTTTACTGTATGATTGCAATTGTTATTCTATCTTGCTTGATAGCATTTTATTTTATTTCTTCAGTATGATTACAGTTATTCATATCTAGCTTGAGGTTGAGATGAGCTTGTGGAGGCTGATGCCCCACACACATTTCCTCCCTCACTTGCATTGCATGCATTTTACAGTCGTATATCTGTTTGCTGTTTAAGCTGATGCTTTATCTGTTTCTGTTTACCATGGACATGATCCCTTAGGACTCTCATCTCCTTTGATAAGGAAGTGATGATAGAACTTTAGGTTGAAACCTATGCATGATAACTTCTAGGAGTTCCCTGTTTCAAACTTCAACCATAGGATGAATCCTTGGCATGACAACATTAGGACTTGATAGTCTCCTGTTAGTTGAACCTATTCGTTTTCTCTTCTCATCTCAAAACAACTTAAGATACAGTAATCATGAATGATTTCTTTCGTACGTTACGAGCCTTAAGCTATCTGAGGAAGGATTGTTGGAGAGCTTCTTTTCAACAGTCTAGATGTTTAGTATGGAACCCTTTAGGTGACATGCGACGCATTCACTCTCAGGTCATAGTCTTTAGTGCGATTGAAATTGCAAACACAATAAAAAAACAGTTCTTTCGTAAAAGACAAAAAACAAACTTCAAACCTTTTTGCCCCGTGGGCCCGTAATTCAAAGAAAGCTTTTCTGAAGAAAAGAGTGTCGTCAAACTTCAGTCCTACTGCAAACAGGCTTTGTCCCTAACTGCTAGAACTGCTGTTTAACCCTACTCGATAAAACAGATGAATCTGAACCCCCGTAATCCGTATTATCCCGAACTACGTAAGCTCTGATCTCTCATGCCTGTTGAGAGTACGTAGGCACAATACTGACGTATTGGCGAGCCACCTTCCCCGTAACCCATAGTTGGTCGAACTACGTTGACTCTGATTTCTCATTCTCTGATGAGAATACGTAGGCATAAAGCGCGACGCTTTGCCGAGTCATTTTCTTTTCTTTTTTAAGCCAGCCTTGATAGGTAGATAGATAAACCAACTCATCTAGTAAACACAACAAGCGTGGATCCCGTCGAGTACGACGGACGTGAGGGGTGCTAATACCTTCCCCTTGCGTAACCGACTCCCGAACCCAGACAATGGTTGTGATGACCTTGTCTTATACCTTTTTCGTCAGGTTTTTCCGATCGTTTCCTTGTCAGGGATAAATAACGAAAGGTGGCGACTCTTCTGTTTTGCCGGCACCTTATTTTCGCGGTAGCGACAAGATGTTCTTCACAACTTCGGGTTGAGCCGGTCATCGGGTTCGATGCCAGTTTGTTTAACAGATGCCTGATAGAGAGGTCATATGTTCTTCTCAACTTTGGGTTGAGCCGGCCATCAAATTCGATGCCTGTTTGTATAATAGATGCCTAACAGCGAGGTCAGATGTTCTTCTCAACTTCGTGTTGAGCCGGCCTTCGTGTTCGATGACTGTTTTTTTAATAGATCCCTTATGGCGAGGTCAGATGTTGCTCTCAACTTTGTGTTGAGCGAGACTTTGTGTTCGATGCCAATTTGTTTAACAGACGCCCGACGGCAAGGTCCGATATTCTTATGAACTTTGTGTTGAGCCGGCCTTCGGGTTCGATGCCTGTTTGTTTAACAGATGCCTAACAGCAAGGTCAGATGTTCTTCTCAACTTCGGGTTGAGCCCCCCTTCGGGTTCGATGCCTGTTTGTTTAACAGATGCTTGACGGTGAGGTGAAATGTACCACTCAACTTCGTGTTGAGCCGGCCTTCGGGTTCGATGCCTGTTTGTTTAACTGATTCTTGAAGGCGAGGTCTAATGTTCTTATCAACTTCTGGTTGAGCCGCCCTTCGGGTTCGATGCATGTTTGTTTAGTAGATGCCTCACGGCGAGGTCAAATGTTCCTCTCAACTTCGTGTTGTACCGGCCTTCGGGTTCGATGCCTGTTTGTTTAACAGATACCTGACGGTGAAGTCAGATGTTCTTTTTAACTTAATTTTGAGCCTGCCTTCGGGTTCGATGTCTGACGGCAAGGTCAGATGTTCTTCTCAACTTCGTGATGAGTCGGCCTCCGGGTTAGATGCCTGTTTGTTTAAGAGATGTTTGACGGCAAGGTGAGATGTACTTCTAAACTTCGTGTTGAGCCGGCCTTCGGGTTTAATGCCTGTTTGTTTCATAGATTCCTGACAGCGAGGTCAGATATTCTTCTCAACTTCAGGTTAAGCAGGCCTCCGGGTTCGATGCCTTTTTATTTAACAGATCCCTGACAGCAAGGTCAGATGTACTTCTCAACTTCGTGTTGAGCCAATTCAGGTTCGATGCCTATTAGTTTAATAGATGCCTGACGGCGAGGTCAGATGTTCTTCACAACTTCAGGTTGAGCCGGCCATCGGGTTCGATGCTAGTTTGTTTAACAGATGCCTGACGGAGAGGTCGTATATTCTTCTAAACTTTGGGTTAAGCCGGCCATCAAATTCGATGCCTGTTTGTTTAATAGATGCCTGACAGCGAGGTCAGATGTTCTTCTCAACTTCGGGTTGAGTCGGCCTTCGTGTTCGATGATTGTTTGTTTAATAGATCCCTTACAGCGAGGTCAGATGTTGCTCTCAACTTTGTGTTGAGCGGGACTTCGTGTTCGATTCCTATTTATTTAACAGACGCCCGACGGCGAGGTCAGATATTCCTATGAACTTCGTGTTGAGCCGGCCTTCGGGTTCGATGCCTGTTTGTTTAACAGATGCCTGACAGCGTGGTCAGATGTTCTTCTCAACTTCGGGTTGAGCCCCCTTCGGGTTCGATGCCTGTTTGTTTAACAGATATCTGACGGCGAGGTTTGAAGTACTTCTCAACTTCGTGTTGAGCCGGCCTTCGGGTTCGATGCCTGTTTGTTTAATAGATGCCAGATGGCGAGTTCAGATGTTCTTCTCAACTTCTGGTTAAGCCTGTCTTCGGGTTCGATGTCTGTTTATTTAACAGATGCCTGATAGCGAGGTCAGATGTTCTTCTCAACTTCAGGTTGAGCAGGCCTCCGGGATTGATGCTTTTTTATTTAACAGATCCCTGACGGAAAGGTCAGATGTACTTCTCAACTTCGTGTTGAGCCAATTCAGGTTCAGTGCCTGTTTGTTTAACAGATGCTTGACGGCTAGGTCCAATGTTCTTCACAACCTCGGGTTGAGCCGGCTATCGGGTTCGATGCCAGTTTGTTTAACAGATGCCTGACGGAGAGGTCATATGTTATTCTCAACTTTGGGTTGAGCCGGCCATCAAATTCGATGTCTGTTTGTTTAATAGATGCCTGACAGCGAGGTCAGATGTTCTTCTCAACTTCGGGTTGAGCCGACCTTTGTGTTCGATGACTGTTTATTTAATAGATCCATTACGGTGAGGTCAGATGTTGCTCTCAACTTGGTGTTGAGCGGGACTTTGTGTTCGATGCCAATTTGTTTAACAGACGCCCGACGGCGAGGTCAGATATTCTTATGAACTTCGTGTTGAGCCGGCCTTCGGGTTCGATGCCTGTTTGTTTAACAGATGCCTGACATCGTGGTCAGATGTTCTTCTCAACTTCAGGTTGAGCCCCCATTCGGGTTCGATGCCTATTTGTTTAATAGATATCTGACGGCGAGGTTTGAAGTACTTCTCAACTTCGTGTTGAGCTGGCCTTCGGGTTCGATGCCTGTTTCATTAATAGATGCCAGATGGCAAGGTCAGGTGTTCTTCACAACTTCTGGTTGAGCCTGTCTTCGGGTTCGATGTCTGTTTATTTAATAGCTGTCTGACAGCGAGGTCAGATGTTCTTCTCAACTTCGGGTTGAGCCGGGCAACAAATTCGATGCCTATTTGTTTAACAGATGCCTGATAGCGAGGTCAGATGTTCTTCTCAACTTCTGGTTGAGCAGGCCTCCGGGTTCGATGCTTTTTTATTTAACAGATCCCTGACGGAAAGGTCAGATGTGCTTCTCAACTTCGTGTTGAGCCAATTCAGGTTCGGTGCCTGTTTGTTTAACAGATGCCTGACGGCTAGGTCAAATGTTGTTCACAACTTCGGGTTGAGCCGGCCATCGAGTTCGATGCCAGTTTGTTTAACAGATGCCTGACAGAGAGGTCATATGTTCTTCTCAACTTTGGGTTGAGCCGGCCATCAAATTCGATGCCTGTTTGTATAATAGATGCCTAACAGCAAGGTCAGATGTTCTTCTCAACTTCGTGTTGAGCCGGCCTTCGTGTTCGATGACTGTTTTTTTAATAGATCCCTTACGGCGAGGTCAGATGTTGCTCTCAACTTTGTGTTGAGCGAGACTTTGTGTTCGATTCCTATTTATTTAACAGACGCCCGACGGCGAGGTCAGATATTCCTATGAACTTCGTGTTGAGCCGGCCTTCGGGTTCGATGCCTGTTTGTTTAACAGATGCCTGACAGCGTGGTCAGATGTTCTTCTCAACTTCGGGTTGAGCCCCCTTCGGGTTCGATGCCTGTTTGTTTAACAGATATCTGACGGCGAGGTTTGAAGTACTTCTCAACTTCGTGTTGAGCCGGCCTTCGGGTTCGATGCCTGTTTGTTTAATAGATGCCAGATGGCGAGTTCAGATGTTCTTCTCAACTTCTGGTTAAGCCTGTCTTCGGGTTCGATGTCTGTTTATTTAACAGATGCCTGATAGCGAGGTCAGATGTTCTTCTCAACTTCAGGTTGAGCAGGCCTCCGGGATTGATGCTTTTTTATTTAACAGATCCCTGACGGAAAGGTCAGATGTACTTCTCAACTTCGTGTTGAGCCAATTCAGGTTCAGTGCCTGTTTGTTTAACAGATGCTTGACGGCTAGGTCCAATGTTCTTCACAACCTCGGGTTGAGCCGGCTATCGGGTTCGATGCCAGTTTGTTTAACAGATGCCTGACGGAGAGGTCATATGTTATTCTCAACTTTGGGTTGAGCCGGCCATCAAATTCGATGTCTATTTGTTTAATAGATGCCTGACAGCGAGGTCAGATGTTCTTCTCAACTTCGGGTTGAGCCGACCTTTGTGTTCGATGACTGTTTATTTAATAGATCCATTACGGTGAGGTCAGATGTTGCTCTCAACTTGGTGTTGAGCGGGACTTTGTGTTCGATGCCAATTTGTTTAACAGACGCCCGACGGCGAGGTCAGATATTCTTATGAACTTCGTGTTGAGCCGGCCTTCGGGTTCGATGCCTGTTTGTTTAACAGATGCCTGACATCGTGGTCAGATGTTCTTCTCAACTTCAGGTTGAGCCCCCATTCGGGTTCGATGCCTATTTGTTTAATAGATATCTGACGGCGAGGTTTGAAGTACTTCTCAACTTCGTGTTGAGCTGGCCTTCGGGTTCGATGCCTGTTTCATTAATAGATGCCAGATGGCAAGGTCAGGTGTTCTTCACAACTTCTGGTTGAGCCTGTCTTCGGGTTCGATGTCTGTTTATTTAATAGCTGTCTGACAGCGAGGTCAGATGTTCTTCTCAACTTCGGGTTGAGCCGGGCAACAAATTCGATGCCTATTTGTTTAACAGATGCCTGATAGCGAGGTCAGATGTTCTTCTCAACTTCTGGTTGAGCAGGCCTCCGGGTTCGATGCTTTTTTATTTAACAGATCCCTGACGGAAAGGTCAGATGTGCTTCTCAACTTCGTGTTGAGCCAATTCAGGTTCGGTGCCTGTTTGTTTAACAGATGCCTGACGGCTAGGTCAAATGTTGTTCACAACTTCGGGTTGAGCCGGCCATCGAGTTCGATGCCAGTTTGTTTAACAGATGCCTGACAGAGAGGTCATATGTTCTTCTCAACTTTGGGTTGAGCCGGCCATCAAATTCGATGCCTGTTTGTATAATAGATGCCTAACAGCAAGGTCAGATGTTCTTCTCAACTTCGTGTTGAGCCGGCCTTCGTGTTCGATGATTGTTTGTTTAATAGATCCCTTACAGCGAGGTCAGATGTTGCTCTCAACTTTGTGTTGAGCGGGACTTCGTGTTCGATTCCTATTTATTTAACAGACGCCCGACGGCGAGGTCAGATATTCCTATGAACTTCGTGTTGAGCCGGCCTTCGGGTTCGATGCCTGTTTGTTTAACAGATGCCTGACAGCGTGGTCAGATGTTCTTCTCAACTTCGGGTTGAGCCCCCTTCGGGTTCGATGCCTGTTTGTTTAACAGATATCTGACGGCGAGGTTTGAAGTACTTCTCAACTTCGTGTTGAGCCGGCCTTCGGGTTCGATGCCTGTTTGTTTAATAGATGCCAGATGGCGAGTTCAGATGTTCTTCTCAACTTCTGGTTAAGCCTGTCTTCGGGTTCGATGTCTGTTTATTTAACAGATGCCTGATAGCGAGGTCAGATGTTCTTCTCAACTTCAGGTTGAGCAGGCCTCCGGGATTGATGCTTTTTTATTTAACAGATCCCTGACGGAAAGGTCAGATGTACTTCTCAACTTCGTGTTGAGCCAATTCAGGTTCAGTGCCTGTTTGTTTAACAGATGCTTGACGGCTAGGTCCAATGTTCTTCACAACCTCGGGTTGAGCCGGCTATCGGGTTCGATGCCAGTTTGTTTAACAGATGCCTGACGGAGAGGTCATATGTTATTCTCAACTTTGGGTTGAGCCGGCCATCAAATTCGATGTCTGTTTGTTTAATAGATGCCTGACAGCGAGGTCAGATGTTCTTCTCAACTTCGGGTTGAGCCGACCTTTGTGTTCGATGACTGTTTATTTAATAGATCCATTACGGTGAGGTCAGATGTTGCTCTCAACTTGGTGTTGAGCGGGACTTTGTGTTCGATGCCAATTTGTTTAACAGACGCCCGACGGCGAGGTCAGATATTCTTATGAACTTCGTGTTGAGCCGGCCTTCGGGTTCGATGCCTGTTTGTTTAACAGATGCCTGACATCGTGGTCAGATGTTCTTCTCAACTTCAGGTTGAGCCCCCATTCGGGTTCGATGCCTATTTGTTTAATAGATATCTGACGGCGAGGTTTGAAGTACTTCTCAACTTCGTGTTGAGCTGGCTTTCGGGTTCGATGCCTGTTTCATTAATAGATGCCAGATGGCAAGGTCAGGTGTTCTTCACAACTTCTGGTTGAGCCTGTCTTCGGGTTCGATGTCTGTTTATTTAATAGCTGTCTGACAGCGAGGTCAGATGTTCTTCTCAACTTCGGGTTGAGCCGGGCAACAAATTCGATGCCTATTTGTTTAACAGATGCCTGATAGCGAGGTCAGATGTTCTTCTCAACTTCTGGTTGAGCAGGCCTCCGGGTTCGATGCTTTTTTATTTAACAGATCCCTGACGGAAAGGTCAGATGTGCTTCTCAACTTCGTGTTGAGCCAATTCAGGTTCGGTGCCTGTTTGTTTAACAGATGCCTGACGGCTAGGTCAAATGTTGTTCACAACTTCGGGTTGAGCCGGCCATCGAGTTCGATGCCAGTTTGTTTAACAGATGCCTGACAGAGAGGTCATATGTTCTTCTCAACTTTGGGTTGAGCCGGCCATCAAATTCGATGCCTGTTTGTATAATAGATGCCTAACAGCAAGGTCAGATGTTCTTCTCAACTTCGTGTTGAGCCGGCCTTCGTGTTCGATGATTGTTTTTTTAATAGATCCCTTACGGCGAGGTCAGATGTTGCTCTCAACTTTGTGTTGAGCGAGACTTTGTGTTCGATGCCAATTTGTTTAACAGACGCCCGACGGCAAGGTCCGATATTCTTATGAACTTTGTGTTGAGCCGGCCTTCGGGTTCGATGCCTGTTTGTTTAACAGATGCCTAACAGCAAGGTCAGATGTTCTTCTCAACTTCGGGTTGAGCCCCCCTTCGGGTTCGATGCCTGCTTGTTTAACAGATGCCTGACGGTGAGGTGAAATGTACCACTCAACTTCGTGTTGAGCCGGCCTTCGGGTTCGATGCCTGTTTGTTTAACTGATTCTTGAAGGCGAGGTCTAATGTTCTTATCAACTTCTGGTTGAGCCGCCCTTCGGGTTCGATGCATGTTTGTCTAGTAGATGCCTCACGGCGAGGTCAAATGTTCCTCTCAACTTCGTGTTGTGCCGGCCTTCGGGTTCGATGCCTGTTTGTTTAACAGATACCTGACGGTGAAGTCAGATGTTCCTTTTAACTTAATTTTGAGCCTGCCTTCGGGTTCGATGTCTGACGGCAAGGTCAGATGTTATTCTCAACTTCGTGATGAGCCGGCCTCCGGGTTAGATGCCTGTTTGTTTAAGAGATGTCTGACGGCAAGGTCAGATGTACTTCTAAACTTCGTGTTGAGCCGGCCTTCGGGTTCAATGCCTGTTTGTTTAACAGATTCCTGACAGCGAGGTCAGATATTCTTCTCAACTTCAAGTTAAGCAGGCCTCCGGGTTCGATGCCTTTTTATTTAACAGATCCCTGACAGCAAGGTCAGATGTACTTCTCAACTTCGTGTTGAGCCAATTCAGGTTCGATGCCTATTAGTTTAATAGATGCCTGACGGCGAGGTCAGATGTTCTTCACAACTTCAGGTTGAGCCGGCCATCGGGTTCGATGCTAGTTTGTTTAACAGATGCCTGACGGAGAGGTCGTATGTTCTTCTAAACTTTGGGTTAAGCCGACCATCAAATTTGATGCCTGTTTGTTTAATAGATGCCTGACAGCGAGGTCAGATGTTCTTCTCAACTTCGGGTTGAGCCGGCCTTCGTGTTCGATGATTGTTTGTTTAATAGATCCCTTACAGCGAGGTCAGATGTTGCTCTCAACTTTGTGTTGAGCGGGACTTCGTGTTCGATTCCTATTTATTTAACAGACACCCGACGGCGAGGTCAGATATTCCTATGAACTTCGTGTTGAGCCGGCCTTCGGGTTCGATGCCTGTTTGTTTAACAGATGCCTGACAGCGTGGTCAGATAATCTTCTCAACTTCGGGTTGAGCCCCCCTTCGGGTTCGATGCCTGTTTGTTTAACAGATATCTGACGGCGAGGTTTGAAGTACTTCTCAACTTCGTGTTGAGCCGGCCTTCGGGTTCGATGCCTGTTTGTTTAATAGATGCCAGATGGCGAGTTCAGATGTTCTTCTCAACTTCTGGTTAAGCCTGTCTTCGGGTTCGATGTCTGTTTATTTAACAGATGCCTAATAGCGAGGTCAGATGTTCTTCTCAACTTCAGATTGAGCAGGCCTCCGGGTTTGATGCTTTTTTATTTAACAGATCCCTGACGGAAAGGTCAGATGTACTTCTCAACTTCGTGTTAAGCCAATTCAGGTTCAGTGCCTGTTTGTTTAACAGATGCTTGACGGCTAGGTCCAATGTTCTTCACAACCTCGGGTTGAGCCGACTATCGGGTTCGATGCCAGTTTGTTTAACAGATGCCTGACGGAGAGGTCATATGTTATTCTCAACTTTGGGTTGAGCCGGCCATCAAATTCGATGTCTGTTTGTTTAATAGATGCCTGACAGCGAGGTCAGATGTTCTTCTCAACTTCGGGTTGAGCCGACCTTTGTGTTCGATGACTGTTTATTTAATAGATCCATTACGGTGAGGTCAGATGTTGCTCTCAGCTAGGTGTTGAGCGGGACTTTGTGTTCAATGCCAATTTGTTTAACAGACGCCCGACGGCGAGGTCAGATATTCTTATGAACTTCGTGTTGAGCCGGCCTTCGGGTTCGATGCCTGTTTGTTTAACAGATGCCTGACATCGTGGTCAGATGTTCTTCTCAACTTCAGGTTGAGCCCCCCTTCGGGTTCGATGCCTATTTGTTTAATAGATATCTGACGGCGAGGTTTGAAGTACTTCTCAACTTCGTGTTGAGCTGGCCTTCGGGTTCGATGCCTGTTTCTTTAATAGATGCCAGATGGCAAGGTCAGGTGTTCTTCACAACTTCTGGTTGAGCCTGTCTTCGGGTTCGATGTTTGTTTATTTAATAGCTGCCTGACAGCGAGGTCAGATGTTCTTCTCAACTTTGGGTTGAGTCGGGCAACAAATTCGATGCCTATTTGTTAACAGATGCCTGATAGCGAGGTCAGATGTTCTTCTCAACTTCTGGTTGAGCAGGCCTCCGGGTTCGATGCTTTTTTATTTAACAGATCCCTGACACAAAGGTCAGATGTACTTCTCAACTTCGTGTTGAGCCAATTCAGGTTCGGTGCCTGTTTGTTTAACAGATGCCTGACGGCTAGGTCAAATGTTCTTCACAACTTCGGGTTGAGCCGGCCATCGAGTTTGATGCCAGTTTGTTTAACAGATGCCTGACAGAGAGGTCATATGTTCTTCTCAACTTTGGGTTGAGCCGGCCATCAAATTCGATGCCTGTTTGTATAATAGATGCCTAACAGCAAGGTCAGATGTTCTTCTCAACTTCGTGTTGAGCCGGCCTTCGTGTTCGATGACTGTTTTTTTAATAGATCCCTTACGGCGAGGTCAGATGTTGCTCTCAACTTTGTGTTGAGCGAGACTTTGTGTTCGATGCCAATTTGTTTAACAGACGCCCGACGGCAAGGTCCGATATTCTTATGAACTTTGTGTTGAGCCGGTCTTCGGGTTCGATGCCTGTTTGTTTAACAGATGCCTAACAGCAAGGTCAGATGTTCTTCTCAACTTCGGGTTGAGCCCCCCTTCGGGTTCGATGCCTGTTTGTTTAACAGATGCCTGACGGTGAGGTGAAATGTACCACTCAACTTCGTGTTGAGCCGGCCTTCGGGTTCGATGCCTGTTTGTTTAACTGATTCTTGAAGGCGAGGTCTAATGTTCTTATCAACTTCTGGTTGAGCCGCCCTTCGGGTTTGATGCATGTTTGTTAAGTAGATGCCTCACGGCGAGGTCAAATGTTCCTCTCAACTTCGTGTTGTGCCGGCCTTCGGGTTCGATGCCTGTTTGTTTAACAGATACCTGACGGTGAAGTCAGATGTTCTTTTTAACTTAATTTTGAGCCTGCATTCGGGTTCGATGTCTGACGGCAAGGTCAGATGTTATTCTCAACTTCGTGATGAGCCGGCCTCCGGGTTAGAAGCCTGTTTGTTTAAGAGATGTCTCACGGCAAGGTCAGATGTACTTCTAAACTTCTTGTTGAGCCGGCCTTCGGGTTCAATGCCTGTTTGTTTAACAGATTCCTGACAGCGAGGTCAGATATTCTTCTCAACTTCAAGTTAAGCAGGCCTCCGGGTTCGATGCCTTTTTATTTAACAGATCCCTGACAGCAAGGTCAGATGTACTTCTCAACTTCGTGTTGAGCCAATTCAGGTTCGATGGCTATTAGTTTAATAGATGCCTGACGGCGAGGTCAGATGTTCTTCACAACTTCAGGTTGAGCCGGCCATCGGGTTCGATGCTAGTTTGTTTAACAGATGCCTGACGGAGAGGTCGTATGTTCTTCTAAACTTTGGGTTAAGCCGGCCATCAAATTCGATGCCTGTTTGTTTAATAGATGCCTGACAGCGAGGTCAGATGTTCTTCTCAACTTCGGCTTGAGCCGGCCTTCGTGTTCGATGATTGTTTGTTTAATAGATCCCTTACAGCGAGGTCAGATGTTGCTCTCAACTTTTTGTTGAGCGGGACTTCGTGTTCGATTCCTATTTATTTAACAGACGCCCGACGGCGAGGTCAGATATTCCTATGAACTTCGTGTTGAGCCGACCTTCGGGTTCGATGCCTGTTTGTTTAACAGATGCCTGACAGCGTGGTCAGATGTTCTTCTCAACTTCGGGTTGAGCCCCCCTTCGGGTTCGATGCCTGTTTGTTTAACAGATATCTGACGGCGAGGTTTGAAGTACTTCTCAACTTCGTGTTGAGCCGGCCTTCGGGTTCGATGCCTGTTTGGTTAATAGATGCCAGATGGCGAGTTCAGATGTTCTTCTCAACTTCTGGTTAAGCCTGTCTTCGGGTTCGATGTCTGTTTATTTAACAGATGCCTGATAGCGAGGTCAGATGTTCTTCTCAACTTCAGGTTGAGCAGGCCTCCGGGTTTGATGCTTTTTTATTTAACAGATCCCTGACGGAAAGGTCAGATGTACTTCTCAACTTCGTGTTGAGCCAATTCAGGTTCAGTGCCTGTTTGTTTAACAGATGCTTGACGGCTAGGTCCAATGTTCTTCACAACCTCGGGTTGAGTCGGCCATCGGGTTCGATGCCAGTTTGTTTCACAGATGCCTGACGGAGAGGTCATATGTTATTCTCAACTTTGGGTTGAGCCGGCCATCAAATTCGATGTCTGTTTGTTTAATAGATGCCTGACAGCGAGGTCTGATGTTCTTCTCAACTTCGGGTTGAGCCGACCTTTGTGTTCGATGACTGTTTATTTAATAGATCCATTACGGTGAGGTCAGATGTTGCTCTCAACTTGGTGTTGAGCGGGACTTTGTGTTCGATGCCAATTTGTTTAACAGACGCCCGACGGCGAGGTCAGATATTCTTATGAACTTCGTGTTGAGCCGGCCTTCGGGTTCGATGCCTGTTTGTTTAACAGATGCCGGACATCGTGGTCAGATGTTCTTCTTAACTTCAGGTTGAGCCCCCCTTCGGGTTCGATGCCTATTTGTTTAATAGATATCTGACGGCGAGGTTTGAAGTACATCTCAACATCGTGTTGAGCTGGCCTTCGGGTTCGATGCCTGTTTCTTTAATAGATGCCATATGGCAAGGTCAGGTGTTCTTCACAACTTCTGGTTGAGCCTGTCTTCGGGTTCGATGTCTGTTTATTTAATAGCTGCCTGACAGCGAGGTCAGATGTTCTTCTCAACTTCGGGTTGAGCCGGGCAACAAATTCGATGCCTATTTGTTTAACAGATGCCTGATAGCGAGGTCAGATGTTCTTCTCAACTTCTGGTTGAGCAGGCCTCCGGGTTCGATGCTTTTTTATTTAACAGATCCCTGACGGAAAGGTCAGATGTACTTCTCAACTTCGTGTTGAGCCAATTCAGGTTCGGTGCCTGTTTGTTTAACAGATGCCTGACGGCTAGGTCAAATGTTCTTCACAACTTCGGGTTGAGCCGGCCATCGAGTTCGATGCCAGTTTGTTTAACAGATGCCTGACGGAGAGGTCATATGTTCTTCTCAACTTTGGGTTGAGCCGGCCATCAAATTCGATGCCTGTTTGTTTAATAGATGCCTGACAGCGAGGTCAGATGTTCTTCTCATCTTCGAGTTGAGCCGACCTTCGTGTTCGATGCCTGTTTGTTTAATAGATCCCTTACGGCGAGGTCAGATGTTGCTCTCAACTTGGTGTTAAGCGGGACTTTGTGTTCGATGCCAATTTGTTTAACAGACGCCCGACGGCGAGGTCAGATGTTCTTATGAACTTCGTGTTGAGCCGGCCTTCGGGTTCGATGCCTGTTTGTTTAACAGATGCCTAACAGCAAGGTCAGATGTTCTTCTCAACTTCGGGTTGAGCCCCCCTTCGGGTTTGATGCCTGTTTGTTTGACAGATGCCTGACGGTAAGGTGAAATGTACCACTCAACTTCGTGTTGAGCCGGCCTTCGGGTTCGAGGCCTATTTGTTTAACTGATTCCTGAAGGCGAGGTCTAATGTTCTTATCAACTTCTGGTTGAGCCGCCCTTCGGGTTCGATGCCTGTTTGTTTAGTAGATGCCTCACGGCGAGGTCAAATGTTCCTCTCAACATCGTGTTGTGCCGGCCTTCGGGTTCGATGCCTGTTTGTTTAACAGATTCCTGACGGCGAAGTCAGATGTTCTTCTCAACTTAATTTTGACCCGGCCTTCGGGTTTGATGCCTGACGGCAAGGTCAGATGTACTTCTAAACTGCGTGTCGAGCCGGCCTTCGGGTTCGATGCCTGTTTGTTTAATAGATTCCTGACGGCGAGTTCAGATGTTCTTCTCAACTTCGGGTTGAGCAGGCTTCCGGGTTCGATGCCTTTTTATTTAACAGATCCCGGACAGCAAGGTCAGATGTACTTTTCAACTTCGTGTTGAGCCAATTCAAGTTCGATGCTTATTAGTTTAATAGATGCCTAACGGCAAGGTCAGATGTTCTTCACAACTTCAGGATTGAGCCGACCATCAGGTTCGATGCCAGTTTGTTTAACAGATGCCTGACGGAGAGGTCGTATGTTCATCTAAACTTTGGGTTAAGCCATCCATCAAATTCGATGCCTGTTTGTTTAATAGATGCCTGACAGCGAGGTCAGATGTTCTTCTCAACTTCGGTTTGAGTTGTCCTTCGTGTTCGATAACTGTTTGTTTAATAGATCCCTTAGAGCGAGGTCATATGTTGCTCTCTACTTTTTGTTCAGCGGGACTTCGTGTTCGATTCCTATTTATTTAACAGACTCCCGACGGCGAGGTCAGATGTTCCTATGAACTTCGTGTTGAGCCGGAATTCGGGATCGATGCCTGTTTGTTTAACAGATGCCTGACAGCGTGGTCAGATGTTCTTCTCAACTTCGGGTTAAGCCCCCCTTCGGGTTCGATGCCTGTTTGTTTAATAGATATCTGACGGCGAGGTTTGAAGTACTTCTCAACTTCGTGTTGAGCCGGCCTTCGGGTTCAATGCCTGTTTATTTAATAGATGCCAGATCGCGAGGTCAGATGTGCTTCTCAACTTCTGGTTGAGCCTGTCTTCGGATTCGATGTCTGTTTATTTAATAGATGCCTGACAGCGAGGTCAGATGTTCTTCTCAACTTCAGGTTGAGCCGACCAACAAATTCGATGTCTGTTTGTTTAACAGATGCCTGATAGCAAGGTCCGATGTTCTTCTCAGCTTCAGGTTGAGCAGGCCTCCGAGTTTGATGCTTTTTTATTTAACAGATCCCTGACGGAAAGGTCAGATGTACTTCTCAACTTCGTGTTGAGCCAATTCAGGTTCGGTGCCTGTTTGTTTAACAGATGCCTGACGGCTAGGTCAAATGTTCTTCACAACTTCGGGTTGAGCCGGCCATCGGGTTCGATGCCAGTTTGTTTAACAGATGCCTGACGGAGAGGTCATATGTTCTTCTCAACTTTGGGTGTAGCCGGCCATCAAATTCGATGCCTGTTTGTTTAATGGATGCCTGACAGCGAGGTCAGATGTTCTTCTCATCTTCGGGTTTAGCCGGCCTTCGTGTTCGATGCCTGTTTGGTTAGTAGATCCCTTATGGTGAGGTCAGATGTTGCTCTCAACTTTGTGTTGAGTGGGACTTTGTGTTCATTCCAATTTGTTTAACAGACGTCCGACGACGAGGTCAGATATTCTTATGAACTTCGTGTTGAGCCGGCCTTCGGGTTCGATGCCTGTTTGTTTAACAGATGCCTAACAGCAAGGTCAGATGTTCTTATCAACATCGGGTTGAGCCCCCCTTCGGGTTCGATGCCTGTTTGTTTAACAGATGTCTGACGGTGAGATGAAATGTACCACTCAACTTTGTGTTAATGCGGCCTTCGGGTTCGATGCCTGTTTGTTTAACTGATTCCTGAAGGCGAGGTCTAATGTTCTTATCAACTTCTGGTTGAGCCGTCCTTCGGGTTGATGCCTGTTTGTCTAGTAGATGCCTCACGGCGAGGTCAAATGTTCCTCTCAACTTCGTGTTGTACCGGCCTTCGGGTTCGATGCCTATTTGTTTAACAGATACCTGACGGCGAAGTCAGATGTTCTTCTCAACTTAATTTTGAGTCGGCCTTCGGGTTCGATGCCTGACGGCAAGGTCAGATATTCTTCTCAACTTCGTGTTGAGTCGGCCTTCGGGTTCGATGCTTGTTTGTTTAACAGATTCCTGACGGTGAGGTCAGATGTTCTTCTCAACTTCGGGTTGAGCAGGCCTCCGAGTTCGATGCCCTTTTATTTAACAGATCCCTGACAGCAAGGTTAGATGTACTTCTCAACTTCGTGTTGAGCCAATTAAGGTTCGATGCCTATTAGTTTAATATATGCCTGACGGTGAAGTCAGATGTTCTTCACAACTTCAGGTTGAGCCGGCCATTGGGTTCGATGCCAGTTTGTTTAACAGATGCCTGACGGAGAGGTCTAATGTTCTTCTCAACTTTGGGTTAAGCCGGCCATCAAATTCGATGCCTGTTTATTTAATAGATGCCTGACAGCGAGGTCAGAGGTTCTTCTCAACTTCGGGTTGAGCCGACCAACAAATTCGAAGCCTGTTTGTTTAACAGATGCCTGATAGCAAGGTCAGATGTTCTTCTCAACTTCAGGTTGAGCAGGCCTCCGGGTTCGATGCCTTTTTATTTAACAAATCCCTGACAGCAAGGTCAGATGTACTTCTCAACTTCATGTTGAGCCAATTCTGGTTCGATGCCTATTAATTTAATAGATGCCTGACGGCGAGGTCATATGTTCTTCACAACTTCAGGTTGAGTCGGCCAACGGGTTCGTGTTCGATGCTTGTTTGTTTAATAGATCCCTTACAGCGACGTCATATGTTGCTCTCAACCTTGTGTTGAGTGGGACTTTGTGTTCGATGCCTATTTATTTAACAGACACCAGACGGCGAGGTCAGATATTCCTATGAACTTCGTGTTGAGCCGGCATTCGGGTTCGATGCCTGTTTGTTTAACAGATGCCTGACATCGTGGTCAGATGTTCTTCTCAACTTCGGGTTGAGCCCCCCTTCGGGTTCGATGCCTGTTTGTTTAACAGATATTTGACGGCGAGGTTAGATGTACTTCTTAACTTCGTGTTGAGCTGACCTTCGGGTCCGATGCCTGTTTGTTTAATACATGCCAGATAGCGAGGTCAGATGTTCTTCTCAACTTCTGGTTGAGCATGTCTTCGGGTTCGATGTTTGTTTATTTAATAGATGCCTGACAGCGAGGTGAGATATTCTTCTCAACTTCGGGTTGAGCCGGCCAACAAATTCGATGCCTGTTTGTTTAACAGATTCCTGATAGCAAGGTTAGATGTTCTTCTCAAATTTAGGTTGAGCAGGCCTTCGGGTTCAAAGCTTTTTTATTTAATAGATCCCTGACGGCAAGGTCAGATGTACTTCTCAACTTCGTGTTGAGCCAATTCAGGTTCGATGCCTGTTTGTTTAACAGATCCCTGACGGCTAGGTCTGATGTTCTTCACAACTTCGGGTTGAGCCGGCCATCGGGTTCGATGCCAGTTTGTTTAACAGATGCCTGACGAAGAGGTCATATGTTCTTCTCAACTTTGGGTTGAGCCGGCCATCAAATTCGATGCCTGTTTATTTAATAGATGCCTGACAGCGTGGTCAGATGTTCTTCTCAACTTCGGGTTGAGCCGACCTTCGTGTTCGATGCCTATTTTTTTAATAGATCCTTTACGGCAAGGTCAGATGTTGCTCTCAACTTTGTGTTGAGCGGGACTTTGTGTTCGATGCCAATTTGTTTAACAGACGCCCGACGGCGAGGTCAGATATTCTTATGAACTTCGTGTTGAGCTGACCTTCGGGTTCGATGCCTGTTTGTTTAACAGATGCCTGATAGCGAGGTCAGATGTTCTTCTCAACTTCAGGTTGAGCAGGCCTCCGGGTTCGATGCCTTTTTATTTAACAGATCCCTGACAGCAAGGTCAGATGTACTTCTCAACTTCGTGTTGAGCCAATTCTGGTTCGATGCCTATGAATTTAATAGATGCCTGACGGCGAGGTCATATGTTCTTCACAACTTCAGGTTGAGCCGGCCAACGGGTTCGTGTTCGATGCCTGTTTGTTTAATAGATCCCTTACAGTGACGTCATATGTTGCTCTCAACCTTGTGTTGAGCGGGACTTTGTGTTCGATGCCTATTTATTTAACAGACACCAGACGGCGAGGTCAGATATTCCTATGAACTTCGTGTTGAGCCGGCCTTCGGGTTCGATGCCTGTTTGTTTAACAGATGCCTGACATCGTGGTCAGATGTTCTTCTCAACTTCGGGTTGAGCCCCCCTTCGGGTTCGATGCCTGTTTGTTTAACAGATATCTGACGGCGAGGTTAGATGTACTTCTTAACTTCGTGTTGAGCTGGCCTTCGGGTTCGATGCCTGTTTGTTTAATACATGCCAGATAGCGAGGTCAGATGTTCTTCTCAACTTCTGGTTGAGCCTGTCTTCGGGTTCGATGTTTGTTTATTTAATAGATGCCTGACAGCGAGGTGAGATATTCTTCTCAACTTCGGGTTGAGCCGGCCAACAAATTCGATGCCTGTTTGTTTAACAGATTCCTGATAGCAAGGTCAGATGTTCTTCTCAACTTTAGGTTGAGCAGGCCTTCGGGTTCAAAGCTTTTTTATTTAATAGATCCCTGACGGCAAGGTCAGATGTACTTCTCAACTTCGTGTTGAGCCAATTCAGGTTCGGTGCCTGTTTGTTTAACAGATCCCTGAAGGCTAGGTCAGATGTTCTTCACAACTTCGGGTTGAGCCGGCCATCGGGTTCGATGCCAGTTTATTTAACAGATGCCTGACGAAGAGGTCATATGTTCTTCTCAACTTTGGGGTGAGCCGGCCATCAAATTCGATGCCTGTTTATTTAATAGATGCCTGACAGCGTGGTCAGATGTTCTTCTCAACTTCTGGTTGAGCCGACCTTCGTGTTTGATGCCTGTTTGTTTAATAGATCCCTTACGGCAAGGTCAGATGTTGCTCTCAACTTTGTGTTGAGCGGGACTTCGTGTTCGATGCCAATTTGTTTAACAGACGCCCGACGGCGAGGTCAGATATTCTGATGAACTTCATGTTGAGCTGACCTTCGGGTTCGATGCCTGTTTGTTTAACAGATGCCTGATAGCGAGGTCAGATGTTCTTCTCAACTTCAGGTTGAGCAGGCCTCCGGGTTCGATGCCTTTTTATTTAACAGATCCCTGACAGCAAGGTCAGATGTACTTCTCAACTTCGTGTTGAGCCAATTCTGGTTCGATGCCTATTAATTTAATAGATGCCTGACGGCGAGGTCATATGTTCTTCACAACTTCAGGTTGAGCCGGACAACGGGTTCGTGTTCGATGCCTGTTTGTTTAATAGATCCCTTACAGCGACGTCATATGTTGCTCTCAACCTTGTGTTGAGTGGGACTTTGTGTTCGATGCCTATTTATTTAACAGACACCAGACGGCGAGGTCAGATATTCCTATGAACTTCGTGTTGAGCCGGCCTTCGGGTTCGATGCCTGTTTGTTTAACAGATGCCTGACATCGTGGTCAGATGTTCTTCTCAACTTCGGGTTGAGCCCCCCTTCGGGTTCGATGCCTGTTTGTTTAACAGATATCTGACGGCGAGGTTAGATGTAATTCTTAACTTCGTGTTGAGCTGGCCTTCGGGTTCGATGCCTGTTTGTTTAATACATGCCAGATAGCGAGGTCAGATGTTCTTCTCAACTTCTGGTTGAGCCTGTCTTCGGGTTCGATGTTTGTTTATTTAATAGATGCCTGACAGCGAGGTGAGATATTCTTCTCAACTTCGGGTTGAGCCGGCCAACAAATTCGATGCCTGTTTGTTTAACAGATTCCTGATAGCAAGGTCAGATGTTCTTCTCAACTTTAGGTTGAGCAGGCCTTCGGGTTCGAAGCTTTTTTATTTAATAGATCCCTGACGGCAAGGTCAGATGTACTTCTCAACTTCGTGTTGAGCCAATTCAGGTTCGGTGCTTGTTTGTTTAACAGATCCCTGAAGGCTAGGTCAGATGTTCTTCACAACTTCGGGTTGAGCCGGCCATCGGGTTCGATGCCAGTTTATTTAACAGATGCCTGACGAAGAGGTCATATGTTCTTCTCAACTTTGGGGTGAGCCGGCCATCAAATTCGATGCCTGTTTATTTAATAGATGCCTGACAGCGTGGTCAGATGTTCTTCTCAACTTCTGGTTGAGCCGACCTTCGTGTTTGATGCCTGTTTGTTTAATAGATCCCTTACGGCAAGGTCAGATGTTGCTCTCAACTTTGTGTTGAGCGGGACTTCGTGTTCGATGCCAATTTGTTTAACAGACGCCCGACGGCGAGGTCAGATATTCTTATGAACTTCATGTTGAGCTGACCTTCGGGTTCGATGCCTGTTTGTTTAACAGATGCCTAACAGCAAGGTCAGATGTTCTTCTCAACTTCAGGTTGAGCAGGCCTCCGGGTTCGATGCCTTTTTATTTAACAGATCCCTGACAGCAAGGTCAGATGTACTTCTCAACTTCGTGTTGAGCCAATTCTGGTTCGATGCCTATTAATTTAATAGATGCCTGACGGCGAGGTCATATGTTCTTCACAACTTCAGGTTGAGCCGGACAACGGGTTCGTGTTCGATGCCTGTTTGTTTAATAGATCCCTTACAGCGACGTCATATGTTGCTCTCAACCTTGTGTTGAGTGGGACTTTGTGTTCGATGCCTATTTATTTAACAGACACCAGACGGCGAGGTCAGATATTCCTATGAACTTCGTGTTGAGCCGGCCTTCGGGTTCGATGCCTGTTTGTTTAACAGATGCCTGACATCGTGGTCATATGTTCTTCTCAACTTCGGGTTGATCCCCCCTTCGGGTTCGATGCCTGTTTGTTTAACAGATATCTGACGGCGAGGTTAGATGTACTTCTTAACTTCGTGTTGAGCTGGCCTTTGGGTTCGATGCCTGTTTGTTTAATACATGCCAGATAGCGAGGACTGATGTTCTTCTCAACTTCTGGTTGAGCCTGTCTTCGGGTTCGATGTTTGTTTATTTAATAGATGCCTGACAGCGAGGTGAGATATTCTTCTCAACTTCGGGTTGAGCCGGCCAACAAATTCGATGCCTGTTTGTTTAACAGATTCCTGATAGCAAGGTCAGATGTTCTTCTCAACTTTAGGTTGAGCAGGCCTTCGGGTTCGAAGCTTTTTTATTTAATAGATCCCTGACGGCAAGGTCAGATGTACTTCTCAACTTCGTGTTGAGCCAATTCAGGTTCGGTGCCTGTTTCTTTAACAGATCCCTGATGGCTAGGTCAGATGTTCTTCACAACTTCGGGTTGAGCCGGCCATCGGGTTCGATGCCAGTTTGTTTAACAGATGCCTGACGAAGAGGTCATATGTTCTTCTCAACTTTGGGTTGAGCCGACCATCAAATTCGATGCCTGTTTATTTAATAGATGCCTGACATCGTGGTCAGATCTTCTTCTCAACTTTGGGTTGAGCCGACCTTCGTGTTCGATGCCTGTTTGTTTAATAGATCCCTTACGGCAAGGTCAGATGTTGCTCTCAACTTTATGTTGAGCGGGACTTTGTGTTCAATGCCAATTTGTTTAACAGACGCCCGACGGCGAGGTCAGATATTCTTATGAACTTCGTGTTTAGCTGACCTTCGGGTTTGATGCCTGTTTGTTTAACAGATGCCTAACAGCAAGGTCAGATGTTCTTCTCAACTTCGGGTTTAGCCCCCTTCGGGTTCGATGCCTGTTTGTTTAACAGATGCCTGACGGTGAGGTGAAATGTACCACTCAACTTTGTGTTGAGTCGGCCTTCGGGTTCGAGGCCTGTTTGTTTAACTGATTCCTGAATGCAAGGTCTAATGTTCTTATCAACTTCTAGTTGAGCCGCCCTTCGGGTTCGATGCCTGTTTGTTTAGTAGATGCCTCACGGCGAGGTCAAATTTTCCTCTCAACTTCGTGTTGTGCCGGCCTTCGGGTTCGATGCCTATTTGTTTAACAGATACTTGACGACTAAGTCAGATGTTCTTCTCAACTTAATTTTGAGCCGGCTTTCGGGTTCGATGCCTGACAGCAAGGTCAGATGTTCTTCTCAACTTCGTGTTGAGCCGGCCTCCGGGTTAGATGCCTGTTTGTTTAAGAGATGCCTGACGGCAAGGTCAGATGTACTTCTAAACTTCGTGTTGAGTCGGCCTTCGGGTTCAATGCCTGTTTTTTTAACAGATTTCGGACAGCGAGGTCAGATGTTCTTCTCAACTTAAGGTTGAGCAGGCCTCCGGGTTCGATGCGTTTTTATTTAACAGATCCCTGACAGCCAGGTCAGATGTACTTCTCAATTTCGTGTTGAGCCAATTCAGGTTCGATGCCTATTAGTTTAATAGATGCCTGACAGCGAGGTCAGATGTTCTTCACAACTTCAGCTGAGCCGACCATCGGGTTCGATGCCAGTTTGTTTAACAGATGCCTGACGGAAAGGTCGTATGTTCTTCTCAACTTTGGGTTAAGCCGGCCATCAAATTCGATGCCTGTTTATTTAATAGATGCCTGACAGCGAGGTCAGATGTTCTTCTCAACTTCAGGTTGAGCAGGCCTCCGGGTTTGATGCCTTTTTATTTAACAGATCCCTGACAGCAAGGTCAGATGTACTTCTCAACTTCGTGTTGAGCCAATTCAAGTTCGATGCCTATTAGTTTAATAGATGCCTAACAGCGAGGTCAGATGTTCTTCACAACTTCGGGTTGAGCCGGCCATCGGGTTCGATGCCAGTTTGTTTAACAGATGCCTGACGAAGAGGTCATATGTTCTTCTCAACTTTGGGTTGAGCCGGCCATCAAATTCGATGCCTGTTTATTTAATAGATGCCTGACAGCGTGGTCAGATGTTCTTCTCAACTTCGGGTTGAGCCGACCTTCGTGTTCGATGCCTGTTTGTTTAATAGATCCCTTACGGCAAGGTCAGATGTTGCTCTCAACTTTGTGTTGAGCGGGACTTTGTGTTCGATGCCAATTTGTTTAACAGACGCCCGACGACGAGGTTAAATATTCTTATGAACTTCGTGTTGAGCCAACCTTCGGGTTCGATGCCTGTTTGTTTAACAGATGCCTAACAGCAAGGTCAGATGTTCTTCTCAACTTCGGGTTGAGCCCCCTTCGGGTTCGATGCCTGTTTGTTTAACAGATGCCTGACGGTGAGGTGAAATGTACCACTCAACTTTGTGTCGAGTCGGCCTTCGGGTTCGACGCCTGTTTGTTTAACTGATTCCTGAAGGCGATGTCTAATGTTCTTATCAACTTCTGGTTGAGCCGCCCTTCGGGTTCGATGCCTGTTTGTTTAGTAGATGCCTCACGGCGAGGTCAAATTTTCCTCTCAACTTCTTGTTGTGCCGGCCTTCGGGTTCGATGCCTGTTTGTTTAACAAATATTTGACGGTGAAGTCAGATGTTCTACTCAACTTAATTTTGAGCTGGCCTTCGGGTTCGATGCCTGACGGCAAGGTCAGAAGTTCTTCTCAACTTCGTGTTGAGCCGACCTCTGGGTTAGATGCCTATTTGTTTAAGAGATGCCTGACGGCAAGGTCAGATGTACTTCTAAACTTCGTGTTGAGCCGGCCTTCGGGTTCAATGCCTGTTTGTTTAACATATTCCTGACAGCTAGGTCAGATGTTCTTCTCAACTTCAGGTTGAGCAGGCCTCCGGGTTCGATGCCTTTTTATTTAACAGATCCCTGACAGCAAGGTCAGATGTACTTCTCAACTTCGTGTTGAGCCAATTCAGGTTCGATGCCTATTAGTTTAATAGATGCCTGACGGCGAGGTCAGATGTTCTTCACAACTTCGGGTTGAGCCGGCCATCGGGTTCGATGCCAGTTTGTTTAACAGATGCCTGACGGAGAGGGCATATGTTGTTCTCAACTATGGGTTGAGCCGGCCATCAAATTCGATGCCTGTTTATTTAATAGATGCCGGACAATATGGTCAGATGTTCTTCTCAACTTCGGGTTGAGCCGACCTTCGTGTTCGATGCCTGTTTGTTTAATAGATCCCTTACGGCAAGGTATGATGTTGCTCTCAACTTTGTGTTGAGCAGGACTTTATGTTCGATGTATATTTGTTTAACAGACGCCCGACGGCGAGGTCAGATATTCTTATGAACTTCGTGTTGAGCTGACCTTCAGGTTCGATGCCTGTTTGTTTAACAGATGCCTAACAGCAAGGTCAGATGTTCTTCTCAACTTCGGGTTTAGCCCCCTTCGGGTTCGATGCCTGTTTGTTTAACAGATGCCTGACGGTGAGGTGAAATGTACCACTCAACTTTGTGTTGAGTCGGCCTTCGGGTTCGAGGCCTGTTTGTTTAACTGATTCCTGAATGCGAGGTCTAATGTTCTTATCAACTTCTAGTTGAGCCGCCCTTCGGGTTCGATGCCTGTTTGTTTAGTAGATGCCTCACGGCGAGGTCAAATTTTCCTCTCAACTTCGTGTTGTGCCAGCCTTCGGGTTCGATGCCTATTTGTTTAACAGATACTTGACGACGAAGTCAGATGTTCTTCTCAACTTAATTTTGAGCCGGCTTTCGGGTTCGATGCCTGACAGCAAGGTCAGATGTTCTTCTCAACTTCGTGTTGAGCCGGCCTCCGGGTTAGATGCCTGTTTGTTTAAGAGATGCCTGACGGCAAGGTCAGATGTACTTCTAAACTTCGTGTTGAGTCGGCCTTCGGGTTCAATGCCTGTTTTTTTAACAGATTCCGGACAGCGAGGTCAGATGTTCTTCTCAACTTAAGGTTGAGCAGGCCTCCGGGTTCGATGCGTTTTTATTTAACAGATCCCTGACAGCCAGGTCAGATGTACTTCTCAATTTCGTGTTGAGCAAATTCAGGTTCGATGCCTATTAGTTTAATAGATGCCTGACAGCGAGGTCAGATGTTCTTCACAACTTCAGCTGAGCCGACCATCGGGTTCGATGCCAGTTTGTTTAACAGATGCCTGACGGAAAGGTCGTATGTTCTTCTCAACTTTGGGTTAAGCCGGCCATCAAATTCGATGCCTGTTTATTTAATAGATGCCTGACAGCGAGGTCAGATGTTCTTCTCAACTTCAGGTTGAGCAGGCCTCCGGGTTCGATGCCTTTTTATTTAACATATCCCTGACAGCAAGGTCAGATGTACTTCTCAACTTCGTGTTGAGCCAATTCAAGTTCGATGCCTATTAGTTTAATAGATGCCTAACAGCGAGGTCAGATGTTCTTCACAACTTCGGGTTGAGCCGGCCATCGGGTTCGATGCCAGTTTGTTTAACAGATGCCTGACGAAGAGGTCATATGTTCTTCTCAACTTTGGGTTGAGCCGGCCATCAAATTCGATGCCTGTTTATTTAATAGATGCCTGACAGCGTGGTCAGATGTTCTTCTCAACTTCGGGTTGAGCCGACCTTCGTGTTCGATGCCTGTTTGTTTAATAGATCCCTTACGGCAAGGTCAGATGTTGCTCTCAACTTTGTGTTGAGCGGGACTTTGTGTTCGATGCCAATTTGTTTAACAGACGCCCGACGACGAGGTTAAATATTCTTATGAACTTCGTGTTGAGCCGACCTTCGGGTTCGATGCCTGTTTGTTTAACAGATGCCTAACAGCAAGGTCAGATGTTCTTCTCAACTTCGGGTTTAGCCCCCTTCGGGTTCGATGCCTGTTTGTTTAACAGATGCCTGACGGTGAGGTGAAATGTACCACTCAACTTTGTGTTGAGTCGGCCTTCGGGTTCGAGGCCTGTTTGTTTAACTGATTCCTGAATGCGAGGTCTAATGTTCTTATCAACTTCTAGTTGAGCCGCCCTTCGGGTTCGATGCCTGTTTGTTTAGTAGATGCCTCACGGCGAGGTCAAATTTTCCTCTCAACTTCGTGTTGTGCCAGCCTTCGGGTTCGATGCCTATTTGTTTAACAGATACTTGACGACGAAGTCAGATGTTCTTCTCAACTTAATTTTGAGCCGGCTTTCGGGTTCGATGCCTGACAGCAAGGTCAGATGTTCTTCTCAACTTCGTGTTGAGCCGGCCTCCGGGTTAGATGCCTGTTTGTTTAAGAGATGCCTGACGGCAAGGTCAGATGTACTTCTAAACTTCGTGTTGAGTCGGCCTTCGGGTTCAATGCCTGTTTTTTTAACAGATTCCGGACAGCGAGGTCAGATGTTCTTCTCAACTTAAGGTTGAGCAGGCCTCCGGGTTCGATGCGTTTTTATTTAACAGATCCCTGACAGCCAGGTCAGATGTACTTCTCAATTTCGTGTTGAGCAAATTCAGGTTCGATGCCTATTAGTTTAATAGATGCCTGACAGCGAGGTCAGATGTTCTTCACAACTTCAGCTGAGCCGACCATCGGGTTCGATGCCAGTTTGTTTAACAGATGCCTGACGGAAAGGTCGTATGTTCTTCTCAACTTTGGGTTAAGCCGGCCATCAAATTCGATGCCTGTTTATTTAATAGATGCCTGACAGCGAGGTCAGATGTTCTTCTCAACTTCAGGTTGAGCAGGCCTCCGGGTTCGATGCCTTTTTATTTAACATATCCCTGACAGCAAGGTCAGATGTACTTCTCAACTTCGTGTTGAGCCAATTCAAGTTCGATGCCTATTAGTTTAATAGATGCCTAAAAGCAAGGTCAGATGTTCTTCACAACTTCGGGTTGAGCCGGCCATCGGGTTCGATGCCAGTTTGTTTAACAGATGCCTGACGAAGAGGTCATATGTTCTTCTCAACTTTGGGTTGAGCCGGCCATCAAATTCGATGCCTGTTTATTTAATAGATGCCTGACAGCGTGGTCAGATGTTCTTCTCAACTTCGGGTTGAGCCGACCTTCGTGTTCGATGCCTGTTTGTTTAATAGATCCCTTACGGCAAGGTCAGATGTTGCTCTCAACTTTGTGTTGAGCGGGACTTTGTGTTCGATGCCAATTTGTTTAACAGACGCCCGACGACGAGGTTAAATATTCTTATGAACTTCGTGTTGAGCCGACCTTCGGGTTCGATGCCTGTTTGTTTAACAGATGCCTAACAGCAAGGTCAGATGTTCTTCTCAACTTCGGGTTGAGCCCCCTTCGGGTTCGATGCCTGTTTGTTTAACAGATGCCTGACGGTGAGGTGAAATGTACCACTCAACTTTGTGTCGAGTCGGCCTTCGGGTTCGACGCCTGTTTGTTTAACTGATTCCTGAAGGCGATGTCTAATGTTCTTATCAACTTCTGGTTGAGCCGCCCTTCAGGTTCGATGCCTGTTTGTTTAGTAGATGCCTCACGGCGAGGTCAAATTTTCCTCTCAACTTCTTGTTGTGCCGGCCTTCGGGTTCGATGCCTGTTTGTTTAACAAATATTTGACGGTGAAGTCAGATGTTCTACTCAACTTAATTTTGAGCTGGCCTTCGGGTTCGATGCCTGACGGCAAGGTCAGAAGTTCTTCTCAACTTCGTGTTGAGCCGACCTCCGGGTTAGATGCCTATTTGTTTAAGAGATGCCTGACGGCAAGGTCAGATGTACTTCTAAACTTCGTGTTGAGCCGGCCTTCGAGTTCAATGCCTGTTTGTTTAACAGATTCCTGACAGCTAGGTCAGATGTTCTTCTCAACTTCAGGTTGAGCAGGCCTCCGGGTTCGATGCCTTTTTATTTAACAGATCCCTGACAGCAAGGTCAGATGTACTTCTCAACTTCGTGTTGAGCCAATTCAGGTTCGATGCCTATTAGTTTAATAGATGCCTGACGGCGAGGTCAGATGTTCTTCACAACTTCGGGTTGAGCCGGCCATCGGGTTCGATGCCAGTTTGTTTAACAGATGCCTGACGGAGAGGGCATATGTTGTTCTCAACTTTGGGTTGAGCCGGCCATCAAATTCGATGCCTGTTTATTTAATAGATGCCTGACAATATGGTCAGATGTTCTTCTCAACTTCGGGTTGAGCCGACCTTCGTGTTCGATGCCTGTTTGTTTAATAGATCCCTTACGGCAAGGTATGATGTTGCTCTCAACTTTGTGTTGAGCAGGACTTTATGTTCGATGTATATTTGTTTAACAGACGCCCGACGGCGAGGTCAGATATTCTTATGAACTTCGTGTTGAGCTGACCTTCGGGTTCGATGCCTGTTTGTTTAACAGATGCCTAACAGCAAGGTCAGATGTTCTTCTCAACTTCGGGTTGAGCCCCCTTCGGATTCGATGCCTGTTTGTTTAACAGATGCCTGACGGTGAGGTGAAATGTACCACTCAACTTTGTGTCGAGTCGGCCTTCGGGTTCGACGCCTGTTTGTTTAACTGATTCCTGAACGCGAGGTCTAATGTTCTTATCATCTTCTAGTTGAGCCGCCCTTCGGGTTCGATGCCTGTTTGTTTAGTAGATACCTCACGGCGAGGTCAAATTTTCCTCTCAACTTCGTGTTGTGCTGGCCTTCGGGTTCGATGCCTGTTTGTTTAACAGATACTTGACGACGAAGTCAGATGTTCTTCTCAACTTAATTTTGAGCCGGCTTTCGGGTTCGATGCCTGACAGCAAGGTCAGATGTTCTTCTCAACTTCGTGTTGAGTCGGACTCCGGGTTAGATGCCTGTTTGTTTAAGAGATGCCTGACGGCAAGGTCAGATGTACTTCTAAACTTCGTGTTGAGCCGGCCTTCGGGTTCAATGCCTGTTTTTTTAACAGATTCCTGACAGCGAGGTCAGATGTTCTTCTCAACTTCAGGTTAGGCAGGCCTCCGGGTTCGATGCCTTTTTATTTAACAGATGCCTGACAGCAAGGTCAGATGTACTTCTCAACTTCGTGTTGAGCCAATTCAGGTTCGATGCCTATTATTTTAATAGATGCCTGACGGCGAGGTCAGATGTTCTTCACAACTTCAGCTGAGCCGACCATTGGGTTCGATGCCAGTTTGTTTAACAGATGCCTGACGGAGAGGTCGTATGTTCTTCTCAACTTTGGGTTAAGCCGGCCATCAAATTCGATGCCTGTTTATTTAATAGATGCCTGACAACGAGGTCAGATGTTCTTCTCAACTTCAGGTTGAGCAGGCCTCCGGGTTCGATGCCTTTTTATTTAACAGATCCCTGACAGCAAGGTCAGATGTACTTCTCAACTTCGTGTTGAGCCAATTCAGGTTCGATGCCTATTAGTTTAATAGATGCCTGACAGCGAGGTCAGATGTTCTTCACAACTTCGGGTTGAGCCGGCCATCGGGTTCGATGTCAGTTTGTTTAACAGATGCCTGACGGAGAGGGCATATGTTGTTCTCAACTTTGGGTTGAGCCGGCCATCAAATTCGATGCCTGTTTATTAAATAGATGCCTGACAATGTGGTCAGATGTTCTTCTCAACTTCGGGTTGAGCCGACCTTCGTGTTCGATGCCTGTTTGTTTAATAGATCCCTTACGGCAAGGTCAGATGTTGCTCTCAACTTTGTGTTGAGCGGGACTTTGTGTTTGATGCCAATTTGTTTAACAGACGCCCGACGGCGAGGTCAGATATTCTTATGAACTTCGTGTTGAGCTGGCCTTCGGGTTCGATGCCTGTTTGTTTAACAGATGCCTAACAGTAAGGTCAGATGTTCTTCTCAACTTCGAGTTGAGCCCCCTTCGGGTTCGATGCCTGTTTGTTTAACAGATGCCTGACAGTGAGGTGAAATGTACCACTCACCTTTGTGTCGAGTCGGCCTTCGGGTTCGACGCCTGTTTGTGTAACTGATACCTGAAGGCGAGGTCTAATGTTGTTATCAACTTCTGGTTGAGCCGCCCTTCGGGTTCGATGCCTGTTTGTTTAGTAGATGCCTCACGGCGAGGTCAAATTTTCCTCTCAACTTCGTGTTGTGCCGGCCTTCGGGTTCGATGCCTGTTTGTTTAACAGATACCTGACGGCGAAGTCAGATGTTCTTCTCAACTTAATTTTGAGCCGACCTTCGGGTTCGATGCCTGACGACAACGTCAGATGTTCTTTTCAACTTCGTGTTGAGCCGGCCTCCGGGTTAGATGCCTGTTTGTTTAAGAGATGCCTGACGGCAAGGTCAAATGTACTTCTAAACTTCGTGTTGAGCCGCCCTTCGGGTTTAATGCCTGTTTGTTTAACAGATTCTTCACAGCGAGGTCAGATGTTCTTCTCAACTTCAGGTTGAGCAGGCCTCCGGGTTCGATGCCTTTTTATTTAACAGATCCCTGACACCAAGGTCAGATGTACTTCTCAACTTCGTGTTGAGCCAATTCAGGTTCGATGCCTATAAGTTTAATAGATGCCTGACAGCGAGGTCAGATGTTCTTCACAACTTCAGGTTGAGCCGGCCATCGGGTTCGATGCCAGTTTATTTAACAGATGCCTGACGGAGACGTCGTATGTTCTTCTAAACTTTGGGTTAAGCCGACCATCAAATTCGATGCCTGTTTGTTTAACAGATGCCTGACATCGTGGTCAGATGTTCTTCTCAACTTCGGGTTGATCCCCCCTTCAGGTTCGATGCCTGACAGCGTGGTCAGATGTTCTTCTCAACTTCGGGTTGAGCCCCTCTTCGGGTTCGATGCCTGTTTGTTTAACAGATATCTGACGGCGAGGTTTAAAGTACTACTCAACTTCGTGTTGAGCCGGCCTTCGGGTTCGATGCCTGTTTGTTTAATAGATGCCAAATGGCGAGGTCAGATGTTCTTCTCAACTTCTGGTTGAGCCTGTCTTCGGGTTCGATGTCTGTTTATTTAATAGATGCCTGACAACGAGGTCAGATGTTCTTCTCAACTTCGGGTTGAGCCGGCCAACAAATTCGAAGCCTGTTTGTTTAACAGATGCCTGATAGCGAGGTCAGATGTTCTTCTCAACTTCAGGTTGAGCAGGCCTCCGGGTTCGATGCCTTTTTATTTAACAGATCCCTGACAGCAAGGTCAGATGTACTTCTCAACTTCGTGTTAAGCCAATTTTGGTTCGATGCCTATTAATTTAATAGATGCCTGACGGCGAGGTCATATGTTCTTCACAACTTCAGGTTGAGCCGGCCAACGGGTTCGACGCCAGTTTGTTTAACAGATGCCTGACGGAGAGGTCGTATGTTCTTCTAAACTTTGGGTTAAGCCGACCATCAAATTCGATTCCTGTTTGTTTAATAGATGCCTGACAGCGAGGTCAGATGTTCTTCTCAACTTCGGGTTGAGCCGACCTTCGTGTTCGATGCCTGTTTGTGTAATAGATCCCTTACAGCAAGGTCAGATGTTGCTCTCAACTTTGTGTTGAGCGGGACTTTGTGTTCGATGCCAATTTGTTTAACAGACACCCGACGGCGAGGTCAGATATTCTTATGAACTTCGTGTTGAGCTGGCCTTCGGGTTCGATGCCTGTTTGTTTAACAGATGCCTAACAGCAAGGTCAGATGTTCTTCTCAACTTCGGGTTGAGCCCCCTTCGGGTTCGATGCCTGTTTGTTTAACAGATGCCTGATGGTGAGGTGAAATGTACCACTCAACTTTGTGTCGAGTCGGCCTTCGGGTTCGACGCCTGTTTGTTTAACCGATTCCTGAAGGCGAGGTCTAATGTTCTTATTAACTTCTGGTTGAGCTGCCCTTCGGGTTCGATGCCTGTTTGTTTAGTAGATGCCTCACGGCGAGGTCCAATTTTCCTCTCAACTTCGTGTTGTGCCGGCCTTCGGGTTCGATGCCTGCTTTTTTAACAGATACCTGACGGCGAAGTCAGATGTTCTTCTCAACTTAATTTTGAGCCGACTTTCGGGTTCGATGCCTGACGACAAGGTCAGATGTTCTTCTCAACTTCGTGTTGAGCCGGCCTCCGGGTTAGACGCCTGTTTGTTTAAGAGATGCCTGACGGCAAGGTCAGATGTACTTCTAAACTTCGTGTTGAGCCGCCCTTCGGGTTCAATGCCTGTTTGTTTAACAGATTCTTGACAGCGAGGTCAGATGTTCTTCTCAACTTCAGGTTGAGCAGGCCTCCGGGTTCGATGCCTTTTTATTTAACAGATCCCTGACAGCAAGGTCAGATGTACTTCTCAACTTCGTGTTGAGCCAATTCAGGTTCGATGCCTATTTCTTTAATAGATGCCTGACGGCGAGGTCAGATGTTCTTCACAACTTCAGGTTGAGCCGGCCATCGGGTTCGATGCCAGTTTGTTTAACAGATGCCTGACGGAGAGGTCGTATGTTCTTCTAAACTTTGGGTTAAGCCGACCATCAAATTCAATGCCGGTTTGTTTAATAGATGCCTGACAGCGAGGTCATATGTTCTTCTCAACTTCGGGTTAAGCCGGCCTTCGTATTCAATGACTGTTTGTTTAATAGATCCCTTACAGCGAGGTCAGATGTTGCTCTCAACTTTGTGTTGAGCGACCATCAAATTCGATTCCTATTTATTTAACAGACGCCCGACGGCGAGGTCAGATATTCCTATGAACTTCGTGTTGAGCCTGCCTTCGGGTTCGATGCCTGTTTGTTTAACAGATGCCTGACAGCATGGTCAGATGTTCTTCTCAACTTCGGGTTGAGCCCCCCTTCAGGTTCGATGCCTGTTTGTTTAACAGATATCTGACGTCGAGGTTTAAAGTACTTCTCAATTTCGTGTTGAGCCGGCCTTCGGGTTCGATGCCTGTTTGTTTAATAGATGCCAAATGGCGAGGTCAGATGTTCTTCTCAACTTCTGGTTGAGCCTGTCTTCGGGTTTGATGTCTGTTTATTTAATAGATGCCTGACAGCGAGGTTAGATGTTCTTCTCAACTTCGGGTTGAGCCGGCCAACAAATTCGATGCCTGTTTGTTTAACAGATGCCTGATAGCGAGGCCAGATGTTCTTCTCAACTTCAGGTTGAGCAGGCCTCCGGGTTCGATGCTTTTTTATTTAACAGATCCCTGACGGAAAGGTCAGATGTACTTCTCAACTTCGTGTTGAGCCAATTCAGGTTCGGTGCCTGTTTGTTTAACAGATGCCTGACGGTTAGGACAAATGTTTTTCACAACTTCGGGTTGAGCCGACCATAGGGTTCGATGCCAGTTTGTTTAACAGATGCCTGAGGGAGAGGTCATATGTTCTTCTCAACTTTGGGTTGAGCCGACCATCAAATTCGATGCCTGTTTGTTTAACAGATGCCTGACAGCGAGGTCAGATGTTCTTCTCATCTTCGGGTTGAGTCGGCTTTCGTGTTCGATGCCTGTTTGTTTAATAGATCTCTTACGACGAGGTCAGATGTTTCTCTCAACTTTGCGTTGATCGGGACTTTGTGTTCGATGCCAATTTTTTTAACAGACGCCCAACGGCGAGGTCAGATATTCTTATGAACTTCGTGTTGAGCCGGCCTTCGGGTTCGATGCCTGTTTGTTTAACAGATGCCTAACAGCAAGGTCATATGTTCTTATCAACTTCGGGTTGAGCCCCCCTTCGGGTTCGATGCCTGTTTGTTTAACAGATGCCTGACGATGAGGTGAAATGTACCACTCAACTTCGTGTTGAGCCGGCCTTCGGGTTCGATGCCTGTTTGTTTAACTGATTCTTGAAGGCGATGTCTAATGTTCTTATCAACTTTTGGTTGAGCCGTCCGTTGGGTTCGATGCCTATTTGTTTAGTAGATGCCTAACGACGAGGTCCAATGTTCCTCTCAACTTCGTGTTGTGCCGGCCTTGGGGTTCGATGCCTGTTTGTTTAACAGATACCTGACGGCGAAGTCAGATGTTCTTCTCAACTTAATTTTGAGTCGGCCTTCGGGTTCGATGCCTGACGGCAAGGTCAGATATTCTTCTCAACTTCGTGTTGAGCCGGCCTCTAGGTTCGATGCCTGTTTGTTTAAGAGATGCCTGACGGGAAGGTCAAATGTACTTCTAAACTTCGTGTTGAGCCGGCCTTCGGGTTCGATGCCTGTTTGTTTAACAGATTCCTGACGGTGGGGTCAGATGTTCTTCTCAACTTCGGGTTGAGCAGGCCCTCGGGTTCGATGCCTTTTTATTTAACAGATCCCTGACAGTAAGGTCAGATGTACTTCTCAACTTTGTCTTGAGCCAATTCAGGTTCGATGCCTATTAGTTTAATAGATGCCTGATGGCGAGGTCAGATGTTCTTCACAACTTCAGGTTGAGCCGGCCATCGGGTTCGATGCCAGTTTATTTAACAGATGCCTGACGGAGACGTCGTATGTTCTTCTAAACTTTGGGTTAAGCCGACCATCAAATTCGATGCCTGTTTGTTTAACAGATGCTTGACGGAGAGGTCGTATGTTCTTCTCAACTTTGGGTTAAGTAGGCTATCAAATTCGATGCCTGTTTGTTTAATAGATGCCTGACAGCGAGGTCAGATGTTCTTCTCAACTTCGGGTTGAGTCGGCCTTTGTTTTCGATGCCTGTTTGTTTAATAGATCGATTACAGCGAGGTCAGATGTCGCTCTCAACTTTGTGTTGAGCGGGACTTCGTGTTCGATGCCTATTTATTTAACAGACGCCCGACGGCGAGGTCAGAAATTCCTATGAACTTCGTGTTGAGCCGGCCTTCGGGTTCGATGCCTGTTTGTTTAACAGATGCCTGACAGCGTGGTCAGATGTTCTTCTCAAATTCGGGTTGAGCCCCCCTTCGGGTTCGATGCCTGTTTGTTTAACAGATATCTGACGATGAGGTCAGATGTACTTCTCAACTTCGTGTTGAGCCGGCCTTCGGGTTCGATGCCTGTTTGTTTAATAGATGCCAGATGGCGAAGTCAGATGTTCTTCTCAATTTCTGGTTGAGCCTGTCTTTGGGTTCGATGTCTGTTTATTTAACAGATGCCTGAAAGCGAGGTCAGATGTTCTTCTCAATTTCGGGTTGAGCCGGCCATCGGGTTCGATGCCAGTTGGTTTAACAGATGCCTGATGGAGAGGTCATATGTTCTTCTCAACTTTGGGTTGAGCCGGCCATCAAATTCGATGCGTGTTTGTTTAATAGATGCCTGATAGCGAGGTCAGATGTTCTTCTCAACTTCGGGATAAGCCGGGCTTCGTGTTCGATGCCTGTTTGTTTAACAGATCCCTTACGGCGAGGTCAGATGTTGCTCTCAACTTTGTGTTGAGCGGGACTTTATGTTCGATGCCAATTTGTTTAACAGACGCCTGACGGCGAGGTCAGATATTCTTATGAACTTCGTGTTGAGCCGGTCTTCGGGTTCGATGCCTGTTTGTTTAACAGATGCCTAACAGCAAGGTCAGATGTTCTTCTCAACTTTGGATTGAGCCCCCCTTCGGGTTCGATGCCAGTTTGTTTAACAGATGCCTGACGGTGAGGTGAAATGTACCACTCAACTTCGTGTTGAGCCGGCCTTCGGGTTCGATGCCTGTTTGTTTAACTGATTCCTGAAGGAGAGGTCTAAAGTTCTTATCAACTTCTGGTTGAGCCTCCCTTCGTGTTCAATGTCTGTTTGTTTAGTAGATGCCTCACGGCGAGGTCAAATGTTCCTCTCAACTTCGTGTTGTGCCGGCCTTCGGGTTCGATGCGTGTTTGTTTAACAGATACCCGACGGCGAAGTCAGATGTTCTTCTCTACTTAATTTTGAGCCGGCCTTCGGGTTCGATGCCTGACAGCAAGGTCAGATGTTCTTCTCAACTTCGTGTTGAGCCGGCCTCCGAGTTTGATGCCTGTTTATTTAAGAGATGCCTGACGGCAAGGTCAGATGTACTTTTAAACTTAGTGTTGAGCCGGCCTTCAGGTTCAATGCCTGTTTGTTTAACAGATTCCTGACAGCGAGGTCAGATGTTCTTCTCAACTTCTGGTTTTGCAGGCCTCCGGGTTCGATGCCTTTTTATTTAACAGATCCCTGACAGGAAGGTCAGATGTACTTCTCAACTTCGTCTTGAGCCAATTCAGGTTCGATGCCTATTAGTTTAATAGATGCCTGATGGCGAGGTCAGATGTTCTTCACAACTTCACGTTGAGTCGGCCATCGGGTTTGATGCCTGTTTGTTTAACAGATGCCTGAAGGAGAGGTCGTATGTTCTTCTCAACTTTGGGTTAAGCCGGCTATCAAATTCGATGCCTGTTAGTTTAATAGATGCCTGACAGCGAGGTCAGATGTTCTTCTCAACTTCGGGTTGAGCCGGCCTTCGTGTTCGATGCCTGTTTGTTTAATAGATCCCTTACAGCGAGGTCAGATGTTGCTCTCACCTTTGTGTTAAGCGGGACTTCGTGTTCGATTCCTATTTATTTAACAGACGCCCGACGGCGAAGTCAGATATTCCTATGAACTTCGTGTTGAGCCGGCATTCGGGCTCGATGCCTGTTTGTTTAACAGATGCATGACAGCGTGGTCAGATGTACTTCTCAACTTCGTGTTGAGCCGGTCTTCGGGTTCGATGCCTGTTTGTTTAATAGATGCCAGATGGCGAGGTCAGATGTTCTTCTGATTTTCTGGTTGAGCCTGTCTTCGGGTTCAATGTCTGTTTATTTAATAGATGCCTGACAGCGAGGTCAGATGTTCTTCTCAATTTCGGGTTGAGCCGGCCAACAAATTCGATGCCTGTTTTTTTAACAGATGCCTGAGAGCGAGGTCAAATGTTTTTCTTAACTTCAGGTTGAGCAGGCCTCCGGGTTCGATGCTTTTTTATTTAACAGATCCCTGACGGCAAGGTCAGATGTACTTCTCAACTTCGCGTTGAGCCAATTCAGGTTCGGTGCCTGTTTGTTTAACAGATGCCTGACGGCGACGTCAGATGTTCTTCTCAACTTCGGGTTGAGCCGACCATCGGGTTCGATGCCAGTTTGTTTAACAGATGTGTGATGGAGAGGTCATTTGTTCTTCTCAACTTTGGGTTGAGCCGGCCATAAAATTCGATGCCTGTTTGTTTAACAGATGCCTGACAGCAAGGTCAGATGTTCTTCTCAACTTTGGGTTGAGCCCCCCTTCGGGTTCGATGCCTGTTAGTTTAACAGATGTCTGACCGAGAGGTGAAATGTACCACTCAACTTCGTGTTGAGCCGGCCTTCCGGTTCGATGCCTGTTTGTTTAACAGATTCCTGACAGCGAGGTCTAATGTTCTTATCAACTTCTGGTTGAGCCGCCCTTCGGGTTCGATGCCTGTTTGTTTAGTAAATGCCTCACGGAGAGGTCAAATGTTCCTCTCAACTTCGTGTTGTGACGGGCTTCGGGTTCGATACCTGTTTGTTTAACAGATATCTAACGCCGAAGTCAGATGTTCTTCTCAACTTAATTTTGAGCCGGCCTTCGGGTACGATGCCTGTTTGTTTAACAGATGCCTGATGGCGAGGTCAGATGTTCTTCTAAACTTCATGTTGAGCCGATCTCCGGGTTCGATGCCTGTTTGTTTAAGAGATGCCTGACGGCGAGTTCAGATGTACTTCTCAAATTCGTGTTGAGCCGCCCTTTGGGTTCGATGCCTGTTTGTTTATCAGATTCCTAACGGCGAGGTCAGATGTTCTTCTCAACTTCGGGTTGAGCCGGCCTTTGGGTTCGATTCCTGTTTCTTTAGCTGATGCCTAACAATGAGTTCAGATGTTCTTCTCAACTTCGGGTTGAGCTGGCCATCAAATTCGATGCCTGTTTGTTTAACAGATGCCTGATAGCGAGGTCAGATGTTCTTCTCAACTTCAGGTTGAGCCGTCCTTCGGGTTCGATGCCTTTTTGTTTAAAAGATCCCTGACGGCGAAGTTATATGTACTTCCCAACTTCGTGTTGAGCCGGCCTTCGGGTTCGATGCCTGTTTGTTTAAGAGATGCCTGACGGCGAGGTCAGATGTTCTTCTCAACTTCGGGTTGAGCTCCCCTTCGAGTTCGATGCCTGTTTGTTTAACAGATGCCTGACGGAGAGGTCATATGTTCTTCTAAACTTCGGATTGAGACGACCATCAAATTCGATGCTTGTTTGTTTAACAGATGCCTGACAGCGAGGTCAGATATTCTTCTCAACTTCGGGTTGAGCCGACCTTCGTGTTCGATGCCTGTTTGTTTAAAAAATCCCTAACAGCGAGGTCAGATATTCCTATGAACTTCTTAATGAGCGGGACTTCGTGTTTGATGCCTATTTGTTTAACAGATACCTGACGGTGAGTTCAGATGTTCTTCTCAACTTCAGGTTGAGCCAGCCTTCGGGTTCGATGCCTGTTTGTTTAACAAATGCCTGACGGCGAGGTCAGATGTTCTTCTCAACTTTTGGTTGGGCCGGCCTTCGGGTTCGATGCTTGTTTGGTTAACATATGCTTGACGGCAATGTCAGATGTTCCTCTCAACTTCGTGTTAACCGGCCTACGGGTTCATTGCCTGTTTGTTTCACAAATTCCTGACGGCGAGGTCAGATGTTGCTCTCAAGTTTATGTTGAGCAGAACTTCGTGTTCGATGACTATTTGTTTAACAGAAAGCTGACGGCGAGGTCAGATATTCCTATGAACTTCGTGTTGAGCCGGCCTTCGGGTTCGATGCCTGTTTGTTTAACAGATGCCTGACGGCGAGGTCATATGTTCTTCAACACTTCGGGTTGAGCCGACCGTCGGGTTCGATGCCTGTTTGTTTAACAGATGCCTGACAGGGAAGTTAGATGTTCTTCTCAACTTCGGGTTGAACCGACCATCAAATTCGATGCCTATTTGTTTAACAGATGCTTGACAGCGAGGTCAAATGTTTAACAAATACCTGACGGCGAGGTCAGATGTTCTTCTCAACTTTATTTTGAGCCGGCCTTCGGGTTCGATGCCTATTTGTTTAACAGATACTTGACGGCGAGGTCAGATGTTCTTCTCAACTTCGTGTTGAACAGGCCTCCGGGTTCGATGCCTGTTTGTTTAACATATGCCTGACGGCAAGGCCAGATGTACTTCTCAACTTCGTGTTGAACCGACCTACGGGTTCGATGCCTGTTTGTTTAACAGATGTCTGACGGCGAGGTCAGATGTTCTTCTCAACTTCGGGTTGAGCCGACCATCAAATTCGATGCCTGTTTGTTTAACAGATGCCTGATAGCGAGGTCAGATGTTCTTATCAACTTCAGGTTGAGCCGGCCTCCGGGTTTGATGCCATTTTGTTTAACAGATCCCTGACGGTGAGGTCAGATGGACTTCTCAACTTCGTTTTGAGCCGGCCTTCGGGTTCGATGCCTGTTTGTTTAACAGATGCCTGATAGCGAGTGTTGTACCCCAAATTTTGACCCCTTAGATCCTCATTATCATTGTTAGAAGCATGATCATGAATTATCTAACCCTAAATCAGTGCAAGTTCATTATTGTCAAGTTACAGACGAATCAGGGTTCTCGCACCGACAAATTCAAAACAACCAAGGAATGATCAACCAATGATTTGGGCCAATTCAATCATTGAATGAAATCAAATATAATATCAAAGTCAAAAGAGAAGTCAATTTTAAGAAATCATTTCAGAATCAAGAACAGTGCAGTCAGGAGGCCCCGATTAGGGTTTTTAACTAGTGAAAAGTCAAATGTGGTTTGACTTTGATGTTGGAAGATGTTTTAATGGTGGGATTTAGGTACATGAAGTTCATATAGACTATTAAAGACTATTCAAGAAGTATCAAAGTCTCAGGATGTCCAGAATGTCAACAGGCGACTCAATCGGCACCGATCGATCGTACGGTTGACCGAAAAGTCAACTCCTCAAATTTTGAGAATTGGAATCCAAGTTGTGAATCAAAGTTGTTCCTTATGTCATAATGGACTTGCATATCAATTTTCATTATCATTGGATCAAGGATGAGAGAGTAATCGAGAAATCGGGAAATTAGGGTTTTGAAAAGGGCTAAACCATAACTCCTTAACCACACATCCAATTGAGTTGGTTCAAATCTCATTTGGAAGCTCTTGACAAATCCCACAAAAGTCCCATACTAGTCCACAACCAAAAAATGCATACTTTTTGAGATAGAAGCAAAAACATTCTTAGAAGGGAAAATAACTTAGAAAATTTCTAAGTTATTTTCACTTTAAAAGCTTGTGTGCAGCCAACTTTGAGGGGGGTTTTTCACCTAGTTCCAATTAGAGTTTGATTTCTTGGCAAACATTAATGTTTTAGAGCTATGTGAGGGCTTTCTAAATTGTACAAGAACTCCTCAAGATTATTTATGAGCAGAAAGATACATGTGTTCAAAGTTGGTGTTTTGTCACTTTAGTCCCACATCGACCAATTTTGCAAAAGCACCTCTCCCACCCAAGTGGGCCAATTTTAACTTGCCAAACTCATGTTACCTGATATATTGAACATCTCAAGCATGTTAGAATAGAAAGATTGCATAGAATTAGCATGGAATTAAAGTTGTGAAGTTCATTGCCAAAGTTGCCATTTTTGACTTTTCCAAGCATGAGGTGTAAAGCAAACCTACTCCAGCCACTCTATCAAGCCTCTAGCCTGCATTTTGCCAGTAAAAACATCAATGTAACTTGCCCCTTGAGTGAAAAGAACAGCCAAAGGTCAGAAAAGCAAGGCAAGTTGGATGGTGGGTGAAAAATATCAAAGATAACTTCATGTTTAAGCAAAGTTCTCAAGCAAGCACCTCCTTGCTTTTTGCTATAAAAAGGAACCTCACCCCCCTCATTCAGGACATCAATATCATTCTAAAAACCTGAGAAATTAAGCTCCCTTACCACATCTCATTCTAGCTTGCAATTTGCAAAATTCTCCAAAGTTGTCAAGTGTAGCCAAAATTCTGCACTTTGCAATTTCACTACCACATCAAATTCCACCCATTCCAACACCCTAACCATCATCCATACATCTTCTAAATAACATATAGAAGGTGTACAATCCATCAAACCACCAAAAAACTCAAGAAATCAAAAATTCAACCTTGTATTTGGCTTACTTTGACCAAAAGCTACAAAAAACACCAAACTGAGTTCTAAGCATTTCTTTGAGGTTGTGACCACTTGAACACCTCACATATAACATATATCAACTGTCCAAGCACTCACCAATCATTATAAGTTCATATTTCTTCATTTGGCATTGAAAGTGTATTGTTGCTTAAAGTGGAAGAAAACTCAAAAGCCAACAATTGAAGCAAGGCATTCAAGAGGAATCTCTGGTTTTCTCAAATTATTCTAGAATATTCCAAAGGATCCTCAAAAGGTATGTACCTGTTTCTCATTGGTTTTTGCATCATGTTTCATAAAATCACATTTTTGAGTGTTTGGTAGAATTTTGAGCTATGTATGCCTTGTTGACTCTCATGATATATGTCTCTATGAATGGCCAAGATCCTCATAAGCATGAGTATAAATATTTGGACTTGCTTGTCATACTGGTAAGCTAATCTATTTGCATGTTTGATACAATTGATTTGAAGAACAAACTTGGTAATTGTGATGCTAGTATGTTTGGCTTGCTGTGTTGAAAATCATAAGAGCTGTTTGAAATAACTCATCCAAAACTGTTGTTGCCTGATATGTATTGTTCTGCCATGGATGAGTTATAACCACAAGATTAGCTATTTGATTGTCAGTTTTTATTTCCAAACTGTTTGCTATTATACTCATAATCTGATTCATCCCACTACTCTACCCTTCACACTTGCATCTCATGGTTTGTTTGTTCTTCTCTGAGCTGGTGTGAGTGAGCTAGAAAACCCTGTTGTACATAGCAGCTTAAGATTGCAGATTGCTTAAGTTCTGTTAGCCCTAGGATTTAGAGTGAAATTCAGTGTGTTTGCTCAAAGCTTTGGTTGAGTGTTGATAATGACATGTGTTCACCACCAAGGATGTTGTGGAACTGATAGAAAGATGGTGGTCAGTATTGTTGGTAATTTGATTTGAGGAGCTGTTAAGTTTCATTTTCTTACAACTTAATGAGGGGCCTATATTGGAATATGTTGTTAGCAATGCTGCTGAGGTGTACCATCAATAACCAGTTATTACCAAACCATTTGGCAGCAGTTTTCTGGGAAAGTATAGATCAGTGGACTTGGTATTAAGTTTGGTTCTGTTCAGTTTGTGTAACTAAGTGACCATATGCCTGATTTGTTTGACAATTTGACTAGAGCACACCAGGTAGGGCATATGTTTTTATCATGTTTTAAAAAAAACAATGTTGCATATAACTTTAAAACTGTCATGACCACTTGTTTAAGAAACTCCAAATCTGATGTTTGAAACAAGATGAATAGGACTGGTGAATGATGTCTTTAACCTATGTGTGTATAAAAATGATTAGGACCTGCCTGCTGTATAAATATGATAAATTGATCAGCTTGGTCTCCCATCAGGGTTTGCTTGTGAATACTGTCTAATGTAGAGCAAAAGCATAATTTGTTGCATTTCTGATTTGTTTTGAGATTGCAGTCACACTTGCATCAGTAAATTAATGGTGAGAATCACTTTTGGCATAAGTTAGCTTGCATAAGTTTAACAGGTTTTAATGTACAAAAGTCTATATGTTCACTATGGTTGGTGTGCATGAAGTCAAAGTCACATGTTTGCCATAAGTATCTATCAAATTCATCAAAACACTCAAGACATCATTTTTGCACAAACTGGTTTTTTCACTAAAATATCACTTTGGACAGGCCATATTAACCATTTCAAAAGTATTGGCATGATCCTTGTGCACCAAAGCTGGCTGTCTTGAGATTTCACTCTGCATATGTTCATTTCTTCACAAAGTAACACACTACAACACCATTTCTTGCATTAGTTTATTTTTTTCATTGAAATGATTGATCTAACACTTCTTATTTGACATTTATAATGTGTTTGTATGCTCACCTTGGACTGTTGGTGTATGGAACCAAATTTGAGTCTTCACACCAAAAGCACAATGCCACTCAAATGCAATTTGGTGCCAAAATTGATTTTTTCTTAAACTCACTTCACATACACATCATAATAATCATCTGAAGGGTGTTGGTATACTCACTTTACACTAAAAGCCACTGTCACAAAAATCCACTTTTCAAAGGATCACTTTCTTCACAAAAGGACATGCCACACCACTTTTGCAACTGTCTGTTTCTGAACTGAAATGCTTGTTACAACATCTCATATTTGTTAATTAGGATATGTTTGTATTGTTGTTTGAAGCTTAAATTGGTTGGAACCAAGAATCACATTCATGATGCACATAACATAAACCAAATGCATTTTGAAAGACAAATATTCACATGATGATTCCAGTTTAGATTTTATCACACACACACACACTTAATATCATGTCCTAAAGGTGTATGCAAGATTGCTTTGATCATTATTACCTTTGAACTTGAAATCCATACTGTCATGCCCAATTTCCATGCAAGTTTGTTTTGCATCAAATTCTGTTTTATGCTTTGTACCATTTAAGCCTTGAAACATCATCATCTTTACTTTGCTCTAGGTGTGAGCAGGCCATTTCCAGCCACATTGCCTTGTTTAGACTGTTGTGGTATTGCTGTCAAGGACTTAAAACAGTAGGAATAACATTTTGCATATAGACCTAGCTTTGTGTCTTGTCTTAACTGGTGAGTCATGTTTGAAATCTACCATGAATTACTTGTTAACATCATAAGTCAATGATTTGAATGTTTCTATCACATGAGGGGAGTTTACACTGGTTTGTTGTATGTCTTGTTGGACTGTTTTGAATTATGAGGAGGGCAGACAGGTCTACCAGCCCACATCTCTTCCTTACCAATTTTAGTCACTCATACTAGAGGATAGATTGAAGTTATGCCTGACATGTTGAACTCTCAACTGGAGTTTTTTAAACATCGTCTCATAGCAGGCTTGTTGGGTTTGGGAACTACCAGACTAGTTATAGCAGACTTGATCAGTGTGGATATTATACCAATTGTGTCCCTAAGCAAAACTGTCTTCAAATGTAAGGAGGATTCATCTCAATCAATTTGAGAGTTTTGAAAATCATTTAACTGGAATCTAGAGTTACAACACCATTTGTGAATGCCTGGGATTCACAGCCTTTTGAAGTAATTCATTTTTACTGTTGGTTGCCTTTAGAGCATATCTGTTTTGTAGATTCTAATTTGTTTGGAGTCTTGGCTGGTTTTAAGGGAGGGCTGTCAATGTCAGTGTCATAAGTGTGTTGTGCTTTTGTTGGTTTTTTGTCATGCTTACTGGCAGAATATTTAATGATTAGCATTGCTTCATTTGTATGCACTTTTGGAAAGGCAAACTGGAATATCCCTTTGTGGACTGTCAGTACAGATCTACTTGAATTCATGCTAAAAAATGAATTTCATACTTGGTTGACATAATGGAAAGTTGTTTGCACACTGTATTCTTTGTCCACATTTTTTACAACTGGACTCTCACCTTCTATTTCAATATGAGAAGCTAGACTACATCAGTTTTGAGCCACAAGCTACAAAATGCAGTTTGTATGTCATTCTTTGTATCAGTAGGTTTGGAATCATCCTTTATGTTTAAACTCACTTGCTAGCCTATGCATAAGTGGCGTGATTGATTTGTTTGACTTGAAGTTGCATAGATCTTATTTTCAACTTTCTCATGCATCATCAAAGTACTAAAGTGCAGGTGGAACATCACGTTTTCACTACAAGTTGTTTGGAACCCAATCTTGTGCTTTAAATCATTCATCAATATGTATGTAGTGTGTATATATGTTTGATTTGATCAGGAATTGATTGGAACATGAACTAAACCTCGAAAATGCATTTCCAAACATTCCACTTGCATGATCATGCCATTTCACATTTCTGTTGAATTTTGATTGCACTAACTGTTACATTTCATCAAAAACATTATTAGAAACATGTTCATGTTCTTTCTTGAGTGAGACAGCAATTGGTTTGTGAGGTGAGGTTCAAATTGCATCACATGAATCACAAAGCATAAGCATTCAATTTTTTCATTTCATTAAGAATTTTGGAAAACTAACATCACCATCAGATTCCTCATGATTTTTTGGGTGAGATGCATATAAACTTTGTCAAAATCCATGGAGATTTGAGTAAGTTAGAGAGTGTTTTGCAAATCATGTGTGAAGCTTTTGTTTTGCCCAGGAAGCCCACCAAACAAGCCTTGTATACTATTGGTTTCAGTTTTACTAACGGATGTAACAGCCACCCCAGTGGTAAGAACACACGCCTTTCACCATACATGACCAGGGTTCGATCCTTGTGATAACCCCTGTTGCCACCTTTTTTTTCATTTTGTACATGAAACTTCAAAAAATCATAACTCTCTCATTTTTTTATCATTTTTCACCCATTCTTTTTTCATTGTGTTTGTTTTAATGTGTACTTTCATTTCATAATTTTATTTTCCATGTTTGATTAATTTTTCACCATGTTTGACTATGTGCAACTTGTCATATTGACAGTACTAACCCTAGCTGTTGCAGATGAAAGTTTAAAGGGTTCCACTTGTTTTTCTTTGTGAAATTTGATTGTTATCATACCTATACATGTTTGTCAACATGTTAGAAATTTTACCTTGAATTATTATCATGTTTACCTCATCTGTTTGTTAACTGTACTCCAGGTGCGAACTGTCGTCACGGTTCTCATACTGAATCAGCTGCTTTGATTGTTATCATTGCTTTTTCATCTTTAATCTTTTTCATTGGTTGTTACCATGAATGCTTTTGTATGTTGTTTTTATTTTTGTCCCCAAGTGATGAAGCTTGTTAGCTTTCATCCAGTTGCCGACAATACTGTCCCTCCAAAGGAAGGTCTGTCCACTTGACTGTCAATGTCTTGGACCAAATCTCTGTTTTCCCTTTGACTTTGTTAAGTCATTTTAACCCTAATTAAGAAACCTCTAGACTTTGCTTGAAGTCTAAGAAACCCACCCATACTAGGAGTGTTCTCCAACAAGAACCCTAGGAAAGAGTTCGTCAACTCTGTGTAAGAATCATCGTCATGATTTCTTACTTCCCCTTTTAATTTAGACTAGGGAGTTTTGTCAAACTCCACACAAACATTGTCATGTTTGCTCCCCCCTTGAACCTTGATCATCATCAAGAATTCTTTCCCCTTGTGAGGTGAACTACGATTGCTCCGATTCTATCCTAGTCAGGATACGTAGGCAAAAGGTGCGACGCCTTTGCGAGCAAACTTAGAAAACCACTTAGGCCTTTTTATTTATTTTATCTCAATTACCAATCCTTAAACCATAGTGCACAATTCACAAACTTAGTAAGTAATTAAACAAAAGGTTCCTGTAGAGTACTACAGATATTTAGGATGCTAATACCTTCCCTAGATATAACCAACCCCCGAATCCCCGAATCTCTTAAGCGTTGTCGTTACATCGCGAAAAAGGTTCTTTCTTTCTTTAGACCTATCCTTTGGATAAATTAAAGTCCGGTTGTAAAAGAAATAAGGTTCAAGTTAATTAATGGCTTGATATCAAATTTTCACCGCAACAGAAATGGCGACTTCACTGGGGAAATCGCTTTTGCTTTTATTTTGAGGGTTCAACCTATTTTGTTTAACTAATTGCTATCTGTGAATACTTGTATATATTTGTGCTCTGATGGTTTGGGAAACTTGAAATAGTGAGACGACACTACACCCATGCTCAAGCGTACTTATGATAGAAAGGTGATATATTCAAGAAGGCTTATAGGGAGTAGATTCCCGACCAAGCTGACTTGAGAAAATCACCGCTCAGTGGAGGCTCTTTAGAGAGCTAGTATTGTTGATCGAGTATTCGTGAAAACAATGCTACTTTCTACATAGGTGCCCATGACACTGAGAACCTTTAGATACCTTTTCCCCCACTATGGCTCTCTTAGGATGTAGTGCGATGACTATAAGGAAGTAATTCCAAAGTAGTTGATACGCGATACTACACTTGGACGAGACTCTCTTGAGAATATTATCGACCACCAAGTATTTGGGAAATTGATAATATCCGAAAGATGGATCGAGGACTCCAGGAACTCTTTTAGAACCTTGTTCTGCAGTTGTGGGAACCTTAGTACATACCTTTGGGGAGGGTAGGCCTTGACTCCTTGCTCATATTCTCCAAACCCAAAACCTTGTCTGTTTACTTATGTAAATCTGTGAATATGTGATTACCTGTGTTTGTGCATTCATGCATCCATAAACATCATGTCATAAAAAGTTTTATGGAACTCAGAGTCGTTTATTTATAAAATATCAGGAACATCATGGACAATGGAAAAAAGAAAACTATAAAGTACACTTACAAAAGCCCTAATGTAGATGAGATTGAAAGGTTGAGCACTCTGATCACAGATGTAGAAGGGTTCAAAAGCAGGTACGGGAATTTGTTGTCTCTACTGAAAATAAGGAAGAAAATGGATTTGGGACTCCTTTCCACGTTACTCCAGTTCTATGATCCACTTTACCACTGCTTCACATTTCCGGACTATCAGTTAGTGCCGACACTTGAAGAGTATTCCTGTCTGATTGGGTTACCCATCCTTGATGCATCTCCTTTTCCCGTCATGGAGAAGGACCCTAAAGAGGAAGAAATTGCTAAAGCCACACGAATCGGGTTGGTAGACATTCAAAAGAACATGGTTACTAAAGGAGGGATCTTTGGGCTGACTGCAAAATTCTTGATTGGGAAGGCTCAGTATTATGCCGATCACTTGAGTATGGATGCTTTTGAGGCTATTCTAGCCTTGCTTATTTATGGGATCTTTCTGTTTCCGAGCTTTGACAACTTTGTGGATCTCAATACCATCAAAATATTCTTGAAGAAGAATCCAGTACCTACTCTACTAGCTAATGCTTACCACTCTGTTCATCAAAGAAATCTTCACAAAGGAGGAATGATCGTCTGTTGTGTTTGGTTGTTGTATAAATAGTTCGTTTCTCATCTACCCAAAGCCCATACTTTTTGGAGCAAAGGATGGTGGTCTGAAAAGATTATGGATCTTACTCACTCCGATATTGACTGGTACAGCCGTAGTTATGATGGGATCAAAATCATGGATAGTTGTGGAAGCTTCGGGAATGTACCTCTCCTTGGTACAAATGGGGGAATCAGCTATAACCCTATGATTGCTCGTCGACAATTTGGTTATCCGCTGAAAGACAAACCTTGCAGCGCTCACGTAGAAGGTATTTTCTTCATAGGAGTTTCAGAATTAAAAGATGAAATTCTCAAAGCATGGGGGCATATACACAGAAAAGGAAAGGAGGACTTGGGAAGACCTAACTGCATCTCTTTTGAACCTTATCTCCAATGGGTACGAAAGAGGGCCATTCAGTTAAAAATGCCTTATCCTCCACAAAAGCCTATGGTCTTAATAGAAGAACAACCGTTGATTTTCATGTTTGAGGAAGAGAAGCTGAAGATTGCTCTGAGGAAGTCACAGCAGACTGAGGTATCCTGGAAGTACAAATATCAGGTGGCTATGGAAGAGAACGAGGAACTCCGCAAACAACTCCAGTCGAAAGAAGAGGAAGCAGTTGCAAGCAAAAAGAGGAAGGCACAAGAAGATGCATTTTATTCCAACCATCAATCAACTCCTTGGAAAGCTATGGTAGACAAACTTATCCTTGAGAAAGCGCAGGTGGAAGAAGAGCTCAGAAGAATCAAGAAGAGAGAGGATTTTCTTTTAGAGCATATTGAGTTGTAATGTTAGGGCTTTTGTAAGACGTACTAAAATCTTTTGTAATACCCCTTTGAAAAATCAATGAAATGAAAGGATATTTTGGTAAATTTGAGTTCCATAAAACTTTTGCATTTAAAGTTGCATTCTTGTTATTTTAAACATTCAAGGAACTAAAAGATTATTTTGCAGATATTATAGGATGGATTCTGGAAAGAAAGAAGAGGTTATGTTCCGAAGACCAAGATTGGAGAACCTGAAGACACTGGTAAGTTTGGTAGAAGACCCCGAGGCATTCAGAGAAAGACATGGGAACATGCTGTCATTGCTGGAAGTTCAAGTGTATGAAGAGATGCTATCCGCGCTCGTACAATTCTATGATTCAACCTATCATTGTTTCACGTTTCCAGATTATCAGTTGCTACCAACTTTGGAAGAATATTCCGCCCTAATGGGAGTAGGCGTTACACCTAGCCCATTTTCTGGAAGGGAGGGAACTCCTAATGAAAGAGCAATTGCAGAGGCCGCATATTTGGAATTGGACGAAGTGCGATCTCATATGGGTGCTAAGGGAGGATTGTATGGAATTTCAGCTATGTTCCTATATGAAAAAGCTCAGAGCTATGCCTTGTCACAAAATACTGAAGCATTTGAAGCCATCCTGGTTTTACTTATTTACGGATTGTTCCTGTTCCCAACTGCTAGTGATTTTGTGGACGCAGATGCGATCAATCTCTTCTTGATCAAAAATCCCGTACCTACCTTGCTGGCCGACACTTATTTTACCCTCCACCGAAGGAACCGCTATGGGGTTGGACGAATTGAATGTTGCACCGTTCTCCTGCACAAGTGGTTTATTTCACACTTGTCAGAAATTCCAGCCATTTGGGATAAGCAAAATGGACTCTCATGGACAGAAAAGTTGTTGTTGCTCAAACACTCAGACATTAAATGGTATGATCCTATGTATGGAGGAATTTCCATGATCCAAAGCTGTGGAGATTTCCCGAATGTACCACTCATCAGCATCAATGGTTGCATCAGCTATAATCCTATTCTGGCCCGTCGACAGTTGGGGCACCCCATGGAAGATGAACCAGATCCAGACTATTTGAGGAAATTTTACTTGGAGGAAAGGAAGAATCCCGCTTATAGGGCTCGAATCGCGTACGCTTGGCGTTATGTCCACACAAGAGGAGTAACTGCCCTATGCCCCCACAACGCTACTGTTTCAGAATCTTACCTATCATGGGTAAGAGAAGCGGCAATGAAGATGTTCTATACCCGCTTTGAGTCTGACTCGCCCAAGCCTACCCTCGTAGAAGAGTTGAAAGTCGCCTTGGAAAAAGCTGAGAAAGAAGGGAAAACATGGAGAGATAAGTATTTCAGGGCTATGCAAGAGAAATAAGAACTTCAAGAATTGGTACGTCAAGGCGGAAGAAAGAATCAGTCTGAAGATGAAGGACCATCCAGCAGAAGAATCTAGAATCTATTATTGTTGCTTTTCGTATTTTGTAGAAGCTTGTATTTTCATTTCCCGTTTGATGTTGTAAACTCTCCAGATGTTATCAATGAAGATTTGTCTGTTTTATTGTTATAATATTTGCAAATAAAGCTTTTACTCCCTTGAATGTTTAAAATCTGCATGTTGCATGTTTGCATTTCATAAACATTGCATATGCATGTTCCTGAGTCGAGTCTCATCCCTCTGTCTTGTCACAGAATCACACTGAGACCTCGCCATCAGTACAACACACGAGCCCAAGCTCGCTTAAGGATGGAAGAACATAACTTAGATGTAGACAGAATCGACAATGAACTCGGAGAGCTCCGAGGAGGCATGGGACAGATCAAGGAAGCCTTACAAGTCATTCGTGCAATGTTGGACACTCGAGCCACCGTTGTCTCTGAAATCACTACAGATCCAATCCCGACGGCTGTTACTATTGCAAATATGCCAACCTATGGATTACCTCCAGGCTTTGTACCTCCGCCAAGAGTCACTCAGCAGACAGTTTCCCTAGGGGGAGAAGTTCCTCAGGCAATTCCTACATATACTCCAGCTGCTGTACAGATTCAGGCACGCCCTGTGTTCCACAATCCTCCACCAGTATACGAAGGTCTTGAGGGGTATGAAGAGGAGAATGAATCACATGAGAAGTTAAGGGAAAGTGTTGAAACTATAGGGAGAAAGATCCGAGCGATGGAAGGAAACGATACCTTTGGCACTGACGCCAGAGAAATGTGCTTGGTATCTGGACTAGTAATACCACCAAAGTTCAAAATCCCAAATTTCAATCAGTACTCAGGAGCTACTTGTCCACGAACTCACTTAATCATGTACTATAGAAGAATGGCAGCACACGTCGAAGACGACAAGTTAATGATCCATTGCTTCCAAGACAGTCTGAAAGGAGCTCCAGCAAAATGGTATCTAAGTCTAGATCAGTCAAGAATCCACAGTTTTCATGATTTGGCTGATGCATTCATGAAACATTACAAATATAATATGGATATGGTGCCTGACCGAAGGCAGTTATTGAACATGTCCCAGAAAAACACAGAGTCATTCAAAGAATACGCTCAGCGGTGGAGAGAAACAGCGTCCCAGGTGGAGCCACCCCTAAGTGAGAAGGAACTGACAGACTGGTTTGTTGACACAGTGAGACCAGAATTCTATGAGAAAATGATCAGCAGTGTGTCGGCAAGTTTTTCAGACATTGTGGCCGTGGGAGTGAGGGTAGAATTGGGAATGAAAAGTGGAAAGGTAGCCAGCAGCTCCAGCAGTTCTAACAACAGCAGTATTAAGAAGGTCAGCTGTGGGTTTCACAAGAAGAAAGAAGGTGAAACGAATGCCGTAATGGGAAGAAGAAATCATACCGTGAGACCTCCATACCAGCAATATCAGCCGCCTCAACAAAGTTTCTTCCAGCCAATCCAACCTAACTATGTTCAACCGTTTCATCAACAAAGACCCGTGTACTCGGTACAATATGCCCCTCAGCAATATGTGGCAGCTGTAACCCCAGCATTCAACCATTCCACTTCAAACTATCAGTCAGGGCGACCAACGCCCATGTATCAGCAAAATCAGCAAGGACATCAACGAGCGCCCAATGCTCCGCCCTTTCAACAAAATCAACAGCAGAGGGTACCACAACCCAGGCAACAATACCAGAACCGGAGGCCAACCACAAAACCTCCACTCCCACAAATACCAATGACGTATGCTGAGTTATATCCATCTTTGGTCCATCAGGGGTTGATCACGACAAGACCGCTTAATCCGGATACCACATCTCCACATTATAACCCAAATGCCCATTGTGCTTTCCATGAAGGTGCTGCCGGTCACGACTTAGAAGGATGCTTTGCCTTAAAACATCTGGTAAGAGAGTTGATGGAGAAGAAAATCCTGTCCTTTGATGATGTACCACCTAACGTCAAAAGTAACCCACTGCCAAACCATGGAGGGGTCAATGCCATTGAAAAGTCAGATGAAGAGATAATTAATGATGTGTCAAAAATCAGAACGCCATTGAAGACATTGCATGATAAGCTGACAGAAGCAGGGTTGTTGGGAAGTGTTCATAACAAATGTGAAAAATGTACTGTTAGTTCCAGTGGATGTAATGGGATACAGGAAGATATACAAAGATTGATAAATGAGGGGATGTTACAAGTATGTGGTAAGGAAAGGAAAGAAGAGGTTTCTGTAATAGAGCCAGTTTTCGACCTGTCCAGGAAAAAAGAGAAAGTTCCAGTGTTTAACAGGGGTGCGAGACCAGTTTTCAACAGAGCTGCTATTGGTCAACCGCGACCAATCATAGTTCAAAAACCGAGACCGTTCCATTATGACAATACAAAAGCTGTTCCGTGGAAGTACGATGTGACAGTGGTAGACAAGGAAACGAGAAAGGTTGTTCAGACAGATAATCAGAAAGATGTGACCAACATCGCCGGCACTAGCAAGATGACCCGCAGCGGTCGGATCTATCAACCGAAAGAATCAGTAGCTATTCCAAAAGAAGTCATTCCTGCTGTGGTAATCAAAGAAAAAGAAGCTCCAAGCACAGAAGAAGAAAATGATGAATTTTTGAGGATTATCCGAAGAAGTGATTACAAGGTGATAGATCAGCTTCATCAGACGCCATCAAAAATATCAATCTTGTCACTCTTGATAAATTCTCCAGCTCACAGGGAAGCATTACAGAAAGTATTGAGACAAGCACACGTAACTAAGGATATTTCACTTGGGCAGTTTGATTCAGTAGTGGCTAACATCACGGCGTGCAATACTTTAAGTTTCAGCGACGCCGAGTTACCGAAGGAAAAACGTGATCACAATCGTGCACTACACATATCCATCAAATGCCAGGAAGATACTTTGGCACGAGTACTGGTCGACACAGGATCCTCGTTAAACGTGCTACCCGCAAGATCACTGTCCAGACTAGCCTATGCCGGGGCAGAGATGAAACCAACCTCATTAATTGTAAAAGCCTTTGATGGTTCGAGGAGAACGGTCATCGGAGAAGTAGAATTACCGATCTTGGTGGGACCCCATGAGTTTAACATTGTATTTCAAGTGATGGACATAAATCCAGCTTATAGCTGCCTACTGGGACGTCCCTGGATCCATGAAGCAGGGGCGGTAACTTCTACCCTGCACCAAAGAATGAAGTTTGTGGTAAATGATAAGCTGGTGATTGTTCATGGTGAAGAGGAATTAATGGTCAGTAATCTTTCATCATTCCGGTACATTGAAGCAGAAGAGGACGCGCTAGAGACATCATTCCAAGCACTAGAAATAGCAAACGCAGTGATGATAGAGGAGACGGTGGCAAAAAGTGGTCCAACTTTTGCATCTGCCCAAGGCGCCAAAGCTACGATGGAAGAAGGCACTCCCGCAGGATGGGTAGAAGTCATTGAGGTAAAGCCGATGATGAACCGCCAGGGGTTGGGTTACAAACCAACTCAAAGTGAAGAACCGAGGCATGACAACAGCCGGCCAAAGGCTATTCAAGAAATATTTATCAGTGGCGGTTTTCAAATTAACGCCGTGGAAGGAAATCTCGAAAGTGAAGACATAGGAGTGCTAGTGTATCATGACGAAGCTACTCTAAACAACTGGGAGGCTATCGAAGTTCCTGTAGTTTTTCCCGAGTTAAAGTAATTTGTTGTTTTCTTTGTTATTTTAAAATCTCCATAGCCGTGCCCAAGGCTATAGGAATGTTTTGTAAGGGCCCCATGCTTTCAAAGAAATATCAATGAGAATGGACTATTTTGTTAAAAATCCTCGTGTTGTTTCTTTACCGTCTTTTTTGCTTTTACTTTGAAAGAAAAATGGCAATACAAAAAACTAAAACAAAAACAATTTTCTTTCTCTGTGTATGTTGCATTTGTTGATTGTGTGTTTTAATAAAGTAAACCCTTCAAACATGCAGTGATGACCATAACCCCATTGAATCCTGTGACCATGCATCTCCTCCTGACCTTGATTCACCAATTTACCAAGCTGAAGACGAGGATGAGGACTGTGAAATTCCTGATGAACTGGTAAGATTGGCCCAAAAAGAGGATGCAGAGCTTCAACCCCATAAGAAACAGGTAGAAGTCATTAATCTTGGCACAGAAGGAGACAAAAAAGAAGTCAAAATTGGGGCAGCCCTAGGGGCAGAAGTAAAACAGCAGTTAAAGGAACTCTTAAGAGAATATGTAGATGTGTTTGCTTGGTCTTATCAGGATATGCCTGGTTTGGATACAGACATAGTGGTTCACAAGTTACCACTCCGACCTGAATGCCCTCCGGTTAAATAGAAACTCAGAAGAACCAGACCCGACATGGCTCTTAAAATCAGAGATGAGGTAAGAAAGCAGATTGATGCAGGCTTCCTTGCAGTGGCCAAATATCCAGAATGGGTAGCCAACATTGTTCCTGTACCAAAGAAAGATGGAAAGGTAAGGATGTGTGTGGATTATCGAGATTTAAACAAAGCCAGTCCAAAGGACGACTTCCCTCTACCACATATTGATACTTTGGTAGATAATACAACTCGGTTTGCAGTGTTTTCCTTTATGGACGGTTTCTCTGGTTACAATCAAATCAAAATGGATCCTGACGACATGGAAAAAACAACCTTCATCACTCCATGGGGCACCTATTGTTATAAGGTTATGCCATTCGGTTTAAGGAATGCAGGCGCAACTTATCAAAGAGCTATGGTGGCTTTGTTCCACGACATGATGCACAAAGAAATAGAAGTATATGTGGATGACATGATCGCCAAGTCTCAAAATGAAGAAGACCATCTAGAACATTTGTTGAAGTTATTCAAAAGACTCCGGAAATATCAGTTGAGATTGAATCCCGCAAAGTGCACTTTCGGAGTCAGATCAGGAAAATTACTCGATTTTATTGTCAGCCATAAGGGGATTGAGGTGGATCCAGACAAAGTCTGTGCCATTCAAGACATGCCAGCTCCGCAGACCTAAAATCAGGTTAGAAGATTTCTTGGAAGGTTGAATTACATATCCAGGTTCATTTCCAATATGACCCCCACCTGTGAACCGATCTTCAAGTTGTTACGAAAGGATCAAACGGTTGTATGGAATTCTGATTGTGAAACAGCGTTCGACAAAATCAAAGGTTATCTCCAAGAACCTCCAATTTTGATACCACCCGTTCCGGGAAAGCCTCTCTTCATGTATTTGACAGTGCTTGAAAACTCAATGGGTTGCGTTCTGGGCCAACAAGACGAATCCAGACGGAAAGAACATGCCATTTATTATCTGAGCAAGAAGTTTACTGATTGTGAAAGCAGATACTCACTCCTAGAAAAGACTTGTTGTGCTTTAGCATGGGCCGCTAAGCGTTTGAGGCAGTATATGATTTGTCACACCACTTTATTGATCTCGAAAATGGATCCAATAAAGTACATCTTTGAGAAGCCGGCACAAACCGGAAGACTCGCCCGGTGGCATATGTTACTATCAGAATATGATATTCAATATGTGGCTCAGAAATCCATCAAAGGCAGTGTGTTATCAGAATATCTCGCAGATCAACCTGTCGAAGATTATGAACCTCTGAAGTTTGATTTTCCGGACGAAGATATCATGTTAGTAAAAGATTGTGAAGAAACAAGTTTTGACAAAGGTCAACAGACAAATAATTGGTGGAAGATGATGTTCGACGGTTCCTCCAATTATAGCGGACATGACGTAGGTGCAGTCTTAATGAATCCTGAAGGTGGTTACACTCCGTTTACAACCAGATTAGAATTTGATTGTACAAACAACATCGCTGAATAAGAAGCATGTATCCTGGGTCTCGAAGCAGCCATTGATCTCCAAATCAAAAATCTCGAAGTCAGTGGGGACTCAGCTTTGGTTATCTACCAAGTCACGGGTGAATGGGAGACAAGACATGAAAACCTGATCCCTTACAGAGCTTATATCGTTGAAACGATCAAGTATTTTAACGAAATCACCTTTAAACATGTTCCAAGAGCAGAGAATCACATCGCCGACGCCTTAGCCATGCTGGCCTCGATGTGGAAAACTAGAGATGTCAATGATGGCACACTTATCAAAATTGAACGCAAGGCAGAGCCTGCTTACTGTCAAATGATTGAAGAAGAAACCGATGGCAAACCCTGGTATCATGATATAAAGAATTATCTGTTGAAACAAGAATATCCCGCAGATGCTACAACACTTGACAAGAAAACACTGAGACGATTAGCATCCAAATTCTTCCTCAGCAATGGTGTACTTTACAAAAGAAATCATGATATGGTCTTACTCAGATGTGTTGACAAAAGAGAAGCGGACTTGTTAATGAAATATGTTCATGAAGGAATGTTTGGTACTCACGCCAACGGATACACCATGTCCAAAAAGATCTTGAGAGCTGGTTATTACTGGTTGACCTTGGAAACTGACTGTATTCAATACGCCAGAAAGTGTCACAAGTGCCAGATTTATGCAGACAAAATGCATGTACCTCCAACACTGTTGAATGTACTGTCGTCACCATGGCCTTTCTCTATGTGGGGGATTGACATGATTGGGGCAATTGAGACAAAAGCTTCAAATGGACACCGTTTCATTCTGGTTGCCATCGACTATTTTACAAAATGGGTTGAAGTTGTATCTTACACCAATGTTACACGTCAAGTGGTGGCTCGTTTCATTAAAAAGGAGATCATCTGTCGCTACGGGATCCCAAGCAGAATTATAACAGACAAAAGCACCAATCTGAACAACAAAGTTATGAAAGAATTATGTGAGGACCTCAAAATCGAACACCACAACTCTTCCCCTTACCGTCCAAAGATGAATGGAGCTGTGGAAGCTGCAAATAAAAACTTCAAGATCTTGCAGAAAATGGTTAAAACCTACAAAGATTGGCATGAAATGCTACCATTTGCCCTGCACGGATACAGAACCTCCGTCCGCACTTCCACAGGGGCAACCCCCTTTTCTCTGGTATATGGAATGGACACAGTTCTTCCCATCGAGGTCGAGATACCATCCCTCAGAGTCATCATGGAAACCAAGTTAGAAGAGGCAGAATGGATTAAAGAAAGGTTTGATCAGCTGAATCTCATCGATGAAAAGCGCATGTCTGCGATGTGTCACGGCCAGTTGTATCAAAAAAGAATCAAGAGGGCGTTCGATAAAAAGGTTCGTATCAGAGAGTTCCGCGAAGGAGAACTTGTGCTCAAGAAAATCTTACCAGTTTACAAAGACGCAAGAGGGAAGTGGATGCCTAATTATGATGGCCCCTTTATTGTGAAGACAGTATTCTCCGGAGGTTCACTGGTCCTTACTACCATGGACGGAAAACAACTCACACACCCGATAAACTCTGACGCAGTTCGGAAATATTACGCCTAAAAAGTACCCGATAAGCCGGAAAATCCAAAAGAACGGTTTATGCAAAACTTAGGGTAAAAAAAGAAAAAAGAGAAGAAAAGAAAAAGAGAAAAGAAATCAAAAAGCTCGCTGAGTTGAAAACCCGAAAGGACGGCTTAGGCAAAAATGAGCGTCCCGGTGGATTGAAAACCCGAAAGGGCGATCCAGGCAAAAATTAGGGACAAAGGCGTTTCGCTGCATCAGACAAAGCCATCAACACTGCAGACTCAACAAAGATTCATCTCAACAGCTCTCGTCAGAAGCAAGGATCTTGGAGAATTCTAGTCTTTAGGGATAGTTAGGTCACAGGATTCAATGTAACCTTATCCACTTTTGCCATTTTACTTGTAAAAATTTCCATGGAATATTGTCATTGGCAAGATTTCATCCTTTAAATAAAATCAGCCTTTTGAGCCACTCTTTCTTGTGCAAATTATCAGTTCCTTATTTTCTTTGTTATGCAAAATACCGTTCGTTAGTCAACGATTGTTTTTGAAAGCATTAAAGTCCAGATTTTTGAAAAAAAAATAATAACTTGGAAATATTTTACAAAATGTTTTAACTTGTGGAAAGACTCGAGGAAAATCATACATCCCCCGAAACTTCAGGGTAGCAGGAGTCTTGATGCACAGTCAGAATTTACATTCCCCAATGAAATGCTAGCAAGTTGAGCGTCAAAGAGTCCTTTGGCCATGTATGGTTACCAAGATTGAAGATTAACCCTCAGAATTTCTTATGATGATATGAAGGTTCTTCCCCCAGCGAAGTATTTCTGGACATCTGTTTGAATTCACCTCAGCAAAATCTACCTACAGGCTCTATTCCTCAGTAGGTCTTCGGGTTTATTTTCCCAAGTCTACGTACATCCCTCATCATGGGATCAGTGTGATTCGTTTGTTCCCCGAGTCGGTGACATCTATCAATCCCCGCGAAGTCTAAGTCATTACTCACTTCATTTCCAAGTATAAGTCCAGTCGTAACTGGCATTTTGTTCAAACCAATTGTCGTTGGCATTCATTTGGTCATCACCATCCATGTCCTTTTGAAGCCCAGTCGTCACTGGCATTGTCTAAATCCAATCGTCATTGGTATCTCGTTAGTCGTCACTAACAAATCCACGTATAAGTCCAGTCGTCACTGGCACTGTATAAAAGTCCATTTGTCATTGGCGCCTCTTGGTTTGGTTGTTACCAACCTTTCCCCGGGGAATCCAGTCGTCACTGGTTTTGTTCCAATTGTTATTGGTATCGTGTTAGTTGTTCCTAACTCTCCCCGTGAAGTCCAGTCGTCACTGGCACTGCCTAAATCCAATCCTCATTGGTATCTTGAGGTTTTAACCAATTTTTCCCTTTGAAACCCAGTCGTAACTAGTATCATCATCTAGAGTCCAATCGTTATTGGAATCTGTTTCGCCTGGTCGTTACCAACACCCCAGCTAGAAGATCTAGTAATCACTAGCATGTTTGTATAACCAATCGTCATTGGTATTCCCTAGTTTGGTCGTCACCATCTTCATTGAAAATCCAGTCGTAACTGGCATTGTTTCATAACTAATTGTCATTGATACCCTGGTTTGGTCGTCACCAATCACCATTAAAAGACCAGTCGTCACTGGTATCGCTTGGAATTCGGGTCGTTACCAATTCCCCAGGAAGTCTATTAATTACCAGCATTGTGTGAACTGTTTGCAGAAACTGAGGGTGTATCCCCAGTAATCCATGTTCCCAATCAAGTCTCGGAGATCTAGTCGTCATTAGTGCCCTCCGTGTGTGATTAGTCTTGTTTCTAGTCCATTCCTGAAGATCCCGTTTGAACTCTTCGCTATAGGAAGTTTCTCATCTGATCATCCCCAGTGAGGTTGTATCCAGGCTATCGCTTGGAATTCGGGTCGTTACCAATTCCCCAGGAAGTCTATTAATTACCAGCGTTGTGTGAACTGTTTGCAGAAACTGAGGGTGTATCCCCAGTAATCCATGTTCCCAGTCAAGTCTCGGAGATCTAGTCGTCATTAGTGGCCTCCGTGTGTGATTAGTCTTGTTTCTAGTCCATTCCTGAAGATCCCGTTTGAACTCTTCGCTATAGGAAGTTTCTCATCTGATCATCCCCAGTGAGGTTGTATCCAGGCTTTCGCTTCCCTGGTGAATCCTGATCCTCTTTTCCCGATGGAATTAATTTTCCATTTCCCCAGTAAAAGTATATCCTTTTCCCCAGTAGAAGCCTATTCTTCCCCCCGGTGGAGTACCTCTGTTCCAAAAAGATTGTCATCTTTTGGATTTGCCTATTCCCCATGTGAAGTTTTCCTTCTTACGCTATCAGTCATGTCTGAACTGTTAATTTAGTTTTTCACTAATTTAGTGTCGAGTCCTTGTATTTGTCACTGATTGTTTTACTGTTTCTTTTATTATTATCGTTACGTCTATGTTGTTTGCATTCAAGCATCATAAAGCATCATTTAGAGTGCATGGCATATCATAACTTGTCCTTTAGCATGACATCGGATCTAAGGGACAAAATTTTCGGTTATCTATATTTAAAATAGCTTTCACTACGATTTAACGAAGATTGTCATCTCTCGTTCCCCATCTAGTGAAGATATTTAAATAGGGGCAACTGTTGTACCCCTAATTTTGACCCCTTAGATCCTCATTATCATTGTTAGAAGCATGATCATGAATTATCTAACCCTAAATCAGTGCAAGTTCATTATTGTCAAGTTACAGACGAATCAGGGTTCTCGCACCGACAAATTCAAAACAACCAAGGAATGATCAACCAATGATTTGGGCCAATTCAATCACTGAATGAAATCAAAGATAATATCAAAGTCAAAAGAGAAGTCAATTTGAAGAAATCATTTCAGAATCAAGAACAGTGCAGTCAGGAGGCCCCGATTAGGGTTTTTAACTAGTGAAAAGTCAACTGTGGTTTGACTTTGATGTTGGAAGATGTTTTAATGGTGGGATTGAGGTCCATGAAGTTCATATAGACTATTAAAGACTATTCAAGAAGTATCAAAGTCTCAGGATGTCCAGAATGTCAACAGGCGACTCAATCGGCACCGATCGATCGTACGGTTGACCGAAAAGTCAACTCCTCAAATTTTGAGAATTGGAATCCAAGTTGTGAATCAAAGTTGTTCCTTATGTCATAATGGACTTGCATATCAATTTTCATGATCATTGGATCAAGGATGAGAGAGTAATCGAGAAATCGGGAAATTAGGGTTTTGAAAAGGGCTAAACCATAACTCCTTAACCTACACATCCAATTGAGTTGGTTCAAATCTCATTTGGAAGCTCTTGACATATCCCACAAAAGTCCCATACTAGTCCACAACCAAAAAATGCATACTTTTTAAGATAGAAGCAAAAACATTCTTAGAAGGGAAAATAACTTAGAAAATTTCTAAGTTATTTTCACTTTAAAAGCTTGTGTGCAGCCAACTTTGAGGGGGTTTTTCACCTAGTTCCAATTAGAGTTTGATTTCTTGGCAAACATGAATGTTTTAGAGCTATGTGAGGGCTTTCTAAATTGTACAAGAACTCCTCAAGATGATTTATGAGCAGAAAGATACATGTGTTCAAAGTTGGTGTTTTGTCACTTTAGTCCCACATTGACCAATTTTGCAAAAGCACCTCTCCCACCCAAGTGGGCCAATTTTAACTTTCCAAACTCATGTTACCTGATATATTGAACATCTCAAGCATGTTAGAACAGAAAGATTGCATAGAATTAGCATGGAATTAAAGTTGTGAAGTTCATTGCCAAAGTTGCCATTTTTGACTTTTCCAAGCATGAGGTGTAAAGCAAACCTACTCCAGCCACTCTATCAAGCCTCTAGCCTGCATTTTGCCAGTAAAAACATCAATGTAACTTGCCCCTTGAGTGAAAAGAACAGCCAAAGGTCAGAAAAGCAAGGCAAGTTGGATGGTGGGTGAAAAATATCAAAGATAACTTCATGTTTAAGCAAAGTTCTCAAGCAAGCACCTCCTTGCTTTTTGCTATAAAAAGGGACCTCACACCCCTCATTCAGGACATCAATATCATTCTAAAAACCTGAGAAATCAAGCTCCCTTACCACATCTCATTCTAGCTTGCAATTTGCAAAATTCTCCAAAGTTGTCAAGTGTAGCCAAAATTCTACACTTTGCAATTTCACTACCACATCAAATTCCACCCATTCCAACACCCTAACCATCATCCATGCATCTTCTAAATAACATATAGAAGGTGTACAATCCATCAAACCACCAAAAAACTCAAGAAATCAAAAAGTCAACCTTGTATTTGGCTTACTTTGACCAAAAGCTACAAAAAACACCAAACTGAGTTCTAAGCATTTCTTTGAGGTTGTGACCACTTGAACACCTCACATATAACATATATCAACTGTCCAAGCACTCACCAATCATTATAAGTTCATATTTCTTCATTTGGCATTGAAAGTGTATTGTTGCTTAAAGTGGAAGAAAACTCAAAAGCCAACAATTGAAGCAAGGCATTCAAGAGGAATCTCTGGTTTTCTCAAATTATTCTAGCATATTCCAAAGGATCCTCAAAAGGTATGTACCTGTTTCTCATTGGTTTTTGCATCATGTTTCATAAAATCACATTTTTGAATGTTTGGTAGAATTTTGAGCTATGTATGCCTTGTTGACTCTCATGATATATGTCTCTATGAATGGCCAAGATCCTCATAAGCATGAGTATAAATATTTGGACTTGCTTGTCATACTGGTAAGCTAATCTAATTGCATGTTTGATACAATTGATTTGAAGAACAAACTTGGTAATTGTGATGCTAGTATGTTTGGCTTGCTGTGTTGAAAATCATAAGAGCTGTTTGAAATAACTCATCCAAAACTGTTGTTGCCTGATATGTATTGTTCTGCCATGGATGAGTTATAACCACAAGATTAGCTATTTGATTGTCAGTTTTTATTTCCAAACTGTTTGCTATTATACTCATAATCTGATTCATCCCACTACTCTACCCTTCACACTTGCATCTCATGGTTTGTTTGTTCTTCTCTGAGCTGGTGTGAGTGAGCTAGAAAATCCTATTGTACCTAGCAGCTTAAGATTGCAGATTGCTTAAGTTCTGTTAGCCCTAGGATTTAGAGTGAAATTCAGTGTGTTTGCTCAAAGCTTTGGTTGAGTGTTGATAATGACATGTGTTCACCACCAAGGATATTGTGGAACTGATAGAAAGATGGTGGTCAGTATTGTTGGTAATTTGATTTGAGGAGCTGTTAAGTTTCATTTTCTTACAACTTAATGAGGGGCCTATATTGGAATATGTTGTTAGCAATGCTGCTGAGGTGTACCATCAATAACCAGTTATTACCAAACCATTTGGCAGCAGTTTTCTGGGAAAGTATAGATCAGTGGACTTGGTATTAAGTTTGGTTCTGTTCAGTTTGTGTAACTAAGTGACCATATGCCTGATTTGTTTGACAATTTGACTAGAGCACACCAGGTAGGGCATATGTTTGTATCATGTTTTAAAAAAAAAACAATGTTGCATATAACTTTAAAACTGTCATGACCACTTGTTTAAGAAACTCCAAATCTGATGTTTGAAACAAGATGAATAGGACTGGTGAATGATGTCTTTAACCTATGTGTGTATAAAAATGATTAGGACCTGCCTGCTGTATAAATATGATAAATTGATCAGCTTGGTCTCCCATCAGGGTTTGCTTGTGAATACTGTCTAATGTAGAGCAAAAGCATAATTTGTTGCATTTCTGATTTGTTTTGAGATTGCAGTCACACTTGCATCAGTAAATTAATGGTGAGAATCACTTTTGGCATAAGTTAGCTTGCATAAGTTTAACAGGTTTTGATGTACAAAAGTCTATATGTTCACTATGGTTGGTGTGCATGAAGTCAAAGTCACATGTTTGCCATAAGTATCTATCAAATTCATCAAAACACTCAAGACATCATTTTTGCACAAACTGGTTTTTTCACTAAAATATCACTTTGGACAGGCCATATTAACCATTTCAAAAGTATTGGCATGATCCTTGTGCACCAAAGCTGGCTGTCTTGAGATTTCACTCTGCATATGTTCATTTCTTCACAAAGTAACACACTACAACACCATTTCTTGCATTAGTTTATTTTTTCATTGAAATGATTGATCTAACACTTCTTATTTGAAATTTATAATGTGTTTGTATGCTCACCTTGGACTGTTGGTGTATGGAACCAAATTTGAGTCTTCACACCAAAAGCACAATGCCACTCAAATGCAATTTGGTGCCAAAATTGATTTTTTCTTAAACTCACTTCACATACACATCATAATAATCATCTGAAGGGTGTTGGTATACTCACTTTACACTAAAAGCCACTATCACAAAAATCCACTTTTCAAAGGATCACTTTCTTCACAAAAGGACATGCCACACCACTTTTGCAACTGTCTGTTTCTGAACTGAAATGCTTGTTACAACATCTCATATTTGTTAATTAGGATATGTTTGCATTGTTGTTTGAAGCTTAAATTGGTTGGAACCAAGAATCACATTCATGATGCACATAACATAAACCAAATGCATTTTGAAAGACAAATATTCACATGATGATTCCAGTTTAGATTTTATCACACACACACACACACACACACTTAATATCATGTCCTAAAGGTGTATGCAAGATTGCTTTGATCATTATTACCTTTGAACTTGAAATCCATACTATCATGCCCAATTTCCATGCAAGTTTGTTTTGCATCAAATTCTGTTTTATGCTTTGTACCATTTAAGCCTTGAAACATCATCATCTTTATCTTGCTCTAGGTGTGAGCAGGCCATTTCCAGCCACATTGCCTTGTTTAGACTGTTGTGGTATTGCTGTCAAGGACTTAAAACAGTAGGAATAACATTTTGCATATAGACCTAGCTTTGTGTCTTGTCTTAACTGGTGAGTCATGTTTGAAATCTACCATGAATTACTTGTTAACATCATAAGTCAATGATTTGAATGTTTCTATCACATGAGGGGAGTTTACACTGGTTTGTTGTATGTCTTGGTTTTACTGTTTTGAATTATGAGGAGGGCAGACAGGTCTACCAGCCCACATCTCTTCCTTACCAATTTTAGTCACTCATACTAGAGGATAGATTGAATTTATGCCTGACATGTTGAAATCTCAGCTGGAGTTTTTTAAACATTGTCTCATAGCAGGCTTGTTGGGTTTGGGAACTACCAGACTAGTTATAGCAGACTTGATCAGTGTGGATATTATACCAATTGTGTCCCTAAGCAAAACTGTCTTCAAATGTAAGGAGGATTGATCTCAATCAATTTGAGAGTTTTGAAAATCATTTAACTGGAATCTAGAGTTACAACACCATTTGTGAATGCCTGGGATTCACAGCCTTTTGAAGTAATTCATTTTTACTGTTGGTTGCCTTTAGAGCATATCTGTTTTGTAGATTCTAATTTGTTTGGAGTCTTGGTTGGTTTTAAGGGAGGGCTGTCAATGTCAGTGTCATAAGTGTGTTGTGCTTTTGTTGGTTTTTTGTCATGCTTACTGGAAGAATATTTAATGATTAGCATTGCTTCATTTGTGTGCACTTTTGGAAAGGCAAATTGGAATATCCCTTTGTGGACTTTCAGTACAGATCTACTTGAATTCATTCTAAAAAATGAATTTCATACTTGGTTGACATAATGGAAAGTTGTTTGCACACTGTATTCTTTGTCCACATTTTTTACAACTGGACTCTCACCTTCTGTTTCAATATGAGAAGCTAGACTACATCAGTTTTGAGCCACAAGCTACAAAATGCAGTTTGTATGTCATTCTTTGTATCAGTAGGTTTGGAATCATCCTTTATGTTTAAACTCATTTGCTAGCCTATGCATAAGTGGCGTGATTGATTTGTTTGACTTGAAGTTGCATAGATCTTATTTTCAACTTTCTCATGCATCATCAAAGTACTAAAGTGCAGGTGGAACATCACGTTTTCACTACAAGTTGTTTGGAACCCAATCTTGTGCTTTAAATCATTCATCAATATGTATGTAGTGTGTATATATGTTTGATTTGATCAGGAATTGATTGGAACATGAACTAAACCTCGAAAATGCATTTCCAAACATTCCACTTGCATGATCATGCCATTTCACATTTCTGTTGAATTTTGATTGCACTAACTGTTACATTTCATCAAAAACATTATTAGAAACATGTTCATGTTCTTTCTTGAGTGAGACAGCAATTGGTTTGTGAGGTGAGGTTCAAATTGCATCACATGAATCACAAAGCATAAGCATTCGATTTTTTCATTTCATTAAGAATTTTGGAAAACTAACATCACCATCAGATTCCTCATGATTTTCTGGGTGAGATGCATATAAACTTTGTCAAAATCCATGGAGATTTGAGTAAGTTAGAGAGTGTTTTGCAAATCATGTGTGAAGCTTTTGTTTTGCCCAGGAAGCCCACCAAACAAGCCTTGTATACTATTGGTTTCAGTTTTACTAACGGATGTAACAGCCACCCCAGTGGTAAGAACACACGCCTTTCACCATACATGACCAGGGTTCGATCCTTGTGATAACCCCTGTTGCCACCTTTTTTTTCATTTTGTACATGAAACTTCAAAAAATCATAACTCTCTCATTTTTTATCATTTTTCACCCATTCGTTTTTCATTGTGTTTGTTTTAATGTGTACTTTCATGTCATAATTTTATTTTCCATGTTTGATTAATTTTTCACCATGTTTGACTATGTGCAACTTGTCATATTGACAGTACTAACCCTAGCTGTTGCAGATGAAAGTTTAAAGGGTTCCACTTGTTTTTCTTTGTGAAATTTGATTGTTATCATACCTATACATGTTTGTCAACATGTTAGAAATTTTACCTTGAATTATTATCATGTTTACCTCATCTGTTTGTTAACTGTACTCCAGGTGCGAACTGTCGTCACGGTTCTCATACTGAATCAGCTGCTTTGATTGTTATCATTGCTTTTTCATCTTTAATCTTTTTCATTGGTTGTTACCATGAATGCTTTTGTATGTTGTTTTTATTTTTGTCCCCAAGTGATGAAGCTTGTTAGCTTTCATCCAGTTGCCGACAATACTGTCCCTCCAAAGGAAGGTCTGTCCACTTGACTGTCAATGTCTTGGACCAAATCTCTGTTTTCCCTTTGACTTTGTTAAGTCATTTTAACCCTAATTAAGAAACCTCTAGACTTTGCTTGAAGTCTAAGAAACCCACCCATACTAGGAGTGTTCTCCAACTAGAACCCTAGGAAAGAGTTCGTCAACTCTGTGTAAGAATCATCGTCATGATTTCTTACTTCCCCTTTTAATTTAGACTAGGGAGTTTTGTCAAACTCCACACAAACATTGTCATGTTTGCTCCCCCCTTGAACCTTGATCATCATCAAGAATTCTTTCCCCTTGTGAGGTGAACTACGATTGCTCTGATTCTATCTTAGTCAGGATACGTAGGCAAAAGGTGCGACGCCTTTGCGAGCAAACTTAGAAAACCACTTAGGCCTTTTTATTTATTTTATCTCAATTCCCAATCCTTAAACCATAGTGCACAATTCACAAACTTAGTAAGTAATTAAAAAAAAGGTTCCTGTAGAGTACTACAGATATTTAGGATGCTAATACCTTCCCTAGATATAACCAACCCCCGAATCCCCGAATCTCTTAAGCGTTGTCGTTACATCGCGAAAAAGGTTCTTTCTTTCTTTAGACCTATCCTTTGGATAAATTAAAGTCCGGTTGTAAAAGAAATAAGGTTCAAGTTAATTAATGGCTTGATATCAAATTTTCACCGCAACAGCGAGGTCAGATGTTCTTCACATCTTCGGGTTGAGCCGGCCATCAAATTCGATGCCTCTTTGTTTAACAGATGCCTGATAGCGAGTTCAGATGTTCTTCTTAACTTCGCGTTGAGCCGGCCTTCGTGTTCAATGCCTGTTTGTTTAACAGATCCCTGACGGCGAGGTTAGATATTCCTATGAACTTCATGTTGAGCGGGACTTCGTGTTCAATGCCTATTTGTTTAATAGATGCCTGGCGGCGAGGTCAGATATTCCTATGAACTTCGTGTTAAGCTGGCCTTCGGGTTCGATGCCTGTTTGTTTAATAGATGCCTGACAATGAGGTCAGATGTTCTTCTTAACTTTGGGTTAAGCCGCTCTTCGATTTAAATGCCTATTTGTTTAACAGATGTCTGACGTCGAGGTCACATGTTCTTCTCAACTTCGGGTTGAGTCGGCCGTCGGGTTCGATGCCTGTTTGTTTAACAGAAGCCTGACGAAGAGGTCAGATGTTGCTCTCAAGTTCGTGTTGAGTGGGACTTCATGTTCGATGACTATTTGTTTAACAGATGGCTGATGACGGGGTCAGATATTCCTATGAACTTCGTGTTGATCCGACCTACGTGTTCGATGCGTGTTTGTTTAACAGATCCCTGATGGCGAGGTCAGATATTCCTATGAACTTCCTGTTGAGCCGGCCTTCGGGTTCCACGCCTGTTTGTTTAACAGATTCCTGACGGCGAGCTCATATGTTCTTCTACACTTCGGGTTGAGCCAGACGTCGGGTTCGATGCCTGTTTGTTTAATAGATGCCTGAGAGGGAGGTTAGATATTCTTCTCAACTTTGGGTTGAGCCGACCATCAAATTTGATGCTTGTTTGTTTAACAGATGCCTGACAGCGAGGTCAAATGTTCTTCTCAACTTCGGGTTGAGCCCCCCTTCGGGTTCGATGCCTGTTTATTTAACAGATACCTGATGGCGAGGTCAGATGTTGTTCTCAACTTCATTTTGAGCCGGCCTTCGGGTTCGATGCCTGTTTGTTTAATAGATACTTGACTGCGAGGTCAGATGTTCTTCTCAACTTCGTGTTGAACCGGCCTCCGGGTTCGATGCCTGTTTGTTTAACATATGCCTAACGGCAAGGTTAGATGTACTTCTCAACTTCGTGTTGAGCCGACCTTCGGGTTCGAAGCCTCTTTGTTTAACAGATGCCTGACAGCGAGGTCAGATGTTCTTCTCAACTTCGGGTTGAGCAGGCCTTCGGGTTCGATTGCTGTTTGTTTAACTGATGCTTAACAATGAGTTCAGATGTACTTCTCAACTTCGGGTTGTGTCGGCCATCAAATTCGATGCATGTTTGTTTAACAGATGCCTAATAGTGAGGTCAGATGTTCTTCTCAACTTCAGGTTGAGCCGGCCTCCGGGTTTGATGCGTTTTTGTTTAACAGATCCCTGATGGCGAGGTCAGATGTACTTCTCACCTTCGTGTTAAGCCGGCCATCGGTTTCGATGCCTGTTTGTTTAACAGATGCCTGACGGCGAGGTAAGATGTTCTTCTCAACTTCGGGTTGAGCCGGCCGTCAAATTCGATGCCTGTTTGTTTAATAGAAGCCTGACAGAGAGGTCAGAAGTTCTTCACATCTTTGGGTTGAGCCGACCATCAAATTCGATGCCTGTTTGTTTAACAGATGCCTGGCAGCGAGGTCATATGTTCATATCAACTTTGAGTTGAGCCGACCTTTTTGGTTGATGCCTGTTTGTTTAACAGATCCCTGACGGCGAGGTCAGATATTCCTATGAATTTCATGTTGAGCGGGACTTCATGTTCGATGCCTATTTGTTTAACAGATACCTGACTGCGAGGTCAGATATTCCTATGAACTTCGTGTTAAGCTGGCCTTCGGGTTCGATGCCTGTTTGTCTAACAGATGCCTGACAGCTAGGTTAGGTGTTCTTCTCAAGTTCGGGTTGAGCTGCCCTTCGGGTTCGATGCCTATTTGTTTAACAAAAGCCTGACGGAGAGGTCAGAAGTTATTCACAACTTCGGGTTGAGCCGACAATCAAATTCGATGCCTGTTTGTTTAACAGATCCATTACAGCGAGGTCAGACGTTCTTCTAAACTTCGGGTTGAGCCGACCTTCGTGTTCGATGCCTGTTTTTTTAACAGATCTCTGACGGCAAGGTCAGATATTCCTATGAACTTCATGTTGAGCGGGACATTGTGTTCGATGCCTATTTGTTTAATAGATGTCTGACGGCAAGGTCAGATATTCCTATGACCTTCGTGTTGAGCCGGCCTTCGGGTTCGATTCTTGTTTGTTCAATAGATGTCTGACAATGAGGTTAGATTTCCCTCTCAACTTCGTGTTGTACCGGACTTCGGGTTCGATGCCTGTTTGTTTAACAGACGCCTAACAGCGAGGTCATATGTTCTTCTCAACTTCGGGTTGAGCCGCGCTTCGGGTTCGATGCCTGCTTGTTTAACAGATGTTTGACTGCGAGGTAAAATGTTCCTCTAAAGTTCGTGTTGAGCCGGCCTTCGGGTTCGATGCCTGATTATTTAACAGATGCCTGACGGCGAGGTCAGATGTTTCTGTCAACTTCATGTTGAGCGGGACTTCGTGTTCGATGCCTATTTGTTTAACAGATCCCTGACGGCGAGGTCAGATATTCCTATGAACTTCGTGTTGAACCGGCCTTCGGGTTCGATGCTTGTTTGTTTAACAGATGCCTGACAGTGAGGTCAGATGTTCTTCTCAACTTCAGGTTGAGCCCCCCTCCGGGTTCGCAGTCTGTTTATTTAACAGATGCCTGACGCCGAGGTCAAATGTGCCTCTCAACTTCGTGTTGAGCCGACCATCAAGTTCGATGCCTGTTTGTTTAACATATTCCTAATGGCGAGGTCTAATGTTCTTATCAACTTTTGGTTGAGCCGCCCTTCGGGTTCGATGCCTGTTTGTTAAGTAGATGCCTCATGGCGAGGTCAAATGTTCCTCTCAACTTCGTATTGAACCGGCCTTTGGGTTCGATGCCTGTTTGTTTAATAGATACCTGACAGCGAGGTCAGATGTTCTTCTCAACTTCGTGTTGAGCCGGCCTCCGAGATCGATGCCTGTTTGTTTAACATATGCCTGACGGCGAGGTCAGATGTACTTCTCAACTTCGTGTTGAGCTGGCCTTCGGGTTCGATGCCTGTTTGTTTAACAGATTCCTGACGGAGAGGTCAGATGTTCTTCTCAACTTCGGGTTGAGCCGACCTCCAGGTTCGATTCCTGTTTGTTTAACTGATGTCTGACAATGAGTTCAGATGTTCTTCTCAACTTCGGGTTGAGCCGGCCATCAAATTCGATGCCTGTTTGTTTAACAGATGCCTGATAACGAGGTCAGATGTTCTTCTCAACCTCAGGTTGAGCCAGCCTTCGGGTTTGATGCCTTTTTGTTTAACAGATACCTGACAGCGAGGTCACATATTCCTATGAGCTTCGTGTTGAGCCGGCCTTCGGGTTTGATGCCTGTTTGTTTAACATATGCCTAACACCGAGGTCAAATGTTCTTCTCAACTTCGGGTTGAGCCCCCCCTTCGGGTTCACAGTCTGTTGGTTTAACAGATGCCTGACACTGAGGTCAAATGTCCCTCTCAACTTCGTGTTGAGCCGGCCTTCGGGTTCGATGCCAGTTTGTTTAACATATTCCTAACGGCGAGGTCTAATGTTCTTATAAACTTCTGGTTGAGCCGCCCTTCGGGTTCTATGCCTGTTTGTTAAGTAGATTCCTCATGGCGAGGTCAAATGTTCCTCTCAACTCCGTGTTGAACCAGCCTTCAGGTTCGATGCCTGTTTGTTTAATAGATACCTGACGCCGAGGTCAGATGTTCTTCTCAACTTCGTGTTGAGCCGGCCTCCGGGTTCGATGCCTGTTTGTTTAACATATGCCTGACGGAGAGGTCAGATGTACTTCTCAACTTCGTGTTGAGCTGGCCTTCGGGTTGGATGCCTGTTTGTTTAACAAATGCCTAACTAGGAGGTTAGATGTTCTTCTCAACTTCGGGTTGAGCCGGCCATCAAATTCCATGCCTGTTTGTTTAACAGATGCCTGATAGGGAGGTCATATGTTCTTCTCAACCTCAGGTTGAGCCGGCTTTCGGGTTTGATGCCTTTTTGTTTAACAAATCCCTGACAGCGAGGTCAGATGTACTTCTGAACTTCGTGTTGAGCCGGCCTTCGGGTTCGATGCCTGTTTGTTTAACAGATGGTTGACGGCGAGGTCAGATGTTCTTCTGAACTTCATGTTGAGCGCGACTTCGTGTTCGATGCTTATTTGTTTAATAGATGCCTGACGGCGAGGTAAGATATTCCTATGAACTTCGTGTTGAGCCGGCCTTTGGATTCGATGCCTGTTTGTTTAATAGATGCCTAACAACGAGGTCAGATGTTCTTCTCAATTTTGGGTTGAGTCGCCCTTCGAGTTCGATGCCTGTTTGTTTAACAGATACCAGACGGTGAGGTCAGATGTTCTTCTCAACTTCAGGTTGAGCCGACCTTCGTGCTCGATACCTGTTTGTTTAATAGATGTCGGACGGCGAGATCAGATGTTCTTCTCAACTTTTGGTTGTGCTGGCCTTCGAGTTCGATGCCTGTTTGTTTATCATATGCTTGACGGCGAGGTCAGATGTTCCACTCAACTTCGTGTTGAGCCGGCCTTCGGGTTCAATGCCTGTTTGTTTCACAGATGCCTGACGGCGAGGTCAGATGTTGCTCTCGAGTTCGTGTTGAGCGGGACTTCATGTTCGATGACTATTTGTTTAATAGATGGCTGACACCGAGGTCGGATATTCCTATGAAATTCGTGTTCAGCCGGCCTTCGGGTTCGATGCCTGTTTGTTTAACAGGTCCGTGACGGCGGGTCAGAATTTCCTATGAACTTCGTGTTGAGCTGACATTCGGGTTCGATGCCTGTTTGTTTAACAGATGCCTGATAGCGAGGTTAGATGTTCTTCTACACTTCGGGTTGAGCCGACCATCAAATTAGATGCCTGTTTGTTTAACAGATGCCTCACAGCAAGGTCAGATGTTCTTCTCAACTTCGGGTTGAGCTGGCCTTCGTGTTCGATGCCTATTTGTTTAACAGATCCCTAACTGCGAGGTCAGATATTCTAATGACCTTCGTGTTGAGTTTGCCTTCGGGTTTGATGCCTGTTTGATTAACAGATGTCTGACGGCAAGGTGAAATGTTCCTCTCAACTTCGTGTTGAGCCGGCCTTAGGGTTCAATGCCTGTTTGTTTAACAGATGCCTGACGGCGAGGTCAGATGTTGCTCTCAACTTCGTGTTGAGCGGGACTTCGTGTTCGGTGCCTATATGTTTAACAGATGCCTGACAGCAAGGTGAGATATTCCTATGAACTTCGTGTTGAGCCGGCTTTCGGGTTTGATGCCTGTTTATTTAACAGATGCCTGACAGCGAGGTCAGATGTTCTTCTCAACTTCAGTTTGAGCTGCCCTTCGGGTTCGATGCTTGTTTGTTTATCAGATGTCTGACGGCAAGGTCAAATGTTCCTCTCAACTTCGTGTTTAGCCGGCCTTCGGGTTCGATGCCTGCTTGTTTAACAGATTCTTGATGGCGAGGTCTAATATTCTTATCAACTTCTGGTTGAGCCACCCTTCGAGTTCGATGCCTGTTTGTTTAGTAGATGCCTCTTGGCGAGGTCAAATGTTCCTCTCAACTTCGTGTTGAGCCGGCCTTCGGGTTCGATGCATGTCTGTTTAACTGATGTGTGACGGCGAGGTCAAATGTTCCTCTCAACTTCGTGTTTAGCCGACCTTTGGGTTCGATGCCTGCGTGTTTAACAGATTCCTGATGGCGAGGTCTAATCTTCTTATCAACTTCTAGTTGAGCCGCCCTTCGGGTTAGATGTCTGTTTGTTTATTAGATGCCTCTTGGCGAGGTCAAATGTTCCTCTCAACTTCGTGTTGAGCCGGCCTTCGGGTTCGATGCATGTCTGTTTAATTGATGCTTGACGCCGAGGTCAGATGTTCTTCTCAACTTTTGGTTGTGCTGGCCTTCGGGTTTGATGCCTGTTTGTTTATCATATGCTTGACGGTGAGTTCAGATGTTCCACTCAACTTCGTGTTGAGCCGGCCTTTGGGTTTAATGCCTGTTTGTTTCACAGATGCCTGACGGCAAGGTCAGATGTTGCTCTCGAGTTCGTGTTGAGCGGGACTTCGTGTTCGATGACTATTTGTTTAATAGATGGATGACACCGAGGTCAGATATTCTTATGAACTTCGTTTTCAGCCGGCCTTCGTGTTCGATGCCTGTTTGTTTAACAGGTCCGTGACGACGAGGTCAGATATTCCTATGAACTTCGTGTTGAGCCGGCATTCGGGTTCGATGCCTGTTTGTTTAACAGATGCCTGACAGCAAGGTCAAATGTTCTTCTCAACTTCGGGTTGAGCTGGCCTTCGTGTTCGATGCCTAATTGTTTAACAGATCCCTGACTGCGAGGTCAGATATTCTAATGACCTTCGTGTTGAGTTGGGCTTCGGGTTTGATGCCTGTTTGATTAACAGATGTCTGACGGCAAGGTGAAATGTTCCTCTCAACTTCGTGTTGAGCCGGCCTTAGGGTTCAATGCTTGTTTCTTTAACAGATGCCTGACGGCGAGGTCAGATGTTGCTCTCAACTTCGTGTTGAGCGGGACTTCGTGTTCGGTGCCTATATGTTTAACAGATGCCTGACAGCAAGGTCAGATATTCCTATGAACTTCGTGTTGAGCCGGCTTTCGGGTTTGATGCCTGTTTGTTTAACAGATGCCTGACAGCGAGGTCAGATGTTCTTCTCAACTTCGGTTTGAGCTGCCCTTCGGGTTCGATGCTTGTTTGTTTATCAGATGTCTGACGGCAAGGTCAAATGTTCCTCTCAACTTCGTGTTTAGCCGGCCTTCAGGTTCGATGCCTGCTTGTTTAACAGATTCTTGATGGCGAGGTCTAATATTCTTATCAACTTCTGGTTGAGCCGCCCTTCGGGTTCGATGCCTGTTTGTTTAGTAGATGCCTCTTGGCGAGGTCAAATGTTCCTCTCAACTTCGTGTTGAGCCGGCCTTCGGGTTCGATGCATGTCTGTTTAACTGATGCATGACGGCGAGGTCAAATGTTCCTCTCAACTTCGTGTTTAGCCGACCTTTGGGTTCGATGCCTGCGTGTTTAACAGATTCCTGATGGCGAGGTCTAATATTCTTATCAACTTCTAGTTGAGCCGCCCTTCGGGTTCGATGCCTGTTTGTTTAGTAGATGCCTCTTGGCGAGGTCAAATGTTCCTCTCAACTTCGTGTTGAGCCGGCCTTCGGGTTCGATGCATGTCTGTTTAATTGATGCTTGACGCCGAGGTCAGATGTTCTTCTTAACTTTTGGTTGTGCTGGCCTTCGGGTTTGATGCCTGTTTGTTTATCATATGCTTGACGGTGAGTTCAGATGTTCCACTCAACTTCGTGTTGAGCCGGCCTTTGGGTTTAATGCCTGTTTGTTTCATAGATGCCTGACGGCAAGGTCAGATGTTGCTCTCGAGTTCGTGTTGAGCGGGACTTCGTGTTCGATGACTATTTGTTTAATAGATGGATGACACCGAGGTCAGATATTCCTATGAACTTTGTTTTCATCCGGCCTTCGTGTTCGATGCCTGTTTGTTTAACAGGTCCGTGACGGCGAGGTCAGATATTCCTATGAACTTCGTGTTGAGCCGGCATTCGGGTTCGATGCCTGTTTGTTTAACAGATGCCTGACAGCAAGGTCAGATGTTCTTCTCAACTTCGGGTTGAGCTGGCCTTCGTGTTCGATGCCTAATTGTTTAACAGATCCCTGACTGCGAGGTCAGATATTCTAATGACCTTAGTGTTGAGTCGGCCTTCGGGTTTGATGCCTGTTTGATTAACAGAGGTCTGACGGCAAGGTGAAATGTTCCTCTCAACTTCGTGTTGAGCCGACCTTAGGGTTTGATGCCTGTTTGTTTAACACATGCCTGACGGCGAGGTCTAATATTCTTATCAACTTCTAGTTGAGCCGCCCTTCGTGTTCGGTGCCTATATGTTTAACAGATGCCTGACGGCGAGTTCAGATATTCCTATGAACTTCGTGTTGAGCCGGCTTTCGGGTTTGATGCCTGTTTGTTTATCATATGCTTGACGGCGAGGACAGATGTTCCTATCAACTTCGTGTTGAGCCGGCCTTCGGGTTCAAAGCCTGTTTGTTTCACAGATGCCTGACGGCAAGGTCAGATGTTGCTCTCGAGTTCGTGTTGAGCGGGACTTCGTGTTCGATGCCTATATGTTTAACAAATGCCTGACAACAAGGTCAGATATTCCTATGAACTTCGTGTTGAGCCGACTCTCGGGTTTGATGCCTGTTTGTTTAACAGATGCCTGACAGCGAGGTCAGATGTTCTTCTCAACTTCGGTTTGAGCTGCCCTTTGGGTTCGATGCCTGTTTGTTTATCAGATGTCTGACGGCGAGGTCAAATGTTCCTCTCAACTTCGTGTTTAGCCGGCCTTTGGGTTCGATGCCTGCGTGTTTAACAGATTCCTGATGGCGAGGTCTAATATTCTTATCAACTTCTAGTTGAGCCGCCCTTCGGGTTCGATGCCTGTTTGTTTAGTAGATGCCTCTTGGCGAGGTCAAATGTTCCTCTCAACTTCGTGTTGAGCCGGCCTTCGGGTTCGATGCATGTCTGTTTAACTGATGCCTGACGTCGAGGTCAGATGTTCTTCTCAACATCGTGTTGAGCCGGCCTCCGGGTTCGTTGCCTGTTTTCTTAACAGATGCCTGACGGAGAGATCAGATGTACTTCTCAACTTCGTGTTGAGATGGCCTTCGAGTGCGATGCCTGTTTGTTTAACAGATGGTTGACAGAGAGGTCAGATGTTCTTCTCAACTTCGGGTTTAGCCGGTCGTCGGGTTCGATGCCTGTTTGTTTAACAGATCCCTAACGGCAAGGTCAGATATTCCTATGAACTTCATGTTGAGCGGGACTTCGTGTTCGATGCCTATTTGTTTAATAGATGCCTGACGGCGAGGTCAGATATTCCTATGAACTTCGTGTTGAGCCGGCCTTTGGGTTCGATGCCTGTTTGTTTAATAGATGCCTGACAGCGAGGTCAGATGTTCTTCTCAACTTCGGGTTGAGCCGCCCTTCGGGTTCGATGCCTGTTTGTTTAAAAGATGTTTGACGACGAGGTCAAATGTTCCTCTCAACTACGTGTTGATCCGACCTTCGGGTTCGATGCCTGTTTGTTTAATAGATACCTGACGGTGAGGTCAGATGTTCTTCTCAACTTCAGGTTGAGCCGGCCTTCGTGCTTGATGCCTGTTTGTTTAATAGATGCCTGACAGCGAGGGAAGATGTTCTTCTCAACTTTTGGTTGTGCTGGCCTTCGGGTTAGATGCCTGTTTGTTTATCATATGCTTGACGGCGAGGTCAGATGTTCCACTCAACTTCGTGTTGAGCCGGCCTTCGGGATTAATGCCTGTTTGTTTCACAGATGCCTGACGGCAAGGTCAGACGTTGCTCTCGAGTTCGTGTTGAGCGGGACTTCATGTTCGATGACTATTTGTTTAATAGATGGCTGACACCGAGGTCAGATATTCCTATGAACTTCGTGTTCAGCCGGCCTTCGTGTTCGATGCCTGTTTGTTTAGCAGGTCTGTGACGGCGATGTCAGATATTCCTATGAACTTCGTGTTGCGCCGGCATTCGGGTTGAATGCCTGTTTATTTAACAGATGCCTGATAGCGAGGTTAGATGTTCTTCTACACTTCGTGTTGAGCCGACCATCAAATTAGATGCCTGTTTGTTTAACAGATGCCTGACAGCAAGGTCAGATGTTCTTCTCAACTTCGGGTTGAGCTGGCCTTTGTGTTCGATGCCTATTTGTTTAACAGATCCCTGACTGCGAGGTCAGATATTCTAATGACCCTCGTGTTGAGTCGGCCTTCGGGTTTGATGCCTGTTTGATTAACAGATGTCTGACGGCAAGGTGAAATGTTCCTCTCAACTTCGTGTTGAGTCGGCCTTAGGGTTCAATGCCTGATTGTTTAACAGATGCCTGACGGCGAGGTCAGATGTTGCTCTCAACTTCGTGTTGAGCGGGACTTCGTGTTCGATGCCTATATGTTTAACAGATGCCTGACGGCGAGGTCAGATATTCCTATGAACTTCGTGTTGAGCCGGCTTTCGGGTTGTATGCCTGTTTGTTTATCATATGCTTGACGGCAAGGTCAGATGTTCCAATCAACTTCGTGTTGAGCCGGCCTTCGGGTTCAATGCCTGTTTGTTTCACAGATGCCTGACGGCAAGGTCAGATGTTGCTCTCGAGTTCGTGTTGAGCGGGACTTCGTGTTCGATGCCTATATGTTTAACAGATGCCTGACAGCAAGGTCAGATATTCCTATGAAATTCGTGTTGAGCCGACTCTCGGTTTTGATGCCTGTTTGTTTAACAGATGCCTGACAGCGAGGTCAGATGTTCTTCTCAACTTCGGTTTGAGCTGCCCTTCAGGTTTGATGCCTGTTTGTTTATCAGATGTCTGACGGCGAGGTCAAATGTTCCTCTCAACTTCGTGTTTAGCCAGCCTTTGGGTTTGATGCCTGCGTGTTTAACAGATTCCTGATGGCGAGGTCTAATATTCTTATCAACTTCTAGTTGAGCCGCCCTTCGGGTTCGATGCCTGTTTGTTTAGTAGATGCCTCTTGGCGAGGTCAAATGTTCCTCTCAACTTCGTGTTGAGCCGGCCTTCGGGTTCGATGCATGTCTGTTTAACTGATGCCTGACGTCGAGGTCAGATGTTCTTCTCAACATCGTGTTGAGCCAGCCTCCGGGTTCGTTGCCTGTTTTCTTAACAGATGCCTGACGGAGAGATCAGATGTACTTCTCAACTTCGTGTTGAGATGGCCTTCGAGTGCGATGCCTGTTTGTTTAATAGATGGTTGACGGAGAGGTCAGATGCTCTTCTCAACTTCGGGTTTAGCCGGTCGTCGGGTTCGATGCCTGTTTGTTTAACAGATCCCTAACGGCAAGGTCAGATATTCCTATGAACTTCATGTTGAGCGGGACTTCGTGTTCGATGCCTAATTGTTTAATAGATGCCTGACTGCGAGGTCAGATATTCCTATGAACTTCGTGTTGAGCCGGCCTTTGGGTTCGATGCCGGTTTGTTTAATAGATGCCTGACAGCGAGGTCAGATGTTCTTCTCAACTTCGGGTTGAGCCGCCCTTCGGGTTCGATGCCTGTTTGTTTAATAGATACCTGACGGTGAGGTCAGATGTTCTTCTCAACTTCAGGTTGAGCCGGCCTTCGTGCTTGATGCCTGTTTGTTTAATAGATGCCTGACGGCGAGGGCAGATGTTCTTCTCAACTTTTGGTTGTGCTGGCCTTCGGGTTAGATGTCTGTTTGTTTATCATATGCTTGACGGCGAGGTCAGATGTTCCACTCAACTTCGTGTTGAGCCGGCCTTTGGGTTTAAGGCCTGTTTGTTTCACAGATGCCTGATGGCAAGGTCAGACGTTGCTCTCGAGTTCGTGTTGAGCGGGACTTCATGTTCGATGACTATTTGTTTAAAAGATGGCTGACACCGAGGTCAGATATTCCTATGAACTTCGTGTTCAGCCGGCCTTCGTGTTCGATGCCTGTTTGTTTAACAGGTCCGTGACGGCGATGTCAGATATTCCTATGTACTTCGTGTTGAGCCGGCATTCGGGTTCAATGCCTGTTTGTTTAACAGATGCCTGATAGCGAGGTTAGATGTTCTTCTACACTTCGTGTTGAGCCGACCATCAAATTAGATGCCTATTTGTTTAACAGATGCCTGACAGCAAGGTCAGATGTTCTTCTCAACTTCGGGTTGAGCTGGCCTTTGTGTTCGATTCCTATTTGTTTAACAGATCCCTGACTGCGAGGTCAGATATTCTAATGACCCTCTTGTTGAGTCGGCCTTCGGTTTTGATGCCTGTTTGATTAACAGATGTCTGACGGCAAGGTGAAATGTTCCTCTCAACTTCGTGTTGAGTCGGCCTTAGGGTTCAATGCCTGATTGTTTAACAGATGCCTGACGGCGAGGTCAGATGTTGCTCTCAACTTCGTGTTGAGCGGGACTTCGTGTTCGATGCCTATATGTTTAACAGATGCCTGACGGCGAGGTCAGATATTCCTATGAACTTCGTGTTGAGCCGGCTTTCGGGTTTGATGCCTGTTTGTTTATCATATGCTTGACGACGAGGTCAGATGTTCCAATCAACTTCGTGTTGAGCCGGCCTTCGGGTTCAATGCCTGTTTGTTTCACAGATGCCTGACGGCAAGGTCAGATGTTGCTCTCGAGTTCGTGTTGAGCGGGACTTCGTGTTCGATGCCTATATGCTTAACAGATGCCTGACAGCAAGGTCAGATATTCCTATGAACTTCGTGTTGAGCCGACTCTCGGGTTTGATGCCTGTTTGTTTAACAGATGCCTGACAGCGAGGTCAGATGTTCTTCTCAACTTCGGTTTGAGCTGCTCTTCGGGTTCGATGCCTGTTTGTTTATCAGATGTCTGACGGCGAGGTCAAATGTTCCTCTCAACTTCGTGTTTAGCCAGCCTTTGGGTTTGATGTCTGCGTGTTTAACAGATTCCTGATGGCGAGGTCTAATATTCTTATCAACTTCTAGTTGAGCCGCCCTTCGGGTTCGATGCCTGTTTGTTTAGTAGATGCCTCTTGGCGAGGTCAAATGTTCCTCTCAACTTCGTGTTGAGTCGATCTTCGGGTTCGATGCATGTCTGTTTAACTGATGCCTGACGTCGAGGTCAGATGTTCTTCTCAACATCGTGCTGAGCCGGCCTCCGGGTTCGTTTCCTGTTTTCTTAACAGATGCCTGACGGAGAGATCAGATGTACTTCTCAACTTCGTGTTGAGATGGCCTTCGAGTGCGATGCCTGTTTGTTTAACAGATGGTTGACGGAGAGGTCAGATTTTCTTCTCAACTTCGGGTTTAGCCGGTCGTCGGGTTCGATGCCTGTTTGTTTAACAGATCCCTAATGGCAAGGTCAGATATTCCTATGAACTTCATGTTGAGCGGGACTTCGTGTTCGATGCCTAATTGTTTAATAGATGCCTGACGGCGAGGTCAGATATTCCTATGAACTTCGTGTTGAGCCGGCCTTTGGGTTCGATTCCCGTTTGTTTAATAGATGCCTGACAGCGAGGTCAGATGTTCTTCTCAACTTCGGGTTGAGCCGCCCTTCGGGTTCGATGCCTGTTTGTTTAAATGATGTCTGACGACGAGGTCAAATGTTCCTCTCAACTACGTGTTGATCCGACCTTCGGGTTCGATGCCTGTTTGTTTAATAGATACCTGACGGTGAGGTCAGATGTTCTTCTCAACTTCAGGTTGAGCCGGCCTTCGTGCTTGATGCCTGTTTGTTTAATAGATGCCTGACGGCGAGGGCAGATGTTCTTCTCAACTTTTGGTTGTGCTGGCCTTCGGGTTAGATGCCTGTTTGTTTATCATATGCTTGACGGCGAGGTCAGATGTTGCACTCAACTTCGTGTTGAGCCGGCCTTCGGGTTTAATGCCTGTTTGTTTCACAGATGCCTGACGGCAAGGTCAGATGTTGCTCTCGAGTTCGTGTTGAGCGGGACTTCATGTTCGATTACTATTTGTTTAATAGATGGCTGACACCGAGGTCAGATATTCCTATGAACTTCGTGTTCAGCCGGCCTTCGTGTTCGATGCCTGTTTGTTTAACAGGTCCGTGACGGCGAGGTCAGATATTCCTATGAACTTCGTGTTGAGCCGGCATTCGGGTTCAATGCCTGTTTGTTTAACAGATGCCTGATAGCGAGGTTAGATGTTCTTCTACACTTCGTGTTGAGCCGACCATCAAATTAGATGCCTGTTTGTTTAACAGATGCCTGACAGCAAGGTCAGATGTTCTTCTCAACTTCGGGTTGAGCTGGCCTTTGTGTTCGATGCCTATTTGTTTAACAGATCCCTGACTGCGAGGTCAGATATTCTAATGACCCTCGTGTTGAGTCGGCATTCGGGTTTGATGCCTGTTTGATTAACAGATGTCTGACGGCAAGGTGAAATGTTCCTCTCAACTTCGTGTTGAGTCGGCCTTAGGGTTCAATGCCTGATTGTTTAACAGATGCCTGACGGCGAGGTCAGATGTTGCTCTCAACTTCGTGTTTAGCGGGACTTCGTGTTCGATGCCTATATGTTTAACAGATGCCTTACGGCGAGGTCAGATATTCCTATGAACTTCGTGTTGAGCCGGCTTTCGGGTTTGATGCCTGTTTGTTTAACAGATGCCTGACAGCGAGGTCAAATGTTCTTCTCAACTTCGGTTTGACCTGCCCTTCGGGTTCGATGCCTGTTTGTTTATCAGATGTCTGACGGCGAGGTCAAATGTTCCTCTCAACTTCGTGTTTAGCCGGCCTTCGGGTTTGCTGCCTGTTTGTTTAACAGGTCCGTGACGGCGAGGTCAGATATTCCTATGAACTTCGTGTTGAGCCGGCATTCGGGTTCGATGCCTGTTTGTTTAACAGATGCCTGACAGCAAGGTCAGATGTTCTTCTCAACTTCGGGTTGAGCTGGCCTTCGTGTTCGATGCCTAATTGTTTAACAGATCCCTGACTGCGAGGTCAGATATTCTAATGACCTTAGTGTTGAGTCGGCCTTCGGGTTTGATGCCTGTTTGATTAACAGAGGTCTGACGGCAAGGTGAAATGTTCCTCTCAACTTCGTGTTGAGCCGGCCTTAGGGTTCGATGCCTGTTTGTTTAACAGATGCCTGACGGCGAGGTCTAATATTCTTATCAACTTCTAGTTGAGCCGCCCTTCGTGTTCGGTGCCTATATGTTTAACAGATGCCTGACGGCGAGTTCAGATATTCCTATGAACTTCGTGTTGAGCCGGCTTTCGGGTTTGATGCCTGTTTGTTTATCATATGCTTGACGGCGAGGTCAGATGTTCCAATCAACTTCGTGTTGAGCCGGCCTTCGGGTTCAATGCCTGTTTGTTTCACAGATGCCTGACGGCAAGGTCAGACGTTGCTCTCGAGTTCGTGTTGAGCGGGACTTCATGTTCGATGACTATTTGTTTAATAGATGGCTGACACCGAGGTCAGATATTCCTATGAACTTCGTGTTCAGCCGGCCTTCGTGTTCGATGCCTGTTTGTTTAACAGGTCCGTGACGGCGATGTCAGATATTCCTATGAACTTCGTGTTGAGCCGGCATTCGGGTTCAATGCCTGTTTGTTTAACAAATGCCTGATAGCGAGGTTAGATGTTCTTCTACACTTCGTGTTGAGTCGACCATCAAATTAGATGCCTGTTTGTTTAACAGATGCCTGACAGCAAGGTCAGATGTTCTTCTCAACTTCGGGTTGAGCTGGCCTTTGTGTTCGATGCCTATTTGTTTAACAGATCCCTGACTGTGAGGTCAGATATTCTAATGACCCTCGTGTTGAGTCGGCCTTCGGGTTTGATGCCTGTTTGATTAACAGTCTTCTGACGGCAAGGTGAAATGTTCCTCTCAACTTCGTGTTGAGTCGGCCTTAGGGTTCAATGCCTGATTGTTTAACAGATGCCTGACGGCGAGGTCAGATGTTGCTCTCAACTTCGTGTTGAGCGGGACTTCGTGTTCGATGCCTATATGTTTAACAGATGCCTGATGGCGAGGTCAGATATTCCTATGAACTTCGTGTTGAGCCGGCTTTCGGGTTTGATGCCTGTTTGTTTATCATATGCTTGACGGCGAGGTCAGATGTTCCAATCAACTTCGTGTTGAGCCGGCCTTCGGGTTCAATGCCTGTTTGTTTCACAGATGCCTGACGGCAAGGTCAGATGTTGCTCTCGAGTTCGTGTTGAGCGGGACTTCGTGTTCGATGCCTATATGTTTAACAGATGCCTGACAGCAAGGTCAGATATTCCAATGAACTTCGTGTTGAGCCGACTCTCGGGTTTGATGCCTGTTTGTTTAACAGATGCCTGACAGCGAGGTCAGATGTTCTTCTCAACTTCGGTTTGAGCTGCCCTTCGGGTTCGATGCCTGTTTGTTTATCAGATGTCTGACGGCGAGGTCAAATGTTCCTCTCAACTTCGTGTTTAGCCAGCCTTTGGGTTTGATGCCTGCGTGTTTAACAGATTCCTGATGGCGAGGTCTAATATTCTTATCAACTTCTAGTTGAGCTGCCCTTCGGGTTCGATGCCTGTTTGTTTAGTAGATGCCTCTTGGCGAGGTCAAATGTTCCTCTCAACTTCGTGTTGAGTCGGCCTTCGGGTTCGATGCATGTCTGTTTAACTGATGCCTGACATCGAGGTCAGATGTTCTTCTCAACATCGTGCTGAGCCGGCCTCCGGGTTCGTTTCCTGTTTTCTTAACAGATGCCTGACGGAGAGATCAGATGTACTTCTCAACTTCGTGTTGAGATGGCCTTCGAGTGCGATGCCTGTTTGTTTAACAGATGGTTGACGGAGAGGTCAGATTTTCTTCTCAACTTCGGGTTTAGCCGGTCGTCGGGTTCGATGCCTGTTTGTTTAACAGATCCCTAACGGCAAGGTCAGATATTCCTATGAACTTCATGTTGAGCGGGACTTCGTATTCGATGCCTAATTGTTTAATAGATGCCTGACGGCGAGGTCAGATATTCCTATGAACTTCGTGTTGAGCCGGCCTTTGGGTTCGATGCCTGTTTGTTTAATAGATGCCTGACAGCGAGGTCAGATGTTCTTCTCAACTTCGGGTTGAGCCGCCCTTCGGGTTCGATGCCTGTTTGTTTAAATGATGTCTGACGACGAGGTCAAATGTTCCTCTCAACTACGTGTTGATCCGACCTTCGGGTTCGATGCCTGTTTGTTTAATAGATACCTGACGGTGAGGTCAGATGTTCTTCTCAACTTCAGGTTGAGCCGGCCTTCGTGCTTGATGCCTGTTTGTTTAATAGATGCCTGACGGCGAGGGCAGATGTTCTTCTCAACTTTTGGTTGTGCTGGCCTTCGGGTTAGATGCCTGTTTGTTTATCATATGCTTGACGGCGAGGTCAGATGTTCCACTCAACTTCGTGTTGAGCCGGCCTTCGGGTTTAATGCCTGTTTGTTTCACAGATGCCTGACGGCAAGGTCAGATGTTGCTCTCGAGTTCGTGTTGAGCGGGACTTCATGTTCGATGACTATTTATTTAATAGATGGCTGACACCGAGGTCAGATATTCCTATGAACTTCGTGTTCAGCCGGCCTTCGTGTTCGATGCCTGTTTGTTTAACAGGTCCGTGACGGCGAGGTCAGATATTCCTATGAACTTCGTGTTGAGCCGGCATTCGGGTTCAATGCCTGTTTGTTTAACAGATGCCTGATAGCGAGGTTAGATGTTCTTCTACACTTCGTGTTGAGCCGACCATCAAATTAGACGCCTGTTTGTTTAACAGATGCCTGACAGCAAGGTCAGATGTTCTTCTCAACTTCGGGTTGAGCTGGCCTTTGTGTTCGATGCCTATTTGTTTAACAGATCCCTGACTGCGAGGTCAGATATTCTAATGACCCTCGTGTTGAGTCGGCATTCGGGTTTGATGCCTGTTTGATTAACAGATGTCTGACGGCAAGGTGAAATGTTCCTCTCAACTTCGTGTTGAGTCGGCCTTAGGGTTCAATGCCTGATTGTTTAACAGATGCCTGACGGCGAGGTCAGATGTTACTCTCAACTTCGTGTTGAGCGGGACTTCGTGTTCGATGCCTATATGTTTAACAGATGCCAGACGGCGAGGTCAGATATTCCTATGAACTTCGTGTTGAGCCGGCTTTCGGGTTTGATGCCTGTTTGTTTAACAGATGCCTGACAGCGAGGTCAAATGTTCTTCTCAACTTCGGTTTGAGCTGCCCTTCGGGTTCGATGCCTGTTTGTTTATCAGATGTCTGACGGCGAGGTCAAATGTTCCTCTCAACTTCGTGTTTAGCCGGCCTTCGGGTTCGCTGCCTGTTTGTTTAACAGGTCCGTGACGGCGAGGTCAGATATTCCTATGAACTTCGTGTTGAGCCGGCATTCGGGTTCGATGCCTGTTTGTTTAACAGATGCCTGACAGCAAGGTCAGATGTTCTTCTCAACTTCGGGTTGAGCTGGCCTTCGTGTTCGATGCCTAATTGTTTAACAGATCCCTGACTGCGAGGTCAGATATTCTAATGACCTTAGTGTTGAGTCGGCCTTCGGGTTTGATGCCTGTTTGATTAACAGAGGTCTGACGGCAAGGTGAAATGTTCCTCTCAACTTCGTGTTGAGCCGGCCTTAGGGTTCGATGCCTGTTTGTTTAACAGATGCCTGACGGCGAGGTCTAATATTCTTATCAACTTCTAGTTGAGCCGCCCTTCGTGTTCGGTGCCTATATGTTTAACAGATGCCTGACGGCGAGTTCAGATATTCCTATGAACTTCGTGTTGAGCCGGCTTTCAGGTTTGATGCCTGTTTGTTTATCATATGCTTGACGGCGAGGTCAGATGTTCCAATCAACTTCGTGTTGAGCCGGCCTTCGGGTTCAATGCCTGTTTGTTTCACAGATGCCTGACGGCAAGGTCAGACGTTGCTCTCGAGTTCGTGTTGAGCGGGACTTCATGTTCGATGACTATTTGTTTAATAGATGGCTGACACCGAGGTCAGATATTCCTATGAACTTCGTGTTCATCCGGCCTTCGTGTTCGATGCCTGTTTGTTTAACAGGTCCGTGACGGCGATGTCAGATATTCCTATGAACTTCGTGTTGAGCCGGCATTCGGGTTCAATGCCTGTTTGTTTAACAAATGCCTGATAGCGAGGTTAGATGTTCTTCTACACTTCGTGTTGAGTCGACCATCAAATTAGATGCCTGTTTGTTTAACAGATGCCTGACAGCAAGGTCAGATGTTCTTCTCAACTTCGGGTTGAGCTGGCCTTTGTGTTCGATGCCTATTTGTTTAACAGATTCCTGACTGCGAGGTCAGATATTCTAATGACCCTTTGTGTTGAGTCGGCCTTCCGGTTTGATGCCTGTTTGATTAACAGATGTCTGACGGCAAGGTGAAATGTTCCTCTCAACTTCGTGTTGAGTCGGCCTTAGGGTTCAATGCCTGATTGTTTAACAGATGCCTGACGGCGAGGTCACATGTTGCTCTCAACTTCGTGTTGAGCGGGACTTCGTGTTCGATGCCTATATGTTTAACAGATGCCTGACGGCGAGGTCAGATATTCCTATGAACTTCGTGTTGAGCCGGCTTTCGGGTTTGATGCCTGTTTGTTTATCATATGCTTGACGGCGAGGTCAGATGTTCCAATCAACTTCGTGTTGAGCCGGCCTTCGGGTTCAATGCCTGTTTGTTTCACAGATGCCTGACGGCAAGGTCAGATGTTGCTCTCGAGTTCGTGTTGAGCGGGACTTCGTGTTCGATGCCTATATGTTTAACAGATGCCTGACAGCAAGGTCAGATATTCCTATGAACTTCGTGTTGAGCCGACTCTCGGGTTTGATGCCTGTTTGTTTAACAGATGCCTGACAGCGAGGTCAGATGTTCTTCTCAACTTCGGTTTGAGCTGCCCTTCGGGTTCGATGCCTGTTTGTTTATCAGATGTCTGACGGCGAGGTCAAATGTTCCTCTCAACTTCGTGTTTAGCCAGCCTTTGGGTTTGATGCATGCGTGTTTAACAGATTCCTGATGGCGAGGTCTAATATTCTTATCAACTTCTAGTTGAGCTGCCCTTCGGGTTCGATGCCTGTTTGTTTAGTAGATGCCTCTTGGCGAGGTCAAATGTTCCTCTCAACTTCGTGTTGAGTCGGCCTTCGGGTTCGATGCATGTCTGTTTAACTGATGCCTGACGTCGAGGTCAGACGTTCTTCTCAACATCGTGCTGAGCCGGCCTCCTGGTTCGTTTCCTGTTTTCTTAACAAATGCCTTACGAAGAGATCAGATGTACTTCTCAACTTCGTGTTGAGATGGCCTTCGAGTGCGATGCCTGTTTGTTTAACAGATGGTTGACGGAGAGGTCAGATTTTCTTCTCAACTTCGGGTTTAGCCGGTCGTCGGGTTCGATGCCTGTTTGTTTAACAGATCCCTAACGGCAAGGTCAGATATTCCTATGAACTTCATGTTGAGCGGGACTTCGTGTTCGATGCCTAATTGTTTAATAGATGCCTGACGGCGAGGTCAGATATTCCTATGAACTTCGTGTTGAGCCGGCCTTTGGGTTCGATGCCTGTTTGTTTAATAGATGCCTGACAGCGAGGTCAGATGTTCTTCTCAACTTCGGGTTGAGCCGCCCTTCGGGTTCGATGCCTGTTTGTTTAAATGATGTCTGACGACGAGGTCAAATGTTCCTCTCAACTACGTGTTGATCCGACCTTCGGGTTCGATGCCTGTTTGTTTAATAGATACTTGACGGTGAGGTCAGATGTTCTTCTCAACTTCAGGTTGAGCCGGCCTTCGTGCTTGATGCCTGTTTGTTTAATAGATGCCTGACGGCGAGGGCAGATGTTCTTCTCAACTTTTGGTTGTGCTGGCCTTCGGGTTAGATGCCTGTTTGTTTATCATATGCTTGACGGCGAGGTCAGATGTTCCACTCAACTTCGTGTTGAGCCGGCCTTCGGGTTTAATGCCTGTTTGTTTCACAGATGCCTGACGGCAAGGTCAGATGTTGCTCTCGAGTTCGTGTTGAGCGGGACTTCATGTTCGATGACTATTTGTTTAATAGATGGCTGACACCGAGGTCAGATATTCCTATGAACTTCGTGTTCAGCCGCCCTTCGTGTTCGATGCCTGTTTGTTTAACAGGTCCGTGACAGCGAGGTCAGATATTCCTATGAACTTCGTGTTGAGCCGGCATTCGGGTTCAATGCCTGTTTGTTTAACAGATGCCTGATAGCGAGGTTAGATGTTCTTCTACACTTCGTGTTGAGCCGACCATCAAATTAGATGCCTGTTTGTTTAACAGATGCCTGACAGCAAGGTCAGATGTTCTTCTCAACTTCGGGTTGAGCTGGCCTTTGTGTTCGATGCCTATTTGTTTAACAGATCCCTGACTGCGAGGTCAGATATTCTAATGACCCTCGTGTTGAGTTGGCATTCGGGTTTGATGCCTGTTTGATTAACAGATGTCTGACGGCAAGGTGAAATGTTCCTCTCAACTTCGTGTTGAGTCGGCCTTAGGGTTCAATGCCTGATTGTTTAACAGATGCCTGACGGCGAGGTCAGATGTTACTCTCAACTTCGTGTTGAGCGGGACTTCGTGTTCGATGCCTATATGTTTAACAGATGCCTGACGGCGAGGTCAGATATTCCTATGAACTTCGTGTTGAGCCGGCTTTCGGGTTTGATGCCTGTTTGTTTAACAGATGCCTGACAGCGAGGTCAAATGTTCTTCTCAACTTCGGTTTGAGCTGCCCTTCGGGTTCGATGCCTGTTTGTTTATCAGATGTCTGATGGCGAGGTCAAATGTTCCTCTCAACTTCGTGTTTAGCCGGCCTTCGGGTTCGCTGCCTGTTTGTTTAACAGGTCCGTGACGGCGAGGTCAGATATTCCTATGAACTTCGTGTTGAGCCGGCATTCGGGTTCGATGCCTGTTTGTTTAACAGATGCCTGACAGCAAGGTCAGATGTTCTTCTCAACTTCGGGTTGAGCTGGCCTTCGTGTTCGATGCCTAATTGTTTAACAGATCCCTGACTGCGAGGTCAGATATTCTAATGACCTTAGTGTTGAGTCGGCCTTCGGGTTTGATGCCTGTTTGATTAACAGAGGTCTGACGGCAAGGTGAAATGTTCCTCTCAACTTCGTGTTGAGCCGGCCTTAGGGTTCGATGCCTGTTTGTTTAACAGATGCCTGACAGCGAGGTCTAATATTCTTATCAACTTCTAGTTGAGCCGCCCTTCGTGTTCGGTGCCTATATGTTTAACAGATGCCTGACGGCGAGTTCAGATATTCCTATGAACTTCGTGTTGAGCCGGCTTTCGGGTTTGATGCCTGTTTGTTTATCATATGCATGACGGCGAGGTCAGATGTTCCAATCAACTTCGTGTTGAGCCGGCCTTCGGGTTCAATGCCTGTTTGTTTCACAGATGCCTGATGGCAAGGTCAGATGTTGCTCTCGAGTTCTTGTTGAGCGGGACTTCGTGTTCGATGCCTATATGTTTAACAGATGCCTGACAGCAAGGTCAGATATTCCTATGAACTTCGTGTTGAGCCGACTCTCGGGTTTGATGCCTGTTTGTTTAACAGATGCCTGACAGCGAGGTCAGATGTTCTTCTCAACTTCGGTTTGAGCTTCCCTTCGGGTTCGATGCCTGTTTGTTTATCAGATGTCTGACAGCGAGGTCAAATGTTCCTCTCAACTTCTTGTTTAGCCGGCCTTTGGGTTCGATGCCTGCGTGTTTAACAGATTCCTGATGGCGAGGTCTAATATTCTTATCAAATTCTAGTTGAGCCGCCCTTCGGGTTCGATGCCTGTTTTTTTAGTAGATGCCTCTTGGCGAGGTCAAATGTTCCTCTCAACTTCGTGTTGAGCCGGCCTTCGGGTTCGATGCATGTCTGTTTAACTGATGCCTGACATCGAGGTCAGATGTTCTTCTCAACATCGTGTTGAGCCGGCCTCCGGGTTCGTTGCCTGTTTTCTTAACAGATGCCTGACGGAGAGATCAGATGTACTTCTCAACTTCGTGTTGAGATGGCCTTCGAGTGCGATGCCTGTTTGTTTAACAGATGGTTGACGGAGAGGTCAGATGTTCTTCTCAACTTCGGGTTTAGCCGGTCGTCGGGTTCGATGCCTGTTTGTTTAACAGATCCCTAACGGCAAGGTCAGATATTCCTATGAACTTCATGTTGAGCGGTACTTCGTGTTCGATGCCTAATTGTTTAATAGATGCCTAACAACGAGGTCAGATGTTCTTCTCAATTTCGGGTTGAGCCGGCCTTCGGGTTCGATGCCGGTTTGTTTAACAGATGCCTGACAGCGAGGTCAGATGTTCTTCTCAACTTCGGGTTGAGCCGCCCTTCGGGTTCGATGCCTGTTTGTTTAACAGATACCTGACGGTGAGGTCAGATGTTCTTCTCAACTTCAGGTTGAGCCGGCCTTCGTGCTCGATGCCTGTTTGTTTAATAGATGCCTGACGGCGAGGGCAGATGTTCTTCTCAACTTTTGGTTGTGCTGGCCTTCGGGTTAGATGCCTGTTTGTTTATCATATGCTTGACGGCGAGGTCAGATGTTCCACTCAACTTCGTGTTGAGCCGGCCTTCGGGTTTAATGCCTGTTTGTTTCACAGATGCCTGACGGCAAGGTCAGACGTTGCTCTCGAGTTCGTGTTGAGCGGGACTTCATGTTCGATGACTATTTGTTTAAAAGATGGCTGACACCGAGGTCAGATATTCCTATGAACTTCGTGTTCAGCCGGCCTTCGTGTTCGATGCCTGTTTGTTTAACAGGTCCGTGACGGCGATGTCAGATATTCCTATGAACTTCGTGTTGAGCCGGCATTCGGGTTCAATGACTGTTTGTTTAACAGATGCCTGATAGCGAGGTTAGATGTTCTTCTACACTTCGTGTTGAGCCGACCATCAAATTAGATGCCTGTTTGTTTAACAGATGCCTCACAACAATGTCAAATTTTCTTCTCAACTTCGGGTTGAGCTGGCCTTCGTGTTCGATGCCTATTTGTTTAACAGATCCCTGACTGCGAGGTCAGATATTCTAATGACCTTTGTGTTGAGTCGGCCTTCGGGTTTGATGCCTGTTTGATTAACAGATGTCTGACGGCAAGGTGAAATGTTCCTCCCAACTTCGTGTTGTGCCGGCCTTAGGGTTCAATGCCTGTTTGTTTAACAGATGCTTGACAGTGAGGTCGGATGTTGCTCTCAACTTCGTGTTGAGCGGGACTTCGTGTTCGATGCCTATATGTTTAACAGATGCCTGACGGCGAGGTCAGATATTCCTATGAACTTCGTGTTGAGCCGGCTTTCGGGTTTGATGCCTGTTTGTTTAACAGATGCCTGACAGCGAGGTCAAATGTTCTTCTCAACTTCGGTTTGAGATGCCCTTCGGGTTCGATGCCTGTTTGTTTATCAAATGTCTGACGGCGAGGTCAAATGTTCCTCTCAACTTCGTGTTTAGCCGGCCTTCGGGTTTGCTGCCTGTGTGTTTAACAGATTCCTGATGGCGAGGTGTAATATTCTTATCAACTTCTAGTTGAGCCGCCCTTCGGGTTCGATGCATGTTTGTTTAGTAGATGCCTCTTGGCGAGGTCAAATGTTCCTCTCAACTTCGTGTCGAGCCGGCCTTCGGGTTCGATGGATGTCTGTTTAACTGATGCCTGACGTCGAGGTCAGATGTTCTTCTCAACATCGTTTTGAGCCGGCCTCTGGGTTCGATGCCTGCGTGTTTAACAGATTCCTGATGGCGAGGTCTAATATTCTTATCAACTTCTATTTGAGCCGCCCTTCGGGTTCGATGCCTGTTCGTTTAGTAGATGCCTCTTGGCGAGGTCAAATGTTCCTCTCAACTTCGTGTTAAGCCGGCCTTCGGGTTCGATGCATGTCTGTTTAATTGATGCCTGACGCCGAGGTCAAATGTTCTTCTCAACTTTTGGTTGTGCTGGCCTTCGGGTTCGATGCCTGTTTGTTTATCATATGCTTGACGGTGAGTTTAGATGCTCCACTCAACTTCGTGTTCAGCCGGCCTTCGGGTTTAATGCCTGTTTGTTTCGCAGATGCCTGACGGTAAGGTCAGATGTTGCTCTCGAGTTAGTGTTGAGCGGGACTTCGTGTTCGATGACTATTTGTTTAATAGATGGCTGACACCGAGGTCAGATATTCCTATGAACTTCGTGTTCATCCGGCCTTCGTGTTCGATGCCTGTTTGTTTAACAGGTCCGTAACAGCGAGGTCAGATATTCCTATGAACTTCGTGTTGAGCCGACATTCGGGTTCGATGCCTGTTTGTTTAACAGATGCCTGACAGCAAGGTCAGATGTTCTTCTCAACTTCGGGTTGAGCTGGCCTTCGTGTTCGATGCCTAATTGTTTAACAGATCCCTGACTGCGAGGTCAGATATTCTAATGACCTTAGTGTTGAGTCGGCCTTCGGGTTTGATGCCTGTTTGATTAACAGATGTCTGACGGCAAGGTGAAATGTTCCTCTCAACTTCGTGTTGAGCCGGCCTTAGGGTTCGATGTCTGTTTGTTTAACAGATGCCTGAGGGCGAGGTCTAGTATTCTTATCAACTTCTAGTTGAGCCGCCCTTCGTGTTCGGTGCCTATATGTTTAACAGATGCCTGGCGACGAGTTCAGATATTCCTATGAACTTCGTGTTGAGCCGGCTTTCGGGTTTGATGCCTGTTTGTTTATCATATGCTTGACGGCGAGGTCAGATGTTCCAATCAACTTCGTGTTGAGCCGGCCTTCGGGTTCAATGCCTGTTTGTTTCATAGATGTTAGATGGCGAGGTCAGATGTTCCTCTCAACTTGGTGTTGTGTTGGCCTTCGGGTTCGATGCTTGTTTGTTTAACAGATGCCTGACGCCGACGTCAGATGTTCTTCTCAACTTCGGGTTGAGCCGCCCTTCGGGTTCGATCCCTGTTTGTTTAACAGATGATGACGGCGAGGTGAAATGTTCCTCTCAATTTCGGGTTGGATGCCTGTTTGTTTAACAGATACCTGACAGCGAGGTCAGATGTTCCTCTCAACTTCATGTTGAGCCGGCCTTCGGGTTTGATGCCTGTTTGTTTAACAGATGCCTGACGGCGAGGTCAGATGTTGCTCTTCAGTTCGTTTTGAGCGGGACTTCGTGTTCGATGCCTGTTTGTCTAACAGATTCCTGATGGCAAGGTCAAATGTTCCTCTCAATTTCATGTTGAGCCGGCCTTCGGGTTCGATGCCTGTTTGTTTAACGGTTGCCTGACAGCAAGGTTCGATGTCTAATTGATCCGCCTTTCAGGTTCGATGACTGTTTGTTTAGTAGATACCTCAGAGCGAGGACAAACGTTCCTTTCAACTTCATGTTGAGCCATCCTTCGGGTTCGATTCCTGTTTGTTTAACAGTTACCTGGCGGCGAGGTCCGATGTTCCTCTCAACTTCAGGTTGAGCCGAACATCGGGTTTGATGCCTGTTTGTTTAACAAATGTTTGACGGCAAAGTCAGATGTTCTTCTCAACTTCGTGTTGAACCGGCCTTCGGGTTCGATGCTTCTTTGTTTAACACATGCCTAACGGCGAGATCAGATGTACTTCTCAACTTTTTGTTGAGCCGACCTTCGGGTTCGACGCCTGTTTGTTAAACAGATGCCTAACAACGAGGTCAATTGTTCCTCTAAACTTTGTGTTGAGTCGGCCTTCGGGTTCGATGCCTGTTTGTTTAACAGATGCCTGACGGCGAGGTCAGGTGTTCTTCTCAACTTCAGGTTGAACCGGCCTTCGGGTTCGATGCCAGTTTGTTTAACAGATACTTGACGGTAAGGTCAGATGTTCTTCTCAATTTTTGGTTGAGTTGGCCTTCGAGTTCGATGCCTGTTTGTTTAACATATAATTGACGGCGTGGTCAGATGTTCCACTCAACTTCGTGTTGAGTCGGCCTTCGGGTTCGATGCCTGTTTGTTTAACAGATGCCTGATGGTGAGGTCAGATGTTGCTCTCAAGTTTGTGTTGAGCGGGACTTCATGTTCGATGCCTATTTGTTTAACAGGTGCCTGACTGCGAGGTCAGATATTCCTATGAACATCGCGTTGAGCAGGCTTTCGGGTTCGATGCCTGTTGGTTTAACAGATGCCTGACAGCGAGGTCAGATGTTCTTCTCAACTTCGGGTTCGATGCCTGCTTATTTAACAGATGTCTGACGGCGAGGTCAAATGTTCCTCTCAACTTCGTGTTTATCCGGCCTTCAGGTTCGCTGCCTGTGTGTTTAACAGCTTCCTGATGGCGATGTCTAATATTCTTATCAACTTCTGGTTGAGCCGCCCTTTGGGTTCGATGCATGTTTGTTTAGTAGATGCCTCACGACGAGGTCAAATGTTCCTCTCAACTTCGTTTTGAGCCGGCCTTCGGGTTCGATGCATGTTTGTTTAACAGATGCCTGACGGCAAGGTCAGATGTTCTTCTCAACTTCGGGTTGAGCCGGCATTCGAATTCGATGCCTGTTTGTTTAACAGATGCCTGACGGCAAGGTCAAATGTTCCTCTCAACTTCGTGTTGAGCCGGCCTTCAGGTTCGATGCCTGTTTGTTTAACAGATGCCTGACGGCGAGGGCCAATGTTCCTCTCAACTTCGTGTTAAGTCGGCTTTCGAGTTTGATGCTTGTTTGTTTAACAGATGGATAACGGTGAGGTCTGATGTACTTCTCAACTTCGTGTTCAGCCTGCCTTCGGGTTCGGTGCCTGTTTGTTTAACAGATGCCTAACAGCGAGGTCAAATGTTCCACTAAACATCCTGTTGAGCCGGCCTTCGGGTTCGATGCCTATTTATTTAACAGATACCTGACGGTGAGGTCAGATGCTCTTCTCAACTTCGGGTTGAGCCGACCTTAGGGTTCGATGCCTGTTTGTTTAACAGATGCGCAATGGCGAGTTCAAATGTTCTTCTCAACTTTTGGTTGAGCCGGCCTTCGAGTTCGATGCCTGTTTGTTTAACATATGATTGACGGCAAGGTCTGATGTTCCACTCAACTTCGTGTTGAGCCGGCCTTTGGGTTCGATGTATGTTTGTATAACAGATGGCTGACGGTAAGGTCAGATGTTTCTCTCAAGTTCGTGTTGAGCGGGACTTCGTGTTCGATGCCTATTTGTTTAACAGATGCCTGACAGCGAGGTCAGATATTCCTATGAACTTCGTGTTGAGCAGGCTTTAGGGTTCGATGCCTGTTTGTTTAACAGATGCCTGACAGCGAGGTCAGATGTTCTTTTCAACTTCGGGATCGATGCCTGCTTGTTTAACAGATTTCTGACGGCGAGGTCAAATGTTCCTCTCCACTTCGTGTTTATCCGGCCTTCAGGTTCGCTGCCTGTGTGTTTAAACGCTTCCTGATGGCGATGTCTAATATTCTTATCAACTTCTGGTTGAGCCGCCCTTTGGGTTCGATGCATGTTTGTTTAGTAGATGCCTCACGACGAGTTCAAATGTTCCTCTAAACTTCGTGTTGAGCCGGCCTTCGGGTTTGATGCATGTTTGTTTAACAGATGTCTGACGGCGAGGTCAGATGTTCTTCTCAACTTCGGGTTGAGCCGGCCTTCGGATTCGATGCCTGTTTGTTTAACAGATGCCTGACGGCAAGGTCAAATGTTCCTCTCAACTTCGTGTTGAGCCGGCCTTCAGGTTCGATGCCTGTTTGTTTAAGAGATGCCTGACGGCGAGGTCCAATGTTCCTCTCAACTTCGTGTTGAGCCGGCTTTCGAGTTTGATGCTTGTTTGTTTAACAGATGGATAACGGCGAGGTCTGATGTACTTCTCAACTTCGTGTCGAGCCTGCCTTCGGGTTTGGAGCCTGTTTGTTTAACAGATGCCTAACGGCGAAGTCAAATGTTCCACTAAACGTCGTGTTGAGCCGGCCTTCGGGTTTGATTCCTATTTATTTAACAGATACTTGATGGTGAGGTCAGATGTTCTTCTCAACTTCAGGTTGAGCCGACCTTCGGGTTCGATGCCTGTTTGTTTAACAGATGCGCAATGGCGAGGTCAAATGTTCTTCTCAACTTTTGGTTGAGCCGGCCTTCGAGTTTGATGCTTGTTTGTTTAACATATGATTGACGGCGAGGTCTGATGTTCCACTCAGCTTCGTGTTGAGCCGGCCTTTGGCTTCGATGTATGTTTGTATAACAGATGGCTGACGGTGAGGTCATATGTTTCTCTCAAGTTCGTGTTGAGCGGGACTTCGTGTTCGATGCCTATTTGTTTAACAGATGCCTGACAGCGAGGTCAAATATTCTTATGAACTTCGTGTTGAGCCGGCTTTCAGGTTTGATGCCTATTTGTTTAACAGATGCCTGATAACAAGGTTAAATGTTCTTCTCAACTTCGGGTTGAGCTGCCCTTCAGGTTCGATGCCTGTTTGTTTAACAAATGTCTGACGGCGAGGTCAAATGTTCCTCTCAACTTCGTGTTTATCCGGCCTTCGGGTTCGCTGCCTGTGTGTTTAACAACTTCCTGATGGCGAGGTCTAATATTCTTATCAACTTCTGGTTGAGCTGCCCTTCGGGTTCGATGCATGTTTGTTTAGTAGATGCCTCACGACGAGGTCAAATGTTCCTCTCAACTTCATGTTGAGCCGGCCTTCGCGTTTGATGCATGCTTGTTTAATAGATGCCTAACGGCGAGGTCAGATGTTTTTCTCAACTTCGGGTTGAACCGGCCTTCGGATTCGATGCCTGTTTGTTTAACAGATGCCTGACAGCGAGGTCAGATGTTCTTCTCAACTTCGGGTTCGATGCCTGCTTGTTTAACAGATTTCTGGCGGCGAGGTCAAATGTTCCTCTCAACTTCGTGTTTATCTGGCCTTCAGGTTCGCTGCCTGTGTGTTTAACAGCTTCCTGATGGCGATGTCTAATATTCTTATCAACTTCTGGTTGAGCCGCCCTTTAGGTTCGATGCATGTTTGTTTAGTAGATGCCTCACGACGAGGTCAAATGTTCCTCTAAACTTCGTGTTGAGCCGGCCTTCGGGTTTGATGCATGTTTGTTTAACAGATGTCTGACGGCGAGGTCAGATGTTCTTCTCAACTTCGGGTTGAGCCGGCCTTCGGATTCGATGCCTGTTTGTTTAACAAATGCCTGACGGCAAGGTCAAATGTTCCTCTCAACTTCGTGTTGAGCCGGCCTTCAGGTTCGATGCCTGTTTGTTTAAGAGATGTCTGACGGCGAGGTCCAATGTTCCTCTCAACTTCGTGTTGAGCCGGCTTTCGAGTTTGATGCTTGTTTGTTTAACAGATGGATAACGGCGAGGTCTGATGTACTTCTCAACTTCGTGTCGAGCCTGCCTTCGGGTTCGGTGCCTGTTTGTTTAACAGATGCCTAACGGCGAGGTCAAATGTTCCACTAAACGTCGTGTTGAGCCGGCCTTCGGGTTTGATTCCTATTTATTTAACAGATACTTGACGGTGAGGTCAGATGTTCTTCTCAACTTCAGGTTGAGCCGACCTTCGGGTTTGATGCTTGTTTGTTTAACAGATGCACAATGGCGAGGTCAAATGTTCTTCTCAACTTTTGGTTTAGCCGACCTTCGAGTTCGATGCTTGTTTGTTTAACATATGATTGACGACGAGGTCTGATGTTCCACTCAACTTCGTGTTGAGCCGGCCTTTGGCTTCGATGTATGTGTGTATAACAGATGGCTGACGGTGAGGTCAGATGTTTCTCTCAAGTTCGTGTTGAGCGGGACTTCGTGTTCGATGCCTATTTGTTTAACAGATGCCTGACAGCAAGGTCAGATATTCCTATGAACTTCGTGTTGAGCCGGCTTTCAGGTTTGATGCCTGTTTGTTTAACAGATGCCTGACAACGAGGTCAGATGTTCTTCTCAACTTCGGGTTGAGCTGCCCTTTGGGTTCGATGCCTGTTTGTTTAACAAATGTCTGACGGCGAGGTCAAATGTTCCTCTCAACTTCGTGTTTATCCGGCCTTCGGGTTCGCTGCCTGTGTGTTTAACAGCTTCCTGATGGCGAGGTCTAATATTCTTATCAACTTCTGGTTGAGCCGCCCTTCGGGTTCGATGCATGTTTGTTTAGTAGATGCCTCACGGCAAGGTCAAATGTTCCTCTCAACTTCATGTTGAGCCGGCCTTCGGGTTCGATGCATGCTTGTTTAATAGATGCCTGACGGCGAGGTCAGATGTTTTTCTCAACTTTGGGTTGAGCCGGCCTTCGGATTCAATGCCTGTTTATTTAACAGATGCCTGACAGCAAGGTCAGATGTTCTTCTCAACTTCGGGTTCGATGCCTACTTGTTTAACAGATTTCTGACGGCGAGGTCAAATGTTCCTCTCAACTTCGTGTTTATCCGGCCTTCAGGTTCGCTGCCTGTGTGTTTAACAGCTTCCTGATGGCGATGTCTAATATTCTTATCAACTTCTGGTTGAGCCTCCCTTTGGGTTCGATGCATGTTTGTTTAGTAGATGCCTCACGACGAGGTCAAATGTTCCTATAAACTTCGTGTTGAGCCGGCCTTCGGGTTTGATGCATGTTTGTTTAACAGATGCCTGACGACTAGGTCAGATGTTCTTCTCAACCTCGGGTTGAGCCGGCCTTCGGATTCGATGCCTGTTTGTTTAACAGATGCCTGACGGCAAGGTCAAATGTTCCTCTCAACTTCGTGTTGAGCCGGCCTTCAGGTTCGATCCCTGTTTGTTTAAGAGATGCCTGACGGCGAGGTCCAATGTTCCTCTCAACATCGTGTTGAGCCGGCTTTCGAGTACGATGCTTGTTTGTTTAACAGATGGATAACGGCGAGGTCTGATGTACTTCTCAACTTCGTGTCGAGCCTGCCTTCGGGTTCGGTGCCTGTTTGTTTAATAGATGCCTAACGGCGAGGTCAAATGTTCCACTAAACATCGTGTTGAGCCGGCCTTCGGGTTCGATGCCTATTTATTTAATAGATACCTGACGGTGAGGTCAGATGTTCTTCTCAACTTCGGGTTGAGCCGACCTTCGGGGTTCGATGCCTGTTTGTTTAATAGATGCGCAATGGCGAGGTCAAATGTTATTCTCAACTTTTGGTTGAGCCGGCCTTCGAGTTCAATGGCTGTTTGTTTAACATATGATTGACGGCGAGGTCTGATGTTCCACTCAACTTCGTGTTGAGCCGGACTTTGGGTTCGATGTATGTTTGTATAACAGATGGCTGACGGTGAGGTCAGATGTTTCTCTCAAGTTCGTGTTGAGCGGGACTTCGTGTTTGATGCCTATTTGTTTAACAGATGCCTGATAGTGAGGTCAGATATTCCTATGAACTTCGTGTTGAGCCGGCTTTCAGGTTTGATGCCTGTTTGTTTAATAGATGCCTGACGGCGAGGTCAGATGTTTTTCTCAACTTCGGGTTGAGCCGGCCTTCGGATTCGATGCCTGTTTGTTTAACAGATGCCTGACAGCAAGGTCAGATGTTCTTCTCAACTTCGAGTTCGATGCCTGCTTGTTTAACAGATTTCTGACGGCGAGGTCAAATGTTCCTCTCAACTTCGTGTTTATCTGGCCTTCAGGTTCGCTGCCTGTGTGTTTAACAGCTTCCTGATGGCGATGTCTAATATTCTTATCAACTTCTGGTTGAGCCGCCCTTTGGGTTCGATGCATGTTTGTTTAGTAGATGCCTCACGACGAGGTCAAATGTTCCTCTAAACTTCGTGTTGAGCCGGCCTTCGGGTTTGATGCATGTTTGTTTAACAGATGTCTGACGGCGAGGTCAGATGTTCTTCTCAACTTCGGGTTGAGCCGGCCTTCGGATTTGATGCCTGTTTGTTTAACAGATGCCTCACGGCAAGGTCAAATGTTCCTCTCAACTTCGTGTTGAGCCGGCCTTCAGGTTCGATGCCTGTTTGTTTAAGAGATGCCTGACGGCGAGGTCCAATGTTCCTCTCAACTTCGTGTTGAGCCGACCTTCGGGTTCGATGCCTGTTTGTTTAACAGATGCGCAATGGCGAGGTCAAATGTTCTTCTCAACTTTTGGTTGACCCGGCCTTCGAGTTCAATGGCTGTTTGTTTAACATATGATTGACGGCGAGGTCTGATGTTCCACTCAACTTCGTGTTGAGGCGGCCTTTGGGTTCGATGTATGTTTGTATAACAGATGGCTGACAGTGAGGTCAGATGTTTCTCTCAAGTTCGTGTTGAGCGGGACTTCGTGTTTGATGCCTATTTGTTTAACAGATGCCTGATAGCGAGGTCAGATATTCCTATGAACTTCGTGTTGAGCCGGCTTTTGGGTTTGATGCCTGTTTGTTTAACAGATTCCTGACAGCGAGGTCAGATGTTCTTCTCAACTTTGGGTTGAGCTGCCCTTCGGGTTCGATGCCTGTTTGTTTAACAAATGTCTGACGGCGAGGTCAAATGTTCCTCTCAACTTCGTGTTTATCCGGCCTTCGGGTTCTCTGCCTGTATGTTTAACAGATTCCTGATGGCGAGGTCTAATATTCTTATCAACTTCTGGTTGAGCCGCGCTTCTTGTTCGATGCATGCTTGTTTAGTAGATGCCTCACGGCGAGGTCAAATGTTCTGTCAACTTCGTGTTTAGCCGGCGTTCGGGTTCGATGCATGTTTGTTTAACAGATGCCTGACAGCGAGGTCATATGTTCTTCTCAACTTCGGGTTGAGCCGGCCTTCGGGTTCGATGCATGTTTGTTTAACAGATGCCTGATGGCAAGGTCAAATGTTCCTCCCAACTTCGTGTTGAGCCGACCTTCAGGTTCGATGCCTGTTTGTTTAACAGATGCCTGATGGCGAGGTCCAATGTTCCGCTCAACTTCATGTTGATCCGGCCTTTAAGTTCGATACTTGTTTGTTTAACATATGCCTAACAGCGAGGTCTGATGTACTTCTCAACTTCGTGTTGAGCCTGCTGTTGCACCCTAAAATTTGCCCAACATTTCTTTACCTAGATTGTGTTTCATTTCATTCGCATTGGCATTATCATTTGCATTTCATTGACATGTATGCAGGAGATTAAGAGGTATGATTACCAATCAAGAGATATACAAGATTGTGAGGCTAGCTAACAAGGTTATTCAAGTGTTCAAGGGTTGATATCCTTGTCAAAAAAGTTGAAAGAGCCTCAGAGAGAGTGGTTGAAACCAAGTGTGTATGTCTCCTAACTTGAGAGTTGTGGGAAGCCATCAGATGATTCTAAGGTCATGGAGATGGACTTGAGGTCTTGAGAGAGCTCATGTGAAGTGTTGAAGATCACTTTGAGGCCTAGACAGGTCATTGTGCAAGATTAAGAAGACTCAACCATGAGTGGTGCAATTAGGGATTGACTGGCTCAACCCTAAGTCAATTGATGATTTGAAGGAGGTTGAGACCTAATTCAAGAGCCATGTGATCATGGATTGATACATTGAGATGTTATAAGGATGATTCCAAGGTTAACTCATCATGATTGAGGAGTTTGAGAAGTTTCAGGCTAGGGTTTCTAAGACTTGACAGTGTAAAATCCCCTAGTTTGACCCCTATCTTCAAGGCAATTTAGCTCAAGATGTGATTGTCATCTCATCTTACCCCCGACATGATTATTGTAGAGCATTATATTAGATTTAATTTGAGTGCTAGAAGTCCTTGATAGGATTTGTAGAACTCAAGTTATGGCTTTGACAAGTTACAAGTCATCTGAGGAATGTGAATTTGGAGCTTGAAAGTTACCCAACTTGCATGAAACTTTTTCCCTAGAAGGATGATTCCTATGAACTTTTGGTCAACATGAATGTTGTTCCTTATTCTCTTAGCTTTCTATAGAGTACTAGAAGTCCTTGATAGGATTTGTAGAACTCAAGTTATGGCTTTGACAAGTCAAGGGTATTTTGGACATTTGGTGATTATAGGTCATTTGTGATCATAGGCTATTTTCACCAACTTAGAGGCTTCAAATGAAATTTTTTTCAACTAGAAAGTTGCTCAAAATGGCGTTTTAACCTTGACCAGGCATCAAGGAGGAATTGAAATGGCTCAAGGAGAGACTTGGTTCAAGAAATTTTGGAAAAAGGAAGAATTAAAAGGATTTAATGGTCAAAAATTCAAATAATTCATTTGGTGACCAAATGAGACAAACTTATAGGTCATTTTGATTGTAAAATACATTTTAAAGACAATGGCAATGTTGGTTTTTTTCATTTGAGGCCCAATTCAAAGGTTTGCATTTGGTAGCTTATGACGTAAGTTACATATGCCAAACTATGCACAAGATCAAAACCAGGGTTCCAATCCATCCCAACACATTCAAAATGTCATTTGAGGAGAATTTGGGTGAGAATGAGGGGCTGCAACAAGCCAAAGCAGAACTGTCATGGATGAGCATGAGATGAAAAATTCAAGAGCAAGATATATTGGATATCTCATATAGATGGTTCTAGGAACTTCTAGATCATTCCTACTGGTTCTATATAAGCTTTAGAACTGGATCAAGGCCAAGGTTGGTGGAAATTGAGAGAGAATAGAGAGATTGCAAACTGAATTTTCTTCTTGCAAATCAAATTCAGTTACACGGTTTTGATCCATTTCAGTCCAAATTCTTGCTTTCAACATCTTCCTCTTGAGTGTATGAGTGATTCCAGATAGGATTCAAGACAAGATCATAGCAAAATCGTGAGAGAGCACCTTGAGTTCATAGCTTGCAAGTCAAAATCAAATTCAACGATTCAGAGAGTTTCAATCCAATTTGTTGCATACAAAAGCTTCCTTTGGTGTTAGTGAAGGTATCTAGAGATTCTTGGAGGTTGATTTGAAGGTTTCAGTGCTCTGTGCATTCAAAATTTGCAGGTATGTAATTCTCATCGTGTAGCATGATCCATGTAGTTTGGCTAGGTTTTGATAGGTTAGAATCATTGAAGATCATTGCTGGAAGCTTTCTGGATAATTAATTTGAAGATTAGTGACAATTTAGGGATGATGCCATTTTCGGTTGAGATGGATATTTTTTGATCTTGGCGTTTTTAGCACGATTGGCTAGTATAGTTGGATTCCTGGTGAAATTTAGGACAAGATTCATGTAGAAATCGTGTGAAATGGTGGTCTGTAGAGGGAGTTAGGGTTGCTTGATGGTGACCGGAAAAGCCACCGGAGGTGACCTTCGCGCGCGCAGGTTGAGAAGCTTCAGAAATTTGAATTGAGGAAGACATAATCTAGGACGTCCATTTGTGTGGAAGAATTGACTTGGTCTGTGGATCCCAGGGCTCACATTGTGCCACATACCCCCTCCCCTTAAACGCGTCGTTTTGTTTAGTAGCTTGATGAGTTTCGCTGCGTGGACCAAAGGGTACGAGTTCGAACCATGGCGTGTGTATGTTTTTTTTCTCATTCTAATTGCTGAAGAAATGCAAATGGATCCAAGCGCCTGGGCCTATGAAGCACTTGCTCTTCACACCCCCTTTCTGGCCCAAACATTGAATTGAACTAGTTATTTTTGCTATTTGCCACGCTGATTTAATCAATTTCATTTTATTGTTTTATTTTTCATCATTTTACATAGCTTAGTAAATAATTCATAAAAAATTGAAGACTAACTCAATTAATTCCATTCTTTTTTCCATTGATTCATGATTGAATTTAGAATTTTGTAGATAAAAAATATTAATAATTCATGCATTTTTTATTTTATTTGCATTTGTTGAATATTAATTGATATTAAAATAACCATGGTTGATTCCTTGTTTTGATGAATTTGGTTTGATCATTTGGTGATGATTCTTGCCTTGATTTTTTGTGTGTAGCTAGCATAGATATGCATGCTTGCTTATTAATTTTCTCACATTTTTGTGAAGAAGTTTAGGGCTAGTTTTAAGTTGAAACTTTAGGTGCCCTAGTTTTAGGGTTTATGGTTAGTACCTTATGATTTAGGGTTTATTTCTAGGACTTGGTGGATGATTCAACCTATGAATTTGATATGGTAGATTCATTATTGAATTAGGGTCCCTTAGGAATTTTTGTAGGAATTTATAATGTAGTTTACTATTTTAGCTTGATTTTAGTTTAAGTGCTAACTTTAGATGATTCTAATGCACTAATCTGACTAGATTAACCCCTTAGGTTCCCTTAGAGTAAACTTGTGTTGTTTTTACCCTTGGTGGAAGATGAAGGCAAGTTGAGGATGCAATGGAGTGCTTGAAGAAGCTTGGATGTGAAGACCTCCCTTCTTTTGGTGTAGTATGGATTAGGTGTTGAGATTAGGGTTTGTAGGCAGAGCTTCTAGATAGATTCTCTTCTTTCATAAACATGGAAGGTGTTGATCACTTCCATTCTTCCCTATGATACAAGGTCCCCTTGTAAAGGCCTCATCCCTCCTTTGGTAGGATGTTTGGCTCTTTACAAGTTGGTAGAACCTTTGAGGGTCCCTTTCTCTGATGATAAGATGCTTAGTGGTTGTTGCACCCTAAAATTTGCTCAACCTTATTCACTTGGTTTATGTTTCCATGTCATTAGCATTTGCATATAGAGTCATGTACATAGACTAATCATCTGCATAGCATAAGCATGGCAAATCATACAACAGGGGGACCAATCATTATTCTCATCTCTAGAAGCCTATCAAGAGGTTATTATCCTAATTCAATCTCATTCAAGTCATCAGGAAAGAATTTGAAAGCAAAGAGTTCAGCAGATCAAGCCTTGAGTCCATCTCCTAGCTGAGGGTATCTGAGGGTCAACAAGAGGGTTGTGAGCTGTGAGTTGAAGGCATGGAGAGTATCTAGACATTATGAGAGACTTAGAAAGTCATTTAAAGAAGGAGACAAGTCATTTATGAAAGCACAAGAGCTATAGCTGAAGGCAGTCAACTAGGGTTTCATCTGGGTCAACCCTAGGTCAACCCTAGGTCAATTGACTGATTTAAGGGGCATTCAAGTCTAGTAGAGAGATGTGGGGTTCATCATTGGACATATAAAGAAGGATATGGAGATATGCCAAGAAGAATTCAAGAGAAATCAAGGAGAAGAGGAGTTTCTAAATTAGGGTTTCTGTGTAAAATCCCCTAGTTTAGGTCAAATTTCCAAGCAAGATAAGTCAAAATTCTAGTTTCAAATGGCTTCTTGGCCAACATAAAACTTGTAGAGGATCTCAAGACCTTTAATTTGAGTGGTGGAAGACATCAAGGAGATTTATAGAACTCAAGTTATGGTCCTTGCAAGTTACAGGTCATCTGAGGTATCTGAAATTTTGTCTGTGAAAGTGACTTGACTTCCAAGCTAGTTTTACCCCTCAAGGAGATTTCAAATGAATTTCTGGTCAACATAAGAGTTGTTCCTCATTGTCTTAGCTTTCTAGAATGGTATAGCATGCCCTTATATGATGTGTGGAACTCAACTTATGGTCTTGGCAAGCAAAGGGTATTTTGGTCATTTGTGAATTACAGGTCATTTTAACCTATGTCCAAAACTCATACAAGGAGGCCTCAAATGGAAAAACTTACAACATCAAACTTGCTCCAAATGACATTTTGAGTCTAGAAAGAAGGTCAAAAATTGTTGGAAAAGCTCATGACATGAAGTTGCATGATTGGTCAAATTTGAACTAAAATGGCTTATAACTTAAATAAAGTCAAAGTGAAAAATGGTTTGGGAGATTTATAAGTCCAAATGGAGACTTCCAATATATGATTTTGGGTCCAAAATACATTCTAAGAACAATGGTTCAAGTACATTTTTGAGCTTAGTGGAAAAAATCAAAGTTATGAATGGTTACTTGCATTTGAAGAAACATAACCAAAATGGATTCAATTTGGAATGCAAGGGAAGTTGCAAGATGGTTCTAGAAAGTTCATTTGAGCACTATATATTCATGAAATCAGAATTGAGCAAGGGTTGGATTCATTTTTTCACCAAAAATTTCCCAAATTCTCTCTATTCTTTCTCATTGCAATTCCATCCAAATTTCTCAAAATCTTCATCAATCATCACCAATATTGATTCTACCATATTCAATCATCATCATGGACTAAAGATCAACAAGGATTTGATTGAAATTGATCCATTTTCGAGCACTATAATCATCAACATCCAAATTGCAATTTCAAGTGGACAGCAAGATCCAAGGCAAGAGTCATCAAAGTTTTGCAAACAGAATCAAGCACTGAGATAGTTGATCAAGATCCAAGCATTAGAAGCCTCAGATCCACGAGTTCAACATCCATTTCCAAGCTTTTGCACCAGGTTCAATTTCTCTCCCATAGCTTGATATAGATAGATTTACATGGTTTTATTAGTTTAGATGTGATCTAGGTTGTTAGTAGAACGATTAGGATGATTTTGGTGCTGTTTAGTGATGATTGTTAGCAGGTGCTTGAAACTGTTAGGATGTAGAACTCATAGCATAGTACATTATAACCTTAGCTTGTTAGTTTAGAATGATCACCATTAAGTATAGAAGAGATTAGTATAGGATTGGTTGAGAATCTTGAGGATGAGTTGCAGAGTATTTTAATGGAACCAAGAATGTCATGCGCTCGGGTTGAGTGATTTGTTGAGTTTCAAAACAAGCTACCACCATAGTCTTGTAGAGGAAGAAAATTGGAGCGTTTTTCATGTTTATATCGTGTTGATCCATGGACTGTGGAGAGAGAACCGAGAGGTTAAAGTTGGTTCGTGCATGTGTATTCATGGAGGTAAACCCTAGTTCTCATGAACCAATGTAGAAGACATAATCCTGATCGTCCATTGCGTGTAGACCATTGACCAAAGAGCCTAGATCGTGTGGCTGGAATTCATACTGAAGATTGGAGGGAAGTTGAGCGCCCTAAACGCACCGTTTCATTTAATGAAACGGGCGGGCCTAAGTCCTTGCTTTTGCCACCCCCCAGTGTTGAGCCCATTGTGAATTGAACGTAAAAACCATACTGAATGCACCCCCTGCGTCCTTTTTTTCATTTTTATTATTGCTGACTTGTTCTGGGCTTAACCAAACTTGCTACGCGCACCCCACCACTGCCTGGCCCATCCTAAATGAACTGGAGCGAATTGCTATTAGTACCCCCTCCCTCTCATTTTAATTCAATTTAGTTTTTAATTCACTTTAATTTTTACCAACTTTAAAAAATCATATAAAATAGGAAATTAACTCTTTTTTAGTGGTTGTTTTTTCTATATTTTCTTGGTTCTGTCTAGAAAATTATAAAAAAACAAAAATTGCATTTTATTTTTATTTGACATTTTTCCCATATTTTATAAGTAAATGACATTTTGAATAGCTTCATTTCATGCATGATTTTATTAATTTTTGTTCTACTAGATGCTTTCATATTTTTTATTCATTCTTTTTAGGTTGCTTAGATGAGATATTGAACTTGTAGAAACAATTTAGTTCCCATTTTTAGAAATTAATTTTAGGTGCTTAATGTAGGCTTGAACAACATGAACAAATTAGGGTTTTTAGGTGATGACTTAAGAAGTTTGATTCTTTCCCTTAGGACTTAGGGTTTGACTAGATTAGTTATGGGACTATAGGGGCTATGGGTAGTTATTAGATCCCTTAGAGAAAAAGTCAGGACTCCCCTACTGCTATTAATAATCTGTATATATCTGATTGACTGGTGTGGTGTGCCCTCTGGGGATTATTGCTTGCTTGCTTGGGTATTGGGATTGTCTGGGGACTTGGGAGAGCTGAAGACTTGAGGAGATGAAGACCATTGGAGATTCAGAGATGAAAGGTCAACTGCCAGAGTTGGATAAGAGATTCTTGCTAGCAGCTGCTGAGGAGACTAGGGTTTAGGAGCTAGGCAGAGCTCTAGATTAGAAAGCTTGTTTCTCAAACATGGAATGCCTTGTCTGCATCCATCCTTTCTCTATGATTCAAAGTCTCTTTCAAATATCCACCTCCTTCCTTTGGAAGGATCAGTGAATATATTTGAAAGATAGAACTTTTGAGAGGAAACTTTCTGTTTAATGTTAACAGTTGATGAACCACCCTTGGTAGGTAATTAACTGTCTAACATTCATTCACTTCACTCTTGTGACTGATTCCTCATCCTGGAGGTTTGAGCTTGAAGAAAAGCCATTGCAGATAGAAGACTGATGATCAAAGCCTTTGCCTGAAGGTCATGAAGATGGAGATTGATGCTTGTTGAAGCCTGTAGCTGATTGGAGATTACTTGAAGCCAGATGTTGATTCAGAGCTGCTGATGTTGTTTCTTTTGCTGTTGTATTTTATTGCTGATGTATTGATTGGTTTTCTGGACTGTATTGTTTGCTGTTTACCCTGTTGGGTTGAGAGTGAATCCTGTTCACTTTTGCCTATTGTTTTCTAGGTTCGAGGTTGAGTGGGACTCCCTTGCCTCGCTTGTACTGTTGCATCCATGCATTTTACTGTTTTACTGTATATATCTGATATTGTTTCTGTTTCTGCCTATCCCTGAGGATCTCTGTTTCTCTCTGCGCAAGAGAGGAACATGATAGACACTAGGTCTTAACCCATGCATGATAACATTAGGATAGTTTGATTCCCTTCGCAACCGTAGGTTAGAGTTCTGTCTCTTCTTTCTCAAAACAAACAGAAAAACACATAAAGATTTCAAACACAATAAAAGACACTTCTTCCGTAAAAGAATGTGAACTCATCAAAGCGTCATCTTTGTCCGCTGGGACTGTTGATCAGAAAACCTTTTTCAGAAGGAATAAAATCAACCAAGACAAGCTTGTGTCATACGTGGCCCGAACTACGTTTGCTCTGATCTTTCATGCCGTGTGAAAGTACGTAGGCATAGGATGCGATATCCTAGCGAGCAACCTTCCCCTCCTTTCCCGTAGGTAGGCGAACTACGTTGACTCTGATTTCTTGTTCCAGGCGAGAATACGTAGGCATAAAGTGCGATACTTTGCCGAGTCATTTTTATTTTCATTTTATTTTCTTTTTAACCCTTGACCTATAGTTTAGATAGAATAACAATCCATACCCGAAAACAAGCGTGGATCCCGTCGAGTACGACGGACGTGAGGGGTGCTAATACCTTCCCCTTGCGTAACCGACTCCCGAATCCAGGTTTTGGTTGCGACGACCATACCTTTCCCATGTTGTGCGAGGTTTACTCTGAGCGTTTCCTTTCCCTCCCGTGGGATAAATAACGCACGGTGGCGACTCTTCTGTTCAGCCGGCGCCGATTTTCGCAGTAGCGATAGTGGTGACCTTTGGTCTTCACTCTGCTATCAATCATCCAAAATTTGCTCTTGTTAGATGAATCTTTCTCCCTTGCTAGAGGATGGAGTTCCTTGCTTGAAGAAGATTGAAGGCTAGAAGTTGCTACTTCCCTGTGTTTGAAGACTGCCCTTGGAGCTTAAGCTTGAAGATCAAGGAGAACAAGTTGACACTTTGTGAAGAAGATGAAATGGAAGTTGAATGAAGAAGCTGAAGCTTGAGGTTGGAAAGCAAGTTGATACTTATGAGTTCAATGTTTGGAATGCCTGAAGGAACAAGTTGATACTTGCAATTAGGATTGAAGCCTGAAGGTGGAGTCTACTTTTGAGCTGAGGTTTGAAGAAGAGGGACAAGTTGATACTTGTGAAGAAGCCAGTTGATGCTTGCTATTGAAGATGATAGTCTTGAAGAACAGTCACAGACTGTGGACTGAATTGCTGTCAGAAGATTGCTTTGCTGTGAGGCTGTGGAAGCTGTTGATTTGCTTACTTTCCTGTCTGTTTGCTTGCTGTGCAACTGTATTGGTGTGACTTGTTTGATTTGCTTGATGCATTAGAATAATTTCATGTTTAGACTGATTTAAGCTAGGAGCATGATTGCACTAGAGGTTGGGTTGCTCCCTCTGCTTGTATTTTTACTGTATGGCTTTGCTTGCTGGTATTCGGTAGAGCTCCGCTCCCTTGCCTATGTGGGTTTGTGCTTTGCTTGAGGGCATTTTATTTCATTTCTTCTGTATGATTGCAGTTATTATATTTTGCTTGATAGCATGTTATTTCCTCTGTATGATTACAGTTATTCATATCTGGCTTGAGGTCGAGATGAGCTTGTGAAGGCTGATGCCCCACACACATTTCCTCCCTCACTTGCATTGCATGCATTTTACAGATGTTTACTGTTTACTGTTTAAGCTGATGCTTTATCTGTTTCTGTTTATCATTAACATGATCCCCTAGGAATCTCACTTCCTTTGATAAGGAAGTGATGATAGAACTTTAGGTTGAAACCTATGCATGATAACTTCTAGGAGTTCCCTGTTTCAAGCCTCAACCATAGGATGAATCCTTGGCATGACAACATTAGGACTTCATAGTCTCCCCTTAGTTGAACCTGTTCGTTCTCTCTTCTCATCTCAAAACAAATTAAAATACAGTAATAAAAGTTAACTGACGTCGTACGTTACGAGCCTTAAGCTACCTGAGAAAGAGTTGTTGGAGAGTTCTTTTCAACAGCTTGGATGTTTAGTATGGCACCCTTTGGTCTCTAGTTCTTTTCACTCTCAGGTCATAGTCTCTAGTGTGATATTAGTTGCAAACATCCATAAAAAAACAGTTCTTCCGTAAAAGACAGAAAACAAACTTCAAACCTTTTTGCCCCGTGGACCCGTAATTCAAAGGAAGTTTTTCTGTAGAAAAGAGTGTCGTTAACTTTCAGTTCTACCGCAAACGGTAACGCCTAAGTCTCCAAGGGTCGAGCTGCGTACACCAAACTGCTGGAACTGTTTGTTAACCCTACTCGAAAAAAACAGATGAATCTGAATTCCCGTAATCCGTATTATCCCGAACTACGTAAACTCTAATCTCTCATACCTGTTGAGAGTACGTAGGCACAATACTGATGTATTGGCGAGCCACCTTCCCCCCATCACCCGTAGTCAGGGGAACTACGTTGACTCTGATTTCTCATTCTCTGATGAGAATACGTAGGCATAAAGTGTGACGCTTTGCCGAGTCATTTTCTTTTCTTTTTAGACCAGCCTTGATAGGTAGATAGATAAAACCAACCCATTCAGTAAACACAACAAGCGTGGATCCCATCGAGTACGATGGACGTGAGGGGTGCTAATACCTTCCCCTTGCGTAACCGACTCCCGAACCCAGACAATGGTTGCGATGACCTTGCCTTATACCTTTTCGTCAGGTTTTTCCGATCGTTTCCTTTCCCGCTCTAAGGGATAAATAACGAAAGGTGGCGACTCTTCTGTTTTGCCGGCACCTTATTTTCGCAGTAGCGACAGCTGGCGACTCTGCTGGGGAATTGATAGTTTCCTAGGGATCCAACGTCCCTTATGCGAGTCAGTTTGGGGATCCAACGTCCCCTGCAAGAGTCAATCCTAGCGCTTGTATGATTACTTGTTGGGTTGTGTTTATTTATCGCATTTTATTTCCCACACTTTATTTTCAGTATGATATGATTATCTGTGCTGTTGTGGGAGGGGCATTCTGATGAGTGAGAAGCCAGACCCAGGCTTGAGTGTACTTAGCATTAGTTGTGGAAATTAGTGGGCGCGTGCTTGCTTTGCAGGCACTAGTGTCTCATGAAATCCACGCTCAGACGAGGTTCTCCCGGTTGACTTCTTTTCCGGCCCTTTGGGCCTGAGGAGTTGTTGGTTTGGAGGATTGTCGATTCTGGGGACCGATCATTTGGAATTCAGCTGAGTGAGGCCGCTTCAGGAGATGGTGATGCCACACCTTCTGGGTATCGTATCACCCCTCTTGAATGTTTGTGATGCTGATGACCGCATAGGATGCCGAACTTGTGTCAGTTTAGGTCCATACCTGTGAGCAGGGTCGGGTTTGTTGCAGGAAACCTTAACCTTCAGACTACCTAGTTTTCTTGATAGTGAATCAGCTTTGTTGGTATCAGAGATTCTCATCATCAAATATATGATTGTTCTTGATAGAGCAGATTTATGGTCCTGTATCAGAGGTCCTTATTATCAGATGTGTGTTCGTTCTTGACAGAGCCGAATTTATGGTCTGATATCAGGCTTTTCTTCTCATCAGAGATAGGGTTGTTCTTGACAGAGAAGTATTGTGGTTTTGTTGATACCGAATCTTCACCTTCATCTCTTCAACAACACAGTTGTCTTGATCTCCTGCTGCATGATTGCATTTTACATTGCTTTGCATACTCATTTGCATTTCATTAATGTGTGTCTGTGTTGCAGGTACCGTTTCCCCCAGTTCAGGTTTTCTTGCCTTCTCTTGTGCTGTCATGGATTCTCTGAGGAAGAGTGTGGCCTACAAGCTTCCCACTCCTGATGTTGTTCAGTTGACTGGTTTGATTGCTTTGGCAAATGATTCTGTAAGAGGTGAATTCAGAAAGTCTTATGGGAAACTGCTCAGCTTGGTTCGTAAACCCTCTGTGTTTGAGTTGAATGGGTTGCACGCCTTGCTGTAGTTTTACGATCCTCCTTTGAGATGCTTTACTTTCCCGGACTTCATTCTCGCACCTACACTAGAGGAGTATGCTGATTTGTTAGGTGTGCCTATCAAGAGTCAGATGCCCTTTGTTCATATGGATGCTGAGCCTAATCTGGCTAGTCTAGCTCCTTCACTTCACCTGGATGCCTCCGAGTTGGTCTTGTCTAGTTGGAACAGGGTTCCGGGTTTCTCCTTGCAGTTCTTAGTGGGAAAAGCTCAGCAGTGCGCCAAAGACGGATGTTGGATCGTTTTCAACGCCATCCTTGCTCTGTGCATATATGGTATCATTCTGTTCCCCAATATGCCTGACTTTGTAGACTTCGACGCCTTTCACATCTTTGCATCAGGGAATCCAGTCCCTACCTTGATAGGAGATGTCTATCATTCCGTCCACTACAAAAATGAGAACAGAAGGGGTAAGAACGTCTCGTGCTGTGTGCCCCTGCTCTATAGATGGCTCGATAGTCACCTACCCAAGAAGGGTCCCTTTGCTTCGTCTGCAGCCACAACTGAGTGGTCTGAGCGCTTGATGAGTCTATCAGTGGAGGATATTGCCTGGTTTGATAGAGATAGGTTTGGTACTAAGATTATCTTCAACTGCAGTGGGTTTCCGAATGTACCTTTGATAGGCAGGAAGGGTTGTATCAACTATAATCCATCTCTGCTGGTCCGACAGTTTGCTTATGCTTTGAGAGCTTCGCCGAAGGATGAAGAGGTGCAGGAATCTCTGTACCTCACCGGTCTTCTAGAGGGGGATATATTATCTAAGCTTCAGCACGCTTGGAATGGTATCTGTAAGCGGGGAAAGCCGTTGCTGGGGAAAAGTAATAGCCAAGCCTACGCTCCACATGTGACCTGGATCAGAGCCAAGGCAGATATCATAGGGATGCTGTTTCCTCCTGCCAAGCTAGAAATCCCTTCAGTGATTGAAGAGCCTACCACTGTGCCCATTCAGCAGCATAATCAGGTGTTAGCTGAGAGAGATGAGCTGAAGAAGGCAAATGAAGAACTGGAGAAAGAATTGGCTCAACTCAGGAGCGAGAGAAGCGAAGTCGTCCATTCCTTCAAAAGGCAGACAGAGCTGGTGAACCAGTTAGGGACGGATTTGACTAAGCAGATGGTTGAGCGCGATCGTTTGGGTCGGGACTTCAAAGCTGTCAATGACGTACTGGCCACTAAGAAGCAGCACTTGGATGAAGCGTACCGGAGAATATCCAAGTTTAATCAGCATTGGAAGGCCACCCTAGAAAACGGCAAGCAACGGGAGGATAAACTGAAACAGCAGATCTCCAAGTTGAAACCCCAGGTGAAGGCTAGTGAGAAGAGGTTTTATGAAGAAACCGCTCGCAGATATGCCGCTGAAGGCCTGCTAAACAAGGCTCTTGCTAACCTGAAGGGGCGCAAACTGACGTTTGAATTCAAGAAGCGAAAGTTAGAAGATTGTTTCGGCGAAGGAGCACGAGAAGACTCAGTTGAAGGACTTCAATACACTATTACGCAGAGGGAGTTACTCGTCGAAGGGTTGCTCACTCGGCCTGATCATGCAGAAACGAGGAATCTGTTAGAAGAGTTCCGAGCCCGTGGCCGTGCTTGACTATATTTGTAATCCTTTTGTTTTGATCATTGCTGTATGCTGACCATCACCAGGCTTGTTGGTTGAGGTCATGCTATTGATTCTGCTTGTACTCAGTGACATTGTGTACTGCCTTGATGGGCTCTCTTTATATATGAGATGTTATTTCCATGACTGGGCTCGAACTTCTTATTATCAGCACTGGCACTCAGGCACTAGGATCGGGGGGGATATCTCCCTAATGCACAGACACACGCTTGCATTTGCATGAAGCATTTGCATAACGAGCACTTTGTCATTTTTTCTAACCCTTTTGTGTATACAGGTTGTTTCAGGTTGTTCCAGGATTGATCAAAGACCAATCCACCGCTATCCGACCAGAGCAAATCAAGCTAGAGCAATGGAACAAGTGCTGACTGACGTTCAAGAACTCTGAGAGAGGATGGACCGCTTCATGGAGCTCATGCAAGTGGTCACCAACGGCCAAGACCAGCTCAGAACATTGGTCCAACCTCTGATCTCAAGGGTTGACAGCAATGGTGTACTTCACGGTGGGAGCGTCCCAACCCCTCCACCTGTTGAAACTCCTCAGAATGGCATCCCCGTGACCGGGGGGAATGGCAGTGGCAACGACAATGTGATCGCTAACATGGGGCCCAATGGTAATACGACTGGCGTCGGTAACGGAAATTTTGAAGCTACTTTCAATGTTGGACTGGGCAACGGCAACACATGTGTTGGAAACCTGTATGGGCCTCAGCCATGGTTAGAAGACCGTCAAGAAGACTTGTTCTCATAGAAAGGTGCTGAAGGAGAGCTGACTGCTGAAGCACGTCTGAGGTTTAAAGCACTCGAGGACAAGATGAGGAATTTCGAGAACCTGAACACTATGGGTGTCGACATGTCCAAATTAGGATTGATTGCTGATTTCAAGGTGCCTCCTAAATTCAAGGTACCCGACTTTGAAAAGTACAAGGGCACCACCTGCCCTCGCGTCCACCTAAGATCATACTACCGGAAAATGTATGCTCACTCTGAAGACGAGAAGTTGCTGATGCACTTCTTTCAGGATAGCTTGTCCGGGCCATCCTTGGAATGGTACATGAGTCTGGAGCCTACCAGTGCGCGGACGTGGAAGGAGCTTGCTGAGGCATTCGTGCATCATTATCAGTATAACAGTGACTTGGCTCCGAACCGGGTCCAAATGCAGAATTTATCATAGAGGAACAACAAAGGGTTCAAGGAATACGCCCAGCGGTGGCGTGAATTGGCAGCTAGAGTTCAGCGCCGATGGTTGAATGGGAGCTTGTTGAAATGTTTGTAGCCACCCTCCCAGGGGTTTATTACGAGAAATTGGTCAGCAGTATGTCTGGAAGCTTCTCAGATCTCATCATCACCGGCGAGCACGTTGAAAATGGGATCAAATTGGGGAAAATTCAAGATGATCTATCCTCAGCTGGAGGAGGAAAGAAATCGTATGGTGGCAAAAGGCGGGAAGGAGAAACGAGCGTCGTGTCCAACGCTCGAAGGAAAAGTAAGGGCCAGCACCAGCAGGTGGCTAGCATAACCATCCCTGCTGTCCAACAACCCCAGCCACAGCAGCAGCAGTAGCAGCAACCGAATCAGCAAGGGAACAGAAAATATCAGAACAGGGCACCTCTATCAAGTCGTCACCTTGAAACACCGCCTATGTCTTATGCTCAGTTGTTACAGACTCTGCTTCAGTTACAGCTAATCCAGAAGAGAACCCTGGCTCCCTTGATAGGGGCACCTCCGCCAGGTTATGATGTGAATGCAACTTGTGAGTTTCACTCAGGGGCACCAGGCCACACGATAGAAAATTGCAAAGCCTTCAAGCACAAGGTGCAAGATATGGTGGACGCCAAGATCATCAACTTCTCAGATAATGTGCCAAATGTCACGAAGAAACCTATGCCGAATCATAGGGGAGGTGGGGTAAATGACATTATTGAAGACGAGAATTTGGATCGACTGACTGATGTCAGGGACTTGAAGACACCGCTTAGCTTCGTCAAAGCCAAGCTGATGAAGAGAGGTTTCTTCCCAGGCTGTGGGGAATTATGTATGGGTTGTACGACTAGTCCTGATGGATGTGAACAGTTGATAGAAGGGATTCAGAGTCTAATGACCGAAGGAATCTTGCAGTTTAGCCGAAGGGCCGAATGTGGATCTGGAGAGGTAATGCTGAAGCAAGATGATGAGGTTGCCACCATCACCATCCCTCGCCGGACGAACACCATTTCTGCACCCAGACCGCCCACAATTACCATCACCAAGGCTGGGCCGATACCTTTTGAAAGCACTAATGCTGTCCCATGGCATTATGGGGCAGACGTCTACTATAACGGACAGAAGTTGGAACTGGAACCATCTGGGTCGTCTGTGGATAACCTAGTGGGCATTGGCGGAATCACTCGTAGCGGAAGGGTATTTGCTCCACCTGAGGTTGTGGCGGACAAAGCGGACAAAGTCGAGGTAACCGATAAGGGAAAGAGTAAAGTCGTTGAAGAAACCCCTCGTGGGGTAGAGAGGGACTTACTTGTTAAGGACGCTGAAGAGTTTTTAAGGTTGATTAAGAAGAGTGACTACAAGATCGTGGATCACCTCCAGCAAACACCCTCGAAAATCTCCATCCTGAATCTGTTGTTGTGTTCGGAGTCACATTGCAACGCGCTGTTAAAGGTTTTGAATACCACGTATGTACCGCAGGAAATATCGGTCAACCAGTTGGAAGGGGTCGTAGCCCACGTGAATGCTGGAAACGGGTTAGGGTTCACTGACCTGGAGCTGACGCCGAAGGGAAGAAACCACAACAGTGCCCTGCACATCTCGATAGAGTGTAGGGGAACGATTATGTCTCATGTGTTGGTGGACACGGGGTCGTCACTCAATGTTCTTCCGAGGAAAGCATTGATGAAGTTAGATACTCGAGGATTGATTTGCACACCCAGTGATTTGGTTGTGAAGGCGTTCGATGGAACCAAACGTCATGATTTTGGAGAGGTAACGTTGCCAATCCAAGTCGGGCCGGAAACTTTCGACGCAGTCTTTTACATCATGGACATCATGCCTGCCTACAGCTGTCTCTTAGGTCGGCCATGGATCCATTCTGCTGGCGCCGTGACCTCCACGTTGCACCAGAAGCTCAAGTATGCTGTTGGAGGTAGCATCGTAACCGTATGTGGCGAGGAGGATATAATGGTGAGCCATTTATCGTCCTTCAAATATGTTGAGATGGATGGGGAAATCCACGAAACCCTATGTCAGGCGTTCGAAGCCGTTAAGGTCAAGAACGTGGCTCCTGTAATGACTGAGAAACCAGAGATGACTCTCTCTTCCTTCAAGGAAGCCCGGGCCGCTGTTCAGGCCGGATCTACCCCAGGGTGGGGGCGAATTCTGGAAATACCTAACAAATAGGACAAATTTGGGTTAGGATACTCTCCGGCGGCTGAAGCCTCATCTTCTCATAGTGCGTCGCGAGGTAAAGGGCCGATCTAGTTTACCAGTGGCGGGGTGATATTCGAAAGTATCAGTGCGGTGTCTGAAGACGGCGAAGACAGTGACTGCGACCTAGACTCTTGGATCCAGCCAAGAAAACCAGGCGAGAGTCTCAACAACTGGTCCATCAGGGATACCATCCAAGTGACAGGCAAAGAGTAATGATTTACTTCCTCCAATCATTGTACAACCCTATGTCCTACCCGGGGCATAATGGTTTTATTGTCAGGGCCTTGTTTGATTACGTACATGCATTTTATCAATAAATCAAAAGGCTTTTTTATTCGTATTCAAATGTTGTGATCCCTGTTATTCCTGTTTTATATTTGTTTTGAAAAATAATAAAATGGCAATAGGGTTTGTGCTAACCTGCATATCCTTGTTTTAAGCTTAACCCTTGTTATTGCAGGATCCACATAGCAGATGACATCGACTCTGGACCCTCTACGACTCACTTCGACTTCGATTGCCCGATCTATCAAGCCGAAGAAGAGATTGATGAAGATGAAGACCTTCCCGAAGAGTTGGCTCGCTTGTTGAAACAAGAAGAGAAAGTTATTCTGCCTCACGAAGAAGAGATTGAGATTGTGAATCTGGGTTCTGAGGAACTGGTCAGGAATGTCAGGATAGGGGCTGCGTTGCAGAGTGATGTCAAGCAGAGATTGGTCGAGATGCTGAGAGAGTATAGTGACATCTTTGCTTGGTCATACAAAGATATGCCCGGACTTGACACTGACATCGTGGTCCATCACTTGCCGCTGCGAGAAGATTGTCCTCCCGTTAAGCAGAAGCTTAGGAGGACGCGACCAGATATGGCCGTTAAGATCAAAGAAGAAGTGCAAAAGCAGCTTGATGCTGGCTTCTTAGCGGTCACTACTTACCCTCCGTGAGTCGCCAACATAGTGCCTGTACCGAAGAAGGACGGTAAGGTGCGAATGTGCGTCGATTATCGGGATTTGAATAGGGCGAGCCCTAAAGATGATTTCCCGCTCCCTCATATTGATGTGTTGGTCGACAATACAGCTCAGTTCTCCGTATTTTCATTCATGGATGGCTTCTCCGGCTACAATCAGATCAAGATGGCACCGGAGGACATGGAGAAAACTACGTTTATCACTCCTTGGGGAACGTTTTGCTACAAGGTAATGCCTTTCGGTCTGAAGAACGCAGGCGACACTTACCAACGAGCAATGGTTACTTTGTTTCATGATATGATTAACCATGAGATTGAAGTCTATGTTGATGACATGATTGCGAAGTCCCAAACGGAGGAAGGACATCGGGTCAATTTGTTGAAGCTTTTTGAGAGGCTTAGGAAGTTCAGGTTGAGGCTGAATCCTAACAAGTGTACTTTCGGAGTACGGTCTGGAAAACTACTGGGGTTTATTGTGAGTGAAAGAAGCATCGAGGTTGATCCTGCGAAGATAAAAGCAATACAAGAAATGTCAGCGCCAAAAATAGAAAAATAAGTTCGTGGTTTCCTGGGCAGAATAAACTACATTGTAAGGTTTATCTCTCAGCTCACAGTCACGTGTGAACCGATGTTTAAACTGCTAAAGAAGAATCAGGCGATTATCTGGAACAAGGATTGCCAGAAGGCATTTGATAAGATAAAATAGTATCTACAGGAACCTCCAATCTTGATACCCCCAGTGGTCGGAAGACCCTTAATCATGTACTTGACAGTTCTTGAGAATAGTATGGGGTGTGTTCTCGGTCAGCACGACGAGACGGGCAAAAAGGAGCATGCCATTTACTACTTGAGTAAAAAGTTCACAGACTGTGAATCTCGTTACTCGATGCTGGAGAAAACGTGTTGTGTACTAGCCTGTGCTGCCAAACATTTACGACAGTACATGTTCAATCACACAACCATGCTAATTTCGAAGATGGATCCGATCAAGTACGTCTTCGAGAAGCAAGCGCTTTCGGGCAGGATTGCCAGATGGCAAATGGTGTTGACGGAATATGACATTCAGTACGTTTCCTAAAAGGCCATCAAGGGTAGCGTATTGTCTGAATACCTTGCCGAACAGCCGATCGAGGATTATCAGCCGATGAAATTTGAATTCCCTGATGAGGATATCATGTTTCTTAAAGCGAAAGATTGCTACGAACCGTTGCCCGACGAGGGTCCAGATAGGAAATCCCAATGGAAATTGATATTTGACGGGGCGGTTAATTCTTACGGAAGTGGCATTGGGGCAATCATCACGACTCCCCACGGATCCCACATCCCGTTCACTGCAAGACTGACGTTTTCGGTCACCAATAATGAAGCGGAGTACGAAGCATGCATCATGGGTCTGAAAGAGGCGATTGATTTGAGAATCAAGAACCTAGATGTATATGGTGACTCGGCACTTGTGATTAACCAGATTAAGGGGGAGTGGGAGACTCGTCAATCAAATTTGGTACCGTACATGAACTATGCCAGAAGGCTGCTTCCGTTCTTTGATCGAGTGGAACTCCATCATGTGCCCAGGGCCGAGAATCAAATGGCTGATGCCTTAGCCACGTTGGCTTCGATGTATAAAGTCAATTTTTGGAATGAAGCTCCAAGGATTGTCCTTTCTCGTCTTGATAGACCTGCATTCGTATTTGCGATCGAGGAAGCCTCCAACGGCAAGCCATGGTCCCATGATATCCAGACCTTCCTTAGGACTAAGGAATATCTGGCGGGAGCGTCAACCCAGGATAAGAAGACTCTGAGGAGGCTGTCTGGAAATTTTTATCTCAATCCTGACGGGGTTTTGTATAAGAGAAACCATGATCTCGTGCTACTCAGATGTGTAGATGAGAAAGAAGCGAGTATGCTCATGGAAGAAGTCCATGAAGGCACATTTGGTACGCACACCGGCGGGCATGCTATGACGAGAAAGATCCTGAGAGAAGGATACTACTGGATGACAATGGAGTCGGATTGCTTTAAATTTGCGAAGAGATGTCATAAATGCCAGGTTTATGCTGATAAGATTCATGTGCCGCCGTGCCCGTTGAATGTCATGTCCTCCCCGTGGCCGTTCTCCATGTGGGGAATCGACATGATAGGCAAGATCGAGCCCACTGCATCTAACGGTCATCGCTTTATTCTAGTAGCTATCGTTTACTTCACCAAGTGGGTGGAGGCAGCCTCATATGCTAATGTGACCAAGCAGGTGGTGGCTAAATTCATAAAGAGGGACATCATCTGTCGATACGGAATTCCCGAGCGGATCATTACTGATAATGTTTCAAATCTGAATAACAAGATGATGAAGGAGCTGTGCCAGAGTTTCAAGATTGAACACCACAACTCATCTCCTTACAGGCCGAAGATGAATGGCGCCGTTGAAGCGGCCAATAAGAACATTAAGAAGATTGTGCAGAAGATGGTTGTGACTTATAAGGACTGGCACGAGATGTTGCCCTTTGCACTGCACGGTTATCATACAACAGTACGTATATCAACCGGGGCAACTCCTTTCTCACTAGCGTACGATATGGAAGTTGTCCTATCGTTAGAAATTGAGATTCCTTCTTTACGAGTTTTGGTTGACGTGTAACTCGATGAGGCAGAATGGATTAAGAATCGACTAAACCAACTCAGCCTGATGGACGAGAAGAGATTAGCATCGATTGCATATGGTGGTCTGTACCAAAGCCGAATGAAGAAAGCTTATGATAAGAAGGTGCGTCCTAGAAGCTTTCAGACGGGTGATCTCGTCCTGAAGAAGATTCTTCCTCCACACTCCGATCACCGGGGCAAGTGAACTCCTAATTACGAAGGTCCGTCCGTCGTCAGCAAGGTCTTCTCGGGAGGAGCCTTGTTGTTATCCACGATGGATGGCAAAGATTTTGCATCCCCGGTGAACACGGACGCAGTTAAAAAATACTTTGCTTAAAAAAAAAATTAAAAAAAACAAAAAAAAAAAGACCCGCTGGAAAGAAAAAGAATATCCAGGCAAAAATGGGGCATCTCGGCGAACAATAAAAAAGGAAAAAGGTTCGGGCAAAAATTAGGGATATAAAAGAAAAGAATGTACACCCGCAAAGTCGAAAACCCGGAAGGGCGACTTTGGAAAAAAAGGGTATCCCGGTGAATCGAAAACCCGAAAGGGAGATTCAGGAAAAAGTTAGGGATTTGAAAAAGCAAATGACTGCGTTCCGCGTGTGGATTCTCATTGTTTAGTGGTTCGGAAGACCTGAGGGCCGTTTATCTGAATCAATCTCTTCTGACGCTGAAGCGTCGGAGAAGTATCGAAGTCGAGTGGGTCATAGAGAGATCAACTCATGGTGTTCGTTTACGCCTCATTGCCGACATTTGTGTATATACTGATGTATATTTATGTTTTTATGTTTGCGCAACTTCCTCATTCCAGGAGCTTGCATCTGTTGTAAAACATTTTTACCCATTCAGGGGTTCGTTATTAATAAAATGTATACTATTCAGCAATTTTGTTTGTTTGTTTAGCATTTATCTGTTTTGTTTGGGAAAAAGAACGCCGATGTTTTTGATAAAATGCACATACATAAACTTACTGGCCTAGGCCACTGATTGTTGAAACAATGAATTACTTGAACATTGTCGTAAGATGATAACCTTGATAGGTCCCTTTGTGAAGGGTATCTTGTCTGTTTGTTTGTGTTTTCGCAGGTATAGCATATTCTAGGCGATACGCCGTATGGTTCCCCAAGCAGGATGATTCCTTTTTCTCTAGCCAGTTCAGCAGCATCTCCCCGCGGAGTCGGAACATGAGATCATAAGGATTGATATGTCTCCACAAGCAGAGAAGATCTCTCTCCAATCACATGCATCCTGAAGGATCGTTGTCTCCCCAGCTGAGTCATATACTGAAGCGTGCAGCACTCGATAGTGCAGACTGAAGCCTCCAGGAGAATTGAAATTCCCCGCAGAGTTGTACTCTCCCCAGTAAGCAGGATGATTCCTTCCTCCCCAGCCGAGTTTGCGAATCCCCAAGAGAGTCGAGTCCTTGGAAGCCGTTTGGGCCATGATTGGTTTTCCCCAGTAGAGCACTGAATAGCCGATGCTGTATTTCCCCAGCGGAGTCGGTACCTCTAGGAAGGTTTAGCCACGAAGGCTATGCAGTTTATTTCTGCGATTGACATCGTTTTCCCTCAGCAGGATGATTCCTTCCTCCACCAGAGTGGCTCTTTCTCCTTGACAGGAGGCTTTTCCCTTCAACATTTATTTTGCTGATGGGGTCGTAGCATTTGGCATGATTGCATAGCATTTACCCTAAAAACGCGTAGCATTTCCACTGTGTGGAGCATTACGCCATTGTCGATCATATGCATATGAAACATGAGCTAGGTCGTTAACGTTCTTGTTTTGCAGGTGTTCCTCCGCAGGATGGTTTGGTTCAAGATGATTCTTGAATTCCCCAGCAAAGTCGTTTGCCCAAGATGATTCTTGAATTCCTCAGGAAAGGCGTGTGCTTAAGACGATTCTTAAAAAATCCCCCGTGAATTCGCCAGAGTTGGTGGCTCAAGTTGATGCTTAGAGTCCCCAGCAGAGTGTTTGCTCAGGATGATTCCTGAAATCTCCGGCGGAGTTATTGGCCCAAGATGATTCTTGTAGTCCTCAGCAGAGTTGATTCACCCGGAATGATTTCTGGATCCCCGAAACAGAGTTAATTGATAGTTCTCCAAAATCCCCAGCGGAGATGTGTTATCCCCAGCAGGTTGTTGAGCAGAGAAGCCGAATTTTCCTCTGAAGACTTACTGGAGAAGTCCAACTGTATTGACGAAGCAGTTCTCTCAGCTGATGCGGAGTGCATGACGGCAAAAGATTGTATATCTTTATTTGGTTCATGATTGACCAAGAATTCTATTCCCGACTTACTGATGAAGTCCGGCTGACGCCCGAAAATTCCCTTGAATGCCTGACGGCATGATTAACTTGATTGTTCAAAAGTTCCTAATGACCTGATGAGTCCCGTGGAATTCTTCTGCTGCCATGTTGCAGAATGCCTGATGGCAATATCAGCTATGTATCGCCGGTTGCTGAATGACCCGTGATCCCTTGATGACTTCAGGAAGAAGCTGTAGTGAAGTCAGATGATCATCCTGACTGAGATTTGAGATTAGACCCTTCACCGACTACCGTGTGACCAATTCCCCCAGCAGAGTTGCAGTGCAACTGTCATGCTCAGTTTTTGAAGACGTGCCTACCAATCAAAGTATCGTTTACCTGTGCGGTTGGCAAATCACCAGTTACCGTGAAACCGGTGATCCCTTGATGATTTAAGGACGAAATGCTATCAGATAAATCAGAGAATCATCCTGATGGAGGTTCAGATCAGTATTTCTCCAGCTAGTTGTCGTGCAACTATTGTTTTAGTTTCCGAAGATTTGTCCCATCAGAGTACCGTGTACTTGTGCAGTTGGCAAATTTCCGAGTTTGTTGGTATTCAACCGTCTTTTACCTTGATTGTCTGAGAACCGTTCGCGTCTCACCTAGTCAGGTCCAAGCCGTTTGAATAGGGGCAACTGTTGCACCCCAAAATTTGCCCAACATTTCTTTACCTAGCATGTGTTTCATTTCATTCACATTAGCATTATCATTTGCATTTCATTGACATGTATGCAGGAGATCAAGAGGTATGATTACCAATCAAGAGCTATACAAGACTGTGTGGCTAGCTAAGAAGGTTATTCAAGTGTTCAAGGGTTGATATCCTTGTCAGAAAAGTTGAAAGAGCCTCAGAGAGAGTGGTTGAAACCAAGTGTGTATGTCTCCTAACTTAAGAGTTGTGGGAAGCCATCAGATGATTCTGAGGTCATGGAGATGGACTTGAGTTCTTGAGAGAGCTCATGTGAAGTGTTGAAGATCACTTTGAGGCCTAGACAGGTCATTGTGCAAGATTAAGAAGACTCAGCCATGAGTGGTGCAATTAGGGTTTAACTGGCTCAACCCTAAGTCAACTGATGATTTGAAGGAGGTTGAGACCTAATTCAAGAGCCATGTGATCATGGATTGATACATTGAGATCTTATAAGGATGATTCCAAGGTTAACTCGTCATGATTGAGGAGTTTGAGAAGTTTCAGGCTAGGGTTTCTAAGACTTGACAGTGTAAAATCCCCTAGTTTGACCCCTATCTTCAAGGCAATTTAGCTCAAGATTTGATTGTCATCTCATCTTACCCCCAACATGATTGTTGTAGAGCATGATCTTAGATTTAATTTGAGTTCTATAAGTCCTTGATAGGATTTGTAGAACTCAAGTTATGACTTTGACAAGTTTCAGGTCATCTGAGGAATGTGAATTTGGAGCTGGAAAGTTACCCAACTTGCATGAAACGTTTGCCCTAGAAGGATGATTCCTATGAACTTTTGGTCAACATGAATGTTGTTCCTTATTCTCTTATCTTTCTAGAGAGTACTAGAAGTCCTTGATAGGATTTGTAGAACTCAAGTTATCGCTTTGACAAGTCAAGGGTATTTTGGACATTTGGTGATTATAGGTCATTTATAATCATAGGCTATTTTCACCAACTTAGAGGCTTCAAATGAATTTTTGTTCAACTAGAAAGTTGCTAAAAATGGGGTTTTAACCTTGACCATGCATCAAGGAGGCATTGAAATGGCTCAAGGAGAGACTTGGTTCAAGAAATTTTGGAAAAAGGAAGAATTAAAAGGATTTAATGGTCAAAAATTCAAATAATTCATTTGGTGACCAAATGAGACAAAACTTATAGGTCATTTTGATTGGAAAATACATTTTAAAGACAATGGCAATGTTGGTTTTTTCATTTGAGGCCCAATTCAAAGGTTTTCATTTGGTAGCTTATGATGTAAGTTACATATGCCAAACTATGCACAAGATTAAAACCAAGGTTACAATCCATCCCAACACATTCAAAAGATCATATGAGGAGAATTTGGGTGAGAATGAGGGGCTGCAACAAGCTAAAGCATAACTGTCATGGATGAGCATGAGATGAGAAATTCAAGAGCAAGAGATATTGGATATCTCATATAGATGGTTCTAGGAACTTCTAGATCATTCCTACTGGTTCTATATAAGCTTTAGAACTGGATCAAGGCCAAGGTTGGTGGAAATTGAGAGAGAATAGAGAGATTGCAAACTGAATTTTCTTCTTGCAAATCAAATTCAGTTACACGGTTTTGATCCATTTCAGTCCAAATTCTTGCTTTCAACATCTTCCTCTTGAGTGTATGAGTGATTCCAGATAGGATTCAAGCCAAGATCATAGCAAAATCGTGAGAGAGCACCTTGAGTTCATAGCTTGCAAGTCAAAATCAAATTCAAGGATTTAGAGAGTTTCAATCCAATTTGTTGCATACAGAAGCTTCCTTTGGTGTTAGTGAAGGTATCTGGAGTTTCTTGGAGGTTGATTTGAAGGTTTCAGTGCTCTGTGCATTCAAAATTTGCAGGTATGTAATTCTTGTCGTGTAGCATGATCCATGTAGTTTGGCTAGGTTTTGATAGGTTAGAATCATTGAAGATCATTGCTGGAAGCTTTCTGGATATTTAATTTGAAGATTAGTGACAATTTAGGGATGATGCCCTTTTCGGTTGAGATGGATATTTTTTGATCTTGGCGTTTTTAGCACGATTGGCTAGTATAGTTGGATTCCTGGTGAAATTTAGGACAAGATTCATGTAGAAATCATGTGAAATGGTGGTCTGTAGAGGGAGTTAGGGTTGCTTGATGGTGACCGAGAAAGCCATCAGCGGTGACCTTCGCACGCGCAGGTTGAGAAGCTTTAGAAATTGGAATTGAGGAAGACGTAATCTAGGACGTCCATTTGTGTGGAAGAATTGACTTGGTATGTGGATCCCAGGGCTCACATTGCGCCACATACCCCCTCCCCTTAAACGCGTCGTTTTGTTTAGTAGCCCGATGAGTTTCGCTGCGTGGACCAAAGGGTACGAGTTCGAACCATGGCGTGTGTATGTTTTTTTTCTCATTCTAATTGCTGAAGAAATGCAAATGGATCCAAGCGCCTGGGCCTATGAAGCACTTGCTCTTCACACCCCCTTTCTGGCCCAAACATTGAATTGAACTAGTTATTTTTGCTATTTGCCACGCTGATTTAATCAATTTCATTTTATTGTGTTATTTTTCATCATTTTACATAGCTTAGTAAATAATTCATAAAAAATTGAAGACTAACTCAATTAATTCCATTCTTTTTTCCATTGATTCATGATTGAATTTAGAATTTTGTAGATAAAAAATATTAATAATTCATGTATTTTTGATTTTATTTGCATTTGTTGAATATTAATTGATATTAAAATAACCATGGTTGATACCTTGTTTTGATGAATTTGGTTTGATCATTTGGTGATGATTCTTGCCTTGATTTTTTGTGTGTAGCTAGCATAGAAATGAATGCTCCCTTAGTAATTTTATCACATTTTTGTGAAGAAGTTTAGGGCTAGTTTTAAGTTGAAACTTTAGGTGCCCTAGTTTTAGGGTTTATGGTTAGTACCTTATGATTTAGGGTTTATTTCTAGGACTTGGTGGATGATTCAACCTCTGAATTTGATATGGTAGATTCATGATTGAATTAAGGACCCTTGGGAATTTTTGTAGGAATTTATAATGTAGTTTACTATTTTAGCTTGATTTTAGTTTAGGTGCTAACTTTAGATGATTCTAATGCACTAATCTGACTAGATTAACCCCTTAGGTTCCCTTAGAGTAAGCTTGTGTTGTTTTTACCCTTGGTGAAAGATGAAGGCAAGTTGAGGATGCAATGGAGTTCTTGAAGAAGCTTGGATGTGAAGACCTCCCTTCTTTTGGTGTAGTATGGATTAGGTGTTGAGATTAGGGTTTGTAGGCAGAGCTTCTAGATAGATTCTCTTCTTTCATAAACATGGAAGGTGTTGATCACTTCCATTCTTCCCTATGATGCAAGGTCCCCTTGTAAAGGCCTCATCCCTCCTTTGGCAGGATGTGTGGCTCTTTACAAGTTGGTAGAACCTTTGAGGGTCCCTTTCTCTGATGATAGGATGCTTAGTGGTGACCTTTGGTCTTCACTCTGCTACCAATCATCCAAACTTTGCTCTTGTTAGATGAATCTTTCTCCCTTGCTAGAGGATGGAGTTCCTTGCTTGAAGAAGATTGAAGGCTAGAAGTTGCTACTTCCCTGTTTTTGAAGACTGCCCTTGGAGCTTAAGCTTGAAGATCAAGGAGAACAAGTTGACACTTGTGTGAAGAAGATCAAATGGAAGTTGAATGAAGAAGATGAAGCTTGAGGTTGGAAAGCAAGTTGATACTTGTGAGTTCAATGTTTGGAATGCCTGAAGGAACAAGTTGATACATGCAATTAGGATTGAAGCCTGAAGGTGGAGTCTACTTTGGAGATGAGGTTTGAAGAAGAGGGACAAGTTGATACTTGTGAAGAAGCCAGTTGATGCTTGCTATTGAAGATGATAGTCTTGAAGAACAGTCACAGACTGTGGACTGAATTGCTGTCAGAAGATTGCTTTGCTATGAGGCTGTGGAAGCTGTTGATTTGCTTTCTTTCCTATCTGTTTCCTTGCTGTACAACTGTATTGGTGTGACTTGTTTGATTTGCTTGATGCATTAGAATAAGTTCATGTTTAGACTGATTTAAGCTAGGAGCATGATTGCACTAGAGGTTGGGTTGCTCCCTCTGCTTATATTTTTACTGTATGGCTTTGCTTGCTGGTATTCGGTAGAGCTCTGCTCCCTTGCCTATGTGGGTTTGTGCTTTGCTTGAGGGCATTTTATTTCATTTCTTCTGTATGATTGCAGTTATTATATTTTGCTTGATAGCATGTTATTTCCTCTGTATGGTTACAATTATTCATATCTGGCTTGAGGTCGAGATGAGCTTGTGGAGGCTGATGCCCCACACACATTTCCTCCCTCACTTGCATTGCATGCATTTTATAGCTGTTTACTGTTTACTGCTTAAGCTGATGCTTTATCTGTTTCTGTTTATCATTGACATGATCCCTTAGGAATCTCACTTCCTTTGATAAGGAAGTGATGATAGAACTTTAGGTTGAAACCTATGCATGATAACTTCTAGGAGTTCCCTGTTTCAAGCCTCAACCATAGGATGAATCCTTGGCATGACAACATTAGGACTTGATAGTCTCCCCTTAGTTGAACCTGTTCGTTCTCTCTTCTCATCTCAAAACAAATTAAAATACAATAATAAAAGTTAACTGACGTCGTACGTTACGAGCCTTAAGCTACCTGAGAAAGAGTTGTTGGAGAGTTCTTTTCAACAGCTTGGATGTCTAGTATGGCACCCTTTGGGTGACATGCGACGCATTCACTCTCAGGTCATAGTCTCTAGTGCGATATTAGTTGCAAACATCCATAAAAAAACAGTTCTTCCGTAAAAGACAGAAAACAAACTTCAAACCTTTTTGCCCCGTGGGCCCGTAATTCAAAGGAAGCTTTTCTGAAGAAAAGAGTGTCGTTAACTTTCAGTTCTACCGCAAACGGTAACGCATAAGTCTCCAAGGGTCGAGCTGCGTACACCAAACTGCTGGAACTGTTTGTTAACCCTACTCGAAAAAAACAAATGAATCTGAATTCCCGTAATCCGTATTATCCCGAACTACGTAAGCTCTGATCTCTCATACCTGTTGAGAGTACGTAGGCACAATACTGATGTATTGGCGAGCCACCTTCCCCCCATCACCCGTAGTCAGGCGAACTATGTTGACTCTGATTTCTCATTCTCTGATGAGAATACGTAGGCATAAAGTGTGACGCTTTGCCGAGTCATTTTCTTTTCTTTTTAGACCAGCCTTGATAGGTAGATAGATAAAACCAACCCGTTCAGTAAACACAACAAGCGTGGATCCTGTAACACCCATTTTAATTATTTAGTCATTTTATTATTATTTTAAAAATTATACGTTGGTGTGCCCTTTGGTGGGAGGGTAGTTGACGATGTTGGGTGGGTGTCCATAATGTGGGAGGACTATTGGTGGTATTTTGGTGTGAAATATAATAATATAAAAATAATAGTAACATTGGTGGGGGTGTTATTATTATTATTATTATATTTATTATATTTGTTAATGTTATTAATATTATTATTATTTTGGTGAAATAATGATATTATTATTATTATTATTATTATTATTATTATTATTATTATTATTAATAATGAGTATTATCATTATTATGATTATTATTATTATTAATAGTATTATAATATTATTAGTATTAATAATAATATTGTATTATTTTATTAAGTTATTTTATTAATTGAGATTAGATTTAATAAAGAAAATAGAATGTGAAGGGGTGGGGAGAATGGTACGATACATTTTAGAAATTGAGAAAAAGGGCGATAGAAAAGAGAGAAGAGAAAAGAACGAAAGAAAGGAAAAAGAGCGAAGGAAAAAGGGAACGAAGAACGGAAGAGAAAAGGGGAAGGCCAAGAGGCCAATTCTAGGAGGATTTCTATCGATCAACCAATTGATAAGGTAAGGGGGGAGAAACTTGATTGGGAATGGTTTATACATGTATAGGGTAGTTGGGGATTCCTTAACCCCGTAGGAAATTGATCGATATATGATAATATATATTGATATGTTATGATTGATGATGATTGTTGTTAATTGTATAGTAATCGTTAATGAATTATTGTTTTTGGTTGAGTTGGCATATAGGGCATATAGGGTATTTTACGGTTTTTAGGGAAACTTTTGTATGGCTTTTGAGGTATCGATAGTGTTTAGGTGATGATTTTGGGAATAGGAATTAGAAACCGATTGTTTACGGTAATAGGCAAGATTGGTACTAGAATAGGCTGGGAATCTGAGTTGAGATGATAGGCATAATTTGGCCTAGAATAGCACTGCAGAATTGTGAGGAAACTGATGAATCGCAGCATTCGCTGGGCTTCGCCTGGCGAATGTTGGCGAAGCTTCGCCTGGCGAAGGGAGGCGAGAGTTCGCCTGGCGAGCTGAGGCGAAGGGGCAGCGAATAATTCAGAAATTAAGTCCCAGACTAAAAACACAAGAACTTCGCCTGGCGAATGCCAGCGAAGGTTCGCTACGAGGGTTCGCCTGGCGAATGCCAGCGAACGTAGCAGAACCAGATGAATTTTCGTGATGTGTTGGATTCGAGCATTGGTCTCGTGTGATCCTTCTAGCCTTGCTGTAGTGTGAAAATGATGAGTATGGGATATAACTTGTGTACTTGGTGATAGTACGCGTTTCCCTTAATATTGTTTGTGAGCAATTAGTTGATGTATATGGGTGTAGTAATCAATAGGATCGTGTATTTCCCAAGCGGTGAGATGTGTTTATATTTGGTGTTAGAAAGTGAGACTACTCACTGTGTGATTGAATTATATGATGTTGGTGTGTGTTATATCTATACATATGCATTGATGTATGATGATATGATCAGGAGGATCGTGTGCACTTAGTGTGCCAGAATGTAATAGTTATGCATTGGTGTCTTGCATATCATGGTGTTTTGGTGGGATGAATCATGTCTCAGGAGGAGCGTAAGTGATTCATCCGTACTCCTTTGTGGAGAATGGTGGGGGATAGATCATGTCTCAGGAGGAGCGTAAGTGATCTATCCAGGTTCGGTTGAATGAACCAATGAGTCGGTACCGCATGCATGGTGTTGAGTTGCATTTTTGCATTATATTATGTTATATTGTAATTTGAACAGTAGGTCCATTATATGGCGTTGTTGGGGTGAATAATTGATGTGTTGGTGTGTTTTACTGCCTTATTTACATGTATTACATTACCATTATATTTTTGATCATGATTTCTCACCCCTTTGCTGTTGTTGTGTCTGTGCTTCTCCGGAAGTACAGATAATCCAAGTACTTAGCTAGCTTGGATTATGGTGTGACAGTCGAGTCTAGGATGCTCTGATACGTAGCACGGGACTTGGGCGTTTTTATTTGTTTTCTGAAGAACTTATATTTTATTTTCCTGTGAACGTACAAAACTTTTATTGGATTTTAATATTTTTAATATTCCGCTGTATTTTGGAGGAAAACCTTTTATAAAGGAAATGTTGATTTTATGTGATATCCCACTAGGGAGAAATACTCTGATGTTTATTTACGATGTATATTAATTTAATTGATTTTGGGAAGTGGGGTGTTACAATTGGTATCAGAGCAGGTCGGTCCGTCCGGCCAGTGTTGTTGAGTCGAGTTGAGTCTGTCCTTTATGATGTAGTTGAATATCTTTTAACCTGGTGTTGTTCTTTTTGAGAAGTATGGCAGGAAGGAACGATGCTGCATTGGTTGCTGCTATGCAAGCAATGGCGCAGGCGGTTGCTAATCAGAATCAAACTGCAGATGCCCAATTCAGGAGTTTGGCGCAGTTTCGGAGCAACAAGCCGCCAACATTTGAAGGAGGAATTCTGGATCCTGAAGTTGCTCAGAAGTGGCTGAAGGCAATTGAAAAGATCTTCAGGACTATGGAATGTAGCGATGAACAAAAGGTGAGGTTTGGTACTCACATGCTGGAGGGTGAGGCTGAAGCCTGGTGGGACAATAGTCCCCAAAGGTTGGAAGTTGCTGGAACTACCATTACTTGGGAGGTGGTTCGGAAAGGTTTTCTGGAGAAGTATTTCCCGGAAGATATCCGAAGCGCTAAGGAAATTGAATTCTTAGAGCTGAAACAGGGTAGCATGACTGTAGCAGAATATGCTGCCAAGTTTGAGGAGCTGGTGCAGTATTGTCCCCACTATAATGTGGAAGGGGCAATGACCTCTAAGTGCTTAAAGTTTGAGAATGGACTGCGTCCAGAGATTAAGTTGGGGATTGCTTGTCAGAAGATCAGGAGCTATCCTGAACTGGTATGCAGGAGCAGAATCTATGATAATGATAACCGAGCAAGGATTGCGCACTACAAAGCTGTTAATGACCGTAAGGGTAAGCAGAGGTTTAGTGGTACTCCTTATAGTGTTGCTGCTGATAAGGGAAAACGTAAAGCTGTTGTTGATAAGAAGCCTAGAGATGGGAGAGCATCTGCTGAAGGGAAATGTTTCCGGTGCGGTGGTATGGGACACCGTGCTAATGATTGTCCTAATGAGGCCAAGAAATGTTTTAAGTGTGGGAAACCAGGTCATGTGATAGCTGATTGCAGAGCAACTATGCCGACCTGTTATAACTGTGGTGAGAAGGGTCATATCAATACACATTGTGAGAAGCCGAAGAAGCCTCAAACGTCTCCGGCTGTTGGAAAAGTGTTTGCCTTGGCAGGAACTCAAGCTGCCAGTGATGAGCGTGTGATCAGAGGTACTTGTATTATCAATAATATTCCTTTGATTGCTATTATTGATACGGGTGCAACGCACTCGTTTATTTCTGTAGATTGTGTGGAGAGGATAGGTTTGGTGCCGTCCACTCTGGAGATACAGATGACTATTGAGACACCCTCTATAGGTTCAGTGACTACTTCTTTGGTATGCCTGAAGTGTCCGCTGACTATTTTCGGTAGAGAATTTGGAGTGGATCTGATTTGTCTACCACTTGGTAAGTTGGATGTTATTCTGGGTATGAACTGGTTAGAGTTCAACCGAGTCTACATCGATTGTTTTCGGAAGGAATTGTTGTTCCTGACCCCTGAAGAGGAAGTTGTGGCAAGTTCTTTGTCTAATAAAGAATTGAGGGCCTTGTTGGAAGATGAAACTAGAGTGTTTGCTTTATTTGCAACTTTATCGATGGATAACAAAGTGCCAATGGAGGAATTAGCAGTGGTGAATGAATTTCCAGAAGTGTTTCCTGACGACATTACGAAATTGCCTCCGACGCGAGAAGTAGAATTTGGTATTGATCTTGTTCCTGGTACGAGACCTATTTCTATGGCGCCGTACAGGATGTCTGCAGTGGAATTGGATGAGTTGAAGTCTCAGATTAGAGAATTGTTGGATAGAAAGTTTATTAGACCAAGTGTATCGCCGTGGGGAGCTCCAGTGTTGTTGGTGAAGAAGAAGGATGGTAGTATGCGTCTGTGCATCGATTACCGTCAATTGAATAAAGTGACTATTAAGAATAAGTATCCTTTACCTAGGATTGATGATTTGATGGACCAGCTGGTGGGAGCTCGTGTATTTAGTAAGATCGACTTAAGATCGGGTTATCATCAGATGAGAGTAAAAGAAGGTGATATTCAGAAGATTGCCTTTAGGACTCGATATGGACATTACGAATATGCTGTAATGCCGTTTGGAGTGACTAATGCACCGGGAGTATTTATGGAGTATATGAACAGAATTTTCCATTCTTACTTGGATAAGTTCATTGTAGTGTTTATTGATGATATATTAATTTATTCTAAATCTGATGAAGAGCATGCAGGACATCTGAGAATTGCCTTGCAAGTGTTGAAGGAAAATAAATTATTTGCTAAACTGTCAAAGTGTGACTTTTGGTTGAAGAAAGTAAGTTTCTTGGGGCATGTAATATCTGAAGATGGAATAGCGGTGGATCGTCAAAAGTAAGTGCAGTATTGCAGTGGGAACCGCCGAAGACAGCGAGAGAGATTAGAAGCTTTTTGGGGTTAGCCGGTTATTACCGCAGGTTTATTGAAGGGTTCTCTAATTTGGCGTTGCCATTAACTCAGTTGACGAGAAAGAACCAAGTTTTTGTATGGGATACTGCTTGTGAAGAAAGTTTTGAAGAGTTGAAAAAGAGATTGACTACGGCACCGATGTTAGTGTTACCGACTCCGAGTGAACCGTTTGTGGTGTACTGTGATGCGTCTAAGATGGGATTAGGCGGGGTTCTGATGCAGAATGGTAAAGTAGTAGCATATGCATCGCGGCAATTGAGAGTGCATGAGCGAAATTATCCGACTCATGATCTTGAATTAGCTGCGGTTGTTTTTGTGTTGAAAATTTGGAGACACTATTTATATGGTTCAAGATTTGAAGTGTTTGGTGATCATAAGAGTCTGAGATACCTGTTTGATCAGAAAGAGCTGAATATGAGGCAGAGAAGATGGTTGGAATTTTTGAAGGATTATGACTTCAGTTTGAGTTATCATCCAGGAAAGGCCAATGTAGTGGCAGATGCTTTGAGTAGGAAAGCAATTCATATGGCAGCTCTGATGGTGAAAGAAATTGAGTTAATTGAACAGTTTAGAGATTTGAGCATGGTTTGTGAGACTACTGCAGATAGTGTAATGTTGGGTATGTTGCAGGTAAATAATGACTTCTTGGATATGATTAGAGAAAATCAGAAGTTGGATGTGAAATTGGTAGATTTGATGCCTGGAGTAGGGAGTGACTCCGATAGTGACTTTAAATTGGATAGTACAGGTGTGTTGAGATTTAGAGGCAGGATTTGTGTACCAGGTGATGAAGAATTGAAAAAGTCAATTTTGAGCGAATGACATCGTAGTAGCCTGAGTATTCATCCGGGAGCTACGAAAATGTACCATGATTTGAAGAAATTATTTTGGTGGTCTGGTATGAAAAGAGACATAGCTCAATTTGTGTATGCCTGTTTGACATGTCAGAAGTCGAAGGTGGAACACCAGAGACCTTCTGGATTTATGCAACCATTAGAGATTCCGGTTTGGAAATGGGATTGCATTACTATGGATTTTGTGACAGGTTTGCCGAATACGGCGAGAGGTTTTGATGCTATATGGGTGATTGTGGATCGATTGACGAAGTCTGCACACTTTGTGCTGCTCAATATTAGTTTTCCATTAACGAAGCTGGCGGATATTTACATTCGGGTAATTGTGAAGTTGCATGGTGTTCCGTCCAGTATTGTGTCGGATAGAGATCCACGGTTTACTTCGGAATTTTGGAAGAGCTTGCAGGAAGCTTTGGGAACTAAGTTGAAATTGAGTTCAGCTTATCATCCACAAACTGATGGTCAGCCGGAGAGGACTATTCAGTCGCTTGAAGATTTGTTGAGAGCTTGTGTGTTAGAAAAGGGTGGTGCGTGGGATACTCATTTACCATTGATTGAGTTCACATACAATAACAGTTACCATTCTAGTATCGAAATGGCACCGTTTGAAGCTTTGTATGGGAGGAGGTGTAAGACTCCTCTGTGTTGGTATGAAACTGGTGAGAATATGGTGCTTGGGCCAGAAATTGTACAGCATACTACTGAGACAATTCAAATGATTTGTGAGAAATTGAAAGTGTCTCAGAGTAGGCAGAAAAGCTATCATGATAATCGGAGGAAAGAGTTGGAATTCTGTGTAGGTGATCACGTATTCCTAAGAGTTAATCCGATGACTGGTGTGGGTCGTGCATTGAAGTCCAAGAAGCTGGATCCTAAGTTCATTGGACCTTATGAGATTTTGCAGAGAATTGGTGATGTGGCTTATAGGGTGGCGTTGCCGCCTGAGTTGTCAAACTTATATGATGTGTTTCATGTGTCGCAATTGCGAAAGTATGTTTCTGATCCATCTCATGTGATTCAGAGAGATGATGTTCAGATTCGGGAGAATCTTACTATTGAGACGATGCCGTTGAGGATCGAGGACCGTAAGATGAAACGACTCCGAGGGAAGGAAATACCTTTGGTGAAGGTAGCGTGGGGAGATGCTGCAGGAGGCAGTGTGACCTGGGAGTTGGAAAGCAGGATGCGAGAAGCATATCCGGAGCTATTTCCATCAGGTAATTTTCGAGGACGAAAATAATTAAAGTGGGGGAGAGTTGTAACACCCATTTTAATTATTTAGTCATTTTATTATTATTTTAAAAATTATACATTGGTGTGCCCTTTGGTGGGAGGGTAGTTGACGATGTTGGGTGGGTGTCCATAATGTGGGAGGACTATTGGTGGTATTTTGGTGTGAAATATAATAATATAAAAATAATAGTAACATTGGTGGGGGTGTTATTATTATTATTATTATATTTATTATATTTGTTAATATTATTAATATTATTATTATTTTGGTGAAATAATGATATTATTATTATTATTATTATTATTATTATTATTATTATTATTATTAATGAGTATTATCATTATTATGATTATTATTATTATTAATAGTATTATAATATTATTAGTATTAATAATAATATTGTATTATTTTATTAAGTTATTTTATTAATTGAGATTAGATTTAATAAAGAAAATAGAATGTGAAGGGGTGGGGAGAGTGGTACGATACATTTTAGAAATTGAGAAAAAGGGCGATAGAAAAGAGAGAAGAGAAAAGAACGAAAGAAAGGAAAAAGAGCGAAGGAAAAAGGGAACGAAGAACGGAAGAGAAAAGGGGAAGGCCAAGAGGCCAATTCTAGGAGGATTTCTATCGATCAACCAATTGATAAGGTAAGGGGGGAGAAACTTGATTGGGAATGGTTTATACATGTATAGGGTAGTTGGGGATTCCTTAACCCCGTAGGAAATTGATCGATATATGATAATATATATTGATATGTTATGATTGATGATGATTGTTGTTAATTGTATAGTAATCGTTAATGAATTGTTGTTTTTGGTTGAGTTGGCATATAGGGCATATAGGGTGTTTTACGGTTTTTAGGGAAAGTTTTGTATGGCTTTTGAGGTATCGATAGTGTTTAGGTGATGATTTTGGGAATAGGAATTAGAAACCGATTGTTTATGGTAATAGGCAAGATTGGTACTAGAATAGGCTGGGAATCTGAGTTGAGATGATAGGCATAATTTGGCCTAGAATAGCACTGCAGAATTGTGAGGAAACTAATGAATCGCAGCATTCGCTGGGCTTCGCCTGGCGAATGTTGGCGAAGGGAGGCGAGAGTTCGCCTGGCGAGCTGAGGCGAAGGGGCAGCGAATAATTCAGAAATTAAGTCCCAGACTAAAAACACAAGAACTTCGCCTGGCGAATGCCAGCGAAGGTTCGCTACGAGGGTTCGCCTGGCGAATGCCAGCGAACGTAGCAGAACCAGATGAATTTTCGTGATGTGTTGGATTCGAGCATTGGTCTCGTGTGATCCTTCTAGCCTTGCTGTAGTGTGAAAATGATGAGTATGGGATATAACTTGTGTACTTGGTGATAGTACGCGTTTCCCTTAATATTGTTGGTGAGCAATTAGTTGATGTATATGGGTGTAGTAATCAATAGGATCGTGTATTTCCCAAGCGGTGAGATGTGTTTATATTTGGTGTTAGAAAGTGAGACTACTCACTGTGTGATTGAATTATATGATGTTGGTGTGTGTTATATCTATACATATGCATTGATGTATGATGATATGATCAGGAGGATCGTGTGAACTTAGTGTGCCAGAATGTAATAGTTATGCATTGGTGTCTTGCATATCATGGTGTTTTGGTGGGATGAATCATGTCTCAGGAGGAGCGTAAGTGATTCATCCGTACTCCTTTGTGGAGAATGGTGGGGGATAGATCATGTCTCAGGAGGAGCGTAAGTGATCTATCCAGGTTCGGTTGAATGAACCAATGAGTCGGTACCGCATGCATGGTGTTGAGTTGCATTTTTGCATTATATTATGTTATATTGTAATTTGAACAGTAGGTCCGTTATATGGCGTTGTTGGGGTGAATAATTGATGTGTTGGTGTGTTTTACTACCTTATTTACATGTATTACATTACCATTATATTTTTGATCATGATTTCTCACCCCTTTGTTGTTGTTGTGTCTGTGCTTCTCCGGAAGTACAGATAATCCAGGTACTTAGCTAGCTTGGATTATGGTGTGACAGTCGAGTCTAGGATGCTCTGATACGTAGCACGGGACTTGGGCGTTTTTATTTGTTTTCTGAAGAACTTATATTTTATTTTCCTGTGAACGTATCAAACTTTTATTGGATTTTAATATTTTTAATATTCCGCTGTATTTTGGAGGAAAACCTTTTATAAAGGAAATGTTGATTTTATGTGATATCCCACTGGGGAGAAATACTCTGATGTTTATTTATGATGTTTATTAATTTAATTGATTTTGGGAAGTGGGGTGTTACAGATCCCATCGAGTACGATGGACGTGAGGGGTGCTAATACCTTCCCCTTGCGTAACCGACTCCCGAACCCAGACAATGGTTGCGATGACCTTGCCTTATACCTTTTCATCAGGTTTTTCCGATCGTTTCCTTTCCCGCTCTAAGGGATAAATAACGAAAGGTGGCGACTCTTCTGTTTTGTCGGCACCTTATTTTCGCGGTAGCGACACCTGCCTTCGGGTTCGGTGCCTATTTGTTTAACAGATGCCTAACGGCGAGGTTAAATGTTCCACTAAACTTCGTGTTAAGCCGACCTTCGGGTTCGATACCTGTTTGTTTAATAGATACCTGACGGCGAGGTCAGATGTTCTTCTCAACTTTGGGTTTAGCCGACCTTCGGGTTCGATACCTGTTTGTTTAACAGATGCGCAATGGCGAGGTCAAATGTTGTTCTCAACTTTTGGTTGAGCCGGCCTTCGAGTTCGATGCCTGTTTGTTTAACATATGATTAACAGCGACGTCAGATGTTCCACTCAACTTCGTGTTGAGCCGGCCTTCAGGTTCGATGCCTGTTTATTTAACAGATGCCTGACGGTGAGGTCAAATGTTGATCTTAAGTTGGTGTTGAGCGGGACTTCGTGTTCGATGCCTATTTGTTTAATAGATGCCTGACGGCGAGGTCAGATATTCCTCTGAACTTCGTGTTGAGCCGGCTTTCTGGTTCGATGCCTTTTTGTTTAACTGATGCCTGACAACGAGGTCAGATGTTCTTCTCAACTTCGGGTTGAGCTGCCCTTCGGGTTCGATGCCTGTTTGTTTAACAGATGTCTGACGGCGAGGTCAAATGTTCCTCTCAACTTCGTGTTTAGCCGGCCTTCGGGTTCGCTGCCTGTGTGTTTAACAGATTCCTGACAACGAGGTCTAATATTCTTATCAGCTTCTAGTTGAGCCGCTCTTCGGGTTCGATGCATGTTTGTTTAGTAGATGCCTCACGGCGAGGTCAAATGTTCCTCTCAACTTCGTGTTGAGCCGGCCTTCGGGTTCGATGCATGTTTGTTTAACAGATGCCTGACGGCGAGGTCAGATGTTCTTCTCAACTTCGGGTTAAGTCGGCCTTCGGTTCGATGCCTGTTTGTTTAACAGATGCCTCACAACGAGGTCAAATGTTCCTCTCAACTTCGTGTTGAGCCGGCCTTCAGGTTCGATGCCTGTTTGTTTAATAGATGCTTGACGGTGTAACACCCCCTTTCTATACCCCAAAAATAATACAAATAATCATTTAGGCATAAATTCAAAGTTTCATCAGAGTACATTTATATCACGGCATAAAAGGGGCATATCACATTATACCAAAAATTCAACATGCACAACACCTGCTCAACAGATATGCAACAACGGGGCAACACCCACAAGGAAAAATATTTAGAACATAGGCGAAAACATCTAAATATTTCATAACTTCCAAAACATGTAATCACATACATATACATCATTCAAGTTGATTCACAACCTCATCTATATATACAATATTCAACCAGCATGTTTCATCAACATTCATCAGCAGATACAAGCATAGATGTACCACAAAAGAATCAAAACAATCCCTAGCTACCCGGTGCTACATATCAGAGCCGACCGACCAAAAAGGAATGAAGCCACGCTTCACAAAACTCCAGCAATCTAATCTGCAATGCCTCATAGAGCATTATAAAACATCAGAAGGGTGAGAAATAATATCATAATACATAATGCATATAAACATATATACATATACATATAACATCCAATAACATCGTTCGCGTTCTCACCACAACTCATCTCACTACATTGTATATCGCAATGTATTCACAAATATCTATTTACAAATAGAACACTAAGCATATACAATATGCATCATCAATGTTTATATTAATTCATAAACATACACACATATACAGATATACTCACACATACATGTATCTTCAAACATTCCATTCATGCCAATTATCAACAATTTACATAAACATCTACAATCATGTTTATTCACCATACCTCATGCAAAGATGATAAATGCAAATCATAGAGGCCAACCCGCCACTCTATGCAAATGTAATATGATACTGACTTAATTGTCCATTAGATTATCCTAAGAATCAATTCACTCACACCCCTCACGGGTACACTATAACTCATCAGATTCTCCTAGGGATCACATTGCTCATCAGATTCTCCGAGGAATCACATCGCTCATCAGATTCTCCGAGGAATCACATCGCTCATCAAATTCTCCAAGGAATCACATCGCTCATCAGATTCTCCGAGGAATCACATCGTTCATCAGATTCTCCGAGGAATCACATCGCTCATCAGATTCTCCGAGGAATCACATCGCTCATCATATTCTCTGAGGAATCACATCGCTCATCAGATTCTCCAAGGAATCACATCGTTCATCAGATTCTCCAAGGAATCAAATCGCTCATCAGATTCTCCGAGGAATCACATCGTTCATCAGATTCTCCGAGGAATCACATCGCTCATTAGATTCTCCGAGGAATCACATCGCTCATCAGATTCTCCGAGGAATCACATCGTTCATCAGATTCTCCGAGGAATCACATCACTCATCGTATTCTCCTAGGAATCCTATCACTCATCAGACTATCCTAGGAATCAACAGCACAAGAATGTACTTCATGATGCTTCACATGCAAAATGACTCCATACACTTTTGAAATGCATACATGTTTACAAACATACTCATGCATTCTTCACATTCATCGCATATATTCATTATGCATTCACAATATATATATATATATATATATATATATATATATATATATATATATATATATATATATATATATATATATATATATATATATATATATATATATATATATATATATATATATATATATATATATATATATATATATATATATATATATATATATATATATATATATATATATATATATATATATATATATATATATATATATATATATATATATATATATATATATATATATATATATATATATATATATATATATATATATATATATATATATATATATATATATATATATATATACATATCAAAATACATATATACCTATTCACCATTCATTCACACCAATTCATACCTGGTTTATATTTATCATTCGATCTCAACATGCATTTCTATTCAATTCAAGTAAATGCTCCAAATTTCCAAACGACCACATTCCACACTTTACAAATCACAAACTAGGATTCACGCTATACGGCTACCCACAGCACACATAACAACATATAATTAGTCATCTCAAACAAGGAATGATCGCAACCAAACCACACAACCAATCCACGAATGGAAAACACAAGAAAAGAAAATATGCTGCTGTGTTCGCTAACCTTCGCCTGGTGAAGCCTCTGGCGAACCTTCGCTACCTCGTTCGCCTGGCGAACTTGCCAGCGAAGACCACATGTAGTTATTCTGAAATTACTCGCTAGCACACTCGCCTGGCGAACCTTCGCCATACTCATTCACCTGGCGAACTTGCCAGCGAAGACAGGGTGTTTGCTACTGACTTGGTTCGCTGCTGCTCGCTGGGCTTCGCCTAGCGAAGCTTCGCTACCATTCGCTTGGCGAACCGGCGAACTTAGAACTCCCATGGCTGTTCAAAAGCCCAAACCTCACAAACCGAACGATTTAATCCAAATCAGTTCCAGTAGCACAACCCACTCATCACCCGACTATACTACACCATCTATTCCAAATTTTAACCGATAAAACTCAGTTTCTACCGATTAAATCAACTTTCGACCTAGAAATGGAAACATAGAAAACGATCCAACAAACCCAATCTAGCACATACATGATCATATACATTATTAAGATGATAAAACTTCTCACCCTTACCTGATTAACCGCAAGCTAGGGTTTGATCTTGATGTTTTCCAATGTTTCCTCCTCTTTCTCTCCTCTTTCTCTTCTCCTTCTTTCTTTCTCTTTTCTTTCCTTCCTTTCTTACTATCTTTCTTTCTCTTCTATTTCCTCTTTAATATCTTCCTATTATTTTTCCCAAAACATCTACTAACTCAATATCTCATAAAATATCCAACTTATCATTAAATAGGAAATGTCCAAAATACCCTCCAACTATTTTCTCCGAAAACTCCCAAAATCGGGTAAAATAGAATAATATGTAAACATAACATATCTCCAAGAAAATTCCACATCAAAATAATATTCGCCCAATTAGAATAAAAAAGGACCTAACAAAAAAGGGATAATCAAAATCGGGGCGTTACAACTCTCCCCCACTTTAGAAATTTTCGTCCTAAAAAATATTACCTGATCCAAAACAAGTCTGGATGTGATACACGCATCTTACTCCCCAATTCCTAAATCATACACGATCGCACACATGAACACTTCATACCGCAATCATAGTTATGCCATGTAACTCTTATAAACCCGCCTATCCGCCACAATCTCCATTGGAGATTATGGGTACACCGCTTGCACCCCACTAGGAATAACATCTCGGTCATTCTACCCCGGTGATCATCTCACTAGGAACGACACATAGTCATTCTACCCCACTGAGATCGAATCTTGGGCACGTACATATTCCAATATTATCACCTTGAAGTCTCCCCTCTTATCACCATCAAATCCTTGGACTTCAAATCCAATTTCTCTTTCCGGCAGTACATCCTTAACATCCTTCCAGAAACATCTCTGAAAAGTCACGCACCACTGGAAACACATCCAGTTCAGCCTTACTCTCCGCCGACAATGATGCAGACAACTGAACACTTGAGTTTCGTCCCCTAAAAGTTTCTTCAACTCTTTCGGGAATAAGAAACGCTCATCCTTCCCATCTTTCAAAGGGGAAATTCTTGCCAACGGGAAATAACAATCCACACTAACTCTATCATACAGCAATCAGCTCATATCCAAGATTACATATAATCTTTCTAATGGTAAACATACTAAGTCCATGATAGAACCCTTACCACACATGGTCAAAGGACACTTAAACACACTAAAGACGTAGTTACCGACCCCGAAGCGGGCGTCTCAATAACCATATCACCACCACAAGAAGACAAACATAAATCCAAACGCTTGCGCGCTCAAAAGAAATGAACGAATGAGTCGCTCCGGTATCAATAATAGCAACTAAAGGCGTATCATTAATAAAGCATGTACCTTTAATCAACTGATCCGCATTAGTAGTGTCTGATCCTGCTAATGCAAATACCTTCCCATTTGTTGGAGCTTGCTTAGATTTAGGACACTTAGCACTGATGTGACCTTCTTCTCCATAATTGTAGCACTTCACCACACCCTTTCTACAATCCGTAGAATCATGCCCAATAACTCCGCAGTTAGAGCACTTAACTTTGGGCTTTTCACACATAAAAGACTTATGACCCATCTCACTACACTTGTAGCATTTAATGGATCCAGAACTCCCTCCTCCAGGCCTCTTAACAAAGTCCTCCCTATGCTTGCTCTTATTAGCAGGCGTCACATAAGGTCCACTCCTTACCTGTTGCCTTTCTTTCTCCTCCTTCAAACTCTTGTAGTGAGTAGAACGAGTTTTACTATCCTCTTCAAAAATTTGACAACATTCGGCCAAGTCCGAAAATATCCTTATCCTCTGATAGCCCATCGCTTGCTTGATCTCAGGACACAAGCTGTTCACATACTTAACACACTTAGAAAATTCCACTGTCACCGCGTCATAGTGAGGATAAACTTTTACTAACTTTGTGAACTTAGCCGTGTAGTCTACCACAGACATATTGCCTTGTTTCAATTCCAGGAATTCCATCACCTTCTTTCCCTTCACACTCTCAGGATAATACTTTCTCAAAAATTCAGCACGAAATAAATCCCAAGTTATTTCCTCGTCATCTACTTCAAGAACTTGTCGCATACCGATCCACTAGTCATTGGCTTCTTCTCGCAACATGTGAGATCCAAGTCTCACCTTGTTCCCTTCAGCACAATTCATAACTTTAAAGATCCTCTTGATTTTCTTCAACCAAATCTGAGCATCGTCCGGATCAAACCTTCCTTTGAACACCGGCAGCTGATTCTTTCTGAACTCATCATTAGCGTTCACATTCGGTGCACCCTGCACCGCTCTAGCCATTGCCTCTAATGCAACAGCCATTTCATTGTCATTACGACCATCCATATTCTGATTATTCCCAAAAATAACAAGGTTAAACAACCGTTCAACCAACATAACAATAAGACAGACACAACTGACTTAACACTGGCTCTGATACCACTTAATGTAACACCCACTTTCTATACCCCAAAAATAATACAAATAATCATTTAGGCATAAATTCAAAGTTTCATCAGAGTACATTTATATCACGGCATAAAAGGGGCATATCACATTATACCAAAAATTCAACATGCACAACACCTGCTCAACAGATATGCAACAACGGGGCAACACCCACAAGGAAAAATATTTAGAACATAGGCGGAAACATATAAATATTTCATAACTTCCAAAACATGTAATCACATACATATACATCATTCAAGTTGATTCACAACCTCATCTATATATACAATATTCAACCAGCATGTTTCATCAACATTCATCAGCAGATACAAGCATAGATGTACCACAACAGAATCAAAACAATCCCTAGCTACCCGGTGCTACATATCAGAGCCGACCGACCAAAAAGGAATGAAGCCACGCTTCACAAATCTCCAGCAATCTAATCTGCAATGCCTCATAGAGCATTATAAAACATCAGAAGGGTGAGAAATAATATCATAATACATAATGCATATAAACATATATACATATACATATAACATCCAATAACATCGTTCGCGTTCTCACCACAACTCATCTCACTACACCGTACATCACAATGTATTCACAAATATCTATTTACAAATAGAACACTAAGCATATACAATATGCATCATCAATGTTTATATTAATTCATAAACATACACACATATACAGATATACTCACACATACATGTATCTTCAAACATTCCATTCATGCTAATTATTAACAATTTACATAAACATCTACAATCATGTTTATTCACCATATATCATGCAAAGATGATAAATGCAAATCATAGAGGACAACCCGCCACTCTACGCAAATGTAATATGTAACAGCCCAAATTTCATTAATTAATTAATTATGTTAATTAATTGATTTATTGGAATTAATCTTAATGATTTGGATTAATTGGACTTATTTGGTAGATAATTGAAGAGAGAAATGGGAAGGAAAGAAAATAATTGAAGTATATAAGAGAATAAGTGGAAAGAATTGGATAGAAAGAAAATAGAAGAGAAAGAATAGAGAAAGAGGAGAAAAGAGAAGAGAAGAGGGAAACTTGGAGAAATCATCAAGAATCAACTTCAAACTTCAATCCAATCAAGGTAAGGGTGAGAAACATTATTATCTAGTCAATGTATGTGGTTATGTATGTGTGGGTTGGATTTTGTTGTGAGTTTCCACCATTTTTCAAGCTAGGGAAAAATGGATTTAATCGGTAGAATTGTAGTTTAATCGGTTAGAAACTGAAAATAATACCGTAGAATAGTCGGGTGATGTGGGATTAAGATTACTGGAACTGGTTCGGTGAGAATCGGTCAATTTTTAGAGGATAGAAGTTTTGGGACAGAATGAGGGTTCTGATATCGCAGGTTCGCTGGCTCTCGCCAGGCGAGTGAAGGCGAAGCTTCGCCGGGCGAAGCCCAGCGAATAGCTGGCGAATAATTTAAGAAAACTCCCAGTGGTCTTCGCTGGCAAGTTTGCCAGGCGAAGGTAAGTGGCGAAGGTTCACCAGGCGAGTGCATCAGCGAAGGGTAGTGAAACAAGTCAGTAGCTATTGACTTCATTCGCTGGCGAGTTCGCGGGGCGAAGGTCCCAACGAGCATTTGCCAATGGACTCGCCAGGCGAATGGTAGCGAACTTGACAAAGTTTTCTTTTCTCTGTGATTCCAATCCGCGTTGTTTTGCTTAGTTAATGGTGTTTAATTCTTAGCTGAGTGGCATGTTTTATGTTATGATATGTTGTACTGTGGGTAGCCTTTGGGCGTGAAATCCTAGATGATAGGATCAAATATGAATTGCATTCTTTTGACAAATATTTGTATGCATTATATTAACATGTTTAAAATGCATGATAATTGTGATGAATTCGCCGTCGTTTGGCACGATATTATGAATGTATATTGATTGGATGCGATTATATATGAACAATGCATGAGAACATATTATGAATATGTGTGCATTGCTTGATAGATGTTATAAATGCATATTGTGTGCATGTGATTAAATTTGAAGAATGCATGGGAACATATCGTGGATATGTGTGCATTGTTTAATAATTATGAGAAATGCATGGGAACACATCGTGGATATGTGTGCATTGTTTAATAATTGGGAGAAATGCATGGGAACATATCATGGATATGTGTGCATTGTTTAATAATTGTGAGAAATGCATGGGAATATATCTTGAATATGTGTGCATTGTTTGATGATGTGATAATGGTATTGATAAATGAATACATTGATGATTGTTGTGATATGTTGTGTGTGCAATCATGTTATAATTCGTATGTGATGAATTATTTAAAATGCATGGGATTAAGATGCGGGAACGGTCTTAAGTGCATTTTTGTTGATTGATTGCATATGCATCATTTAGTCAAGAGGCAATGTTTGCTAGTTTCGTGGAGACTAGTGGCTTGTCCCAAACCTAGAAGGGTGGGTTTGAAGTCCAGGGGACGGGCTTTGTTGTTATCGGTCTAGAAGGGTGGACCCGGTTTAAATGTAAAAACCGAAAAATGATAACAAGTGTTGCATTGAGTCACATGGCATATTTGTGATTGTTGTATGAAGCATGCGTGTGTGCATGACTTGTGGATTTTGGAGTGTGAATATAAGATTGTTGTATGCAAAAATGCTTATGTGTGTGTTATGTGGATTGATGAGGACTATGGATATGTGCATGATGAATATGCTTGATGATTGTCTATATTTGTTTATATAAGTATGCATTGTAAAGTATATGATGAGTTATGATGAAGTATGGTGAGAATTGTGGAATATGCGTATGTGCATTACTTGTGTAATTGAGAAATGTGAATGTGTAATAGTGAATTGGTGGATAAAACATAACATGTGTATGTTTCTGTGGGATGTTGAGGTTTATGGAAGTATGCATGATGAAAATGCTTGATGAATGTCTATGTTTGTTTATATGCACGTTGTGATGCATCTGATAATGGAAATGAATTGGGGTGAGAAAATGTGGGTTATATGTATTCTATACTTGTGTGTGTGTATATATATATATATATATATATATATATATATATATATATATATATATATATATATATATATATATATATATATATATATATATATATATATATATATATATATATATATATATATATATATATATATATATATATATATATATATATATATATATATATATATATATATATATATATATATATATATATATATATATATATATATATATATATATATATATATATATATAATTGTATGCATTGATTATTATGATAATATTTCTCACCCTTCTGCTGGAATGATGTCCTTTATGACATCGTGCAGGTATCTTGGTGTAGTACTGCTAGTAGTTGCGAGTGCACTGTTGGTGCAGCTGTTTAGTATTTAATTATGTTGGGTCAGGTCATGCTCTAGTTATGTAACACTGGGATCGTTGGGTTTATGCCTTAGAGATATATTGTGTATTCCAAGTTGTGTTTGAAATGTATTTGAAATATGTGATAATGGCCTTTGTGCCTAAGTGTTGATGCTTATGTGATGAACATGAATATTCGGTGAAGGAATTTATGTAAATAAATTGAATCCGCTGTTACATGCAAGATGAAAATTCAATAGCATGACTATTTATTTCAATGTTACATGAGTATGACAGGTGAATGTTGAGATTTTGTAAAATTGTGTGACACCCTTTTGTGAAAGCATGTTAATTTACTCTGATTAATTATGTATTATTCCGTGGGGTTAGAAGGGTGTTACATTAGTGGTATCAGAGCAGGTCGGTCTGTGCGGCCATGTTGTCTAATGTTATTTGTTCCCTTGTATGTGACAAGTGTGTGAAAACACTGTCGATACATGTTTGTTGTTTAACCGTTGTCTGCAGAAGTGGAAATGATTAAAGTGGGGGAGAAGCTTGTGATTCCTCAGAAAGTTGCAAGTGTGGAGTTGTAGCTCAGTGTGTAGTTAAACGCTATTATAGTTTGGTAAAGATGGTTTATGCCCCATTATGATTTCGGCTGTCTATTGACAAATTGAAGAACTGACCATCCTTAATCTCTTGTTGATAGTAGTTGGGATTGTGTTGGATGGGATGGACGTGTCTTGCAAGCTTAGATGTCTTGAGCAGAGAATTTTTTGGAGTTAAGCCAAGTGCTTAACAATTGTTATGATGAGTCGGCGCATGACAGTGATGAGGTGGTTAATTTTGATGGGAATTTGGAGTGCTAATGAAAGTGGGAGGTTGGCGGTTTGCCATCTGGCATCTGTTAAACAAACAGACATCAAACCCGAAGGTCGGCTCAACACAAAGTTGAGAGGAACATCTGACCTTGCTTTCAAGCATCTACTAATAAAACAGGCATTGAACCCGAAGGCCGGCTCAACCTGAAGTTGACAAGAACATCTGACCTCACCGTCAGGCATCTGTTAAACAAACAGGCATCGAACCCGAAGGCCATCTCAACCCTTAGTTAAGAAGAACATCTGACCTCGCCATCAAGCATCTATTAAACAAACAGGCATCGAACCTGAAGGCCGGCTCAACCCGAAGTTGAGAAGAACATCTGACCTCACTTTTTGGCATCTGTTAAAGAAACAGGCATTAAATTTTATCGTTGGCTCAATCCGAAGTTGACAAGAACATCTGACCTATATTGTCAGGCATCAGTTAAACAAACAGGAATCGAACCCGAAGGTCGACTCAACCCTAAGTTGAGAAGAACGTCTGACATCACCGTCAGGCATCTCTTAAACAAACAGGCATCGAACCCGAAGGCTGGCTCAACTGAATGTTGAGAAGAACATCTGACCTCGCCGTCAGGTATCTGTTAAACAAACAGGCATCGAACCCGAAGGTCGGCTCAAAAAGAAGTTGAGAGGAACATCTGACCTCGCCGTGAGGCATCTGTTAAACAAATTGGCATCGAACCCGAAGGGCGGCTCAACGCGAAGTTGAGAAGAACATTTGACATCGCCGTCAGACATCTGTTAAACAAAGAGGCATCGAACACGAAGGCCGACTAAACCCGAAGTTGAAAAGAAAATCTGACCTCGCCGTCAGGCGTCTATTAAACAAACAGGCATCGAACCTGAAGGCCGTCTCAACCCTTAGTTAAGAAGAACATCTGACCTCGCCGTCAAGCATCTGTTAAACAAACAGGCATCGAACTCGAAGGTCGGATCAACCCGAAGTTGAGAAGAACATCTGACCTTGCTTTTTGGCATCTGTTAAACAAACCGGAATCGAATTTTATCTCCGGCTCAACCCGAAGTTGAAAAGAATATCTGATCTATGCTGTCAGGCATCAGTTAACAAACAGGAATCGAACCCGAAGGCCGGCTCAACGAGAAGTTGAGAAAGAACATCTGACCTCGCCGCCAGACATCTGTTAAACAAACAGGCATCGAACCCGTGGTTGGCTTAATACAAAGTTTAGAAGAACATCTGACCTTACTGTCATGCATCTGCTAAACAAACAGGCATCGAACCAGAAGGTCGGCTCAATCCGAAGTTGAGAAGAACATCTAACCTCGCCGTCAGGCATCTGTTAAACGAACAGGCATCGAACCCGAAGACCGGCTTATCACGATGTTGAGAAGTACATCTTACATAACCATCAGGCATCTGTTAAGCAAACAGGCATCGAACTTGGAGGCCGGCTCAACACGAAGTGGAGAAGAACATCTGACCTTGCTGTCAAGCATCTGTTAAACAAACAGGCATCGATCCCGAAGGTCGACTCAACACGAAATTCAGAGGGACATCTGACCTTGCCGCGAGGCATCTGTTAAACAAACAGGAATCGAACCCGAAGGGCGGCTCAACCCGATGTTGAGAAGAATATTTGACCTCGCCGTCAGGCATCTGTTAAACAAACAGGCATCGAAACCGAAGGCCGGCTCAACCGGAAGTTGAGAAGAACATCTGACCTCGCCGTCAAGCATCTGTTAAACAAACAGGCATCGAACCCGAAGGCCGGCTCAACCCGAAGTTGAGAAGAACATCTGACCTTGCCGTCAGGTATCTGTTAAACAAACAGGAATCGAACCCGAAGGCCGGCTCAAAAAGAAGTTGAGAGGAACATCTGACCTTGCCGTGACGCATATTTTAAACAAATAGGCATCGAACCCGAAGGTCGGCTCAAAACGAAGTTGAGAGGAACATCAGACCTTGCCGTGAGGCATCGGTTAAACAAACAGGCATCGAACCCGAAGGATGGCTCAACCCGAAGTTGAGAAGAACATTTGCCCTGGCCATCAAGCATATATTAAACAAAGAGGCATCGAACACGAAGGCCGGATCAACCCGAAGTTGACAAGAACATCGGACCTTGCCGTCAGGCATCTGTTAAACAAACAGGCATCGAACCCGAAGGCCGACTCAAAAAGAAGTTGAGAGAAACATCTGACCTCGCTGTGAGGCATCTGTTAAACAAACAGGCATTGAACCCGAAGGGCGGCTCATCCCGAAGTTGAGAAGAACATTTGACCTCATTGTCAGGCATCTGTTAAACAAAGAGGCATTGAACACGAAGGCCGGCTCAACCCGAAGTTGACAAGAATATCTGACATCGCCGCCAGGCATCTGTTAAACTAACAGGCATCGAACCCGAAGGCCGTCTCAACCCTTAGTTAAGAAGAACATCTGACCTTGCCGTCAAGCATCTGTTAAACAAACAGGCATCGAACCCGAAGGCTGGATCAACCCGAAGTTGAGAAGAACATCTGACCTTGCTTTTTGGCATCTGTTAAAAAAACAGGAATCGAATCTTATCTCCGACTCAACCCGAAGTTGAGAAGAACATCTGACCTATGCTGTCAGGCATCAGTTAACAAACAGGAATCGAACCCGAAGGCCGGCTCAACACGAAGTTGAGAAGAACATCTGACCTCGCCGCAAGGCATCTGTTAAACAAACATGCATCGAACCCGTAGGCCGGCTTAATACGTAGTTGAGAAGAACATCTGACCTCGCCATCATACATCTGTTAAAAAAACAGGGATCGAACCAGAAGGTCGGCTCAACCCGAAGTTGAGAAGAACATCTAACCTCGCCCTCAGGAATCTGTTAAATGAACAGGCATCGAATCTGAAGACCGGCTCAACACGATGTTGAGAAGTACATCTTACATCACCATCAGGCATCTGTTAAGCAAACAGGCACCGAACTTGGTGGCCGGCTCAACACGAAGTTTAGAAGAACATCTGACCACGCTGTCAAGCATCTGTCAAACAAACAGGCATCAATCTCGAAGGTCGACTCAACACGAAATTGAGAGGAACATCTAACCTTGCTGTGAGGCATCTGTTAAACAAACAGGCATCGAACCCGAAGGGCGGCTCAACCCGAAGTTGAGAAGAATATTTGACCTCGCCGTCAGGCATCTGTTAAACAAACCGACATTCAAGCCGAAGGCCGGCTCAACCGGAAGTTGAGAAGAACATCTAACCTCGCCGTCAGGCATCTGTTAAACAAACAGGCATCGAACCCGAAGGCCGGCTCAATCTGAAGTTGAGAAGAACATCTGACCTTGCCGTCAGGTATCTGTTAAACAAACAGGCATCGAACCCGAAGGCTGACTCAAAAAGAAGTTTAGAGGAACATATGACCTCGCAGTGACGCATCTGTTAAACAAACAAGCATTGAACCCAAAGGTCGGCACAAAATGAAGTTGAGAGGAACATCAGACCTTTCCGTGAGGCATCTGTTAAACAAATAGGCATCCAACCCGAAGGGCGGCTCAACCCGAAGTTGAGAAGAACATTTGGCCTCGCCGTCAGGCATCTGTTAAACAAACAGGCATCGAAACCGAAGGCCGGCTCAACCAGAAGTTGAGAAGAACATATGACCTCGCTGTCAGGAATCTGTTAAACAAACAGGCATCGAACCCGAAGGCCGACTCAACCCGAAGTTGAGAAGAACATCAAGCCTTGCCGCCAGGCATCTGTTAAACAAACAGGCATCGAACCCGAAGGCTGGCTCGACCGGAAGTTGAGAAGAACATCTGACCTTGTCGTCAGGTATCTGTTAAACAAATAGGCATCGAACCCGAAGGCCGGCTCAAAAAGAAGTTGAGAGGAACATCTGACCTCGCCGTGATGCATCTATTAAACAAACAGGCATCGAACCCGAAGGGCGGCTCAACCCGAAGTTGAGAAGAATATTTGACCTCGCCGTCAGGCATCTGTTAAAAAAATCGGCAATGAAACCGAAGGCCGGCTCAACCGGAAGTTGAGAAGAACATCTGACCTCGTCGTCAGGCATCTGTTAAACAAACAGGCATCGAACTAGAAGGTCGGCTCAACCCGAAGTTGAGAAGAACATCTGACCTTGCCGCCAGGCATCTGTTAAACAAACAGGAATCGAACCCGAAGGCTGGCTCGACTGGAAGTTGAGAAGAACATCTGACCTTGCCGTCAGGTATCTGTTAAACAAATAGGCATCGGACCCGAAGGCCGACTCAAAAAGAAGTTGAGAGGAACATCTGACCTCGCCGTGACGCATCTGTTAAACAAACAAGCATCGAACCCGAAGGTCGGTACAAAATGAAGTTGAGAGGAACATCTGAACTTTCCGTGAGGCATCTGTTAAACAAACAGGCATCTAACCCGAAGGGCGGCTCAACCCGAAGTTGAGAAGAAAATTTGGTCTCGCCGTCAGGCATCTGTTAAACAAACAGGCATCGAAACCGAAGGCCGGCTCAACCGGAAGTTGAGAAGAACATATGTCCTCGCCGTTAGGCATCTGTTAAACAAACAGGCATCGAACCCGAAGGACGGCTCAACCCGAAGTTGAGAAGAACATCAAACCATGCCGCGAGGCATCTGTTAAACAAACAGGCATCGAACCCGAAGGCTGGCTCGACTGGAAGTTGAGAAGAACATCTGACCTTGCCGTCAAGTATCTGTTAAACAAACAGACATCGAACCCGAAGGCCGGCTCAAAAAGAAGTTGAGAGGAACATCTGACCTCGCCGTGACGCATCTGTTAGACAAACAGGCATCAAACCCGAAGGGCAGCTCAACTCGAAGTTTAGAAGAACATTTGACCTCGTCGTCAGGCATCTGTTAAACAAATAGGCATCGAACACGAAGGCCGGCTCAACCCGAAGTTGACAAGAACATCTGACCTCACCGTCAGGCATCTGTTAAACAAACAGGCATTAAACCCGAAGGTCGTCTCAACCCTTAGTTAAGAAGAACATCTGACCTCGCCGTCAAGCATCTGTTAAACAAACAGGCATCGAACCCGAAGGCCGGCTCAACCCGAAGTTGAGAAGTACATCTGACCTCGCTGTCAAGCATCTGTCAAACAAACAGGCATCAATCTCGAAGGTCAACTCAACACGAAATTGAGAGGAACATCTAACCTTGCCGTGAGGCATCTGTTAAATAAATAGGCATCGAACCCGAAGGGCGGCTCAACCCGAAGTTGAGAAGAATATTTGACCTTGCCGTCAGGCATCTGTTAAACAAACCGACATCGAAACCGAAGGCCGGCTCAACCGGAAGTTGAGAAGAACATCTAACCTCGCCGTCAGGCATCTGTTAAACAAACAGGCATCGAACCCGAAGGCCGGCTCAATCTGAAGTTGAGAAGAACATCTGACCTTGCCGTCAGGTATGTGTTAAACAAACAGGGATCGAACCCGAAGGATGACTCAAAAAGAAGTTGAGAGGAACATATGACCTCGCAGTGACGCATCTGTTAAACAAACAAGCATTGAACCCGAAGGTCGGCACAAAATGAAGTTGAGAGGAACATCAGACCTTGCCGTGAGGCATCTGTTAAACAAATAGGCATCCAACCCGAAGGGCGGCTCAACCCGATGTTGAGAAGAATATTTGACCTCGCCGTCAGGCATCTGTTAAACAAACAGGCATCGAAACCGAAGGCCGGCTCAACCGGAAGTTGAGAAGAACATCTGACCTCGCCGTCAAGCATCTGTTAAACAAACAGGCATCGAACCCGAAGGCCGGCTCAACCCGAAGTTGAGAAGAACATCTGACCTTGCCGTCAGGTATCTGTTAAACAAACAGGAATCGAACCCGAAGGCCGGCTCAAAAAGAAGTTGAGAGGAACATCTGACCTTGTCGTGACGCATATTTTAAACAAATAGGCATCGAACCCGAAGGTCGGCTCAAAACGAAGTTGAGAGGAACATCAGACCTTGCCGTGAGGCATCGGTTAAACAAACAGGCATCGAACCCGAAGGATGGCTCAACCCGAAGTTGAGAAGAACATTTGCCCTGGCCATCAAGCATATATTAAACAAAGAGGCATCGAACACGAAGGCCGGATCAACCCGAAGTTGACAAGAACATCTGACCTTGCCGTCAGGCATCTGTTAAACAAACAGGCATCGAACCCGAAGGCCGACTCAAAAAGAAGTTGAGAGAAACATCTGACCTCGCTGTGAGGCATCTGTTAAACAAACAGGCATTGAACCCGAAGGGCGGCTCATCCCGAAGTTGAGAAGAACATTTGACCTCGTTGTCAGGCATCTGTTAAACAAAGAGGCATCGAACACGAAGGCCGGCTCAACCCGAAGTTGACAAGAATATCTGACATCGCCGCCAGGCATCTGTTAAACTAACAGGCATCGAACCCGAAGGCCGTCTCAACCCTTAGTTAAGAAGAACATCTGACCTTGCCGTCAAGCATCTGTTAAACAAACAGGCATCGAACCCGAAGGCTGGATCAACCCGAAGTTGAGAAGAACATCTGACCTTGCTTTTTGGCATCTGTTAAAAAAACAGGAATCGAATCTTATCTCCGACTCAACCCGAAGTTGAGAAGAACATCTGACCTATGCTGTCAGGCATCAGTTAACAAACAGGAATCGAACCCGAAGGCCGGCTCAACACGAAGTTGAGAAGAACATCTGACCTCGCCGCAAGGCATCTGTTAAACAAACATGCATCGAACCCGTAGGCCGGCTTAATACGTAGTTGAGAAGAACATCTGACCTCGCCATCATACATCTGTTAAAAAAACAGGGATCGAACCAGAAGGTCGGCTCAACCCGAAGTTGAGAAGAACATCTAACCTCGCCGTCAGGAATCTGTTAAATGAACAGGCATCGAATCTGAAGACCGGCTCAACACGATGTTGAGAAGTACATCTTACATCACCATCAGGCATCTGTTAAGCAAACAGGCACCGAACTTGGTGGCCGGCTCAACACGAAGTTTAGAAGAACATCTGACCTCGCTGTCAAGCATCTGTCAAACAAACAGGCATCAATCTCGAAGGTCGACTCAACACGAAATTGAGAGGAACATCTAACCTTGCCGTGAGGCATCTGTTAAACAAACAGGCATCGAACCCGAAGGGCGGCTCAACCCGAAGTTGAGAAGAATATTTGACCTCGCCGTCAGGCATCTGTTAAACAAACCGACATTCAAGCCGAAGGCCGGCTCAACCGGAAGTTGAGAAGAACATCTAACCTCGCCGTCAGGCATCTGTTAAACAAAAAGGCATCGAACCCGAAGGCCGGCTCAATCTGAAGTTGAGAAGAACATCTGACCTTGCCGTCAGGTATCTGTTAAACAAACAGGCATCGAACCCGAAGGCTGACTCAAAAAGAAGTTTAGAGGAACATATGACCTCGCAGTGACGCATCTGTTAAACAAACAAGCATTGAACCCAAAGGTCGGCACAAAATGAAGTTGAGAGGAACATCAGACCTTTCCGTGAGGCATCTGTTAAACAAATAGGCATCCAACCCGAAGGGCGGCTCAACCCGAAGTTGAGAAGAACATTTGGCCTCGCCGTCAGGCATCTGTTAAACAAACAGGCATCGAAACCGAAGGCCGGCTCAACCAGAAGTTGAGAAGAACATATGACCTCGCTGTCAGGAATCTGTTAAACAAACAGGCATCGAACCCGAAGGCCGACTCAACCCGAAGTTGAGAAGAACATCAAGCCTTGCCGCCAGGCATCTGTTAAACAAACAGGCATCGAACCCGAAGGCCGGCTCAACCCGAAGTTGAGAAGAACATCTGACCTTGCCGTCAGGTATCTGTTAAACAAACAGGAATCGAACCCGAAGGCCGGCTCAAAAAGAAGTTGAGAGGAACATCTGACCTTGCCGTGACGCATATTTTAAACAAATAGGCATCGAACCCGAAGGTCGGCTCAAAACGAAGTTGAGAGGAACATCAGACCTTGCCGTGAGGCATCGGTTAAACAAACAGGCATCGAACCCGAAGGATGGCTCAACCCGAAGTTGAGAAGAACATTTGCCCTGGCCATCAAGCATATATTAAACAAAGAGGCATCGAACACGAAGGCCGGATCAACCCGAAGTTGACAAGAACATATGACCTTGCCGTCAGGCATCTGTTAAACAAACAGGCATCGAACCCGAAGGCCGACTCAAAAAGAAGTTGAGAGAAACATCTGACCTCGCTGTGAGGCATCTGTTAAACAAACAGGCATTGAACCCGAAGGGCGGCTCATCCCGAAGTTGAGAAGAACATTTGACCTCGTTGTCAGGCATCTGTTAAACAAAGAGGCATCGAACACGAAGGCCGGCTCAACCCGAAGTTGACAAGAATATCTGACATCGCCGCCAGGCATCTGTTAAACTAACAGGCATCGAACCCGAAGGCCGTCTCAACCCTTAGTTAAGAAGAACATCTGACCTTGCCGTCAAGCATCTGTTAAACAAACAAGCATCGAACCCGAAGGCTGGATCAACCCGAAGTTGAGAAGAACATCTGACCTTGCTTTTTGGCATCTGTTAAAAAAACAGGAATCGAATCTTATCTCCGACTCAACCCGAAGTTGAGAAGAACATCTGACCTATGCTGTCAGGCATCAGTTAACAAACAGGAATCGAACCCGAAGGCCGGCTCAACACGAAGTTGAGAAGAACATCTGACCTCGCCGCAAGGCATCTGTTAAACAAACATGCATCGAACCCGTAGGCCGGCTTAATACGTAGTTGAGAAGAACATCTGACCTCGCCATCATACATCTGTTAAAAAAACAGGGATCGAACCAGAAGGTCGGCTCAACCCGAAGTTGAGAAGAACATCTAACCTCTCCGTCAGGAATCTGTTAAATGAACAGGCATCGAATCTGAAGACCGGCTCAACACGATGTTGAGAAGTACATCTTACATCACCATCAGGCATCTGTTAAGCAAACAGGCACCGAACTTGGTGGCCGGCTCAACACGAAGTTTAGAAGAACATCTGACCTCGCTGTCAAGCATCTGTCAAACAAACAGGCATCAATCTCGAAGGTCGACTCAACACGAAATTGAGAGGAACATCTAACCTTGCCGTGAGGCATCTGTTAAACAAACAGGCATCGAACCCGAAGGGCGGCTCAACCCGAAGTTGAGAAGAATATTTGACCTCGCCGTCAGGCATCTGTTAAACAAACCGACATTCAAGCCGAAGGCCGGCTCAACCGGAAGTTGAGAAGAACATCTAACCTCGCCGTCAGGCATCTGTTAAACAAACAGGCATCGAACCCGAAGGCCGGCTCAATCTGAAGTTGAGAAGAACATCTGACCTTGCCGTCAGGTATCTGTTAAACAAACAGGCATCGAACCCGAAGGCTGACTCAAAAAGAAGTTTAGAGGAACATATGACCTCGCAGTGACGCATCTGTTAAACAAACAAGCATTGAACCCAAAGGTCGGCACAAAATGAAGTTGAGAGGAACATCAGACCTTTCCGTGAGGCATCTGTTAAACAAATAGGCATCCAACCCGAAGGGCGGCTCAACCCGAAGTTGAGAAGAACATTTGGCCTCGCCGTCAGGCATCTGTTAAACAAACAGGCATCGAAACCGAAGGCCGGCTCAACCAGAAGTTGAGAAGAACATATGACCTCGCTGTCAGGAATCTGTTAAACAAACAGGCATCGAACCCGAAGGCCGACTCAACCCGAAGTTGAGAAGAACATCAAGCCTTGCCGCCAGGCATTTGTTAAACAAACAGGCATCGAACCCGAAGGCTGGCTCGACCGGAAGTTGAGAAGAACATCTGACCTTGTCGTCAGGTATCTGTTAAACAAATAGGCATCGAACCCGAAGGCCGGCTCAAAAAGAAGTTGAGAGGAACATCTGACCTCGCCGTGATGCATCTATTAAACAAACAGGCATCGAACCCGAAGGGCGGCTCAACCCGAAGTTGAGAAGAATATTTGACCTCGCCGTCAGGCATCTGTTAAAAAAATCGGCAATGAAACCGAAGGCCGGCTAAACCCGAAGTTGAGAAGAACATCTGACCTCGTCGTCAGGCATCTGTTAAACAAACAGGCATCGAACCAGAAGGTCGGCTCAACCCGAAGTTGAGAAGAACATCTGACCTTGCCGCCAGGCATCTGTTAAACAAACAGGAATCGAACCCGAAGGCTGGATCGACTGGAAGTTGAGAAGAACATCTGACCTTGCCGTCAGGTATCTGTTAAACAAATAGGCATCGGACCCGAAGGCAGACTCAAAAAGAAGTTGAGAGGAACATCTGACCTCGCCGTGACGCATCTGTTAAACAAACAAGCATCGAACCCGAAGGTCGGTACAAAACGAAGTTGAGAGGAACATCTGAACTTTCCGTGAGGCATCTGTTAAACAAACAGGCATCTAACCCGAAGGGCGGCTCAACCCGAAGTTGAGAAGAACATTTGGTCTCGCCGTCAGGCATCTGTTAAACAAACAGGCATCGAAACCGAAGGCCGGCTCAACCGGAAGTTGAGAAGAACATATGTCCTCGCCGTTAGGCATCTGTTAAACAAACAGGCATCGAACCCGAAGGCCGGCTCAACCCGAAGTTGAGAAGAACATCAAACCATGCCGCGAGGCATCTGTTAAACAAACAGGCATCGAACCCGAAGGCTGGCTCGACTGGAAGTTGAGAAGAACATCTGACCTTGCCGTCAAGTATCTGTTAAACAAACAGACATCGAACCCGAAGGCCGGCTCAAAAAGAAGTTGAGAGGAACATCTGACCTCGCCGTGACGCATCTGTTAGACAAACAGGCATCAAACCCGAAGGGCAGCTCTACTCGAAGTTTAGAAGAACATTTGACCTCGTCGTCAGGCATCTGTTAAACAAATAGGCATCGAACACGAAGGCCGGCTCAACCCGAAGTTGACAAGAACATCTGACCTCGCCGTCAGACATCTGTTAAACAAACAGGCATTAAACCCGAAGGTCGTCTCAACCCTTAGTTAAGAAGAACATCTGACCTCGCCGTCAAGCATCTGTTAAACAAACAGGCATCGAACCCGAAGGCCGGCTCAACCCGAAGTTGAGAAGTACATCTGACCTCGCTGTCAAGCATCTGTCAAACAAACAGGCATCAATCTCGAAGGTCGACTCAACACGAAATTGAGAGGAACATCTAACCTTGCCGTGAGGCATCTGTTAAACAAACAGGCATCGAACCCGAAGGGCGGCTCAACCCGAAGTTGAGAAGAATATTTGACCTTGCCGTCAGGCATCTGTTAAACAAACCGACATCGAAACCGAAGGCCGGCTCAACCGGAAGTTGAGAAGAACATCTAACCTCGCCGTCAGGCATCTGTTAAACAAACAGGCATCGAACCCGAAGGCCGGCTCAATCTGAAGTTGAGAAGAACATCTGACCTTGCCGTCAGGTATCTGTTAAACAAACAGGCATCGAACCCGAAGGCTGACTCAAAAAGAAGTTGAGAGGAACATATGACCTCGCAGTGACGCATCTGTTAAACAAACAAGCATTGAACCCGAAGGTCGGCACAAAATGAAGTTGAGAGGAACATCAGACCTTGCCGTGAGGCATCTGTTAAACAAATAGGCATCCAACCCGAAGGGCGGCTCAACCTGAAGTTGAGAAGAACATTTGGCCTCGCCGTCAGGCATCTGTTAAACAAACAGGCATCGAAACCGAAGGTCGGCTCAACCGGAAGTTGAGAAGAACATATGACCTCGCTGTCAGGCATCTGTTAAACAAACAGGCATCGAACCCGAAGGCCGGCTAAACCCGAAGTTGAGAAGAACATCAAGCCTTGCCGCCAGGCATTTGTTAAACAAACAGGCATCGAACCCGAAGGCTGGCTCGACCGGAAGTTGAGAAGAACATCTGACCTTGTCGTCAGGTATCTGTTAAACAAATAGGCATCGAACCCGAAGGCCGGCTCAAAAAGAAGTTGAGAGGAACATCTGCCCTCGCCGTGATGCATCTGTTAAACAAACAGGCATCGAACCCAAAGGACGGCTCAACCCGAAGTTGAGAAGAATATTTGACCTCGCCGTCAGGCATCTGTTAAACAAACCAGCAACGAAACCGAAGGCCGGCTCAACCGGAAGTTGAGAAGAACATCTGACCTCGTCGTCAGGCATCTGTTAAACAAACAGGCATCGAACCAGAAGGTCGGCTCAACCCGAAGTTGAGAAGAACATCTGACCTTGCCGCCAGGCATCGGTTAAACAAACAGGAATCGAACCCGAAGGTTGGCTCGACTGGAAGTTGAGAAGAACATCTGACCTTGCCGTCAGGTATCTGTTAAACAAATAGGCATCGGACCCGAAGGCCGACTCAAAAAGAAGTTGAGAGGAACATCTGACCTCGCCGTGACGCATCTGTTAAACAAACAAGCATCGAACCCGAAGGTCGGCACAAAACGAAGTTGAGAGGAACATCTGAACTTTCCGTGAGGCATCTGTTAAACAAACAGGCATCTAACCCGAAGGGCGGCTCAACCCGAAGTTGAGAAGAACATTTGGTCTCGCCGTCAGGCATCTGTTAAACAAACAGGCATCGAAACCGAAGGCCGGCTCAACAGGAAGTTTAGAAGAACATATGTCCTCGCCGTTAGGCATCTGTTAAACAAACAGGCATCGAACCCGAAGGCCGGCTCAACCCGAAGTTGAGAAGAACATCAAACCATGCCGCGAGGCATCTGTTAAACAAACAGGCATCGAACCCGAAGGCTGGCTCGACTGGAAGTTGAGAAGAACATCTGACCTTGCCGTCAAGTATCTGTTAAACAAACAGACATCGAACCCGAAGGCCGGCTCAAAAAGAAGTTGAGAGGAACATCTGACCTCGCCGTGACGCATCTGTTAGACAAACAGGCATCAAACCCGAAGGGCAGCTCAACTCGAAGTTTAGAAGAACATTTGACCTCGCCGTCAGGCATCTGTTAAACAAACAGGCATCGAACACGAAGGCCGGCTCAACCCGAAGTTGACAAGAACATCTGACCTCGCCGTCAGGCATCTGTTAAACAAACAGACATTAAACCCGAAGGTCGTCTCAACCCTTAGTTAAGAAGAACATCTGACCTCGCCGTCAAGCATCTGTTAAACAAACAGGCATCGAACCCGAAGGCCGGCTCAACCCGAAGTTGAGAAGTACATCTGACCTCGCTGTCAAGCATCTGTCAAACAAACAGGCATCGATCTCGAAGGTCGACTCAACACGAAATTGAGAGGAACATCTAACCTTGCCGTGAGGCATCTGTTAAACAAACAGGCATCGAACCCGAAGGGCGGCTCAACCCGAAGTTGAGAAGAATATTTAACCTTGCCATCAGGCATCTGTTAAACAAACCGACATCGAAACCGAAGGCCGGCTCAACCGGAAGTTGAGAAGAACATCTAACCTCGCCGTCAGGCATCTGTTAAACAAACAGGCATCGAACCCGAAGGCCGGCTCAATCTGAAGTTGAGAAGAACATCTGACCTTGCCGTCAGGTATCTGTTAAACAAACAGGCATCGAACCCGAAGGCTGACTCAAAAAGAAGTTGAGAGGAACATATGACCTCGCAGTGACGCATCTGTTAAACAAACAAGCATTGAACCCGAAGGTCGGCACAAAATGAAGTTGAGAGGAACATCAGACCTTGCCGTGAGGCATCTGTTAAACAAATAGGCATCCAACCCGAAGGGCGGCTCAACCTGAAGTTGAGAAGAACATTTGGCCTCGCCGTCAGGCATCTGTTAAACAAACAGGCATCGAAACCGAAGGTCGGCTCAACCGGAAGTTGAGAAGAACATATGACCTCGCTGTCAGGCATCTGTTAAACAAACAGGCATCGAACCCGAAGGCCGGCTAAACCCGAAGTTGAGAAGAACATCAAGCCTTGCCGCCAGGCATTTGTTAAACAAACAGGCATCGAACCCGAAGGCTGGCTCGACCGGAAGTTGAGAAGAACATCTGACCTTGTCGTCAGGTATCTGTTAAACAAATAGGCATTGAACCCGAAGGCCGGCTCAAAAAGAAGTTGAGAGGAACATCTGCCCTCGCCGTGATGCATCTGTTAAACAAACAGGCATCGAACCCAAAGGGCGGCTCAACCCGAAGTTGAGAAGAATATTTGACCTCGCCGTCAGGCATCTGTTAAACAAACCAGCAACGAAACCGAAGGCCGGCTCAACCGGAAGTTGAGAAGAACATCTGACCTCGTCGTCAGGCATCTGTTAAACAAACAGGCATCGAACCAGAAGGTCGGCTCAACCCGAAGTTGAGAAGAACATCTGACCTTGCCGCCAGGCATCTGTTAAACAAACAGGAATCGAACCCGAAGGCTGGCTCGACTGGAAGTTGAGAAGAACATCTGACCTTGCCGTCAGGTATCTGTTAAACAAACAGGCATCGGACCCGAAGGCCAACTCAAAAAGAAGTTGAGAGGAACATCTGACCTCGCCGTGACGCATCTGTTAAACAAACAAGCATCGAACCCGAAGGTCGGCACAAAACGAAGTTGAGAGGAACATCTGAACTTTCCGTGAGGCATCTGTTAAACAAACAGGCATCTAACCCGAAGGGCGGCTCAACCCGAAGTTGAGAAGAACATTTGGTCTCGCCGTCAGGCATCTGTTAAACAAACAGGCATCAAAACCGAAGGCCGGCTCAACCGGAATTTGAGAAGAACATATGTCCTCGCCGTCAGGCATCTGTTAAACAAACAGGCATCGAACCCGAAGGCCGGCTCAACCCGATGTTGAGAAGAACATCAAACCATGCCGCGAGGCATCTGTTAAACAAACAGGCATCGAACCCGAAGGCTGGCTCGATCGGAAGTTGAGAAGAACATCTGACCTTGCCGTCAGGTATCTGTTAAACAAACACACATCGAACCCGAAGGCCGGCTCAAAAAGAAGTTGAGAGGAACATCTGACCTCGCCGTGACGCATCTGTTAGACAAACAGGCATCGAACCCGAAGGGCAGCTCAACTCGAAGTTTAGAAGAACATTTGACCTCGCCGTCAGGCATCTGTTAAACAAACAGGCATCGAACACGAAGGCCGGCTCAACCCGAAGTTGACAAGAACATCTGACCTCGCCGTCAGGCATCTGTTAAACAAACAGGCATTAAACCCGAAGGTCGTCTCAACCCTTAGTTAAGAATAACATCTGACCTCGCCGTCAAGCATCTGTTAAACAAACAGGCATCGAACCCGAAGGTCGGCTCAACCCGAAGTTGAGAAGTACATTTGACCTTGCCCCCATGCATCTGTTAAAAAAACAGGCATCGAACCCGAAGTCTGGCTCGACCGAAAGTTGAGAAGAACATCTGACCTTGCCGTCAGGTATCTGTTAAACAAACAGGCATCGAACGCGAAGGCTGGCTCAAAAAGAAGTTGAGAGGAACATCTGACCTTGTCGTGATGCATCTTTTAAACAAACAGGCATCGAACCCGAAGGTCGGCTCAAAACGAAGTTGAGAGGAACATCAGACCTTTCCGTGAGGCATCTGTTAAACAAACACGCATCGAACCCGAAGGGCGGCTCAACCCGAAGTGGAGAAGAACATTTGACCTCGCCGTCAGGCATCTGTTAAACAAAGAGGCATCGAACACGAAGGTCGGCTCAACCTGAAGTTGACAACAACATCTGACCTCGCCGTCAGGCATCTGTTAAACTAACAGGCATCGAACCCGAAGGCCATCTCAACCCTTAGTTAAGAAGAACATCTGACCTCGCCGTCAAGCATCTGTTAAACAAAAAGGCATCGAACCCGAAGGCCGGATCAACCCGAAGTTGAGAAGAACATCTGACCTTGCTTTTTGGCATCTGTTAAACAAACAGGAATCGAATTTTATCTCCGACTCAACCTGAAGTTGAGAAGAAAATCTAAACTATGCTGTCAGGCATCAGTTAACAAACAGGAATCGAACCCGAAGGCCGGCTCAACGCGAAGTTGAGAAGAACATCTGACCTCGCCGCAAGGCATATGTTAAACAAACATGCATCGAACCCGTAGACCGGCTTAATACGTAGTTGAGAAGAACATCTGACATCACCGTCATGCATCTGTTAAACAAATAGGAATCGAACCAGAAGGTCAGCTCAACCCGAAGTTGAGAAGAACATCTAACCTCGCCGTCAGGCATCGAACCCGAAGACCGGCTCAACACGATGTTGAGAAGTACATCTTACATCACCATCAGGCATCTGTTAAGCAAACAGGCATCGAACTTGGAGGCCGGCTCAATACGAAGTTGAGAAGAACATCTGACCTCGTTGTCAAGCATCTGTCGAACAAACAGGCATGGATCCCGAAGGTCGGCTCAACACGAAATTGAGAGGAACATCTGACCTTGCCGTGAGGCATCTGTTAAACAAACAGGCATCGAACCCGAAGGGCGGCTCAACCCGAAGTTAGGAAGAATACTTGACTTCACCATCAGGCATCTGTTAAACAAACCGGCATCGAAACCGAAGGCCGGCTTAACCGGAAGTTGAGAAGAACATCTGACCTCGCTGTCAGGCATCTTTTAAACAAACAGGCATCGGACCCGAAGGCCGGCTCAACCCGAAGTTGAGAAGAACATCTGACCTTGCCGCCAGGTATCTGTTAAACAAACAGGCATCAAACCCGAAGGCTGGCTCGACTAGAAGTTGAGAAGAACATCTGACCTTGCCGTTAGGTATCTATTAAATAAACAGGCATCGAACCCGAAGGCCGACTCAAAAAGAAGTTGAGAGGAACATCTGACCTTGCCGTGAGGCATCTGTTAAACAAACAAGCATCCAACCCGAAGGGCGGCTCAACCCGAAGTTGAAACGAACATTTGGCCTCGCCGTCAGGCATCTGTTAAACAAACAGGCATCGAAACCGAAGGCCGGCTCAACCGGAAGTTGAGAAGAACATCTGACATCACCGTTAGGCATCTGTTAAACAAACAGGCATCGAACCCGAAGGCCGGCTCAACCCGAAGTTCAGAAGAACATCAAAACTTGCCTCCAGGCATCTGTTAAACAAACAGGCATCGAACCCAAAGTTGAGAAGAACATCAAAACTTGCCGTCAGGTATCTGTTAAACAAACACGCATCGAACCCGAAGGCTGGCTCAAAAAAAAGTTGAGAGGAACATCTGACCTCGTCGTGACGCATCTGTTAAACAAACAGGCATCGAACCCGAAGGGCGGCTCAACTCAAAGTTTAGAAGAACATTTGACCTTGCCGTCAGGCATCTGTTAAACAAACAGGCATCGAACACGAAGGCCGGCTCATCCCGAAGTTGACAAGAACATCTGACCTCGCCGTCAGGCATCTGTTAAACAAACAGGCATCGAACCCGAAGGCCGGATCAACCCGAAGTTGAGAAGAACATTTGACCTTGCTTTTTGGCATCTGTTAAACAAACATGCATCGAACCCAAAGGTCGACTTAATACGAAGTTGAGAAGAACATATGACCTCGCCGTCATGCATCTGTTAAACAAACAGACATCGTACCAGAAGGCCGGCTAAACCCAAAGTTGAGAAGAACATCTAACCTCGCCGTCAGGCAATTGTTAAACGAACAGGCATCGAAACCGAAGACCGGCTCAACGCGATGTTGAGAATTACATCTTACATCACCATCACGCATCTGTTAAACAAACAAGCATCGAACCCGAAGACCGGCTCAACACTATATTGAAAAGTACATCTTACATCACCATCAGGCATCTGTTAAGAAAACAGGCATCGAACTTGGAGGCCGGCTCAACACGAAGTTGAGAAGAACATGTGACCTCGCTGTCAAGCATCTGTTAAACAAACAGGCATCGATCCCGAAGGTCGGCTCAACACCAAGTTGAGAGGAACAAGTGACCTCACCGCCAGGCATCTATTAAACAAATAGGCATTGAACCCGAAAGTCGGCTCAACACGAAGTTGAGATGAACATCTGACCTCACCGTCAAGTATTTGTTAAACAAACAGGCATCGAACCCGAATGTCGGCTCAAAACGAAGTTGAGAGGAACATCTGACCTTGCCGTGAGGCATCTGTAAAACAAACAGGCATCGAACCCGAAGGGCGGCTCAACCCGATGTTGAGAAGAATATTTGACCTCGCCGTCATGCATCTGTTAAACAAACTGGCATCGAAACCGAAGGCCGGCTCAACCGGAAGTTGAGAAGAACATCTGACCTCGCTGTCAGGCATCTATTAAACAAACAGGCATCGAACCCGAAGGCCGGCTCAACCCGAAGTTGAGAAGATCATGTGACCTTGCCGCCAGGAATCTGTTAAACAAACAAGCATCGAACCCAAAGGCTGGCTCGACCGGAAGTTGAGAAGAACATCTGACCTTGCCATTAGGTATCTGTTAAACAAACAGGCATCGAACCCGAAGGCTGGCTCAAAAAGAAGTTGAGAGGAACATCTGACCTCGCCGTGACGCATCTGTTAAACAAATAGGCATCGAACCCGAAGGTCGGCACAAAACGAAGTTGAGAGGAACATCTGACCTTGCAATGAGGAATTTGTTAAACAAACAGGCATCGAACCCGAAGGAAGGCTCAACCCGAAGTTGAGAAGAACATTTTACCTTGCTGTCAGGCATCTGATAAACAAATAGGCATCGAAACTGAAGGTCGGCTCAACCAGAAGTTGAGAAAAACATCTGACCTCGCCGTCAGGCATCTGTTAACGAAACAGGCATCGAACCCGAAGGCCGGCTCAACCCGAAGTTGAGAAGATCATGTGACCTTGCCTCCAGGAATCGAACCCGAAGGTTTGCTCGAACCCGAAGGCTTGCTCGACCGGAAGTTGAGAAGAACATCTGACCTTGCCGTAAGGTATATGTTAAACAAACAGGCATCGAACCCGAAGGCTGGCTCGACCGGAAGTTGAGAAGAACATCTGACCTTGCCGTCAGGTATATGTTAAACAAACATACATCGAACCCGAAGGCCGGCTCAAAAAGAAGTTGAGAGGAACATCTGACCTCGCCATGACGCATCTGTTAAACAAACAGGCATCGAACCCGAAGGCCGGCTCAACCCGAAGTTGATAAGAACATCTGACCTCGCTGTTAGGCATCTGTTAAACAAACAGGCATCGAACCCGAAGGTCGTCTCAACCCTTACTTAAGAAGAACATCTGACCTCGCTGTCAAGCATCTATTAAACAAAAAGGCATCGAACCCGAAGACCGGATCAACCCGAAGTTGAGAAGAACATTTGACCTTGCTTTTTGGCATCTGTTAAACAAACAGGCATCAAATTTTATCTCCGGCTCAACCCGAAGTTGAGAAGAACATCTAACCTATGCTGTTAGGCATCAGTTAAACAAACAGGCATCGAACCCGAAGGCCGGCTCAACGCGAAGTTGAGAAGAACATCTGACCTCGCTGCCAGGCATCTCTTAAACAAATAGGCATCGAACCCAAAGGCCGGCTAAACCCCAAGTTGAGAAGAACATCTAACTTCGCCGTCAGGCATCTGTTAAACGAACAGGCATCGAACCCGAAGACCGGCTCAACACGATGTTGAGAAGTACATCTTACATCACCATCAGGCATCTGTTAAACAAACCAGCATCGAACTCGGAGGCTGGCTCAACAAGAAGTTGAGAACAACATCTGACCTCGCAGTTAGGCATCTGTTAAACAAACAGGCATCGATCCCGAAGGTCGGCCCAACACGAAGTTGAGAGGAACAACTGACCTCGCCGTCAGGCATCTGTTAAACAAATAGATATCGAAGTCGAAGGTTGGCTCAACACGAAGTTGAGACGAACATCTGACCTCACTGTCAAGCATTTGTTAAACAAACAGGCATCGAACCTCAAGGTCGGTTCAAAACGAAGGTGAGAGGAACATCTGACCATGCCGTGAGGCATCTGTTAAACAAACATGCATCAAACCCGAAGGGAAAGTCAACCCGAAGTTGAGAAGAACATTTGACGTCACCGTCAGGTATTTGTTAAATAAACATGCATCAAAACTGTAGGCCGGCTCAACCGGAAGTTGAGAAGAACATCTGACCTCGCCGTCAGGCATCTGTTAAACAAACAGGCATCGAACCCGAAGGCTGGCTCAACCGGAAGTTGAGAAGAACATCTGACCTCGCCGTTAGGTATCTGGTAAACAAACAGGCATCGAACCCGAAGGCCGACTCAAAAAGAAGTTGAGAGGAACATCTGACCTCGCCGTGACGCATTTGTTAAACAAACAGGCATCGAACCCGAAGGCCGGCTCAACCCGAAGTTTAGAAGAACATCTGACCTCGCCGTCAGGCATCTGTTAAACAAACAGGCATCGAACACGAAGCCTGGCTCAACCCTTAGTTAAGAAGAACATCTGACCTCGCCGTCATGCATCTATTAAACAAACAAGCATCGAACCTGAAGGCTGGATCAACACAAAGTTGAGAAGAACATTTGACGTTGCTTTTTGGCATCTGTTAAACAAACAGACATCGAATTTTATCTCCGGCTCAACCCGAATTTGAAAAGAACATCTGACCTATGCTGTCAGGCATCAGTTAAACAAACAGGCATCGAACCCGAAGGCCGACTCAACGCAAAGTTGAGAAGAACACCTAACCTCGCCGCCAGGCATCTGTCAAACAAACAGGCATCGAACCCGAAGGCCGGCTTAATACGAAGTTGAGAAAAACATATGACCTCACCGTCATGCATCTGTTAAACAAACAGGCATCAAACCAGAAGGCCGGCTCAACATGATGTTGAGAAGTACATCTTACATCACCATCAGGTATCTGTTAAACAAACAGGCATCGAACTCGGAGGGCGGCTCAACATGAAGTTGAGAAGAACATCTGACCTCGCTTCCAGGCATCTGTTAAACAAACAGGCATCGAGCCCGAAGGCCGGCTCAACCCGAAGTTGATAGGAACTTTAGACCTCGCCATTAGGCATATGTTAAACAAGCAGGCATCGAACCCGAAGGGCGGTTAAACCAGAAGTTGATAAGAACATTAGACCTCTCCTTCAGGCATATATAAAACAAACAAGCATCGAACCCGAAGTCCGGCTAAACACGAAGTTGAGAGGAACATTTGACCTTTCCGTCATGTATCTGTTAAACAGATAGGCATCGAACCCGAAGGCCGGCTCAACACGAAGTTGAGAGGAATATCTGACCTCACCGTCAAGTATTTTATAAACAAACAGGCATCGAACCCGAAGGGCGGATCATCCCGATGTTGAGAAGAACATATGACCTCGCTGTCAAGCATCTATAAAACAAACACGAATCGAATTTGAAGGCCGATCAACCTGAAGTTGAGAATAACATATGACCTTGCTGTCAAGCATCAGTTAAACAAACAGGCATCGAACCCGAAGGCCGGCTCAATACGAAGTTGAGAGGAACATCTAACCTCGTTGTGAAGCATCTGTTAAAAAAAACACACAGCGAATCAGAAGGTCGGCTCAACCCAAAGTTGAGAAGAACATCTGACCACGCCGTCAGGCATCTGTTAAACAAGTAGGCAATGAACCCGAAGGCCGTCTCAACCGGAAGTTGAGAAGAACATCTGACCTCGCCGTCAAGTATCTGTTAAACAAACAGGCATCGAACTCCAAGACCGGCCCAACACGAAGTTGAGAAGAACATATGACCTTACCGTGAGGCATCTGTTAAACAAAAAGGCATCGAACCCGAAGGGAGGATAAACCCGAAGTTGATAAGAAAATTAGACCTCTCCTTCAGGCATCTAATAAACAAACAGGCATCGAACCCGAACGCCGGCTCAACACAATGTTGAGAGGAACATTTGACCTTGCCGTCAATCATCTGTTAAACAGACAGACATTGAACCCGAAGGGCGGCTCAACCTGTAGTTGAGAAGAACATCTTACCTCAGTGTCAGGCATATGTTAAACAAACAAGCATCGAACCCGAAGGCCGGCTCAACCCGAAGTTGAGAAGAACATCTGACGTGGCCGTCAGGCATATGTTAAACAAATAGGCATCAAACCCGAAGGGTGGCTCAACCCGAAGTTTAGAAGAACATCTGACCTCACCGTCAGGCAACTATTAAACAAATACGAATCAAATTTGAAGGCAGGCTCAACCCGAAGTTGAGAAGAACATCTGACCTCGCTGTCAGGTATCAGTTAAACAAACAGGCATCAAACCCGAAGGCCGGCTCAATACGAAGTTGAGAGGAATATCTGACCTCGCTGTCAAGCATCTGTTAATAAAACAGGCATAGAATCTGAAGGTTGGCTCAACCTGAAGTTGAGAAGAACGTCTGACCTCGCCGTCAGGCATCTGGTAAATAATTAGGCATCGAACTCGAAGGCCGGCACAACACAAAGTTGAGAGGAACATCTGACCTCGCCGTCAGGTATATGTTAAAAAAACAGGCATCGAACGCAAATGCCGGCTCAACACGAAGTTGAGTGGAACATCTGACCTCGCTGTCAAGCATCTGTTAAACAAACAGGCATCGAATCTGAAGGCCGGCTCAACCCGAAGTTGAGAAAAACATCTTACCTCGCCGTCATGCATCTGTTAAATAAACAGGCATCAAACTAGAAGGTCGACTCAACCCGAAATTGAGAAGAACATCTAACCTCGCCGTCAGGCATCTGTTAAACGAACAGGCACCGAACCCGAACACCGGCTCAACACAATGTTGAAAAGTACATCTTACATCACAATCAGGCATCTGTTAAACAAACAGGCATCGAACCCGAAGGCCGACTCAACGCAAAGTTGAGAAGAACACCTAACCTTGCCGCCAGGCATCTGTCAAACAAACAGGCATCGAACCCGAAGGCCGACTTAATACAAAGTTGAGAAAAACATATGACCTCACTGTCATGCATTTGTTAAACAAACAGGCATCAAACCAGAAGGTCGGCTCAACACGATGTTGAGAAGTACATCTTACATCACCATCAGGTATCTATTAAACAAACAGGCATCGAACTCGGAGGGCGGCTCAACATGAAGTTGAGAAGAACACCTGACCTCACTTCCAGGCATCTGTTAAACAAACAGGCATCGAACCCGAAGGCCGGCTCAACCCGAAGTTGATAGGAACTTTAGACCTCGCCATTAGGCATATGTTAAACAAGCAGGCATCGAACCCGAAGGGCCGTTAAACCAGAAGTTGATAAGAACATTAGACCTCTCCTTCAGACATCTAAAAACAAACAAGCATCGAACCCGAAGTCCGGCTAAACACGAAGTTGAGAGGAACATTTGACCTTTCCGTCATGTATCTGTTAAACAGATAGGCATCAAACCCGAAGGCCGGCTCAACACGAAGTTGAGAGGAACATCTGACCTCACTGTCAAGTATTTTATAAACAAACAGGCATCGAACCCGAAGGGCGGATCATCCCGATGTTGAGAAGAACATCTTACCTCGCCGTCAAGCATCTATAAAACAAACACGAATCGAATTTGAAGGCCGATCAACCCGAAGTTGAGAATAACATCTGACCTCGCTGTCAAGCATCAGTTAAACAAACAGGCATCGAACCTGAAGGCCGGCTCAATACGAAGTTGAGAGGAACATATGACCTCGCTGTCAAGCATCTGTTAAAAAAAATAGGCATCGAATCAGAAGGTCGGCTCAACCCAAAGTTGAGAAGAACATCTGACCACGCCGTCAGGCATCTGTTAAACAAGTAGGCATCGAACCCGAAGGCCGGCTCAACCGGAAGTTGAGAAGAACATCTGACCTTGCTGTCAGGTATCTGTTAAACAAACAGGCATCGAAGTCCAAGACCTGCCCAACACGAAGTTGAGAAGAACATACGACCTTTCCGTGAGGCATCTGTTAAACAAAAAGGCATCGAACCCGAAGGGCGGATAAACCTGAAGTTGATAAGAACATTAGACCTCTCCTTCAAGCATCTATTAAACAAACAGGCATCGAACCCGAACGCCGGCTCAACACGAAGTTGAGAGGAACATTTGACCTTGCCGTCATGCATCTATTAAACAGACAGACATTGAACCCGAAGGGCGGCTCAACCTGTAGTTGAGAAGAACATATGACCTCGGTGTCGGGCATATGTTAAACAAACAAGCATCGAACCCGAAGGCCGGCTCAACCCGAAGTTGAGAAGAACATCTGACCTGGCCGTCAGGCATATGTTAAACAAACAGGCATCAAACCCGAAGGGCGCAGCAACCCGAAGTTGAGAAGAACATCTGACCTCACCGTCAGGCAACTATTAAACAAATACGAATCGAATTTAAAGGCGGGCTAAACCCGAAGTTGAGAAGAACATCTGACCTCGCTGTCAGGTATCAGTTAAACAAACAGGCATCAAACCCGAAGGCTGGCTCAATACGAAGTTGAGAGGAACATCTGACCTCGTTGTCAAGCATCTGTTAAAAAACCAGGCATAGAATCTGAAGGTCGGCTCAACCTGAAGTTGAGAAGAACGTCTGACATCGCGCGTCAGGCATCTGTTAAATAATTAGGCATCGAACCCGAAGGCCGGCACAACACAAAGTTGAGAGGAACATCTGACCTCACCATCAGGTATCTGTTAAAAAAACAGGCATCGAACCCGAATGCCGACTCAACACGAAGTTGAGTGGAACATCTGACCTCGCTGTCAAGCATCTGTTAAACAAACAGGCATGGAATCTGAAGGCCGGCTTAACCCGAAGTTGAGAAAAACATCTTACCTCGCCGTCATGCATCTGTTAAACAAACAGGCGTCAAACCAGAAGGCCGACTCAACCCGAAATTGAGAAGAAGATCTAACCTCGCCGTCAGGCATCTGTTAAACGAACAGGCACCGAACCCGAAGACCGGCTCAACACAATGTTGAGAAGTACATCTTACATCACCATCAGGCATCTGTTAAACAAACAGGCATCGAACTCGGAGGCCGGCTCAACACGAAGTTGAGAATAACATTTGACCTCGCTGCCAGGCATCTGTTAAACAAACACGCATCGAACCTGAAGGGCGGCTAAACCCGAAGTTGATAGGAACTTTAGACCTCGCCATTAACCATATGTTAAAGAAGCAGAAATCAAACCCGAAGGGCGGTTAAACCTGAAGTTGATAAGAAAATTAGACCTCTCCTTCAAGCATCTATAAAACAAACAGGCGTCGAACCCGAAGGCCGGCTCAACACGAAGTTGAGAGGAACACCTGACCTCACCGTCAAGCATTTGTTAAACAAATAGGCATCGAACCCGCAGGGCGGATCATCCCGAAGTTGAGAAGAAAATATGACCTCACCGTCAGGCATCTATTAAACAAACACCAATCGAATTTGAAGGCCGGCTCAACCCGAAGTTGAGAAGAACATCTAACCTCGCTGTCAGGCATCGGTTAAACAAACAGGCATCGAACCCGAAGGCCGGCTCAATACGAAGTTGAGAGGAACATCTGACCTCGCTGTCAAGCATCTGTTAAAAAAACATGCATCGAATCAGAAGGTCGGCTCAACCAGAAGTTGAGAAGAACATCTGACCTCGCCGTCAGGTATCTGTTAAACAAATAGGCATCGAACCCGAAGACCGGCCCAACACGAAGTTGAGAAGAACATCTGACCTTGCCGTGAGGCATCTGTTAAACAGACAGGCATCGAACCCGAATTGCAGATAAACCCGAAGTTGATAAGAACACTAGACCTCTCCTTCAGGCATCTATTAAACAAACAGGTATCGAACCCGAAGGCCGGCTCAACACGAGGTTGAGAGGAACATTTGACTATTTCGTCATGCATCTGTTAAACAAACAGGCATTGAACCCGAAGGGTGGCTCAACCCTTAGTTGAGAAGAACATCTGACCTCTGTGTCAGGCATATGTTAAACAAACAGGCGTCAAACCCGAAGGCCGGCTCAACCCAAAGTTGAGAAGAACATCTGACGTGGCCTTCAGGCATATGTTAAACAAATAGGCATCGAACCCGAATGTCGTCTCAACCCTTAGTTGATAAGAACATATGACCTTGTCGTCAAGCATCTGTTAAACAAACAGGCTTCGAACCCATAGGCCGGCTCAACTTGAAGTTGAGAGGAACATCTGACCTCGCCATCAGGCATCAGTTAAACAAACAAGCATCAAACCCGAAGGCCGGCTCAACACGAAATTGAGAGCAACATCTGACCTCGCCGTCAAGCATTTGTTAAACAAACAGGCATCTAACCTGAGGGGCGGCTCAACCCGAAGTTGAGAAGAACATCTGACCTCGCCGTCAGGCAACTATTCAACAAATACGAATCTAATTTGAAGGCCGGCTCAACCCGAAGTTGAGAAGAACATCTGACCTCGCCGTGAGGCATCTGTTAAATAAACAGGCATCGAACCCGAAGGTAGGCTAAACCCAAAGTTGATAAGAACATTAGACCTCGTCGTCAGGCATTTGTTAAACAAACAAGCATCAAAATCGATGGTCGGCTCAACACGAAGTTGAGAAGAACATTCGACCTTACCGTCATGCATCTGTTAAATAGACAGACATTGAACCCGAAGGGCGGCTCAACCCGTAGTTGAGAAGAACATATGACCTCGGTGTCAGGCATCTGTTAAACAAATAGGCATTGAACCCGAAGGCCGTCTCAACCCTTTGTTGACAAGAACATCTGACCTTGCCGCCAAGCATCTGTTAAACAAATAGGCATCGAACCCAAAGGCCGGTTCAACTTGAAGTTTAGAGCAACATCTGACCTCGCCATCAGGCATCTGTTAAACAAACAGGCATCGAACCTGAAGGCCGGCTCAACACGAAGTTGAGAGGAACATCTGACCTCGCCTTCAAGCATTTGTTAAAAAAACAGGCATCGAACCTGAAGGGCGGCTCAACCCGAAGTTGCAAAGAACATCTGACCTCGCCGTCAGGCATCTGTTAAACAAACACACATCAAATTTGAAGGTCGGCTCAACCCGAATTTGAGAATAACGTCTTACCTCATTGTCAGGCATCAGTTAAACAAATAGGCACCGAACCTGAAGGTCGGCTCAAAACGAAGTTGAGAGGAACATCTGACCTCGCTGTCAAGCATCTGTTAAAGAAATAGGCATCGAACCCGAAGGCCGGCTCAACCTTAATTCGAAAAAAACATCTGACCTCACCGTCCGGTATTTGTTAAACAAACAAGCATTGAACCCAAAGGCCGACTCAACACGAAGTTGAGAAGTACATCTAACTTCGCCATCAGGCATCTATTAAACAAACAAGCATCGAACCCGAAGGGAGGCTCAACCCGAAGTTGACAAGAACATTAGACCTCACCGTCAGGCATCTGTTAAACAAACAGGAATCTAACCCGAAGGTCGGCAGAACACGAAGTTGAGAGGATCATCTGACCTCGCCGTCAAGCATCTGTTAAACAAACAGGCATCGAACGCGAAGGTCGGCTCAACCGGAAGTTAAGAAGAACATCTGACCTCGCCATCAGGCATCTATTAAACAAACAGGCATCGAACCCGAAGGCCGGCTCAACACAAAGTTGAGAAGAACATCTGAACTCGCCGTGAGGCATCTGTTAAATAAACAGGCATCGAACTCGAAGGGCATTTAAACCCGAAGTTGATAAGAACATTAGACCTCACCATCAAGCATCTGTTAAACAAACTTGCATCGAACCCGAAGGCCGGATCTACACGAAGCTGAGAGGAACATTTGACCTTGTCGTCATGCATCTGTTAAAAAGACAAGAATTGAACCCGAATGGCGGCCCAACCTGTAGTTGAGAAGAACATCTGACCTCGGTGTCAGGCATATGTTAAACAAACAGGCATCGAACCCGAAGGCCGACTCAACCCGAAGTTGAGAAGAACATCTGACCTTGTTGTCAGGCATCTGTTAAACAAACAGACATCGAACCCGAAGTCCGTCTCAACCCTTAGTTGACAAGAACATCTAACCTCGCCGTCAAGCATCTGTTAAACTAACAGGTATCGAACCCAAAGGCCGGTTCAACTTGAAATTAAGAGGAACATGTGACTTCGCCATCAGGCATCTGTTAAATAAACAGGCATCGAACTCGATGGCCGGCTCAACACGAAGTTGAGAGGAATATCTGACCTCGCTGTCAAGCATTTGTTAAACAAACAGGCATCGAACCAGAAGGGAAGCTCAACCCGAAGTTGAGAAGAACATCTGACCTCGCCGTCAGGCACTGTTAAACAAACACGCATCGAATCCGAAGGTCGGTTCAACCCGAAATTGAGAAGAACATCTAACCTTGCCGTCAGGCATCTGTTCAACAAACAGGCATCAAACGCAAAGGTCGGCTCAACCGGAAGTTGAGAAGAACATCTAACCCCACCATCAGGTATCTATTAAACAAACAGGCATCGAACCCGAAGGCTGGCTCAACACGAAGTTGAGAGAAACATCTGACCTTGCCGACAGGCATCAGTTGAACAAAGAGGCATCAAACCTGAAGGCTGACTCAACTCGAAGTTGAGAGGAACATTTGACCTCGCCTTCAGGCATCTGTTAAACAAACAGGCATCGAACCCGAAGGCCGGCTCAACCCGAAGTTGAGAAGAATATATGAAGTCGCAGTCAGGCATCTGTTAAACAAACAGTCATCGAACTCGAAGGCCGGCTCAACACGATGTTGAGAATAACATCTGACCTCGCCGTCAGGCATCTGTTAAACAAAGAGGCGTCGAACCCGAAGGCCGCCTCAACCCGAAATTTAGAAGAATATCTGACCTCGCAGTCAGGCATCTGTTAAACAAACAGGCATCGGACTCGAAGGCCGGCTCAACCCGAAGTTGAGAAGAACATCTGACCTCGCTGTCAGGCAACTGTTAAACAAACATGCATCGAACCCGAAGGATGGATCAACACGAAGTTGACAAGAACATCTGACCTCACCGTGAGGCATCTGTTAAACAAACAGTCATCGAACCCGAAGGTAGGCTAAACCCGAAGTTGATAAGAACATTAGACCTCGCCGTCAGGCATTTGTTGAACAAACAAGCATAAAACCCGAAGGTCGGCTCAACACGAAGTTAAGAGGAATATTTGACCTTGCCGTCATGCATCTGTTAAACAGACAGGCATACAACCCGAAGGGCGGCTCAACCCGTAGTTGAGAAGAACATATGACCTCAGTGTCAGGCATCTGTTAAACAAATAGGCATTGAACCCGAAGGCCGTCTCAACCCTTTGTTGACAAGAACATCTGATCTTGCCGCCAAGCATCTGTTAAACAAATAGGCATCGAACCCAAAGTCCGACTCAACTTGAAGTTTAGAGGAACATCTGACCTCGCCATCAGGCATCTGTTAAAGAAACAGGCATCGAACCTGAAGGCCGGCTCAACATGAAGTTGAGAGGAACATTTGACCTCGCCTTCAAGCATTTCTTAAAAACAGGCATCGAACCTGAAGGGCGGCTCAACCCGAAGTTGAAAAGAACATCTGACCTTGCCGTCAGGCATTTGTTAAATAAACACACATCAAATTTGAAGGTCGGCTCAACCCAAAGTTCAGAAGAACATCTCACCTCACTGTCAGGCATCAGTTAAACAAACAGGCATCGAACCTGAAGGTCGACTCACCACGAAGTTGAGAGGAACATCTGACCTCGATGTCAAGCATTTGTTAAAAAAACAGGCATCGAACCCGAAGGCCGGCTCAACCTGAATTTGAGAAGAACATCTGACCTCACCGTCCGGTATCTGTTAAACAAACAGGCATTGAACCCGAAGGCCGGCTCAACACGAAGTTGAGAAGTACATCTCACCTCGCCGTCAGGCATCTTTTAAACAAATAGGAATCGAACCCGGAGGTCAGCAGAACACGAAGTTTAGAGGATCATCTGACCTCGCCGTAAAGCATCTGTTAAACGAACAGGCATCGAACGCGAAGGTCGGCTGAACCGGAAGTTGAGAAGAACATCTGACCTCGCCATCAGGCATCTATTAAACAAACAGGCATCGAACCCGATGGCCGACTCAACACGAAGTTGAGAAGAACATCTGAACTCGCCGTGAGGCATATGTTAAATAAACAGGCATCGAACCCGGAGGGCGGCTAAACCCGAAGTTGATAAGAACATTAGACCTCGCCGTCAAGCATCTGTTAAACAAACTTGCATCGAACCTGAAGGCTGGATCAACACGAAGCTTAGAGGAAAGTTTGACCTTGTCGTCATGCATCTGTTAAAAAGACAGGAATTGAACCCGAATGGGGGCTCAACCTGTAGTTGAGAAGAACATCTGACCTCGGTGTCACGCATATGTTAAACAAACAGGCATCGAACCCGAAGACCGGCTCAACCCGAAGTTGAGAAGAACATCTGACCTCGTTTTCAAGCATCTGTTAAACAAACAGACATCGAACTCGAAGTCCGTCTCAACCCTTAGTTGACAAGAACATCTAACCTCGCCGTCAAGCATCTGTTAAAGTAACAGGCATCGAACCCAAAGGCCGGCGCAAATTGAAGTTAAGAGGAACATCTGACTTCGCCATCAGACATCTGTTAAACAAACAGGCATCGAACTCGATGGCCGGCTCAACACGAAGTTGAGAGGAATATCTAACCTCGCCATCAGGCATTTGTTAAACAAACAGGAATCGAACTCGAAGGCCGGCTCAACACGAAGTTGAGAGAAATATCTGACCTCGCCGTCAAGCATTTGTTAAATAAACAGGCATCGAACCAGAAGGGCAGCTCAACCCGAAGTTGAGAAGAACATCTGACCTTGCCATCAGGCACTGTTAAACAAACACGCATCGAATCCGAAGGCCAACTCAACCCGAAATTGAGAAGAACATCCGACCTCTCCGTCAGGCATCTGTTAAACAAACAGGCATCAAACGCAAAGGTCGGCTCAACCGGAAGTTGAGAAGATCATCTGACCCCGCCATCAGGTATCTATTAAACAAACAGGCATCGAACCCGAAGGCTGGCTCAACACGAAGTTGAGAGAAACATCTGACCTCGCCGTCAGGCATCAGTTGAACAAAGAGGCATCGAACCCGAAGGCCGGCTCAACTTGAAGTTGAGAGGAACATTTGACCTCGCCGTCAGACATCTGTTAAACAAACAGGAAACGAACCCGAAGGGCGGCTCAACCCGAAGTTGAGAAGAACATCGGACGTTGCAGTCAGGCATCTGTTAAACAAATAGGCATCGAACTCGAAGGCCGGCTCAACCCGATGTTGAGAAGAACATCTGACCTCGCTGTCAGGCATCTGTTAAACATAGAGGCATCGAACCCGAAGGTCGGCTCAACCTGAAATTTATAAGAATATCTGACCTCGCAGTCAAGCATCTGTTAAACAAACAGGCATCGGACTCGAAGGCCGGCTCAACCCGAAGTTGAGAAGAACATCTGACCTCGCCGTCAGGCATCTGTTAAACAAATAGGTTTCGAACACAAATACCCGCTTAACACGAAGTTGAGAGCAACATCTGACCTCGCCTTCAGGCATCTGTTCAACAAACAGGCATCGAATCCAAAGGCCGACTCAACACAAAAGTGAAAGGAACATCTGAACTCGCTGTCAAGCATATGTTAAACAAACAGGCATCGAACCCGATAGCCGACTCAGCAAAAGGTTAAGAAGAACATCTGACCTTGCTGTCAAGAATCTGTTAAACAAACAGCCATCGAACCCGAAGGTCGGCTGAACCCGAAGTTGAGAAGAACATCTGACCTTGCCATCAGGTATCTGTTAAATAAACAAGAATCGAACCCGAAGGCCGGCTCAACACGAAGTTGAGAGGAATATATGACCCCTCCGTCAAGCATTTGTTAAACAAACAAGAATCGAACCCGAAGGGCGGCTCAAACCGAAGTTGAGAAGAACATCTGACCTCACTGTCAGGCATCTGTTAAACAACCACGCATCGAATCCGAAGGCTGGCTCAACCCGAAGTTGAGAAGAACATCTGACCTCGCCGTCAGGCATCTGTTAAACAAATAGGCATCAAACGTGAAGGTCGACTCAACCAGAAGTTGAGAAGAACATCTGACCTCGCCATCAGTTATCTATTAAACAAACAGGCATTGAACCCAAAGGCCGGCTCAATACGAATTTGTGATGAACATCTGACCTCCCCGTGAGGCATCTGTTAAACAAACAGGCATCCAACCCGAAGGCCAGCTCAACCCGAAGTTGAGAAGAACATTTGACCTCGCAATCAAGCATCTGTTAAACAAACAGGCATCAAACGCGAAGCCGGCTCAACCCGAAGTTTAGAGGAACATCTGACCTCGCTGTCAGGCATCTGTTAAACAAACTGGCATCGAACACGAATTCCCGCTCAACAGGAAGTTTAGAGCAACATCTGACCTCGCCGTCAGGCATCTGTTAAACAAACAGACATCAAATATGAAGGCCGGCTCAACACGAAGTTGAGAGGAACATGTGACCTTGCCGTCAAGCATATGTTAAACAAACAGGCATCGAACCCGATGGCCGGCTCAATAAAAAGTTGAGAAAAACATCTGACCTCGCTGTGAAGAATCTGTTAAACAAATAGGCATCGAACCCGAAGGCCGACAAAACCCGAAGTTGAGAAGAACATCTGACCTCGCCATCAGGTATCTGTTAAACAAACAGGCATCGAACCGGAAGGCCGGCTCAAAACGAAGTTGATAAGAACATCTAAACTCGCTGTGAGGCATCTGTTAAACAAACAGGCATCGAAACCGAAGGCCGTCTGTCGCTTCCGCGAAAATAAGGTGCCGGCAAAACAGAAGAGTCGCCACCTTTCGTTATTTATCCCTAAGAACGGGAAAGGAAACGATCGGAAAAACCTGACGAAAAAGGAATAAGACAAGGTCGTCGCAACCGTTGTCTGGGTTCGGGAGTCGGTTACGCAAGGGGAAGGTATTAGCACCCCTCACGTCCGTCGTACTCGACGGGATCCACGCTTGTTGTGTTTACTGGACGAGTTGGTTTATCTATCTACCTATCAAGGCTGGCTTAAAAAGAAAAGAAAATGACTCGGCAAAGCGTCGCACTTTATGCCTACGTATTCTTATAAGAGAATGAGAAATCAGAGTCAACGTAGTTTGACCTACTACGGGTTACGGTGAAGGTGGCTCGCCAATACGTCAGTATTGTGCCTACGTACTCTCAACAGGTATGAGAGATCAGAGCTTACGTAGTTTGGGCTAATACGGATTACGGGGATTCAGATTCATCTGTTTTATCGAGTAGGGTTAAACAACAGTTCCAGCAGTTAGGGACAAAGCCTATTTGCGGTGGCGCTGCAGTTTAACGACACTCTTTTCTTCAGAAAAGCTTTCCTTTGAATTATGGGCCCACGGGGCAAAAGGTTTGAAGTTTGTTTTCTGTCTTTTACGGAAGAAGTGTTTTTTATAGTGTTTGCAATTTCAATCGCATTAAAGACTATGACCTGAGAGTGAATGCGTCGCATGTCACCCAAAGGGTGCCATACTAAACATCCAGACTGTTGAAAAGAAGCTCTCCAACAATCCTTTCTCAGATAGCTTAAGGCTCGTAATGTACGAAAGAAATCATTCATGATTACTGTATCTTAAGCTGTTTTGAGATGAGAAGAGAGGGCTCAACTACGGGGAGACTATCAAGTCCTAACAGTTGTCATGCCAAGGATTCATCCTATAGTTGAGGTTTGAAACAGGGAACTCCTAGAAGTTATCATGCATAGGTTTCAACCTAAAGTTCTATCATCACTTCCTTATCAAAGGAAGTGAGATTCCTAGGGGATCATGTCAATGATAAACAGAAAGAGACAAAGCATCAACTTAAATAGTAAACAGTAAATGACTGTAAAATGCATGCAATGCAAGTGAGGGAGGAAATGTGTGTGGGGCAGCAGCCTCCAAAAGCTCATCTCAACCTCAAGCCAGAATGAATCACAGTAATCATACAGAAGGAATACCATAAAGTGTTGTCAAGCAAAATATCAGTAAACTACAATCATACAGATAAAATGGAATGCTATCAAGCAAGCAAAACCATACAGTAACAATACAAGCAGAGGGAGCAACTCAACCTCTAGTGCAATCATGCTCCTAATTAAAGTCAGTCTAATTATGGGCTTATTCTAATGCATCAAGCAAGTCAAACAGAAAGCAGCAGATCAACCCCTCTTTCAAACCCAAGCTTCAACTTTTCTGACAGCAATCTAGTCTTCAGACTTCAATCACCCTTCAAGGCTATCATCTTTCCTGACAAATATCAATTTGTTTCTCCAGGTTTCAACCCTTCAACATAAGTTTCAACTTAATCTCCTTCTTCAAGCTTCAACTTTCTTATTCAATTCCATCTTCAGGCTTCACTCCTAACTGCAAGTATCCACTTGATTCCTTCAGAATCTCCAAGCTTCAGGGTAAGTATTAACTCACCCTCTGTTCTTCGAGCCTCAGCTCTACACTCAATCTCAATTGAACCCTCTTCATAAGTATCAACTCAGTCTTCAAGCTTCAGCTCTCTTTGCTTTACCAGTCTCAACTTGGTCTTCTCCTTTTACAAGCTTCAGCTTCTCAGAGTAGTCTTCACTTATGGCAGTGTCAACTTCATCCTTCAATTCTTTAAGCCTCAACTCTTCATTCAATCTCCATTGGGTCTTCAAGTGTCAACTTGGTCTTCTTGCTCTTCAAGCTCTTCAGGATTCAGCTGCAATGGCAATGCTCAAGGGATCATCCTCTTCCACACTCTTCAGTGAAGTCCTCATCTTCAAACTTAAGCCCCAACATCTTTCAAGATACTCAAACCAAAATACAATTGATTTAACAGAGTGAGAGGAAATGATAAACAACTTACTGGCAACCAATGGAAGCCTGTAATGGTTCATCATTATGAGACTGGTTCCCTCAAAGTTCTACTTCCCAGATAAAGCCACTCATCCCTCCAAGGGAGGGATGTGAATATCTGAAAAGGACTTTTAGTCATTGGGAGGAATGGAAGCACAAGATGCTTTCCATGTTTGTGAGAGAAATCACTCTAACTACAAGGCTCTCCCTATGTCCTATCTCCTAATCTTCACCAGATACCTTCAGGCACAAACAATCCAAAGCTCCAAGCAACTTCAAGCATCCTCACCTTGTCTTCAACTTGTCTTCAATCTCAACCAAAGGCAAACCAAGCACAAACCCTAATCTAAGGGAACTAGGGAAGTTAAACTAATTGAATTAATGAATTAGGATCACCTAAAACCTAGTACTAAAGTTAGTCCTAACTAAAATACTAAAATCAATTGTAAAATCCTACAAAAATTTCTATGGGAACCTAGGTCAATCATGACACTACCATATTAATTTTAAAGATCAAATCATCAATATGGACCTAGAACTAAATCCTACATTCTAAGGTATCAACCTAAAACCCTAAAAAGGAAGCATCTAAACATCAATCTAGAAAGCACTCTTATTTTCATCACAAAAATGTGAGAAAAATACTATGGGATCATACATGTCTAACCTAACTACACACAAAAAATCAGGCTTAAAATCATCACCATGAGATCACACAAAATTCTACAAAAATATGCATCAAACATAAACATTTTAATATCAATTAAAATACAAAATTCCAATTAAATCAGAAATTACATGAAATGAAAATATTTTTTCTCTAAAAAATAATGGACTCAATCATGAGTAATATGAAAAAAGAATGGATTTAATTGGGTTAAGATTCAATTAGTTATGAATTTTACAAAAAATCATGAATTAAATGAAAACTAAATGAAAATCAAATAAAAATAAACGAACACACGGTGCCAATAGCAATCATTTGCAGTTACAAACATGGGTTGGGCTCGCTGGGGGTGCGCATAGTGATTCATCACTTAAGCCCAAAACTGAAATTAAGTGATACGCAGCGTTTCATGCTCAGAATCCTTCACAATCCAATTTTAAAACGCAGTCGTTGGATCCTCTCTCAGTCAAAGGTCAAGCTCCCATCCAATGGTGAAAACTTCATCTCCTACCTCTGGCCATAGAAATGGAGGGAAGAACCAGAGTTCAAACATGGTTCTTGCTCAGTTCGAACTTCATCATATCTCCATCAAAACACATGGTTTAAAGCACTAACACACTCCAAATTCCACACTCATCACAATCATGGTCTTAGATTCAATTGAAACATCCTCTAACCCTAATCACGATCGGGGATCAAAATTCTGACCAAGAATCAATTGTCTCCAATCTTGAAATTGCTTGGTCTAAAATGCTCATCACATTACACTGATCAGTTTCCCCTATCGAATTCATATTATTGCTCACTATACACCAAGTTCTTGATCCAAACTGAAATGGTGTCATCACCTTGAACATAACCAAATGCTCTCAAACTCTCCAGAATCCATCCCCTAGTTGTCTCTAACCATTCTAACCTAACAATTTGACTTAACAATGCTTAAATTAAGGTGTGTGGTGAAAGTTACAAGATATAGCTTCTGTTTGCAAAAGAATTGATGGAAGATGCTTGCAACTCCAAACCTTCCAGAATCGTTCCTTGTATCAAGATATAGCTTCTGTTTGCAAAAGAATTGATGGAAGATGCTTGCAACTCCAAACCTGATAGTGACTTGCAGCAGGTGGAACTCAAAAGCTCATGCACGATTCAGCCATGTTCTTGCTCTCAATTTGCTATGGAATCACTCAGTAACTCATAAGGAAGAGATTGCAATAGAAATAATCAATTGAAATTGTGTAGAAATGAAGAATGGATTTCAATTTGCAATGCACAAATTCTGAATCCCAACTCTCTCTCCTTCCTCAACTCTCACCAACCCCTTCCATGGACAGCTTCTAAATCATATATAGAATGATTCTAAACCCTCTAGTACCTTCTGGAACCATCCAAGGAGATTTTGAAAATCTCATGTCATGGTTTCTCATTTCAAGCCATACTCACACCAGTCCATGTTTCCCTTGCTTTCAACTCCAATTCTGAATTGAAAATCTCCTTAGATGAGATGTATGAGATGTTAGGATGCTTGGATAGCTTGTACATGGATCTCCATTATGTTTTGCAAATGTAACTTAGATTACAAGTAACTTATGATAAGTCCCTTAATTTGACCTCAAATAAAAATTGTAATAATGCCATTGTTTCTAAAATGATTTTTCCATTCAATTTGGTAGGTCACTTGCATTGTTTTGGTTATGTATTGAAAATTCCCAAAAATAGGTCACTTTAATACATTAAATCCTCCTTTATTTTGATCATTTTGATAAGTATGAGCTACAAGCATTTCCAATATCTCATGGCCTCCTCACTAGCCTTAAAACATCATTTTAAACAAGTTTGATGTTGAAGAGTTTTCCATTTGAGGCTTGGAAATAGGAGTTATGGCCTTATGCTTGAAATGACCTATAATCTCCAAATGACCAAAATGCCCTTGACTTGTCAAAGCCATAACTTGAGTTCTACAAATCCTATCAAGTACTTCTAGTACTATCTAGAAAGCTAAGAAGATAAGGAACAACATTAATGTTGACCAAAAGTTCATAGGAATCATCCTTCTTGGGCAAAGGTTTGATACAATTGGGTAACTTTCAAGGCCCCAGATTCACATACCTCAGATGACCTGTAACTTGTCAAAGTCATAACTTGAGTTCTACAAATCCTATCAAGGACTTCTAATTCTCAAATTAAAGCTAAGAACAAGCTCTACAACATTCATGTTGGGTGCAAGATGAGATGACAATCCCATCTTGAGCTAAACTGCCTTGAAGATAGGGGTCAAACTAGGGGATTTTACACTGTCAAGCCCTAGAAACCCTAGCTTGAAACTTCTCAAACTCTTCAATCATGATGAGTTGACCTTGGAATTATCCTTATAGCATCTCAATTCATCAATCCATGATCACATGGCTCTTGGATTAGGTCTCAACCCTCTCCAAATCATCAGTTGACCTAGGGTTGACCCAGTCAAACCCTAATTACACCACTCATGGCTGAGTCTTCTTAATCTTGCACAATGACCTATCTAGGCCTCATGATGGCTTTCAAGACATCTCATAAGCTCTCTCAAGGCTTCAAGTCCACATTCTTGGCTTCAGAATCATCTGAGGAGCTCCCACAACTCTCAAGTTAGGAGGCACACAACCTTGGTTTCAACCACTCTCTCTGGGGATCTTTTGACTTCTCTGACAAACATATCTACCCTTGAACACTTGAATAACCTTCCTAGCTAGCTTCAAACTCTTGTGTAGCTCTTAATTGGTAGTCATACCTCTTGATCTCCTGCACACATGTCAATGAAATGCAAATGATAATGCTAATGTGAATGAAATGAAACATAAGCTAGGTAGAGAAGAGTTGGTCAAATTTTGGGGTGCAACAACTGCCCCTATTCAAACGGCTTGGACCTGATTGGGTGAGAAGCAAACGACTCTCAACCAATCAAGGTGCGAGACGGTTGAATACCGACAAACCCGGAAATTTGCCAACTGCACAAGTACACGGTACTCTGATGGGAACAAATCTTCGAAAACTGAAATATTAGCTGCACGGCAACTAGCTGGGGAATTGGTCACACGGTAACCGGTGGTACATGGTCGATCATGCCATCGGGCATCAAGAATCCTCGGGACTCATCAGGTCAACGATCAAGTTAAATCATGCCGTCGGGCATTCAAAGTGAACTTTCGGGCATCAGCCGTACTTCATCAGCAAGTCGGGAATAGAATTTTTGGTCAGTCATGAACCAATTGGGGATATCCAACTTCTACCATCAGGCACCCTGCTTCAGCTGAGGGAAGTGCTTCATCAATACGGTTGGACTTCACTCATCAAATCTTCGAGGGAATTTCAACTTCGCTGTTCAGCAACCTGCTGGGGATGACGCATCTCCGCCGGGGATTCTGGAGAACTATCAAGTAACTCTGCTTCGGGGATCCAGAAATCATTCTGACTGAACCATCTTTGCTGAGGAAATCAAGAATCATCTTGGACAAATAACTCCGCGGGGACTTCAAGAATCATCCTGAACTGATAACTCTGCTGGAGATTTCAGGAATCACCCTGAGCAGGCGCTCTGCCGGGGACTCTAAGCATCAATTTGAGCAGGCAACTCTGGCGACTGCACCGGGGATTTTAAGAATCATCTTAAGCAAACGACTTTGCCGGGGGAGAATTTAAGATTCATCTTGAGCAAGCGACTCCAGTGGGGAGAATTCAAGAATCATCTCGAGCAACCGACCTGCGGAGGAACACCTGGAAAACAAGAACGGTAACGACCTAGCTCATGTTTAGTATGCATATGCTTCGGCAATGGCGCAATGTTCCACACGGTGGAAATGCTATGCGTTTATGATAAATGATATGCAATCATGCAAAATGCTGCGATCCTGTCGACAAAATAAATGCTGAAGGGAGAATCCTCCCGTCAAGGAGAAAGAACCACTCTGATAGGGGAAGGAATCATCCTGCTGAGGAGAAAAAAGTCACGCCAATCTCAATCGGACTCTGTGGGGAAGTGAACTTCAGTTGATTGCTGCAGGGGAACGAAGCTCTACGAGAACCTGGACCCGCTGAGGAGAGCGATGTCAATCGCAGAAATAAACTGCACGGCCTTCACGGCTACTTCCCTGGAGATAACGGCTCCGGCGGGGGAAACACAGCGTCAGCTATTCAACACTCTACTGGGGAAAACCGATCATGGTCCCAACTGCTTCTAAGGCCTCGACTCTCTTGGGGATCTGCAAACTCGGTTGGGGAAGAAGAAATCATCCTGCTTCGGGGGAGAGTACGACTCTGCGGGGAATTTCAATTTCGATTGAGACTTCAGTCTGGAGCTATCAATTGCCACATAGTTCAGCGCATGACTCAGCTGGGGAGATGTCGTTCCTTCAAGATACATATGATTGGGGAAAGAATCTTCTCTGCTTGGGGAAACATATCAATGCTTACAATCTCATGTTCAGACTCCATGGGGAGAGGATGCTGAATTTTGATGGAGAAGGAGGAATCATCCTGCTTGGGGACGCGTACAGTGTACCGTCTGGAATATGCTACACCTGTAACAACACAAACAAACAGACAAGATGCCCTTCAAAGGGACCTATCAAGGTTATCATCCTGTACAATGTTTAAGTAATTCATTGTTTAAACAATCAGTGGCCTAGGCTAGTAAGTTTCTGTATACGCATTTTGTCAAAAACATCGGCGTTCTTTTTCGCAAACAAAACAGATAAATGCTAAACAGACAAGCAGAATTGTTGAATAGTATACATTTTATTGATAACGAACCCCTGAATGGGTAAAAATGTTTTACAATAGATGCAAGCTCCTGAAATGAGGAAGCTGCGCAAAAAAGTAAAAACATAAATATACATCAGTATATACAAATGTCAGCAACGAGGCGTAGACGAACACCATGAGTTGATCCCTCTATGACCCACTCGACTTCGATACTTCTCCGACGCTTCAGCTTCAGAAGAGATTGCTTCAGATAAACGGCCCTCAGGTCTTCCCAACCACTAAACAATGAAAGTCCACACGCGGAACGCAGTCATTTGCTTTTTTCAAATCCCTAACTTTTGCGTGAACCGCCCTTTGCGGGTTTTCAGTTCACCGGGATACCCTTTTTTGCCAAAGTCGCCCATCTGGGTTTTCGACTTTGCGGGTGTATATTATTTTCTTTTATATCCCTAACTTTTGCCTGAACCTTTTTCCTTTTTTATGGTTCGCCGGGATGCCCCATTTTTGCCTGGACTCTCTTTTTACTGTCCAGCGGGTCACTTTCAAGCAAAGTATTTTTTAACTGCGTCCGCGTTCACCGGGGATGCAAAATCTTCACCATCCATCGTGGACAACAACAAAGCTCCTCCCGAGAAGACCTTGCTGATGACGTACGGACCTTCGTAATTGGGAGTCCACTTGCCCCGGTGATCAGAGTGTGGAGGAAGAATCTTCTTCAGGACGAGATCACCCATCTGAAAGCTTCTAGGACGCACCTTCTTATCATAAGCTTTCTTCATTCGGCTTTGGTACAGACGACCGTGCGTAATCGATGCTAACCTCTTCTCATCCATCAGGCTGAGTTGGTTCAGTCGGTTCGTAATCCATTCTGCCTCGTCGAGTTTCACGTCAACCAAAACTCACAAAGAAGGGATCTCCACTTCTAACGGTAGGACAACTTCCATACCGTACACCAAGGAGAAAGGAGTTGCTCCGGTTGATGTACGTACCGTTGTACGATAACCGTGCAATGCAAATGGCAGCATCTCGTGCCAATCCTTGTAGGTCACAACCATCTTCTGAACAATCTTCTTGATGTTCTTATTGGTCGCTTCAACGGCGCCATTCATCTTCGGCCGGTAAGGAGATGAGTTGTGGTGTTCAATCTTGAAACTCTGGCACAGCTCCTTCATCATCTTCTTATTCAGATTCGAACCATTATCAGTAATGATCCGCTCGGGAATTCCGTAACGACAGATGATATCCCTCTTTACGAATTTAGCCACCACCTGCTTGGTCACATTAGCGTATGAGGTGGCCTCCACCCACTTGGTGAAGTAGTCGATAGCTACTAGAATGAAGCGATGACCGTTAGATGCAGTGGGCTCGATCTTGCCTATCATGTAGATGCCCCACATGGAGAACGGCCACGGGGAGGACATGACATTCAACGGGCACGGCGACACATGAACTTTATTAGCATAAATCTGGCATTTATGACATCTCTTCGCGAATCTAAAGCAATCTGATTCCATCGTCGGCCAGTAGTATCCTGCTCTCAGGATCTTTCTTGTCATAGCATGCCCGCCGGCGTGCGTACCAAATGTGCCTTCATGGACTTCTTCCATGAGCATACTCGCCTCTTTCTCGTCTACACATCTGAGTAGCACGAGATCGTGGTTTCTTTTATATAAAACTCCATCAAGATTGAGATGAAAATTTCCAGACAACCTCCTCAGAGTCTTCTTATCCTGGGTTGACGCTCCCTCAGGATACTCCTTAGTCATAAGGAAGGTCTGGATGTCATGGAACCATGGCTTGCCGTCGGCGGCTTCCTCGATCGCAAAGACGAATGCAGGTCTATCAAGACGAGAAAGGACAATTCTTGGAGCTTCATTCCAAAAATTGACTTTATACATCGAAGCCAACATGGCTAAGGCATCAGCCATCTGATTTTCGGCCCTGGGCACATGATGGAGTTCCACTCGATCAAAGAACGGGAGCAGCCTTCTGGCATAGTTCATGTACGGCACCAAATTCGATTGACGAGTCTCCCACTCCCCTTTAATCTGGTTAATCACAAGTGCCGAGTCACCATATACATCTAGGTTCTTGATTCTTAAATCAATTGCCTCTTATAGACCCATGATGCATGCTTCGTACTCCGCTTCGTTATTGGTGACCGGAAACGTCAATCTCGCAGTGAACGGGATATGGGATCCGTGGGGAGTCGTGATGATCGCCTCAATGCCACTTCCGTAAGAATTAACCGCCCCGTCAAATATCAATTTCCACTGGGATTTCCTATCTGGCCCCTCGCCAGGCAACGATTCATTGCAATCTTTCGCTTTGAGAAACATGATATCCTCATTAGGAAATTCAAATTTCATCGGCTGGTAATCTTCGATCGGCTGCTCGGCAAGGTAATCAGACAATACGCTTCCCTTGATGGCCTTCTGGGAAACGTATTGAATATCATATTCCGTTAACACCATTTACCATCTGGCAATCCTGCCCGAAAGCGCTTGCTTCTCGAAGACGTACTTGATCGGATCCATCTTCGAAATTAGCATGGTTGTGTGGTTGAGCATGTACTGTCGTAAACGTTTGGCAGCCCAGGCTAGTGCACAACACGTCTTCTCCAGCATTGAGTAACGAGATTCACAGTCTGTGAACTTTTTACTCAAGTAGTAAATGGCATGCTCCTTTCTGCCCGTCTCGTCGTGCTGACCGAGAACACACCCCATACTATTCTCAAGAATTGTCAAGTACATGATTAGAGGCCGTCCAGCCACTGGGGGTATCAAGATTGGAGGTTCCTGCAGATACTGTTTTATCTTATCGAATGCCTTCTGGCAATCCTCGTTCCAGATAATCGCCTGATCTTTCTTTAAAAGCTTGAACATCGGTTCACACGTGGCCGTGAGCTGAGAGATAAACCTTGCAATGTAGTTTATTCTGCCCAGGAAACCACAAACTTCTTTTTCTGTTTTTGGCACTGGCATTTCTTGTATCGCTTTAATCTTCGCAGGATCAACCTCGATGCCTCTTTCACTCACGATAAACCCCAGTAACTTTCTGGACCGTACTCCGAAAGTACACTTGTTAGGATTCAACCTCAACTTGAACTTCCTAAGGCTCTCAAAAAGCTTCAGCAAATTGACCAGATGTCCCTCCTCCGTTTGGGACTTCGCAATCATGTCATCAACATAGACCTCAATCTCATGATGAATCATGTCATGAAACAAAGTTACCATTGCTCGTTGGTAAGTGGCCCCTGCGTTCTTCAGACCGAAAGGCATTACCTTGTAGCAAAACTTTCCCCAGGGAGTGATAACATAGTTTTCTCCATGTCCTCCGGCGCCATCTTGATCTGATTGTAACCGGAGAAGCCATCCATGAACGAAAACACGGAGAACTGAGCTGTGTTGTCGACCAACACATCGATATGAGGCAGCGGGAAATCATCTTTAGGGCTCGCCCTATTCAAATCCCGATAATCGACGCACATTCGTACCTTACCGTCTTTCTTCGGTACAGGCACTATGTTGGCGACCCACGGAGGGTAAGTAGTGACCGCTAAGAAACCAGCATCAAGCTGTTTCTGCACTTCTTCTTTGATCTTAACAGCCATATCTGGTCTCGTCCTCTTAAGCTTCTGCTTAACGGGAGGACAATCTTCTCGCAACGGCAAGTGGTGGACCACGATGTCAGTATCAAGTCCGGGCATATCTTCGTATGACCAAGCAAAGACATCACTATACTCTCTCAGCATCTCGACCAATCTCTGCTTTACATCATTCTGCAATGCAGCCCCTATCCTGACGTTTCTGACGAGTTCTTCAGAACCCAGATTCACGATCTCGATTTCCTCCTCATGAGGCAGAATAACTTTCTCTTCTTGTTTCAACAAGCGGGCCAACTCTTCGGGAAGGTCTTCGTCTTCATCAATCTCTTCTTCGTCTTGATAGATCGGGCAATCGAAGTCGAAGTGAGTCGTAGAAGGTCCAGAGTCGATGTCATCTGTTATGTGGATCCTGCAATAACAAGGGTTAAGTTTAAAACAAGGATGTGCAGGTTAGCACAAACCCCATTGCCATTTTATTGTTTTTCAAAACAAATATAAAACAGGAATAACAGAGATCACAATATTTGAATACGAAGAAAAACGCCTTTTGATTTATTAACAACATGCATGTACATAATCCAACAAGGCCCTGACAATAAAACCACTATGCCCCGGGTAGGACATAGGGTTGTACAATGATTGGAAAAAAGTAAATCATTACTCTTCGCTTGTCATCTGGATGATATCCTTGACGGACCAATTGTTGAGGCCCTCGCCTGGCTTGCTTGGCTGGATCCAAGAGTCGAGGTCACAGTCGCTATCTCCGCTGTCTTCAGACACTGCGTTGATGTTTTCAAAAATCACCCTGCCACTGGTAAACTGGATCGGCCCTTTACCTCGCGACGCACTGCTAGAAGAGGAGGCTTCAGCTCCAGGAGAATATCCCAACCCAAACTTATCTTGCTTGTTGGGTATCTCCAAAATTCGCCCCCAGCCTGGGGTAGATCCGGCTTGGACAACGGCCCGAGCTTCCTTGAATGAGGAGAGAGTCATCTCTGGCTTTTCGGCGACTACAGGAGCTACGTCTTTCACTTTGACAGCTTCGAATGCTTGGCATAGAGTCTCATGGATTTCCCTGTCCATTTCAACATACTTGAAGGACGACAAATGGCTCACCATTATGTCTTCCTCGCCACAAACAGTCACGATGCTACCTCCGACAGCATACTTGAGTTTCTGGTGCAACGTGGAGGTCACGGCTCCAGCAGCATGGATCCATGGCTGGCCTAGGAGACAGCTGTAGGCAGGCATGATGTCCATAATATAAAAGATTGCGTCGAACGTTTCTGGCCCGACTTGGATTGGCAGGGTCACCTCCCCGAAAACATGGCGTTTAGTTCCATCAAACGCCTTCACAACCAGATCACTGGGTGTGCAAATCACTCCACGAGTATCTAACTTCATTAATGCCTTCTTCGGAAGAACATTAAGCAACGAACCCGTGTCCACCAACACGTGCGATATAATCGTCCCCCTACACTCTATCGAGATGTGCAGGGCACTATTGTGATTCCTCCCTTTCGGCGTCAGCTCTAGGTCAGTGAACCCCAGTCCATTTCCAGCATTCACGTGGGCTACAACCTCCTCTAGCTGATTTACCGATATTTCCTGCGGTACATATGCGGCGTTCAACACCTTCAGCAGTGCATTGCGGTGTGCTTCAGAACACAGCAACAAGTTCAGAATTGAAATTCTTGAGGGCGTCTGATGGAGATGATCCACAATCTTGTAGTCACTCTTTTTAATCAACCGCATAAACTCCTCGGCGTCTTTAATAAGTAAGTCTTTTTCTGCCCCACGCGGGATCTCTTCAACGACTTTACTTTTACCTTTATCAGCTGTGTCAGCTCTGACCGCTTTATCCGCCACGACCTCTGGTGGTGCAAACACTCTTCCGCTGCGAGTAATACCACTGATTCCCGCAAGGTTCTCCACAGACGACCCAAACGGTTCTAGCTCCAACTTCTGTCCGTTGCAGTAGACTTCAGCCCCATAATGCCACGGGACAGCATTAGTGCTCTCGAAGGGTATCGGCCCAGCTTTGGTGATAGTAATTGTGGGCGGTCTGGGTGCAGAAATAGTTATCGTCTGGCGAGGGATGGTGATGGTGGCGACCTCATCATCTTGCTTCAGCACTACCTCTCCCGATCCACATTCGGCCCTCCGGCTAAACTGTAAAATCCCTTCAGTCATCATACTTTGAATTCCTTCTACCAACTGTTCACATCCATCAGAACGTGTCGCACAGCCCATACACAGCTCTCCGCAACCTGGAAAGAAACCTCTTTTCATCAACTTAGCTTTAACGAAGCTAAGCGGCGTCTTCAGATCTCTGACGTCAGTCAACAAATCTAAGCTCTCGTCTTCGATAATGGCGTTCACTCTACCTCCCCTATGATTCGGCATAGGATTCTTCGTGACATTTGGAACATTATCCGAGAAGTTGATAATATTAGCGTCCACCATGTCCTGCACCTTATGCTTGAAGGCTTTGCAGTTCTCTATTGTGTGGCCTAGTGCCCCTGAGTGAAACTCACAAGTTGCATTCGCGTCATAACCTGGCGGAGGTGCCCCTATCAAGGGAGCCAGCGTTCTCTTCTGGATCAACTGTAGTTGAAGCAAAGTCTGCAGTAGTTGCGCGTACGACATGGGCGGTGTCTCGAGGTGACGGCTCGACAAAGGTGCCCGATTCTGATACTTTTTGTACCCTTGTTGATTCGATTGCTGCTGCTGTGGCTGTTGAACTACCGGGATAGTTATGCTGGCCACCTGATGGTGAGGGCCTTTACCCTTCCTTCGAGTATTGGTCACAGCGCTCGCTTCTCCTTCCCGTCTTTTGCCACTATAAGGTTTCTTTCTGCCTCCTCCAGCTGAGGATGACTCACCTTGAATTTTCCCGAGCTTGATCCCATTTTCGATGTGCTCACCCGTGATAATGAGATCTGAGAAAGTTCCAGACATACCGCTGACCAACTTCTCATAGTAAACCCCTGGGAGGGTAGCTACGAACATCTGCACAAGCTCACGTTCTACCATCGGCGGCTAAACCCGGGCTGCCAATTCATGCCACCGTTAGGCGTATTCCTTAAACCCTTCGTTGTTCCTCTGCGACAGATTCTGCAGTTGGACTCGGTTCGGGGCCAAGTCGCTGCTGTATTGGTAGTGGTGCACAAATGCTTCAGCAAGATCCTTCCACGTGCGCACACTGGTAGGCTCCAGACTCATGCACCACTCGAGGGATGGCCCGGAAAGACTGTCTTGAAAGAAGTGCATCAGCAACTTCTCGTCCTCAGAATGAGCTGACATTTTCCTGTAGTACGATCTCAGGTGGACGCGAGGGCAAGTAGTGCCCTTGTACTTTTCAAAGTCAGGTACCTTGAACTTGGGAGGCACCTTAAAGTCAGCAATCAGTCTCAACTTGGACATATCAACGCCTAGGGTGTTCTGATTCTCAATATTTCTCATCTTATCCTCAAGTGCTTTGAACCTTAGACGTGCTTCAGCATTCAGCTCCCCTTCAGCACCTCTCTAAGAGAACACATCGTCCTGACGATCCTCTAGCCATGGCTGACGCCCAAACAGATTCCCAACACCTGCATTGCTGTTGCCCAGCCCGACATTGACATTAGCTTCCAGACTCCTATTATCGACGCCCGTCGTATTGCCGTTGAGTCCCATGTTAGCTATCACATTGTCGTTGGCACTGCCATTCCCCCGGTCACGGGGACACCATTCTGTGGAGTTTCAACTGGTGGAGGAGTAGGCACGGTCCCACCATGGAGTACGCCATTGCTATCGACCCTTGAAATCAGAGGCTGAACCAAGGTTCTGAGCTGCTCCTGGCCATTGGCGACCGCCTGCATGAGCTCCATGAAGCGATCCATTCTTTCGCGGAGTTCTTGAACATCAGTTTGCACTTGCTCCATGATCCTGGTTTGATTAGCTCTGGTCGGATAGCGGTGAATAGGTCTCTGATCAATCCTGGAACAACCTGAAACAACCTGAGAACACAAAAGGGTTAGGAAAAACGACAAAGTGCTCGTTATGCAAATGCTTCATGCAAATGCAAACGTGTGTCTGTGTGTTAGGGAGATCTCCCCCGATCCTAGTGCCTGAGTGCCCGTGCTGATAATAAGAAGTCCGAGTCCAATCATGGAAATAACAATCTCATATATAAAGAAAGCCCATCAAGGCAGTACACGACATCAGTGAGTACAAGCAGAATCAATAGCATGACCTCGACCAACAAGCCTGGTGATGGTCAGCATACAACGATGATCAAACAAAAGGAATACAAATATAGTCAAGCACGGCCACTGGCGCGAAACTCTTTTAACAACCCCTTCGTTTCTGGATGATCAGGCCGAGTGAGCAACCCTTCGACGAGTAACTCCCTCTGCATAATAGTGTACTAAAGACCTTCGACCGAATCTTCCCATGCTCCTTCGCCGAAACAATCTTCTAGCTTCCGTTTCTTGGATTCAAACGTCAGTTCGCGCTCCTTCAGGTTAGTGAGAGCCCTGTTGAGCTGGCCTTCAGTGGCATATCTACGAGCGGTTTCTTCATCAAACCTCTTCTCACTAGCCCTCACTTGGGCTTTCAGCTTGGAAATCTGTTGCGTCAGCTTATCCTCCCGCTCTTTCCTGGTGGCTAGGGAGGCCTTCCAGTGCTGGTTGAATTTGGATATCCTCCGATATGCTTCGTCCAAGTGCTGCTTCTTCATAGCCAGTACGTCGTTGACAGCTTTGAAGTATTGACCCATGCGCTCACACTCAGCTATCTGCTTAGTCAAGTCTGTACCTAGTTGGTTCACCAGCTCTGTCTGCCTTTTGAAGGAATGAACATCTTCGTTTCTCTCGCTTCGGAGCTGAGCCAACTCTTTCTCCAATTCTTCATTTGCCCTCTTCAATTCATCTCGCTCAGCTAACACCTGATTATGCTGCTGAATGGGCATGGTGGTAGGCTCTTCAATCATTGGAGGGCTTTCTGGCTTGGCAGGAGGAAATGGCATCCCTATAGCATCTGCTCTGGCTCTGATCCAGGTCACGTACGGAGGGTAGGCTTGATTATTACTTCTTCCCAGCAATGGTTTTCCCCTCTTAATGATACCATTCCAAGCGCGCTGAAGCTTAGATAACAGATCCCCCTCTAGGAGACCAGTGAGGTACAGAGATTCCTGCACCTCTTCATCCTTCGACGGAGCTCTCAAAGCGTAAGCAAACTGTCGGACCAGCAAAGACGGATTATAGTTTATACAGCCCTTCCTGCCTATCAAAGGCACATTCGGAAACCCGCTGCAGCTGAAGATAATCTCGGTACCCAATCTATCTCTGTCAAACCAGTCAATATCCTCTGCAGATAGACTCATCAAATGCTCGGACCACTCAGATGTGGCTGCAGACGAAGCAAAGGGACCCCTCTTGGGTAGATGACTATCAAGCCATTTATAGAGCAAGGGCACACAACACGAGACGTTCTTACCCCTTCGGTTCTCATTTTTGTAGTGGATGGAATGGTAGCCATCTCCTATCAAAGTAGGGACTGGATTCCCTGAAGCAAAGATGCGAAAGGTGTTGAAGTCTACAAAATCGGGCATATTGGGGAACAAAATGATGCCATATATGCACAGAGCGAGAATGGCGTTGAACACGACCCAACATCCGTCTTTGGCGCACTGCTGAGCTTTTCCCACTAAGAACTGCAAGGAGAAACCAGGAAACTTGTTCCAACTAGACAATACCAACTCGGAGGCATCCAGATGAAGTGAGGGAGCTAGACCAGCCAGATCAGGCTCAGCATCCATATGAACAAAAGGCATCTGCCTCTTGATAGGAACACCTAACAAATCAGCATATTCTTCCAGCGTGGGTGCGAGAACAAAATCCTGGAAAGTAAAGCATCTCAATGGAGGATCGTAGAACTGCAACAGAGCGTGCAACCCATTCAACTCGAACGCAGAAGGTTTACGAACCAAACTGGGCAATTTGCCGTAAGACTTTCTGAACTCATCTCTCACAGAATCATCTGCTAAAGCAATCAAACCAGTCAGCTGAACCACATCAGGGGCAGGGAGCTTGTAAGCGATGGTCTTCCTCAGAGAACCCATAACAATACAATAAGAGGAAAGAAATCATGAATCGGGGGGAAACGGTACCTACAACACAGACACACGTTAATGAAATGCAAATGAGTATGCAAAGCAATGTAAAATGCAATCATGCAGCAGGAGATCAAGGCAACTGTGCTGTGGAGATTCTGCATCAACAAAACCATAATCCTGCTCTATCAAGAACAACCACTATATCTGATAATAAGGAAAACCCTGGTGTCGGACCACAAATCTGCTCTGTCAAGAACACACACACATAGGACCATAAATCTGCTCTGTCAAGAACAATCATCTGATAATAAGGACCTCTGATACAGGACCAAAACTCGGCTCTGTCAAGAACACACATCTGATGATAAGGACCTATAATACAGGACCAAAACTCTGCTCTATCAAGAACAAACATCTGATGATGAGATCCTCAGACCCCAGTCATAAACCTGCTCTGTCAAGAACAAACATACATCTGCTGATAAGATCTTCTGATCCCAATCATAAACCTGCTTTGTCAAGAACAAATACTCAACTGAATATAAGGTCCTCTGATATAGGACCAAAGCTCTGCTCTGTCGAGAGCAATTATATATCTGATGATGAGAACCTCTGGTACCAAGAAAACTGATTCGCTATCAAGAAAATCGGGTAGTCTGAAGGTCAAAGTTTCCTGCAATAAACCCAACCCTGCTCACAGGTATGGACCTAAACTGACTCAAGTTCGGCATCCTATGCGTTCATCAGCGTCACAGACATTCAAGAGGGGTGATACAATACCCAGAAGGTGTGGCATCACCAGCTCATGAAGCGGCCTCACTCGGCTGAATCACAAATGATCGGTCCCCAGAGTCGACAATCCTCCAAACCAACAACCCCCTCAACCCAAAGGGTTGAAAAAGAAGCCAACCGGGAGAACCTCGTTTAAGCGTGGATTTCATGAGACACTAGTGCCTGCCAAGCAAGCACGCGCCCACTAATTTCCACAACTAATGTTAAGTTCACTCAAGCCTGGGTCTGGCTTCACACTCATCAAAATGCCCCTCCCACAACAACACAGATAATCATATCATACTGAAAATAAAGTGCGGGAAATAAAGTGCGATAAATAAACACAACCCAACAAATAATCATACAAGCGCTAGGATTGACTCTCGCAGGGGACGTCGGATCCCCAAACTGACTCGCATTCGGGACGTTGGATCCCAGGAAACTATCAAGTCCCCAGAAGAGTCGCCAGCTGTCGCTTCCGCGAAAATAAGGTGCCGGCAAAACAGAAGAGTCGCCACCTTTCTTTATTTATCCCTCAGAACGGGAAAGGATACGATCGGAAAAACATGACGAAAAAGGAATAAGACAAGGTCGTCGCAACCGTTGTCTGGGTTCGGGAGTCGGTTACGCAAGGGGAAGGTATTAGCACCCCTCACGTCCGTCGTACTCGACGGGATCCACGCTTGTTGTGTTTACTAAACGAGTTGGTTTATCTATCTACCTATCAAGGCTGGATTAAAAAGAAAAGAAAATGACTCGGCAAAGCGTCGCACTTTATGCCTACGTATTCTCATAAGAGAATGAGAAATCAGAGTCAACGTAGTTCGACCTACTACGGGTTACGGGGAAGGTGGCTCGCCAATACGTCAGTATTGTGCCTACGTAATCTCAACAGGTATGAGAGATCAGAGCTTACGTAGTTCGGGCTAATACGGATTACGAGGATTCAGATTCATCTGGTTTAGCGAGTAGGGTTAAACAACAGTTCCAGCAGTTAGGGACAAAGCCTGTTTGCGGTGGCGCTGCAGTTTAACGACACTCTTTTCTTCATAAAAGCTTTCCTTTGAATTATGGGCCCACGGGGCAAAAAGGTTTGAAGTTTGTTTTCTGTCTTTTACGGAAGAAGTGTTTTTTATAGTGTTTGCAATTTCAATCGCATTAAAGACTATGACCTGAGAGTGAATGCGTCGCATGTCACCCAAAGGGTGCCATACTAAACATCCAGACTGTTGAAAAGAAGCTCTCCAACAATCCTTTCTCAGATAGCTTAAGGCTCGTAACGTACGAAAGAAATCATTCATGATTACTGTATCTTAAGCTGTTTTGAGATGAGAAGAGAGGGCTCAACTACGGGGAGACTATCAAGTCCTAACAGTTGTCATGCCAAGGATTCATCCTATAGTTGAGGTTTGAAACAGGGAAGTCCTAGAAGTTATCATGCATAGGTTTCAACCTAAAGTTCTATCATCACTTCCTTATCAAAGGAAGTGAGATTCCTAGGGGATCATGTCAATGATAAACAGAAACATACAAAGCATCATCTTAAACAGTAAACAGTAAATGACTGTAAAATGCATGCAATGCAAGTGAGGGAGGAAATGTGTGTGGGGTAGCAGCCTCCACAAGCTCATCTCAACCTCAAGCCAGAATGAATCTCAGTAATCATACAGAAGGAATACCATAAAGTGTTGTCAAGCAAAATATCAGTAAACTGCAATCATACAGATAAAATGGAATGCTATCAAGCAAGACAAAACCACATGGGCAAGGGAGCAGGGCTCTACCGAATACCCGCAAGCAAAACCATACAGTAACAATACAAGCAGAGGGAGCAACTCAACCTCTAGTGCAATCATGCTCCTAATTAAAGTCAGTCTAATCATGGGCTTATTCTAATGCATCAAGCAAGTCAAACAAGGCACATCAGCACAGAAAAGAAAACAGACAGGAAAGCAGCAGATCAACCCCTCTTTCAAACTCAAGCTTCAGCTTTTCTGACAGCAATCCAGTCTTCAGACTTCAATCACCCTTCAAGGCTATCATCTTTCCTGACAAATATCAATTTGCTTCTCCAGGTTTCAACCCTTCAACATAAGTTTCAACTTAATCTCCTTCTTCAAGCTTCAGCTTTCTTATTCAATTCCATCTTCAGGCTTCACTCCTAACTGCAAGTATCCACTTGATTCCTTCAGGATCTCCAAGCTTCAGGGTAAGTATCAACTCATCCTCTGTTCTTCAAGCCTCAGCTCTACACTCAATCTCAATTGAACCCTCTTCATAAGTATCAACTCAGTCTTCAAGCTTCAGCTCTCTTTGCTTTACCAGTCTCAACTTGGTCTTCTCCTTTTACAAGCTTCAGCTTCTCAGAGTAGTCTTCACTTATGGCAGTGTCAACTTCATCCTTCAATTCTTTAAGCCTCAGCTCTTCATTCAATCTCCATTGGGTCTTCAAGTGTCAACTTGGTCTTCTTGCTCTTCAATCTCTTCAGGCTTCAGCTGCAATGGCAATGCTCAAGGGATCATCCTCTTCCACACTCTTCAGTGAAGTCCTCATCTTCAAACTCAAGCCCCAACATCTCTCAAGATACTCAAACCAAAATACAATTGATTTAACAGAGTGAGAGGAAATGATAAATAACTTACTGACAACCAAAGGAATCCTGTAAGGGTTCATCATTATGAGACTGGTTCCCTCAAAGTTCTACTTCCCAGATAAAGCCACTCATCCCTCCAAAGGAGGGATGTGAATATCTGAAAAGGACTTTTAGTCATTGGGAGGAATGGAAGCACAAGATGCTATCCATGTTTGTGAGAGAAATCACTCTAACTACAAGGCTCTCCCTATGTCCTATCTCCTAATCTTCACCAGATACCTTCAGGCACAAACAATCCAAAGCTACAAGCAACTTCAAGCAACTTCAATCATCCTCACCTTGCCTTCAACTTGTCTTCAATCTCATCCAAAGGCAAACTAAGCACAAACCCTAATCTAAGGAACTAGGGAAGTTAAACTAATTGAATTAATGAATTAGGATCACCTAAAACCTAGTACTAAAGTTAGTCCTAACTAAAATACTAAAATCAATTGTAAAATCCTACAAAAATGTCTATGGGAACCTAGGTCAATCATGACACTACCATATTAATTTCAAAGATCAAATCATCAATTTGGACCTAGAGCTAAATCCTACATTCTAAGGTATCAACCTAAAACCCTAAAAAGGAAGCATCTAAACATCAATCTAGAAAGCACTCTTATTTTCATCACAAAAATGTGAGAAAAATACTATGGGATCATATATGTCTAACATAACTACACACAAAAAGTCAGGCTTAAAATCATCACCATGAGATCACACAAAATTCTACAAAAATATGCATCAAACATAAACATTTTAATATCAATTAAAATACAAAATTCCAATTAAATCAGAAATTACATGAAATGAAAATATTTTTTCTCTAAAAAATAATGGACTCAATCATGAGTAATATGCAAAAAGAATGGATTTAATTGGGTTAATATTCAATTAGTTATGAATTTTACAAAAAATCATGAATTAAATGAAAACTAAATGAAAATCAAATAAAAATAAACGAACACACGGTGCCAATAGCAATCATTTGCAGTTAAAAACATGGGTTGGGCTCGCTGGGGGGTGCGCATAGTGATTCATCACTTAAGCCCAAAACTAAAATTAAGTGAGACGCAGCGTTTCATGCTCAGAATCCTTCACAATCCAATTTTAAAACGCAACCGTTGGATCCTCTCTCAGTCAAAGGTCAAGCTCCCATCCAATGGTGAAAACTTCATCTCCTACCTCTGGCCATGGAAATGGAGGGAAAACCAGAGTTCAAACATGGTTCTTGCTCAGTTCGAACTTCATCATATCTCCATCAAAACACATGGTTTAAAGCACTAACACACTCCAAATTCCACACTCATCACAATCATGGTCTTAGATTCAATTGAAACATCCTCTAACCCTAATCACGATCGGGGATCAAAATTCTGACCAAGAATCAATTGTCTCCAATCTTGAAATTGCTTGGTCTAAAATGCTCATCACATTACACTGATCAGTTTCCCCTATCGAATTCATATTATTGCTCACTATACACCAAGTTCTTGATCCAAACTGAAATGGTGTCATCACCTTGAACATAACCAAATGCTCTCAAACTCTCCAGAATCCATCCCCTAGTTGTCTCTAACCATTCTAACCTAACAATTTGACTTAACAATGCTTAAATTAAGGTGTGTGGTGAAAGTTACAAGATATAGCTTCTGTTTGCAAAAGAATTGATGGAAGATGCTTGCAACTCCAAACCTTCCAGAATCGTTCCTTGTATCAAGATATAGCTTCTGTTTGCAAAAGAATTGATGGAAGATGCTTGCAACTCCAAACCCGATAGTGAATTGCAGCAGGTGGAACTCAAAAGCTCATGCACGATTCAGCCATGTTCTTGCTCTCAATTTGCTATGGAATCACTCAATAACTCATAAGGAAGAGATTGCAATAGAAAGAATCAATTGAAATGGTGTAGAAATGAAGAATGGATTTCAATTTGCAATGCACAAATTCTGAATCCCAACTCTCTCTCCTTCCTCAACTCTCACCAACCCCTTCCATGGACAGCTTCTAAATCATATATAGAATGATTCTAAACCCTCTAGTACCTTCTGGAACCATCCAAGGAGATTTTGAAAATATCATGTCATGGTTTCTCATTTCAAGCCATACTCACACCAGTCCATGTTTCCCTTGCTTTCAGCTCCAATTCTGAATTGAAAATCTCCTTAGATGAGATGTATGAGATGTTAGGATGCTTGGATAGCTTGTACATGGATCTCCCTTATGTTTTGCAAATGTAACTTAGATTACAAGTAACTTATGATAAGTCCCTTAATTTGACCTCAAATCAAAATTGTAATAATGCCATTGTTTCTAAAATGATTTTTCCATTCAATTTGGTAGGTCACTTGCATTGTTTTGGTTATGTATTGAAAATTCCCAAAAATAGGTCACTTTAATACATTAAATCCTCCTTTATTTTGACCATTTTGATAAGTATGAGCTACAAGCATTTACAACATCTCATGGCCTCCTCACTAGCCTTAAAACATCATTTTAAGCAAGTTTGATATTAAAGATTTTTCCATTTGAGGCTTGGAAATAGGAGTTATGGCCTTATGCTTGAAATGACTTATAATCTCCAAATGACCAAAATGCCCTTGACTTGTCAAAGCCATAACTTGAGTTCTACAAATCCTATCAAGGACTTCTAGTACTCTCTAGAAAGCTAAGAAGATAAGGGACAACATTAATGTTGACCAAACGTTCATAAGAATCATCCTTCTTGGGAAAAGGTTTGATACAAGTTGGGTAACTTTCAAGGCCCCAGATTCACATACCTCAGATGACCTGTAACTTGTCAAAGTCATAACTTGAGTTCTACAAATCCTATCAAGGACTTCTAATACTCAAATTAAAGCTAAGAACAAGCTCTACAACATTCATATTGGGGGAAAGATGAGATGACAATCCCATCTTGAGCTAAACTGCCTTGAAGATAGGGGTCAAACTAGGGGATTTTACACTGTCAAGCCCTAGAAACCCTAGCTTGAAACTTCTCAAACTCTTCAATCATGATGAGTTGACCTTGGAATCATCCTTATAGCATCTCAATGCATAAATCCATGATCACATGGTTCTTGGATTAGGTCTCAACCCTCTCCAAATCATCAGTTGACCTAGGGTTGACCCAGTCAAACCCTAATTACACCACTCATGGCTGAGTCTTCTTAATCTTGCACAATGACCTATCTAGGCCTCATGATGGCTTTCAAGACATCCCATAAGCTCTCTCAAGGCTTCAAGTCCACATTCTTGGCTTCAGAATCATCTGAGGAGCTCCCACAACACTCAAGTTAGAAGGCACACAACCTTGGTTTCAACCACTCTCTCTGGGGATCTTTTGACTTCTCTGACAAAGATATCTACCCTTGAACACTTGAATAACCTTCCTAGCTAGCTTCAAACTCTTGTGTAGCTCTTGATTGGTAGTAATACCTCTTGATCTCCTGCACACGTGTCAATGAAATGCAAATGATAATGTTAATGTGAATGAAATGAAACATAAGCTAGGTAGAGAAGAGTTGGTCAAATTTTGGGGTGCAACATCTGCCCCTATTCAAACGGCTTGGACCTGACTGGGTGAGAAGCAAACGGCTCTCAACCAATCAAGGTGCGAGACGGTTGAATACAGACAAACCCGGAAATTTGCCAACTGCACAAGTACACGGTACTCTGATGGGAACAAATCTTCAAAAACTGAAATATTAGCTGCACGGCAACTAGCTGGGGAATTGGTCACACGGTAACCGGTGGTACATGGTCGATCATGCCGTCGGGCATCAAGATTCCTCGGGACTCATCAGGTCAACGATCAAGTTAAATCACGCCGTTGGGCATTCAAAGTGAACTTTCGGGCATCAGCCGGACTTCATCAGCAAGTCGGGAATAGAACTTTTGGTCAGTCATGAACCAATTGGGGATATCCAACTTCTACCATCAGGCACCCTGCTTCAGCTGAGGGAAGTGCTTCATCAATACGGTTGGACTACACTCATCAAATCTTCGAGGGAATTTCAACTTCGCTGTTCAGCAACCTGCTGGGGATGACGCATCTCCGCCGGGGATTCTGGAGAACTATCAAGTAACTCTGCTTCGGGGATCCAGAAATCATTCTGACTGAACCATCTTTGCTGAGGAAATCAAGAATCATCTTGGACAAATAACTCCGCGGGGACTTCAAGAATCATCCTGAACTGATAACTCTGCTGGAGATTTCAGGAATCACCCTGAGAAGACGCTCCGCCGGGGACTCTAAGCATCAACTTGAGCAGGCAACTCTGGCGACTGCACCGAGGATTTTAAGAATCATCTTAAGCAAACAACTTTTCAGGGGGAGAATTCAAGATTCATCTTGAGCAAGCGACTCCGGTGGGGATAATTCAAGAATCATCTCGAGCAACCGACCTGCGGAGGAACACCTGCAAAACAAGAATGGTAACGACCTAGCTCATGTTTAGTATGCATATGCTTCGGCAATGGCGCAATGTTCCACACGGTGGAAATGCTATGCGTTTATGATAAATGCTATGCAATCATGCAAAATGCTGCGATCCCGTCGACAAAATAAATGCTGAAGGGAGAATTCTCCCGTCAAGGAGAAAGAACCACTCTGATAGGGGAAGGAATCATCCTGCTGAGGAGAAAAAAGTCACGCCAATCTCAATCGGACTCTATGGGGAAGTGAACTTCAGTTGACTGCTGCAGGGGAACGAAGCTCTACGAGAACCTGGACTCGCTGAGGAGAGCGATGTCAATCGCAGAAATAAACTGCACGGCCTTCACGGCTACTTCCCTGGAGATAACGGCTCCGGCGGAGGGAACACAGCGTCAGCTATTCAACACTCTACTGGGGAAAACCGATCATGGTCCCAAATGCTTCCAAGGCCTCGGCTCTCTTGGGGATCTGCAAACTCGGTTGGGGAAGAAGAAATCATCCTGCTTCGGGGCAGAGTACGACTCTGCGGGGAATTTCAATTTCGATAGAGACTTCAGTCTGGAGCTATCAATTGCCGCATACTTCAGCGTATGACTCAGTTGGGGAGATGTCGTTCCTTCAGGATACATCTGATTGGGGAAAGAATCTTCTCTGCTTGGGGAAACATATCAATGCTTACAATCTCATGTTCAGACTCCATGGGGAGAGGATGCTGAATTTTGATGGAGAAGGAGGAATCATCCTGCATGGGGACGCGTACGGCGTACCGTCTGGAATATGCTACACCTGTAACAACACAAACAAACAGACAAGATGCCCTTCAAAGGGACCTATCAAGGTTATCATCCTGTGACAATGTTTAAGTAATTCATTGTTTCAACAATCAGTGGCCTAGGCCAGTAAGTTTCTGTATGCGCATTTTGTCAAAAACATCGGTGTTCTTTTTCGCAAACAAAACAGATAAATGCTAAACAGACAAGCAGAATTGCTGAATAGAATACATTTTATTGATAACGAACCCCTGAATGGGTAAAAATGTTTTACAACAGATGCAAGCTCCTGAAATGACGAAGCTGCGCAAAAAAGTAAAAACTTAAATATACATCAGTATATACAAATGTCGGCAACGAGGCGTAGACGAACACCATGAGTTGATCCCTCTATGACCCACTCGACTTCGATACTTCTCTGACGCTTCAGCTTCAGAAGAGATTGCTTCAGATAAACGACCCTCAGGTCTTCCCAACCACTAAACAATGAAGGCCGACTAAACACGAAGTTAAGAGGAACATTTGACCTCACCGTCAGGCATCTGTTAAACAAACAGGTACCCAAACCCAAGGCCAACTCAACACGAAGTTGAGACGAACATTTTACCTCACCGTTAGGCATCTGTTAAATAAACAGGCATTGAACCCGAAGGCCGGCTCAACCTGAAGTTGAGAAGAACATCTGACCTCGCCGTCAGGCATCTGTTAAACAAACAGGCATCAAACCCGAAGGCCATCTCAAACCGTAGTTGAGAAAAACATCCGTCCTTTTCGTCAGGCATCTATTAAAGAAACAGAGATCAAACCCGATGACCGGCTAAACAAGAAATTCATAGAAATATTTTACCTCACCGTCAGGCATCTGTTAAACAAATAGGAATCGAACACGAAGTCCCGCTCCATAGGATGTTGAGAGAAACATCTGACCTTTCCGTCAGGCATTTGTTAAACAAACGAGCATCGAACCCGAAGGCCAGCTCAACACGATGTTGAGAGGAACATCTGACCTCGTTGTCAAGCATATGATAAATAAACAGGCATCGAACCCAAAGGCCGGCTCAACCAAAAGTTGAGAAGAACATTTGACCTCGTCGTCAAGCATTTGTTAAATAATTAGGCATCGAACCCGAAGGTCGGCTCAACCCGAAGTTGAGAAAAACATCTGACCACGCTGTCACGTATCTGTTAAACAAACAGGCATCGAACCCGAAGCCCGACTCAACACGAAGTTGACAGGAACATTTGATGTCCCCATCAAGCATCTGTTAAACAAATAGGCATCGAACCAGAAGGGCGGCTCAACCCGAAGTTGAGAAGAACATCTGACCTCGCCGTCAGGCATCTGTTAAAGAAACAAGCATCGAACCCGAAGGCCGGTTTAACACGAAGTTCATAGGAATATATGACGTCGTCGTAAGGCCTATGTTGTACAAATAAGAATCTAACACGAAGTCCCGCTCAATATAAATTGAGAGCAACATCTGACCTTGCAGCCAGGCATTTGTTAAACAAACGGGCATCGAACCCGAAGGCCGGCTCAACACGATGTTGAGAGGAACATCTGACCTCGCCGTCAAGCATATGTTAAATAAACAGGCATCGAACCCAAAGGCCGGCTCAACCAAAAGTTGAGAAGAACAGTTGACCTCGCTGTCAAGCATCTATTAAACAAACAGGCATCGTACCCGAAGGTCGGCTCAATCCGAAGTTGAGAAGAACATCTGACCTCGCCGTCACGTATATGTTAAACAAACAGGCATCGAACCCAAAGGCCGGTTCAACACGAAGTTCATAGGAATATCAGACCTCGCCGTAACGCATCTACTAAACAAATAGGCATCGAACGCGAAGTCCCGCTCAACAAAAAGTTGAGAGGAACATCTGACCTCGCCGTAAAGCATCTGTTAAACAAACATGCATCAAACCCGAAGGCTGCCTCAACCCGTAGTTGAGAAAAATATTCTACCTAGCCGTCAGGCATCTGTTAAACAAACATGCATCAAACCCAATGGCTGGCACAACACGAAGTTGAGTGGGATATCAGACCTCGCCTTTAGGCATCTATTAAAAAAACAGGCTTCGAACCCAAAGGCCGACTAAACACGAAGTTCATAGGAATATATGACCTCGCAGTCAGGGATCTCATAAAACAAACATGCATCGGACACGAAGGTCGGCTCAACCCGAAGTTGAGAAGAACATCTAATCTCGCTGTCAGACATCTGTTAAACAAACAGGCGTCGAATATGATGGCCAACTCAACCCGAGCTTGATAAAAACATTAGACCTCGCCGTCAGGCATCTGTTAAACAAACATGCATCAAACCCGAAGGAAGGCTCAACAAGAAGTCGAGAGGAACATTTGACCTCGCCGTTAGGCATCTATTAAACAAGCAGGCATTGAACCAGAAGGGCGGCTCAACACGAAGTTGATAAGTACATCTGACCTCGCCGTCAGGGATCTGTAAAACAAACAAGCCTCGAACCCGGAGGCCGGCTCGACCCGAAGTTGAGAAGAACATCCGACCTCGCTGTTAGGCATCTGTTAAATAAACAGGCATCGAGATTTATGGTCGGCTCATCCCGAAGTTGACAAGAACATATGACCTTGTTGTTAGGCATCAGTTAAACAAGCAGGAATCGAACCCAAAGGCCGGGTCAAACCAAAGGTGAAAAGAACATCTGACCTCGCTGCAAGGCATCTATTAAACAAACAAGCATCGAACCTCAAGGTCGGCTCAACCCGAAGTTGAGAAGAACATCTGACCTTGACGTCAGGCATCTGTTAAACAAACAGGCATCGAACCCAAAGGCCGACTCAACCTGGAGTTGAGAAGAACATCTGACCTCGCCGTTAGGCATCTGTTAAACAAACAGGCATCGAACCCGAAGGTTGGCTGAACACAAAGTTGAGAAGTACATCTGACCTCGTCGTCAGGCATCTGTTAAACAAACAGGCATCGAACCCGGAGGCCCGCTCATCACGAAGTTGAGAAGAACATCTGACCTTTCCGTCAGGCATCTGTTAAACAAACAAGCATTGAACACAATGGCCAGCTCAACTTGAAGTTGAGAAGAATATCTGACCATACCATCAGGTATCTGTTAAACAAACAGGCATCGAACTCGATGTCCGGCTCAACACGAAGTTGAGAGGAACATCAGACCTCGCCGTGAGCCATCTACTAAACAAACAGGAATCGAAGCCGAAGGGCGGCTCAACCAGAAGTTGATAAGAACATTAGACCTTGCCATCAGGCATCTATTAAACAAACAGGCATCGACCCCGAAGGCCGGCTAAACACGAAGTTAAGAGGAACATTTGACCTCGCCGTCAAGCATCTGTTAAACAAACAGACACCCAACCCCAAGGCCGACTCAACACGAAGTTGAGACAAACATTTTACCTAGCCGGCAGGCATCTATTAACCAAACAGGCATTGAACCCAAAGGCCGGCTCAACCCGAAGTTGAGAAGAACATCTGACCTCGCTGTCAGGCATCTGTTAAACAAACAGGCATCTAACCCAAAGGTCGTCTCAAACCATAGTTGAGAAAAACATCCGACCTCTTCGTCAAGCATCTATTAAAGAAACAGAGATCGAACCTGATGGCCGGCTCAACACGAAGTTCATAGGAATATTTGACCTCACCGTCAGGCATCTGTTAAACAAATAGGAATGGAACACAAAGTCCCGCTCAATAGGAAGTTGAGAGTAACATCTGACCTCACCGTCAGGCATTTGTTAAACAAACGGGCATCGAACCTGAAGGCCGGCTCAACACGATGTTGAGAGGAACATCTGACCTCGTCGTCAAGCATATGATATATCAAGAGGCATCGAACCCAAAGGGTGGCTCAACCAAAAGTTGAGAAGAACATTTGACCTCGTCGTCAGGCATTTCTTAAATAATTAGGCATCAAACCCGATGGTCGGCTCAACCCGAACTTGAGAAAAACATCTGACCTCGCTATCACGTATCTGTTAAACAAACATGCATCGAACCCGAAGGCCGGCTCAACACGAAGTTGAGAGGAACATTTGACGTCCCCATCAAGCATCTGTTAAACAAACAGTCATCGAACCCGAAGGCCGGTTTAACACGAACTTCATAGGAATATCTGACATTGCCGTAAGGCCTCTGTTGAACAAATAGGCATCTAACATGAAGTCCCGCTCAACACGAAATTAAGAGTAACATCTGACCTTGCAGCCAGGCATTTGTTAAACAAACGGGCATCGAACCCGAAGGCCGGCTCAACACGAAGTTGAGAGGAACATTTGACCTTGCCGCCAAGCATCTGTTAAACAAATAGGCATCGAACCCGAAGGTCGGCTCAATCAGAAGTTGAGAACAACATCTGACCTCGCCGTCACGTATCTGTTAAACAAACAAGCATCGAACACAAAGGCCGGTTCAACACGAAGTTCATAGGAATATCATACCTCGCCGTAAGGCATCTTTTAAATAAATAGGCATCGAACACAAAGTCCCGCTCAACATGAAGTTGAGAGGAACATCTGACCTTGCCGTAAAGCATCTGTTAAACAAACATGCATCAAACCCGAAGGCTGCCTCAACCCGTAGTTGAGAAAAACATTAGACCTAGCCGTCAGGCATCTGTTAAACAAACATGCATCAAACCCGAAGGCTGCCTCAACCCGTAGTTGAGAAAAACATTTGACCAGGCATCTGTTAAACAAACACGCATCAAACCCGATGGCTGGCACAACAAGAAGTTGAGTGGAATATCAGACCTCGCCTTTAGGCATTTATTAAACAAATAGGCTTCGAACCCGAAGGATGACTCAACACGAAGTTCATAGGAATATCTGACCTCGCAGTCAGGGATCTCTTAAAACAAACAGGCAACAGACACGAAGGTCGGCTCAACCCGAAGTTGACAAGAACGTCTGATCTCGCTGTCAGACATCTGTTAAACAAACAGGCATTGAATATGATGGCTAGCTCAACCCGAGCTTGATAAGAACATTAGACCTCGCCGTCAGGCATCTGTTAAACAAACAGACATCGAACCCGAAGGCCGACTCAACAAGAAGTCGAGAGGAACATTTGACCTCGCCGTCAGGCATCTGTTATACAAGCAGGCATCGAACCAGAAGGCCGGCTCAACACGAAGTTGATAAGTAGATCTGACCTCGCCGTCAGGGATCTGTAAAACAAATAGGCATCGAACCCGTAGGCCGGCTCAACCCGAAGTTGTGAAGAACATCTGACCTCACTGTCAGGCATCTGGTAAACAAATAAGCATCGAATATGATGGCCAGCTCAACCCGAGCTTGATAAGAACATTAGACCTCGCCGTCAGGCATCTGTTAAATAAACAGGCATCCAACCAGAAGGGCGGATCAACACGAAGTTGATAAGTACATCTGACCTCTCCGCCAGGGATCTGTAAAAAAAAGGGATCGAACCCGGAGGCCGGCTCAACCCGTAGTTGAGAAGAACATCCGACCTTGCTGTCTGGCATCTGTTAAACAAACAGGCATCGAGATTGATGGTCGGCTCATCCTAAAGTTGAGAAGAACATCTGACCTTGTTGTCAGGCATCAGTTAAACAAACAGGAATCGAACCCAAAGGGCGGCTCAAACCAAACGTGAAAAGAACATCTAACCTCGCTGTTGCACCCCAAAATTTGCTCAACTTTTCTTTACCTAGCTTGTGTTTCATTTCATTCACATTAGCATTATCATTTGCATTTCATTGACATGTATGCAGGAGATCAAGAGGTATGATCACTAATTAAGAGCTATACAAGAGTTTGAAGCTAGCTCAGAAGGTTATTCAAGTGTTCAAGGGTTGATATCCTTGTCAGAGAAGTTAAAGGATTCTCAGAGTGAGTGGTTGAAACCAAGGTTGTGTGCCTCCTAACTTGAGAGTTGTGGGAGCTCCTCAGATGATTTTGAAGCCAAGAATGTGGACTTGAAGCCTTGAGAGAGCTTATGATATGTCTTGAAAGCCATCATGAAGCCTAGGTAGGTCATTGAGCAAGATTAAGAAGACTCAGCCATGAGTGGTGCAATTAGGGTTTGACTGGGTCAACCCTAAGTCAACTGATGATTTGGAGAAGGTTGAGACCTAATTCAAGAGCCATGTGATGATGGATTGATACATTGAGATGTTATAAGGATGATTCCAAGGTTAACTCATCATGATTGAAGACTTTGAGAAGTTTCAGGCTAGGGTTTCTAAGACTTCAAGGCAGTTTAGCTCAAGATGTGATTGTCATCTCATCTTACCCCCAACATGAATGTTGTAGAGCATGATTTTAGATTTAATTTGAGTGCTAGAAGTCCTTGATAGGATTTGTAGAACTCAAGTTATGGCTTTGACAAGTTACAGGTCATCTGAGGTATGTGAATTTGGGGGCTTGAAAGTTGTCCAACTTGCATGAAACTTATGCCCTAGAAGGATGATTCCTATGAACTTTTGGTCAACATGAATGTTGTTCCTTATCTTCTTAGATTTCTAGAGAGTACTAGAAGTCCTTGATAGGATTTATAGAACTCAAGTTATGGCTTTGACAAGTCAAGGGCATTTTGGTCATTTGGAGATTATAGGTCATTTCAACCACAAGGCCATAACTCCTATTTCCAAGCTTCAAATGGGAAAATGTTCGACATCAAACTTGTTCAAAATGAAGTTTTAAGGTTAACCAAGAGGTCATGAGATGTTGGAAGTACTTGTAGCTCAAAGTTGCAAAAATGACCTAAAATAAGGAGGATTTTCAAATGAACCAAAGTTGGAAATTGATATTTTTGATCTACATGTCCAAAACAAGGCATGTAATATGTCATTTTGACTCTAAAACAAATTTTAAGAACATTGGTTTAGCCACATTTTTGAATTGAAGTTTAATTTGTGGACTTGCTTTGAAAAGTAGTTACTTACATCTTAAGTAACATTTTCCAAACCTAAATTCAAGGCATAATCAAGGTCCCTTTCAATCCAAGCACATCCAAAATGTCATTAGGGGAGAAATTGGAAAGGAATGAGGGTGATTACAAGCTGTTAGCAGAATTGTGTATACCATGGCATGTGAATGAACTTTTCATGACATGAGAAATTCAACTTCTCATTAGAAGGATCTAGAGCTTTCTAGATCATCCACACATGTTCTATATATGATAATGAGGTGATCCAAGGCCAAGGTTGGTGATGATTGAAGGAGAGAGCAGAGATTGAGTTTGGAAAATTCTTGCTTGCAACTGAATTCGGTTACATCATTTCATTCACTTTCCATCCATTTTCTTGATTGCAATCTCTTCCATGGATGCTAGGGAATGATTCCAGATCATAATCAAGGGAAATTCGTGGCTGATTGGTGTTCTTGATCTCAGTTTTTTCCACCTGCAACTCAGAGTTGGTTCCAAGAATTGAAGCCATTTCAATCAATTCTATTGCATACAGAAGCTTGGAAGTGATTCACTGAAGGAGTCTGGAGCATTAGAGGGCTTGATTTGAAGGCTTGCTACTTCTGTGCACACGAAATTTTCAGGTTGGTAACTTTCAATCTCCAGCTTGTTTTAGTTAGAATTAAGAGGAATTAGGATGTTAGATGCAGTGAGGATTGATGTAGGAAGGTTTTCAAATCATTATTTTGAGAATTAGTGACCAATTAGGGTTGTTACCATTTTCGGGTGAGATATGGTTCTTGCAAATCTTGAGGTTTCAGAGGGAATTAAGGGCATGAATGGATTCGTGAGGAAAATTGGGGCAAGATTCATGTAGAGACCTCTTGGAATGGAGGCCTGTGGAGAAAGTTAGGGTTGAGGGAGATGACCGGAAAATGTCACCGGCGGTGACTTTGGGCCCGCAGATGGCCTGAGTTGCAGAGGTTGGAATTGGGGAAGATGATCCCAGGACCATTGGATCATGGTTTGACTTGGACCAAAGACTTCATCCAACGGCCACGCGTGCTTCTCATTTTGTGAAGGATTTCTGAACTTTAATGAAACGATGCGTTTCATTTATTTGCTGATTTTGGGCTTAAGAATCCAAGTGCTAATCACACCCCCTTTGTGGCCCAATTGTTAAAATGAACTGGATCCTCTTACTACCTGCACCGTGCGTTTGCCATTTTATTTGGATTTTCTTTATTTTTTTCATTTTATTCATGGTTCTTGATAAAATCATAAAAAATGGAAAAATGATTCAATTAATCCCATTCTTTTTGCTATGGATTCATGATAGGATCTAGTTTGTTTTAGATAAAAAAATATTTTTATTTCATTTATTTTCTGATTTTATGGGAATTTTTACATTTTAATTGATATTAAAATAATCATGTTTGGTGCTTGATATTGGTGAATTTGGTTTGGTCATGTGATGATGATTTTGATCTTGATTTTTTATGAGTAGTTAGCATAGATATGCATGCTCCCCATAGATTTTTCTCACATTTTTGTGATGAACATAAGTGGTAGTTTAGGTTGAAACCTTTAGGTGCTCCATTTTTAGGGTTTATGGTTGATACCTTGTAGTTTAGATTTTATTTGTACAACTTGGTGGATGATTCAACCTCTGATTTTTGTAGGGTAGATTCATGATTGAATTAGGATCCCTTAGGAATTTTTGTAGGATTTTTCAATGAAGTTTACTATTTTTGCTTGATTTTTAGTTTAAGTGCTAGTTTTAGATGATTCTAATGCACTAACTCAACTAGATTAACCTCTTTAGTTCCCTTAGATTAGGGTTATGCTTTGCTTGTTCTTGGATGATGTTGAAGGCAAGTTGAAGATGCATTGGATTGCTTGAAGAGGCTTGGATGTAAGGATCTTCCCTTCTTTTGTAGGCAGAGCTTCTAGATAGATTTTCTTCTTTCATAAACATGGAATATGTTGATCACTTCCATTCTTCCCTATGATGTAAGGTCCCCTTGTAAAGGCCTCATCCCTCATTTGTTAGGATGTGTGGCTCTTTACATGTTGGTAGAACCTTTGAGGGTCCCTTTCTCTGATGACAGGATGCTTAGTGGTGACCTTTGGTCTTCACTCTGCTACCAATCATCCCAACTTTGCTCTTGATGGATGAATCTTTCTCCCTTGTTAGAGGATGGAGTTCCTTGCTTGAAGAAGATTGAAGGATGGAGTTGATACTTCTTTGTGTTTGAAAGAGAAGCTGAGGCTTGTAGATGAAGAAAGACAAGTTGATACTGGTAAACGAGAAAGAGCTGAAGCTTGAAGACCAAGTTGACACTTGTGAAGAAGATCAAATTGAGATTGAGTGAAGAGCTGAGGCTTGAGGAATAAAAGATAAGTTGATACTAATGTTGGTACACTGGGAGCCTGAGGACGCCAAGTTGATACTTGCAGTTAGGAGTGAAGCCTGAAGGTGGAATTGACTGAAGAGCTGAAGCTTGAAGAAGGAAGAATAGGTTGACACTTAAGTTTGATGTGTTAGAAGCTTGTAGAAGCAAGTTGATACTTGCTATTGAAGATGATAGCCTTGGAGGGTGGTTGAAGTCTGATGACTGAGATGCTGTCAGAGGATTGCTTTGCTGTAAAGCTGTGGAAGTTATTGACCTGCTTTCTTTCCTGTCTGTTTGCTTGTTGTGCAACTGTATTGCTGTGACTTGTTTGATTTGCTTGATGCATTAGAATAATTCCATATCTAGACTGATGTCATCTAGGAGCATGATTGCACTAGAGGTTGAGTTGCTCCCTCTGCTTGTATTTTTACTGTATGGCTTTGCTTGCGGGTATTCGGTAGAGCCCTGCTCCCTTGCCTATGTGGTTTGTTGTTTGCTTGATGGCATTTTATTTTATATTCCTGTATGATTGCAGTTACTCATATCTAGCTTGAGGTTGAGATGAGCTTGTGGAGGCTGATGCCCCACACACATTTCCTCCCTCACTTGTATTGCATGCATTTTACAGTCGTTTACTGTTTAATGTTTTAGCTGATGCTTTATCTATTTCTGTTTATCATTGACATGATCCCTTAGGAATCTCACTTCCTTTGATAAGGAAGTGATGATTAGAACTTTAGGTTGAAACCTATGCATGATAACTTCTAGGAGTTCCCTGGTGCAAACTTCAACCATAGGATGAATCCTTGGGATGACAACATTAGGACTTGATAGTCTCCCTTTAGTTGAGCCTATTCTCTCTTCTCATCTCAAAACAAATTAAAATACAGTAATAAAAGGTTAACTGATGTCGTACGTTACGAGCCTTAAGCTATCTGAGAAAGGATTGTTGGAGAGTTTCTTTTCAACAGTCTGGATGTTTAGTATGGTACCCTTTGGGTGACATGCGACGCATTCACTCTCAGGTCATAGTCTCTAGTGCGATACTAGTTGCAAACAACCATAAAAAACAGTTCTTTCGTAAAAAAACAGAAAACAAACTTCAAACCTTTTTGCCCCGTGGGCCCATAATTCAAACGAAGCTTTTCTGAAGAAAAGAGTGTCGTTAACTCCCAGTTCTACCGCAAACGGTAATGCCTAAGTCTCCAAGGGTCGAGCTGCGTACACCAAACTGCTGGAACTGTTTGTTAACCCTACTCGATAAAACAGATGAATCTGAATCCCCGTAATCCTTACAATCCCGAACTACGTAAGCTCTGATCTCTCATGCCTGTTGAGAGTACGTAGGCACAATACTGATGTATTGGCGAGCCACCTTCCACCTTCCCCATAACCCGTAGTTAGCCGAACTACGATGACTCTGATTTCTCATTCTCTGATGAGAATACGTAGGCATAAAGTGTGACGCTTTGCCGAGTCTTTTTTCTTTTCCTTTTAAGCCAGCCTTGATAGGTAGATAGTACAACCAACCTGTCCAGTAAACACAACAAGCGTGGACCCCATCGAGTACGATGGAAGTGAGGGGTGCTAATACCTTCCCCTTGCGTAACCGACTCCCGAACCCAGACATTGGTTGCGACGACCTTGTCTTATACCTTTTCGTCAGGTTTTTCTGATCGTTTCCTTTCCCGCTCTGAAGGATAAATAAGGAAAGGTGGCGACTCTTCTGTTTTGCCGGCACCTTATTTTTGCGGTAGCGACAGCTGGCGACTCTGCTGGGGACTTGATAGTTTCTTGGGATCCAACGTCCCTTATGCGAGTCAGTTTGGGGATCCAACGTCCCCTGCGAGAGTCAATCCTAGCGCTTGTATGATTACTTGTTGGGTTGTGTTTGTTTATCGCACTTTATTTCCCGCATTTTATTTTCAGTATGATATGATTATCTGTGCTATTGTGGGAGGGGCATTATGATGAGTGAGAAGCCATACCCAGGCTTGAGTGTACATAGCATTAGTTGTGGAAATTAGTGGGCGCGTGCTTGCTTTGCAGACACTAGTGTCTCATGAAATCCACGCTCAGACGAGGTTCTCCCGGTTGACTTCTTTTTCAACCCTTTGGGTTGAGGGGGTTGTTGGTTTGGAGGATTGTCGACTCTGTGGACCGATCATTTAGGATTCAGCCGAGTGAGGCCGCTTCATGAGCTGGTGATGCCACACCTTCTGGGTATCGTATCACCCCTCTTAAATGTCTGGGACGCTGATGACCGCATAGGATGCCGAACTTGTGTCAGTTTAGGTTCATGCCTGTGAGCAGGGTCGGGTTTGTTGCAGGAAACCTTAACCTTCAGACTGCCTGGTTTTCATGATAGTGAATCAGTTTTGTTGGGATCAGAGGAGCTCATCATCAGATGTGTATTTGTTCTTGATAGAGCAGGTTTATGATTGGGATCAGAGGATCTCATCAGCAGATGTGTATGTGTTCTTGATAGAGCAGATTTGTGGTCCTATATCAGAGGTCCTTATTATCATATGTTTGTTCTTGACAGAGCAGGTTTATGATTGGGATCAGAGGATCTCATCAGCAGATGTGTATGTGTTCTTGATAGAGCAGATTTGTGGTCCTGTATCAGAGGTCCTTATTATCAGATGTATTTTTTCTTGACAAAGCAGATTTATGGTCCTATATCAGAGGTCCTTATTATCAGATGTGTGGTTGTTCTTGACAGAGCAAATTTATGGCCCGATATCTGGGTTTTCTTATCATCAGAGATATGGTTGTTCTTGACAGAGCAGTATTGTGGTTTTGTTGACACAGAACCTTCATCTCTTCAACAGCACAATTGCCTTGATCTCCTGCTACATGATTGCATTTTACATTGCTTTGCATACTCATTTGCATTTCATTAACATGTGTCTGTGTTGCAGGTACCGTTTCCCCCGATTCAGGATTTCTTGCCTTCTATTGTGCTATTATGGGTTCTCTGAGGAAGACCGTGGCTTACAAGCTCCCTGCTCCTGATGTTGTTCAGCTGACTGGTTTGATTGCTTTAGCAGATGATTCTGTGAGAGATGAATTCAGAAAGTCTTACGGTAAACTGCTCAGTTTGGTTCGTAAACCCTCTGTGTTCGAGTTGAATGGGTTGCACGCCCTGCGGCAGTTCTACGATCCTGCATTGAGATGCTTTTCTTTCCAGGATTTTGTTCTCGCACCCACACTAGAGGAGTATGTTGATTTGTTAGGTGTGCCTATCAAGAGTCAGATGCCTTTTGTTCACATGGATGCTGAGCCTGATCTGGCTAGTCTAGCTCCTTCACTTCACCTGGATGCCTCCGAGTTGGTCTTGTCTAGTTGGAACAGGGTTCTCGGTTTCTCCTTGCAGTTCTTAGTGGGAAAGGCCCAGCAGAGCGCCAAAGATGGATGTTGGGTCGTGTTCAACGCCATTCTCGCTCTGTGCATATATGGCATCATTCTGTTCCCAAATATGCCCGACTTTGTAGACTTCGACGCCTTCCACATCTTTGCATCAGGGAATCCAGTCCCTACCTTGATAGGAGATGTCTACCATTCCGTCCACTACAAAACGAGAACAGAAGGGGCAAGAATGTCTCGTGTTGTGTGCCCCTGCTCTATAGATGGCATGATAATCATCTACCCAAGAGGGGTCCCTTTGCCTTGTCTGCAGCCACAGCTGAGTGGTCCGAGCGTTTGATGAGTCTGTCAGCGGAGGATATTGACTGGTTTGACAGAGATAGATTGGGTACTGAGATTATCTTCAGCTGCAGCGGGTTTCCGAACGTGCCTTTGATAGGCAGGAAGGGCTGTATAAACTATAATCCGTCTTTGCTGGTCCGACAGTTTGCTTATGCTTTGAGAGCTCCGCCGAAGGATGAAGAGGTGTAGGAATCTCTGTACTTCACTGGTCTTCTAGAGGGGGATAGGTTATCTAAGCTTCGGCACGCTTGGAATGGTATCAATAAGCGGGGAAAGCTGTTGCTGGATAAGAGTAATAGCCAGGCCTACGCTCCATACGTAACTTGGATCAGAGCCAGAGCAGATGTCATAGGGATGCCGTTTCCTCCAGCCAAGCCAAAAATCCCTCCAGCGATTGAAGAGCCGACCACCGTGCCTATCCAGCAGCATAATCAGGTGTTAGCTAAGAGGGATGAGATGAAGAAGGCAAATGAAGAACTGGAGAAATAATTGGCTCAACTCAGAAGTGAGAGAAGCGAAGCCGTTCATGCCTTCAAGAGGCAGACAGAGATGGTGGACCAGCTGGGGACAGATTTGACTAAGCAGATAGCTGAGCGCGAGCGCTTGGGTCGGGACTTGAAAGCTGTCAACGATGTACTGGCCACTAAGAAGCAGCATTTGGATGAAGCATATCGGAGAATATCCAAGTTTAACCATCATTGGAAGGCCACCCTAGCCAACGACAAAGAACGGGAGGATAAGCTGAAGCAATAGATCTCCAAGTTGAAAGCCCAAGTGAAGGCTAGTGAGAAGAGGTTTGATGAAGAAACCGCTCGCAGATATGTTGCTGAAGGCCAACTCAACAAGGCTCTTGCTAACCTGAAGGAGCGCAAACTGACGTTTGCATCCAAGAAGCGGAAGCTAGAAGATTGTTTCGGCGAAGGAGCATGGGAAGATTCGGTCGAAGGTCTTCAATACACTATTATGCAGAGAGAGTTAGTCGTCGAAGGGTTGCTCACTCGGCCTGATCATCCAGAAACGAGGAATTTGTTAGAAGAGTTTCGTACCCGTGGCCGTGCTTGACTATTTGTATTCCTTTTGTTTTGATCATTGTTGTATGCTGACCATCACCTGGCTTGTTGGTTGAGGTCATGCTGTTGATTCTGCTTGTACTCAGTGACATTGTGTACCGCCTTGATGGGATTTCTTTATATATATGAGATGTTATTTCCATGACTGGACTCAGACTTCTTATTATCAGCACTGGCACTCAGGCACTAGGATCGGGGGATACCTCCCTAACGCACAGACACACGTTTGCATTTGCATGAAGCATTTGCATAACGAGCACTTTGTTGTTTTTTCTAACCCTTGTGTGTATACAGGTTGTTTCAGGTTGTTCCAGGATTGATCAGAGACCTACCCACCGCTATCCAACCAGAGCAAATCAAGCCAGAGTTATGGAGCAAATGCAAATTGACGTTCAAGAACTCCGAGAAAGGATGGACCACTTCATGGAGCTCATGCAAGCGGTCGCCAATGGCCAGGATCAGCTCAGAACCTTGGTTCAGCCCCTGATTTCAAGGGTTGATAGCAATGGCGTACTCCATGGTGGGACTGTTCCAACCCCCCCCACCTGTTGAAACTCCTCAGAATGGCGTCCCCGTGACCGGGGGGAATGGCAGTGCCAACGGCAATGTGATAGCTAACATGGGACCCAATGGTAATACGACGGGCGTCGGTAATGGGAATTTTGAAGCTAACGTCAATGTTGGGCTGGGCAACGGCAATGCGGGTGTTGGAAATCTGTTCGGGCCTCAACCGTGGTTAGAAGACCGTCAAGACGATGTGTTCTCACAGAAAGGTGCTGAAGGGGAGTTGACTGCTGAAGCACGGCTTAGGTTCAAGGAACTCGAGGATAAGATGAGGAATATCGAGAACCAGAACACCCTGGGTGTTGATATGTCCAAGTTGGGACTGATTGCTGATTTCAAGGTGCCTCCCAAGTTCAAGGTGCCTAACTTTGAAAAGTACAAGGGCACCATTTGCCCTCGGGTCCACTTGAGATCATATTACCAGAAAATGTCAGCTCATTCTGAGGACGAGAAGCTGCTGATGCACTTCTTTCAGGACAGTTTGTCCGGGCCCTCCCTCGAATGGTACATGAGTCTGGAACCTACCAGCGTGCACACGTGGAAGGAAATTGCTGAAGCATTCGTGCACCACTACCAGTATAATAGTGACTTGGCTCCGAACCGAGTCCAACTGCAGAATCTGTCACAAAGGAACAACGAAGGGTTCAAGGAATACGCCCAGCGGTGGCGTGAATTGGCAGTCAGGGTTCAGCCGCCGATGGTTGAACGTGAGCTTGTGGAAATGTTCGTAGCCACCCTCACTGGGGTTTATTATGAGAAATTGGTCAGCAGTATGTCTGGAACCTTCTCAGATCTCATTATCACGGGTGAGCACATTGAAAATGGGATCAAACTGGGGAAAATTCAAGGTGATTCATCCTCAGCTGTAGGAGGCAAGAAACCTTATGGTGGCAAAAGACGGGAAGGAGAGACGAGCGCCGTGTCCAATGCTCGAAGGAAGGGTAAAGGCCCTCACCAGCAGGTGGCCAGCATAACTATCCCAGCAGTCCAACAACCCCAGCCACAACAGCAGCAGCAGCAGCCGAATCAACAAGGGTACAGAAAGTATCAGAACGGGGCACCTCTGTCGAGTCGTCACCTCGAGACACCGCCCATGTTCTATGCTCAGCTATTACAGACTCTGCTCCAGTTACAGCTGATCCAGAAGAGAACCTTGGCTCCCTTGACAGGGGAACCTCCACCAGGTTACGATGCGAATGCGACTTGCGAATTTCACTCAGGGGCACCAGGCCACACAATAGAAAATTGCAATGCCTTCAAGCACAAGGTGCAGGATATGGTGGACGCCAAGATGATCAATTTCTCAGATAATGTGCCAAATGTCACGAAGAACCCTATGCTGAATCATAGGGGAGGTGGGGTAAATGCCATTATTGAAGACGAGGGCTTGGGTTTATTGACTGACGTCAAGGATCTGAAGACACCGCTTAGCTTCGTTAAAGCCAAGCTGATGAAACGAGGTTTCTTCCCGGGCTGTGGAGAACTGTGTATGGGCTGTGCGATTCATCCTGATGGATGTGAGCAGTTGATAGAGGGGATTCAGAGTCTGATGACCGAAGGAATCCTGCAGTTTAGCTGAAGGGCCGAAAGCGGATCGGGAGAGGTAATGCTGAAGCAAGATGATGAGGTTGCCACCATCACCATCCCTCGTCGGACGATAACTATTTCTGCACCCAGGCCGCCCACAATTACCATCACCAAAGCTGGACCGATACCTTTCGAAAGCACTAATGTTGTCCCATGGCACTACGGGGCAAAGGTCTACTGCAACGGACAGAAGTTGGAATTAGAGCTATTTGGGTCGTCTGTGGAGAACCTAGCGGGCGTTAGCGGAATTACTCGCAGCAGAAGAGTGTTTGCACCACCTGAGATCGTGGCGGACAAGGCGGACAAAGCTGATGCAACTGATAAAGAGATGAGTAAAGTCGTTGAAGAGATCCCTCGTGGGGTAGAAAAAGACTTACTTGTTAAAGACGCCGAAGAGTTTATGAGGTTGATTAAAAAGAGTGACTACAAGATTGTGGATCATCTCCATCAAACACCCTCAAAAATTTCCATCCTGAATCTGTTGCTGTGTTTTGAGGCACATCGCAACGCACTGCTGAAGGTGTTAAATGCCACGTACGTACCGCAGGAAATATTGGTAAACCAGTTGGAAGGGGTCGTAGCCCACATGAATGCTAGAAACAGGTTAGGGTTCACTGACCTGGAGCTGACGCCGAAGGGAAGAAACCACAATAGCGCCCTGCACATCTCGATAGAGTGTAGGGGAACGATTATGTCTCACGTGTTGGTGGACAAAGGGTCGTCGCTCAATGTTCTTCCGAAGAAGGCATTGATGAAGTTAGATACTCGTGGATTGATTTGCACACCTAGTGATCTGGTTGTGAAGGCGTTCGATGGAACCAAACGCCATGTTTTTGGGGAGGTGACGTTGCCAATATAAGTCGGGCCGGAAACATTCGACGCGGTCTTTTACATTATGGACATCATCCCTTCCTACAGCTGTCTCTTGGGTCGTCCATGGATCCACTCTGCTGGCGCCGTGACCTCCACGTTGCACCAGAAACTCAAGTATGTTGTCGGAGGTAGCATCGTGACTGTTTGTGGCGAGCAAGACATAATGGTGAGCCATTTGTCGTCCTTCAAGTACGTTGAGATGGATGGGGAAATCCACGAAACCCTATGTCAAGCGTTTCAAAGCTGTCAAAGTCAAGAACGTAGCTCCTGTAGTCACTGAGAAGCCAGAGATGACTCTCTCTTCCTTCAGAGAAGCCCGAGCCATTGTTCAAGCCGGATCTACCCCAGGCTGGGGGCAAATTCTGGAGATACCTAACAAGCAAGACAAGTTTGGGTTGGGATATTCTCCTGCGGCTGAAGCCTCCTCTTCTAGCAGTGCGTCGTGAGGTAAAGGGCCGATCCAGTTTACCAGTGGCGGGGTTATATTTGAAAGTGTCAATGTGGTGTCTGAAGACGGCGAAGACAGCGACTGCGACCTAGACTCTTGGATCCAGCCAAGTAAACCAGGCGAGAGCCTCAACAACTGGTCCGTCAGGGATATCATCCAAATGACAGACGAAGAGTAATGATTTACTTTTTCCAATCATTGTACAACCCTATGTCCTACCCGGGGCATAGTGGTTTTATTGTCAGGGCCTTGTTTGATTATGTACATGCATTTTATCAATAAATCAACAGGCGTTTGTCTTCGTATTCAAACATTGTGATCCCGGTTATTCCTGTTTTATATTTGTTTTGAAAAACAATAAAATGGCAATGGGGTTTGTGCTAACCTGCATATCCTTGTTTTAAGCTTAACCCTTGTTATTGCAGGATCCACATAGCAGATGACATCGACTCTGGACCTTCTATGACTCACTTCGACTTCGATTGCCCGATCTATCAAGCCGAAGAAGAGATTGATGAAGACGAAGACCTTCCCGAAGAGTTGGCCCGCTTGTTGAAACAAGAAGAGAAAGTTATTCTACCTCACGAAGAAGAGATCGAGATCGTGAATCTGGGTTCTGGAGAACTGGTCAGGAATGTCAGGATAGGGGATGCATTGCAGAGTGATGTCAAGCAGAGATTGGTCGAGATGCTAAGAGAGTATAGTGACGTCTTTGCTTGGTCATACGAAGATATGCCCGGACTTGATACTGACATCGTGGTCCACCATTTGCCGCTGCGAGAAGATTGTCCTCCCGTCAAGCAGAAGCTTAGGAGGACACGATCAGATATGGCCGTTAAGATCAAAGAAGAAGTGCAGAAACAGCTTGATGCTGGCTTCTTAGCGGTCACTACTTACCCTCCGTGGGTCGCCAACATAGTGCCTGTATCGAAGAAGGACGGTAAGGTGCGAATGTGCGTCGATTATCGGGATTTGAATAGGGCGAGTCCTAAAGATGATTTCCCGTTGCCTCATATTGATGTGTTGGTCGATAATACAGCCCAGTTCTCCGTATTTTCGTTCATGGATGGCTTCTCCGGCTACAATCAGATCAAGATGGCACCGGAGGACATGGAGAAAACTACGTTTATCACCCCTTGGGGAACCTTCTGCTACAAGGTAATGCCTTTCGGTCTGAAGATTGCAGGGGCCACTTACCAACGAGCAATGGTTACTTTGTTTCATGATATGATTCATCATGAGATTGAAGTCTATGTTGATGACATGATTGCAAAGTCCCAGACGGAGGAGGGACATCTGGTCAATTTGCTGAAGCTTTTTGAGAGGCTTAGAAAGTTCAGGTTGAGGCTGAATCCTAACAAGTGTACTTTCGGAGTACGATCTGGAAAGCTACTGGGGTTTATCGCGAGTGAAAGAGGCATCGAGGTTGATCCTGCGAAGATAAAAGCAATACAAGAAATGCCAGCGCCAAAAATAGAAAAAGAAGTTTGTGGTTTCCTGGGCAGAATAAACTACATTACAAGGTTTATCTCTCAGCTCATGGCCACGTGTGAACCGATGTTCAAACTGCTGAAAAAAGATCAGGCGATTATCTGGAATGAGGATTGCCAGAAGGCATTTGATAAGATAAAACAGTATCTGCAGGAACCTCCGATCTTGATACCCCCAGTGGCCGGACGACCCCTAATCATGTACTTGACAATTCTTCAGAATAGTATGGGGTGTGTTCTCGGTCAACACGACGAGACGGGCAGAAAGGAGCATGCCATTTATTACTTGAGTAAAAAGTTCACAGACTGTGAATCTCGTTACTCGATGCTGGAGAAGACGTGTTGTGCACTAGCCTGGGTTGCCAAACGTTTACGACAGTACATGCTCAATCACACCACCATGCTAATTTCGAAGATGGATCCGATCAAGTACGTCTTCGAGAAGCAAGCGCTTTCGGGCAGGATTGCCAGATGGCAAATGGTGTTGACGGAATATGACATTCAGTACGTTTCCCAGAAGGCCATCAAGGGAAGCGTATTGTTTGAGTACCTTGCCGAACAGCCAATCGAGGATTATCAGCCGATGAAATTTGAATTCCCTGATGAGGATATCATGTTTCTAAAAGCGAAAGACTGTGATGAACTGTTGCCCGACGAGGGTCCAGATAGGAAATCCCAATGGAAATTGATATTTGACGGGGCGGTTAATTCTTATGGAAGTGGCATTGGGACGATCATCACGACTCCCCATGGATCCCACATCCTGTTTACTGCGAGACTGACGTTTCCGGTCACCAATAATGAAGCGGAGTACGAAGCATGCATCATGGGTCTAGAAGAGGCAATTGATTTGAGAATCAAGGACCTAGATGTGTATGGTGACTCGGCGCTTGTGATCAACCAGATTAAAGGGGAGTGGGAGACTCGTCAATCGAATTTGGTGCCGTACATGAATTATGCCAGAAGGCTGCTTCCGTTCTTTGATCGAGTGGAACTCCATCATGTGCCCAGAGCAGAAAACTAGATGGCTGATGCCTTAGCCACATTGGCTTCGATGTATAAAGCCAATTTTTGGAATGAAGCTCCAAGGATTGTCCTTTCTCGTCTTGATAGACCTGCATTCGTCTTTGCGATCGAGGAAGCCTCCGATGGCAAGCCATGGTTCCATGATATCCACACCTTCCTTATGACTAAGGAGTATCCTGCGGGAGCGTCAACCCAGGATAAGAAGACTCTGAGGAGGCTGTCTGGAAATTTTTATCTCAATCCTGATGGAGTTTTGTATAAAAGGAACCACGATCTCGTGCTACTCAGATGTGTAGATGAGAAGGAAGCGAGTATGCTCATGAAAGAAGTCCATGAAGGCACATTTGGTACGTACACCGGCGGGCATGCTATGACAAGAAAGATCCTGAGAGCAGGATATTACTGGCTGACGATGGAATCGGATTGCTTTAAATTCGCGAGAAGATGTCATGAATGCCAGATTTATGCTGATAAAATTCATGTGCCGCCGTGCCCGTTAAATGTCATGTCCTCCCCGTGGCCGTTCTCCATGTGGGGCATCGACATGATAGGCAAGATCGAGCCCACTGCATCTAATGGTCATCGCTTCATTCTAGTAGCTATCAACTACTTCACCAAGTGGGTGGAGGCAGCCTCATATGCTAATGTGACCAAGCAGGTGGTGGCTAAATTCATAAAGAGGGACATCATCTGACGTTACGAAATTCCCGAGCGGATCATTACTGATAATGGTTCGAATCTGAATAACAAGATGATGAAGGGGTTGTGCCAGAGTTTCAAGATTGAACACCACAACTCATCTCCTTATCGGCCGAAGATGAATGGCGCCGTTGAAGCGGCCAATAAAAACATCAAGAAGATTGTACAGAAGATGGTTGTGACCTAAAAGGATTGGCACGAGATGCTGCCATTTGCACTGCACGGTTATCGTACAACGGTACGTACATCAACCGGGGCAAATCCCTTCTCACTGGTGTACGGTATGGAAGTTGTCCTACCGTTAGAAGTTGAGATTCCTTCTTTACGAGTTTTGGTTGACGTGAAACTCGACGAGGCAGAATGGATTAAGAACCGACTAAACCAACTCAGCCTGATGGACGAGAAGAGATTAGCATCGATTGCGTATGGTCGTCTGTACCAAAGCCGAATGAAGAAAGCTTATGACAAGAAGGTGCGTCCTAGAAGCTTTCAGACGGGTGATCTCGTCCTGAAGAAGATTCTTCCTGCACACTCCAATCACCAGGGCAAGTGGACTCCCAATTACGAAGGTCCGTACGTCGTCAGCAAGGTTTTCTCGGGAGGAGCCTTGTTGTTATCCATGATGGATGGCGAAGATTTTGCATCCCCGGTGAACGCGGACGCAGTTAAAAAATACTTTGCTTAAAAAATGACCCGCTGGAAAGAAAAAGAATATCCAGGAAAAAATGGGGCATCCCGGCGAACCATAAAAAAGGAAAAAGGTTCGGGCAAAAAATTAGGGATATAAAGAGAAGAATGTACACCCGCAAAGTTGAAAACCCGGAAGGGCGACTTTGGCAAAAAAGGGTATCCCGGTGAATCGAAAACCCGAAAGGGTGATTCAGGCAAAAGTTAGGGATTTGAAAAAGAAAATGACTGCGTTCCGCGTGTGGACTTTCATTATTTAGTGGTTTGGAGGACCTGAGGGCCGTTTATCTGAATCAATCTCTTCTGAAGCTGAAGCGTCGGAGAAGTATCAAAGTCGAGTGGGTCATAGAGGGATCAACTCATGGTGTTCGTCTACGCCTCATTGCCGGCATTTGTATATACTGATGTATATTTATGTTTTATATTTGCGCAGCTTCCTCATTCCAGGAGCTTGCATTTGTTGTAAAACATTTTTACCCATTCAGGGGTTCTTTATCAATAAAATGTATACTATTCAGAAATTATGTTTGTTTGTTTAGCACTTATCTGTTTTGTTTGCGAAAAAGAACGCCAATGTTTTTGATAAAATGCGCATACATAAACTTACTGGCTTAGGCCACTGATCGTTGAAACAATGAATTACTTGAACATTGTCATGAGATGATAACCTTGATAGGTCCCTTTGAGAAGGGTATCTTGTCTGTTTGTTCGTGTTGTTACAGGTGTAGCATATTCTAGACAGTACGCCGTATGCGTCCCCAAGCAGGATGATTCCTTCTTTTCCAGCAAGTTCAGCAGCCTCTCCCCGTGGAGTTTGAACATGAGATCGTAAGTATTGATATGTCTCCCCGAGCAGAGAAGATTCTCTCCCCAACCAGATGTATCCTGAAAGATCATCGTATCCCCAGCTGAGTCATATACTGAGGTATGCAGTACTTGGAAGTTCCAGACTGAAGTCTTCAGTGGAATTGAAATTCCCCGCAGAGTTGTACTCTCCCCTGTAAGCAGGATGATTCCTTCCTCCTCAGCCGAGTTTGCAGTTCCCCAAGAGAGTCGAGTCCTGAGAATTCGTCGAAGCCATGATTAGTTTTCCCCAGTAGAGTGTTGAATAGATGATGCTGTATTTCCCCACCGGAGTCGTTATCTCCAGGAAAGTTTAGACGCGAAGGCCGCGCAGTTTATTTCTGCGATTGACATCGTTTTCCTCAGCAGTTTGTGGTTTGAATACCCAGATGAGCAGGTTCAGGTTCTCGTAGAGCTTTATTCCACTACAGCAGTCAACTGAAGTTCGTTTCCTCAGGCGGAGTCCTATTGAGATTGGTGTGACTCTTTCTCCTTGGCGGAATGATTCCTTCCTCCACCAGAGTGGTTCTTTCTCCTTGACAGGAAGATCCTCCCTTCAGTATTTATTTTGCTGATGGGGTCGTAGCATTTTGCATGATTGCATAGCATTTACCCTAAGAATGCGTAGCATTTCCACCGTGTGGAGCATTGCGCCATTGTCAATCATAGGCATATGAAACATGAACTAGGTCGTTACTGTTCTTGTTTTGCAGGTGTTCCTCCGCAGAATGGTTTGATCAAGATGATTGTTGAATTCCCCAGCGAAGTTGATTGCTTAAGATGATTCTTAAAATCCCTAGTGAAGTCACCAGAGAGGGCTGCGCAAGTTGATGCTTAGAGTCCCCGACAGAGTGTTTGCTCAGGATGATTCTTGAAATCTCCAGCAGAGTTATTGGCTCAGGATGATTCCTGAAATCTCCAGCAGAGTTATTGGTTCAGGATGATTCTTGAAGTCCCCGGCGGATTTATTTATCCAAGATGATTCTTGAAGTCCTCTGTAGAGTTGATTCACCCAGAATGATTTCTGGATCCCCGAAGCAGAGTTACTTGATAGTTCTCCAGAATCCCCAGCGGAGATGTGTCATCCCCAGCAGGTTTTTGAACAGCGAAGTTGAAATTTGCCTTGAAGACTTGATGATTGAAGTCCAACCGTACTAATGAAGCAGTTCTCTTAGCTGATGCGGAGTGCCTGATGGCAGAAGTCGATATCCCCAATTGGTTCATGATTGACCGAGAAGTCTGTTCCCGACTTAGTGATGAAGTTCGGCTGACACCCAAAATTTCTTTGAATTCCCGATGGCATGGTTAACTTGAGTGTTGACCTGATGAGTCCCGAGGAATCTCGATGCCTGACGGCATGATCGACCGCGTATCACCGGTTACCGTGTGACCAATTCCCCAGCTAGTTGCCGTGCAGCTAATATTTCAGTTTTCGAAGATTTGTTCCCATCAGAGTACCGTGTACTTGTGCAGTTGGCAAATTTACGGGTTTATTTGTATTCAACCGTCTTTTACCTTGATTGTTTGAGAGCCTTTCGCTTCTCACCCATTCAGGTCCAAGCCGTTTGAATAGGGGCAGTTGTTGCACCCCAAAATTTGCTCAACTTTTCTTTACCTAGCTTGTGTTTCATTTCATTCACATTAACATTATCATTTGCATTTCATTGACATGTATGCAGGAGATCAAGAGGTATGATCACTAATTAAGAGCTATACAAGAGTTTGAAGCTAGCTCAGAAGGTTATTCAAGTGTTCAAGGGTTGATATCCTTGTCAGAGAAGTTAAAGGATTCTCAGAGTGAGTGGTTGAAACCAAGGTTGTGTGCCTCCTAACTTGAGAGTTGTGGGAGCTCCTCAGATGATTCTGAAGCCAAGAATGTGGACTTGAAGCCTTGAGAGAGCTTATGAGATGTCTTGAAATCCATCATGAAGCCTAGGCAGGTCATTGTGCAAGATTAAGAAGACTCAGCCATGAGTGGTGCAATTAGGGTTTGACTGGGTCAACCCTAAGTCAACTGATGATTTGGAGAAGGTTGAGACCTAATTCAAGAGCCATGTGATGATGGATTGATACATTGAGATGTTATAAGGATGATTCCAAGATTAACTCATCATGATTGAAGATTTTGAGAAGTTTCAGGCTAGGGTTTCTAAGGCTTGACAGTGTAAAATCCCCTAGTTTGACCCCTATCTTCAAGGAAGTTTAGCTCAAGATATGATTGTCATCTCATCTTGCCCCAACATGAATGTTATAGAGCATGATTTTAGCTTTAATTTGAGTGCTAGAAGTCCTTGATAGGATTTGTAGAACTCAAGTTATGACTTTGACAAGTTACAGGTCATCTGAGGTATGTGAATTTGGGGGCTTGAAAGTTGTCCAACTTGCATGAAACGTTTTCCCTAGAAGGATGATTTCTATGAACTTTTGGTCAACATGAATGTTGTTCCTTATCCTCTTAGATTTCTAGAGAGTACTAGAAGTCCTTGATAGGATTTGTAGAACTCAAGTTATGGCTTTGACAAGTCAAGGGCATTTTGGTCATTTGGAGATTATAGGTCATTTCAACCACAAGGCCATAACTCCTATTTCCAAGCTTCAAATGGGAAAATGTTCCACATCAAACTTGTTCAAAATGATGTTTTAAGGTTAACCAAGAGGTCATGAGATGTTGGAAATGCTTTTAGCTCAAAGTTGCAAAAATGACCTAAAATAAGGAGGATTTTCAAATGAACCAAAGTTGGAAATTGATATTTTTGATCTACATGTCCAAACCAAGGCATGTAATATGTCATTTTGACTCTAAAAAACATTTTAAGAACATTGGTTTATCCATATTTCTGAATTGAAGTTTAATTTGTGGAATTGCTTTGAAAAGTAGTTACTTACATCTTAAGTAACATTTGCCAAACCTAAATTCAAGGCATAATCAAGGTCCCTTTTAATCCAAGCACATCCAAAATGTCATTAGGGCAGAAATTGGAAAGGAATGAGGGAGATTACAAGCTGTTAGCAGAATTGTGCATACCATGGCATGTGAATGAACTTTTCATGACATGAGAAATTCAACTTCTCATTAGAAGGATCTAGAGCTTTCTAGATCATCCACACATGTTCTATATATGATAATGAGGTGATCCAAGGCCAAGGTTGGTGATGATTGAAGGAGAGAGCAGAGATTGAGTTTGGAAAATTCTTGCTTGCAACTGAATTCGGTTACATCATTTCACTCACTTTCCATCCATTTTCGTGGCTGATTGGTGTTCTTGATCTCAGTTTTTTCCACTTGCAACTCAGAGTTGGTTCCAAGAATTGAAGCCATTTCAATCAATTCTATTGCATACAGAAGCTTGGAAGTGATTCACTGAAGGAGTCTGGAGCATTAGAGGGCTTGATTTGAAGGCTTGCTACTTCTGTGCACACGAAATTTTCAGGTTGGTAACTTTCAATCTCCAGCTTGTTTTAGTTAGAATTAAGAGGAATTAGGATGTTAGATGCAGTGAGGATTGATGTAGGAAGATTTTCAAATCATTAATTTGAGAATTAGTGACCAATTAGGGTTGTTACCATTTTCGGGTGAGATATGGTTCTTGCAAATCTTGAGGTTTCAAAGGGAATTAAGGGCATGAATGGATTCATGAGGAAAATTGGGGCAAGATTCATGTAGAGACCTCTTGGAATGGAGGCCTGTGGAGAAAGTTAGGGTTGAGGGAGATGACCGGAAAATGTCACCGGCGGTGACTTTGGGCGCGCAGATGGCCTGAGTTGCAGAGGTTTGAATTGGGGAAGATGATCCCAGGACCATTGGATCATGGTTTGACTTGGACCAAAGACTTCATCCAACGGCCACGCGTGCTTCTCATTTTGTGAAGGATTTCTCAACTTTAATGAAACGATGCGTTTCATTTATTTGCTGATTTTGGGCTTAAGAATACAAGTTCTAATCACACCCCCTTTGTGGCCCAATTGTTAAAATGAACTGGATCCTCTTACTACCTGCACCGTGCGTTTGCCATTTTATTTGGATTTTCTTTATTTTTTTCATTTTATTCATGGTTCTTGATAAAATCATAAAAAATGGAAAAATGATTCAATTAATCCCATTCTTTTTGCTATGGATTCATGATAGGATCTAGTTTTTTTAGATAAAAAATATTTTTGTTTCATGCATTTTATGATTTTATGGGAATTTTTACATTTTAATTGATATTATAATAATCATGTTTGATGCTTGATATTGGTGAATTTGGTTTGGTCATGTGATGATGATTTTGATCTTGATTTTTTGTGAGTAGTTAGCATAGATATGCATTCTCCCCAGAGATGTTTCTCACATTTTTGTGATGAACATAAGTGGTAGTTTAGGTTGAAACCTTTAGGTGCTCCATTTTTAGGGTTTATGGTTGATACCTTGTAGTTTAGATTTTATTTGTACAACTTGGTTGATGATTCAACCTCTGATTTTTGTAGGGTAGATTCATGATTGAATTAGGGTCCCTTAGGAATTTTTGTAGGATTTTTTAATGAAGTTTACTATTTTTTCTTGATTTTTAGTTTAAGTGCTAGTTTTAGATGATTCTAATGCACTAACTCAACTAGATTAACCTCTTTAGTTCCCTTAGATTAGGGTTATGCTTTGCTTGTTCTTGGATGATGTTGAAGGCAAGTTGAAGATTCATTGGATTGCTTGAAGAGGCTTGGATGTGAGGATCTTCCCTTCTTTTGGTGTAGTTCTGTTTAGGTGTTAAGATTAGGGTTTTGTAGTCAGAGCTTCTAGATAGATTTTCTTCTTTCATAAACATGAAATATGTTGATCACTTCCATTCTTCACTATGATGTAAGGTCCCCTTATAAAGGCCTCATCCCTCATTTGGTAGGATGTGTGGCTCTTTACATGTTGGTAGAACCTTCGAGGGTCCTTTTCTCTGATGACAGGATGCTTAGTGGTGACCTTTCGTCTTCACTCTGCTACCAATCATCCCAACTTTGCTCTTGATGGATGAATCTTTATCCCTTGTTAGAGGATGGAGTTCCTTGCTTGAAGAAGATTGAAGGATGGAGTTGATACTTCTTTGTGTTTGAAAGAGAAGCTGAGGCTTGTAGATGAAGAAAGACAAGTTGATACTGGTAAACGAGAAAGAGCTGAAGCTTGAAGACCAAGTTAACACTTGTGAAGAAGATCAAATTGAGATTGAGTGAAGAGCTGAGGCTTGAGGAATAAAAGATAAGTTGATACCTATGTTGGTACACTGGGAGCCTGAGGAAGCCAAGTTGATACTTGCAGTTAGGAGTGAAGCCTGAAGGTGGAATTGACTGAAGAGCTGAAGCTTGAAGAAGGAAGAATAGGTTGACACTTAAGTTTGATGTGTTAGAAGCTTGTAGAAGCAAGTTGATACTTGCTATTGAAGATGATAGCCTTGGAGGGTGGTTGAAGTCTGATGACTGAGATGCTGTCAGAGGATTGCTTTGCTGTAAAGCTGTGGAAGTTGTTGACCTGCTTTCTTTCCTGTCTGTTTGCTTGCTGTGCAACTGTATTGCTGTGACTTGTTTGATTTGCTTGATGCATTAGAATAAGTCCATATCTCGACTGATGTCAGCTAGGAGCATGATTGCACTAGAGGTTGAGTTACTCCCTCTGCTTGTATTTTTACTGTATGGCTTTGCTTGCGGGTATTCGGCAGAGCCCTGCTCCCTTGCCTATGTGGTTTGTTGTTTGCTTGATGACATTTTATTTTATATTCCTGTATGATTGCAATTATTCATATCTGGCTTGAGGTTGAGATGAGCTTGTGGAGGCTGATGCCCCACACACATTTCCTTCCTCACTTGCATTGCATTCATTTTACAGTCGTTTACTGTTTAATGTTTTAGCTGATGCTTTATCTGTTTCTGTTTATCATTGACATGATCCCTTAGGAATCTCACTTCCTTTGATAAGGAAGTGATGATTAGAACTTTAGGTTGAAACCTATGCATGATAACTTCTAGGAGTTCCCTGGTGCAAACTTCAACCATAGGATGAATCCTTGGCATGACAACATTAGGACTTGATAGTCTCCCTTTAGTTGAGCCTGTTCTCTCTTCTCATCTCAAAACAAATTAAAATACAGTAATAAAAGGTTAACTGACGTCGTACGTTACAAGCCTTAAGCTATCTGAGAAAGGATTGTTGGAGAGTTTCTTTTCAACAGTCTGGATGTTTAATATGGTACCCTTTGGGTGACATGCGATGCATTCACTCTCAGGTCATAGTCTCTAGTGCGATACTAGTTGCAAACAACCATAAAAAACAGTTCTTTCATAAAAAACAGAAAACAAACTTCAAACCTTTTTGCCCCGTGGGCCCATAATTCAAAGGAAGCTTTTCTGAAGAAAAGAGTGTCGTTAACTCCCAATTCTACCGTAAACGGTAACGCCTAAGTCTCCAAGGGTCGAGCTGCGTACACCAAACCTGCTGGAACTGTTTGTTAACCCTACTCGATAAAACAGATGAATCTGAATCCCCGTAATCCGTACAATCCCGAACTACGTAAGCTCTGATCTCTCATGCCTGTTGAGAGTACGTAGGCACAATACTGATGTATTGGCGATCCACCTTCCACCTTCCCCATAACCCGTAGTTAGCCGAACTACGTTGACTCTGATTTCTCATTCTCTGATGAGAATACGTAGGCATAAAGTGCGACGCTTTGCCGAGTCTTTTTTCTTTTCCTTTTAAGCCAGCCTTGATAGGTAGATAGTACAACCAACCCGTCCAGTAAACACAACAAGCGTGGATCCCATCGAGTACGATGGACGTGAGGGGTGCTAATACCTTCCCCTTGCGTAATCGACTCCCGAACCCAGACATTGGTTGCGACGACCTTGTCTTATACCTTTTCGTCAGGTTTTTCTGATTGTTTCCTTTCCCGCTCTGAGGGATAAATAACGAAAGGTGGCGACTCTTCTGTTTTGCCGGCACCTTATTTTCGCGGTAGCGACAACTGGCGACTCTGCTGGGGACTTGATAGTTTCCTGGGATCCAACGTCCCTTATGCGAGTCAGTTTGGGGATCCAACGTCCCCTGCGAGAATCAACCCTAGCGCTTGTATGATTACTTGTTGGGTTGTGTTTGTTTATCGCACTTTATTTCCCGCATTTTATTTTCAGTATGATATGATTATCTGTGCTGTTGTGGGAGGGGCATTCTGATGAGTGAGAAGCCAGACCCAGGCTTGAGTGTACATAGCATTAGTTGTGGAAATTAGTGGGCGCGTGCTTGCTTTACAGGCACTAGTGTCTCATGAAATCCACGCTCAAATGAGGTTCTCCCGGTTGACTTCTTTTTCAACCCTTTGGGTTGAGGGGGTTGTTGGTTTGGAGGATTGTCGACTCTGGGGACCGATCATTTGGGATTCAACCGAGTGAGGCCGCTTCATGAGTTGGTGATGCCACACCTTCTGGTTATCGTATCACCCCTCTTGAATGTCTGGGACGCTGATGACCGCATAGGATGCCGAACTTGTGTCAGTTTAGGTCCATGCCTGTGAGCAGGGTCGGGTTTGTTGCAGGAAACCTTAACCTTCAGACTGCCTGGTTTTCTTGATAGTGAATCAGTTTTGTTAGGATCAGAGGAGCTCATCATCAGATGTGTATTTGTTCTTGACAGAGCAGGTTTATGATTGGGATCAGAGGATCTCATCAGCAGATGTGTATGTGTTCTTGATAGAGCAGATTTGTGGTCATGTATCAGAGGTCCTTATTATCAGATGTTTGTTCTTGACAGAGCAGGTTTATGATTGGGATCAGAGGATCTCATCAGCAGATGTGTATGTGTTCTTGATAGAGCAGATTTGTGGTCCTGTATCAGAGGTCCTTATTATCAGATGTATTTGTTCTTGACAGAGCAGATTTATGGTCCTATATCAGAGGTCCTTATTATCAGATGTGTGGTTGTTCTTGACAGAGCAGATTTATGGCTCGATATCAGGGTTTTCTTATCATCAGAGATATGGTTGTTCTTGACAGAGCAGTATTGTGGTTTTGTTGACACATAACCTTCATCTCTTCAACAACACAGTTGCCTTGATCTCCTGCTGCATGATTGCATTTTACATTGCTTTGCATACTCATTTGCATTTCATTAACGTGTGTCTGTGTTGCAGGTACTGTTTCCCCCGATTCAGGATTTCTTGCCTTCTACTGTGCTATTATGGGTTCTCTCAGGAAGACCGTGGCTTACAAGCTCCCTGCTCCTGATCAAGGTAAACTGCTCAGTTTGGTTCGTGAACCCTCTGTGTTCGAGTTGAATGGGTTGCACGCCCTGCTGCAGTTCTACAATCCTCTGTTGAGATGCTTTTCTTTCCAGGATTTTGTTCTCGCACCCACACTAGAGGAGTATGTTGATTTGTTAGGTGTGCCTATCAAGAGTCAGATGCCCTTTGTTCACATGGATGCTGAGCCTGATCTGGCTAGTCTAGCTCCTTCACTTCACCTGGATGCCTCCGAGTTGGTCTTGTCTAGTTGGAACAGGGTTCCCGGTTTCTCCTTGCAGTTCTTAGTAGGAAAGGCCCAGCAGTGCGCCAAAGACGGATGTTGGGTCGTGTTCAACGCCATTCTCGCTCTGTGCATATATGGCATCATTCTGTTCCCCAATATGCCCGACTTTGTAGACTTCGACGCCTTCCACATCTTTGCATCAGGGAATCCAGTCCCTACCTTGATAGGAGATGTCTACCATTCCGTCCACTACAAAAACGAGAACAGAAGGGGCAAGAATGTCTCGTGCTGTGTGCCCCTGCTCTATAGATGGCTTGATAATCATCTACCCAAGAGGGGTCCCTTTGCTTTGTCTGCAGCCACAGCTGAGTGGTCCGAGCGTTTGATGAGTCTGTCAGCGGAGGATATTGACTAGTTTGACAGAGATAGATTGGGTACTGAGATTATCTTCAGCTGCAGCGGGTTTCCGAACGTGCCTTTAATAGGCAGGAAGGGCTGTATAAACTATAATTCATCTTTGCTGGTCCGACAGTTTGCTTATGCTTTGAGAAGTACATATGACCTCGTCGTCAGGCATCTGTTAAACAAACAGGCATCGAACCTGGAGGCCCGCTCATCACGAAGTTGAGAAGAACATCTGACCTCGCTGTCCGGCATCTGTTAAACAAACAAGCATTGAACACAACGGCCGGCTCAACATGAAGTTGAGAAGAATATCTGAGCTTGTCGTCAGGTATCTTTTAAACAAATAGGTATCGAACTCGAAGTCCGGCTCAACATGAAGTTGAGAGGAACATCAGACCTCGCCGTGAGGCATCTATTAAACAAACAGGAATCGAAGCCGAAGGGCGGCTCAACCAGAAGTTGATAAGAAATTAGACCTTGCCATCAGGCATCTATTAAACAAACAGGCATCGAACCCGAAAGCCGGCTAAACACGAAGTCAAGAGGAACATTTGACCTCGCCGTCAGGCATCTGTTAAACAAACAGGCACCCAACCCCTAGGCCGACTCAACACGAAGTTGAGACGAACATTTTACCTCGCAGTCAGGCATATGTTAAACAAACAGGCATGGAACCCGAAGGCCGGCTCAACCCGAAGTTGAGAAGAACATTTTACCTCTCCGTCAGGCATCTGTTAAACAAACAGGCATCTAACCCGAAGGCCGTTTCAAACCGTAGTTGAGAAAAACATCCAACCTCTTCGTCAAGCATCTATTAAAGAAACAGACATCGAACCCGATGGCCGGCTTAACATGAAGTTCATAGGAATATTTGACCTCACCGTCCGGCATCCGTTAAACAAATAGGAATCGAACACGAAGTCCCGCTCAATAGGAAGTTGAGAGCAACATCTGACCTCTCCGCCAGGCATTTGTTAAACAAACGGGCATCGAACCCGAAGGCCGGCTCAACACGATGTTGAGAGGAACATCTGACCTCGTCGTCAAGCATGTGATATATAAACAGGCATCGAACCCAAAGGCCGGCTCAACCAAAAGTTGAGAAGAACATTTGACTTCGTCGTCAGGCATTTATTAAATAATTAGGCATCGAACCCGAAGGTCGGCTCAACCCGTAATTGAGAAAAACATCTGACCTCGCTGTCATGTATCTGTTAAACAAACAGGCATCGAACCCGAAGGCCGGCTCAGCACGAAGTTGAGAGGAACATTTGACGTCCCCATCAAGCACCTGTTAAACAAACAGGCATCGAACCAAAAGGGCGGCTCAACCCGAAGTTGAGAATAACATCTGACCTCGCCGTCAGGCATCTGTTAAACAAACAGTCATCGAACCCGAAGGCCGGTTTAACACGAAGTTCATAGGAATATCTGACATCGCCGTAAGGCCTCTGTTGAACAAATAGGCATCTAACACGAAGTCCCGCTAAACACGAAATTCAGAGTAACATCTGACCTCGCATCCAGGCAATTCTTAAACAAACGGGCATCGAACCCGAAGGCCGGCTCAACACGAAGTTGAAAGGAACATCTGACCTCTCCGTCAAGCATATGTTAAATAAACAAGCATCGAACTCAAAGGTCGTCTCAACCAAAAGTTGAGAAGAACATTTGACCTCGTCGTCAAGCATATGTTAAACAAACAGGCATCGAACCCGAAGGTCGGCTCAATCCAAAGTTGAGAAGAACATCTGACCTCGCCGTCACGTATCTGTTAAACAAACAGGCATCAAACCTAAAGGCCGGTTAAACACAAAGTTCATAGGAATATCAGACCTCGCCGTAAGGCATCTGTTAAACAAATAGGCATCGAACACGAAGTCTCGCTCAACAAGAAGTTGAGAGGAACATCTGACCTCGCCGTCAAGCATCTGTTAAACAAACATGCATCAAACCCGAAGGCTGGCTCAACCTGTAGTTGAGAAAAACATTTGACCTAGCTGTCAAGCATCTATTAAACAAACAGGCATCAAACCCGATGGCTGGCAAAACATGAAGTTGAGTGGAATATCACACCTCGCCTTTAGGCATCTATTAAACAAACAGGCTTCGAACCCGAAGGCCGACTCAACACGAAGTTCATAGGAATATCTGACCTCGCAGTCAGGGATCTCTTAATACAAACAGGCATCGAACACGAAGGTCGGCTCAACCCGAAGTTGAGAAGAACATCTGACCTCGTTGTCAGACATCTGTTAAACAAACAGACATCGAATATGATGGCCAGCTCAACCCGAGCTTGATAAGAACATTAGACCACACCGTCAGGCATCTGTTAAACAAACAGGCATCAAACCCGAAGGCCGGCTTAACAAGAAGTCGAGAGGAACATTTGACCTCGCCGTCAGGCATCTATTAAACAAGCAGGCATCGAACCAGAAGGGCGGCTCAACACGAAGTTGATAAGTACATCTGACCTCGCCGTCGGGGATCTGTAAAACAAACAGGCATCGAACCCGGAGGCCGGCTCAACCCGAAGTTGAGAAGAACATCTGACCTCACTGTCAGGCATCTGTTAAACAAACAGGCATTGATATTGATGGTCGGCTCATCCCGAAGTTAAGAAGAACATCTAACCTCGTTGTCAAGCATCAGTTAAACAAACAGGAATCGAACCCAAAGGCCGGCTCAAACCAAAGGTGAGAAGAACATCTGACCTCACCGCCAAGCATCTGTTAAACAAACAGGCATCGAACCCCAAGGCCGGTTCAACCCGATGTTGAGAAGAACATCTGACTTTGACCTCAGGCATCTGTTAAACAAACAGGCATCGAACCCGAAGGCTGGCTCAACCCGAAGTTGAGAAGAAAATCTGGCCTCGCCGTTAGGCATCTGTTAAACAAACAGACAGGAAACCCGAAGGTCGGCTTCACACAAAGTTGAGAAGTACATCTGACCTCGTCGTCAGGCATCTGTTAAACAAACAGGCATCGAACCCGGAGGCCCGCTCAACACGAAGTTGAGAAGAACATCTGACCTCGCCGTCAGGCATCTGTTAAACAAACAAGCATTGAACACAACGGCCGGCTCAACCTAAAGTTGAGAAGAATATCCGACCTCGCTGTCAGGCATCTGTTAAACAAATAGGCATCGAACCCGAATGCCGGCTCAATAAGAAGTTGAGAGTAACATTTGACCTTGCTGTCAGGAATCTGTTAAACAAACAGGCATCGAACCTGAAGGGCATCTCAACACGAAGTTGAGAAGTACATCTGTCCTCACCGTCAGGGATCTGTTAAACAAACAGGCATCGAACCCGCAAGCCGGATAAACCTGAAGTTGAGAAGAACATTTGACCTCGCTATCAGGCATCTGTTAAACTAACAAGCATAGAGGTTGAAGGTCGGCTCATCCCGAAGTTGAGAAGAACATCTGACCTCATTTTTAGGCAATAGTTAAACAAAAAGGAATCGAACCCGAAGGCCGGCTCAACCTGAAGTGAGAAGAACATCTGACCTCGCCGTTAGGCATCTGTTAAAGAAACAGGTATCGAACCCGAAGGCCGGCTCAACCCAAAGTTGAGAAGAACAACTGACCTCCCCGTTAGGCATCTGTTAAACAAACAGGCATCGAACCCGAAGGCCGGTTCAACACGAAGTTGAGAAGAACATCTGACCTTGCAGGTATCTGTTAAACAAACAGGCATCGAACTCGAAGTCCGGCTCAACACGAAGTTGAGAGGAACATCTGACCTCGCCGTGAGGCATCTACTAAACGAACAGGCATCGAACCCGAAGGGCGGCTCAACCAGAAGTTGATAAGAACATTAGACCTTGCCGTTAGGCATCTATTAAACAAAAAGGCAACAAACCCGAAGTTAAAAGGAACATTTGGCCTCGCCTTCAGGCATCTGTTAAACCAACAGGAATCGAACCTGAAGGCCGGCTCAACCCGATGTTGAAAAGAAAATCTGACCTCGCCGTTATCCATCTGTTAAACAAACAAGCATCGAACCCGAAGGCCTTCATAACCCGTAGTTGAGAAAAACATCTGACCTCTTCGTCAGGCATCTATTAAACAAACAGACATCGAACCCGATGGTTGGCTCAACACGAAGTTCATAGGAATATTTGACCTTGTCGTCAGGCATCTGTTAAACAAATAGGAATCAAACATGATGTCCCAATCAATAGGAAGTTGAGAGCAACATCTGACCTCGCTGCCAGGTATTTGTTAAACAAACGGACATCGAACCTGAAAGGCGGCATAAACACGAAGTTGAGAGGAACATATGACCTCGTCGTCAAGCATATGTTAAATAAATAGGCATCGAACCCTAAGGCCGGCTCAACCAAAAGTTGAGAAGAACATTTGACCTCTTCGTCAGGCATCTGTTAAATAATCAGGCATCGAACCCGAAGGTCCGCTCAACCCGAAGTTGAGAAAGACATCTGACCTCGCCATCACGTATCTGTTAAACAAACAGACATCGAACCCGAAGGCCGGCTCAAAACGAAGTTGAGAGGAACATTTGACGTCCCCATCAAGCATCTGTTAACACAAACAGGCATCGAACCAGAAGGGTGGCTCAACCCGAAGTTGAGAAGAACATCTAACCTCGCCGTCAGGCATCTGTTAAACAAACAGGCATCGAACCTGAAGGCCAGTTTAACACGAAGTTCATAGGAATATCTGACATCGCCGTAAGGCCTCTATTAAATAAATAGGCATCTAACACGAAGTCCCACTCAACACGAAGTTGAGAGTAACATCTGACCTCGCTGCCAGGAATTTGTTAAACAAACGGGAATCGAACCTCAAGGTCGACTCAACAGAAAGTTGAGAGGAACATCTGACCTTGCCGTCAAGTAAATGTTAAATAAACAGGCATCGAACCCAAAGGTCAGCTCAACCAAAAGTTGAGAAGAACATTTGACCTCGCCGTCAAGCATCTATTAAACGAACAGGCATCGAACCCGAAGGTCGGCTCATTCTGAAGTTGAGAAGAACATCTGACCTCGTCGTCACTTATTTGTTAAACAAACAGGCATCGAACCCGAAGGCCGGCTCAATACAAAGTTGAGAGGAACATTTGAAGTCCCCGTTAAGCATCTGTTAAACAAACAGACATCAAACCCGAGGGGCGGCTCAACCCGAAGTTGAGAAGAACATATGACCTTTCCGTCAGGCATCTGTTAAACAAACATGCATCAAACCCGAAGGCTGGCTCAACCCGAAGTTAAAAAGAAAATCTAACCTCACCGTGAGGCATCTGTTAAAGAAACAGGCATCAAACCCGAAGGTCGTCTCAACCCGTAGTTGAGAAAAACATTTGACCTAGCCGTCAGGTATCTGTTAAACAAACAGGCATCGAACCTGAAGGCTGGCACAACACGAAGTTGAGGGGAACATCTGACCCCGCCGTCAGGCATTTATTAAACAAACAGGCATCGTACCCGAAGGCCGGTTTAACACGAAGTTCATATGAATATCTTACCTCGCAGTCAGGGATCTATTAAATAAACAGGCATCGAATACGAAGGTCAGCTCAACCCGAAGTTGAGAAGAACATCTGACCTTGCTGTCAGGCATCTGTTAAAAAATAGGCATCGAATTTGATGGCTAGCTCAACCCGAACTTGATAAAAAAATTAGACCTCGCCGTCAGGCATCTATTAAATAAACAGGCATCGAATCCGAATGTCGGCTCAACAAGAAGTTGAGAGTAGCATTTGACCTCGCCGTCAGGCATCTGTTAAACAAACAGGCATCGAACCTGAAGGGCGGCTCAACACAAACTTGAGAAGTACATCTGTCCTCACCGTCAGGGAACTGTTAAACAAACAGGAATCGAACCCGCAGGCTGGATAAACCCGAAGTTTAGAAGAACATCTGACCTCGCTATTAGGCATCTGTTAAACTAACAGGCATCGAGATTGATGGTCGGCTCATCACGATGTTGAGAAGAACATCTGACCTCGTTTTCAGGCATCAGTTAAACAAAAAGAAATCGAACCCGAAGGCCGACTCAAACTGAAGTGAGAAGAACATCTGACCTCGCCGTTAGGCATCTGTTAAACAAACAGGCATCGAACCCGAAGGCCGGCTCAACCCGAAGTTGAGAAGAACATCTGACCTCCCCGTTAGACATCTGTTAAACAAACAGGCATCGAACCCGAAGGTCGCCTGAACACGAAGTTTAGAAGTACATCTGACCTCGTCGTCAGGCATCTGTTAAACAAACAGGCATTGAACCCGAAGGCCGGCTCAACACGAAGTTGAGAAGAACATCTGACCTTGCCGTCAGGTATCTGTTAAACAAACAGACATCGAACTCGAAGTCCGACTCAACACGAAGTTGAGAGGAACATCTGACCTCGCCGTGAGGCATCTACTAAACAAACAGGCATCGAAGCCGAAGGGCGGCTCAACCAGAAGTTGATAAGAACATTAGACCTTGCCGTCAGGCATCTATTAAACAAAAAGGCATCAAACTCGAAGGCCGGCTAAACAGGAAGTTAAGAGGAACATTTGGCCTCGCCTTCAGGCATCTGTCAAACCAACAGGCATCGAACCCGAAGGCCGGCACAACCCAATGTTGAAAAGAATATCTGACCTCGCCGTTAGGCATCTGTTAAACAAACAGGCATCAAACCTGAAGACCGGCTCAACCCGTAGTTGAGAAAAACATCTGACCTCTTTGTCAGGCATCTATTAAACAAACAGACATCGAACCCGATTGTCGGCTCAACACGAAGTTCATAGGAATATTTGACCTTGCCGTCAGGCATCTGTTAAACAAATAGGAATCGAACATGATGTCCCGATCAATAGGAAGTTGAGAGCAACATCTGACGTCGCTGCCAGGTATTTGTTAAACAAACGGACATCGAACCCGAAAGGCGGCATAAACACGAAGTATAGAGGAACATCTGACCTCGTCGTCAAGCATATGTTAAATAAATAGGCATCTAACCCTAAAGCCGACTCAACCAAAAGTTGAGAAGAACATTTGACCTCGTCGTCAGGCATCTGTTAAATAATCAGGCATCGAACCTGAAGGTCCGCTCAACCCGAAGTTGAGAAAGACATCTGACCTCGCCGTCACGTATCTGTTAAACAAACAGACATCGAACCCGAAGGCCGGCTCAACACGAAGTTGAGAGGAACATCTGACCTCGCCGTGAGGCATCTACTAAACGAACAGGCATCGAACCCGAAGGGCGGCTCAACCAGAAGTTGATAAGAACATTAGACCTTGCCGTTAGGCATCTATTAAACAAAAAGGCAACAAACCCGAAGTTAAAAGGAACATTTGGCCTCGCCTTCAGGCATCTGTTAAACCAACAGGAATCGAACCTGAAGGCCGGCTCAACCCGATGTTGAAAAGAAAATCTGACCTCGCCGTTATCCATCTGTTAAACAAACAAGCATCGAACCCGAAGGCCTTCATAACCCGTAGTTGAGAAAAACATCTGACCTCTTCGTCAGGCATCTATTAAACAAACAGACATCGAACCCGATGGTTGGCTCAACACGAAGTTCATAGGAATATTTGACCTTGTCGTCAGGCATCTGTTAAACAAATAGGAATCAAACATGATGTCCCAATCAATAGGAAGTTGAGAGCAACATCTGACCTCGCTGCCAGGTATTTGTTAAACAAACGGACATCGAACCTGAAAGGCGGCATAAACACGAAGTTGAGAGGAACATATGACCTCGTCGTCAAGCATATGTTAAATAAATAGGCATCGAACCCTAAGGCCGGCTCAACCAAAAGTTGAGAAGAACATTTGACCTCTTCGTCAGGCATCTGTTAAATAATCAGGCATCGAACCCGAAGGTCCGCTCAACCCGAAGTTGAGAAAGACATCTGACCTCGCCATCACGTATCTGTTAAACAAACAGACATCGAACCCGAAGGCCGGCACAAAACGAAGTTGAGAGGAACATTTGACGTCCCCATCAAGCATCTGTTAACACAAACAGGCATCGAACCAGAAGGGTGGCTCAACCCGAAGTTGAGAAGAACATCTAACCTCGCCGTCAGGCATCTGTTAAACAAACAGGCATCGAACCTGAAGGCCAGTTTAACACGAAGTTCATAGGAATATCTGACATCGCCGTAAGGCCTCTATTAAATAAATAGGCATCTAACACGAAGTCCCACTCAACACGAAGTTGAGAGTAACATCTGACCTCGCTGCCAGGAATTTGTTAAACAAACGGGAATCGAACCTCAAGGTCGACTCAACAGAAAGTTGAGAGGAACATCTGACCTTGCCGTCAAGTAAATGTTAAATAAACAGGCATCGAACCCAAAGGTCAGCTCAACCAAAAGTTGAGAAGAACATTTGACCTCGCCGTCAAGCATCTATTAAACGAACAGGCATCGAACCCGAAGGTCGGCTCATTCTGAAGTTGAGAAGAACATCTGACCTCGTCGTCACTTATTTGTTAAACAAACAGGCATCGAACCCGAAGGCCGGCTCAATACAAAGTTGAGAGGAACATTTGAAGTCCCCGTTAAGCATCTGTTAAACAAACAGACATCAAACCCGAGGGGCGGCTCAACCCGAAGTTGAGAAGAACATCTGACCTTTCCGTCAGGCATCTGTTAAACAAACATGCATCAAACCCGAAGGCTGGCTCAACCCGAAGTTAAAAAGAAAATCTAACCTCACCGTGAGGCATCTGTTAAAGAAACAGGCATCAAACCCGAAGGTCGTCTCAACCCGTAGTTGAGAAAAACATTTGACCTAGCCGTCAGGTATCTGTTAAACAAACAGGCATCGAACCTGAAGGCTGGCACAACACGAAGTTGAGGGGAACATCTGACCCCGCCGTCAGGCATTTATTAAACAAACAGGCATCGTACCCGAAGGCCGGTTTAACACGAAGTTCATATGAATATCTTACCTCGCAGTCAGGGATCTATTAAATAAACAGGCATCGAATACGAAGGTCAGCTCAACCCGAAGTTGAGAAGAACATCTGACCTTGCTGTCAGGCATCTGTTAAAAAATAGGCATCGAATTTGATGGCTAGCTCAACCCGAACTTGATAAAAAAATTAGACCTCGCCGTCAGGCATCTATTAAATAAACAGGCATCGAATCCGAATGTCGGCTCAACAAGAAGTTGAGAGTAGCATTTGACCTCGCCGTCAGGCATCTGTTAAACAAACAGGCATCGAACCTGAAGGGCGGCTCAACACAAACTTGAGAAGTACATCTGTCCTCACCGTCAGGGAACTGTTAAACAAACAGGAATCGAACCCGCAGGCTGGATAAACCCGAAGTTTAGAAGAACATCTGACCTCGCTATTAGGCATCTGTTAAACTAACAGGCATCGAGATTGATGGTCGGCTCATCACGATGTTGAGAAGAACATCTGACCTCGTTTTCAGGCATCAGTTAAACAAAAAGAAATCGAACCCGAAGGCCGACTCAAACTGAAGTGAGAAGAACATCTGACCTCGCCGTTAGGCATCTGTTAAACAAACAGGCATCGAACCCGAAGGCCGGCTCAACCCGAAGTTGAGAAGAACATCTGACCTCCCCGTTAGACATCTGTTAAACAAACAGGCATCGAACCCGAAGGTCGCCTGAACACGAAGTTTAGAAGTACATCTGACCTCGTCGTCAGGCATCTGTTAAACAAACAGGCATTGAACCCGAAGGCCGGCTCAACACGAAGTTGAGAAGAACATCTGACCTTGCCGTCAGGTATCTGTTAAACAAACAGACATCGAACTCGAAGTCCGACTCAACACGAAGTTGAGAGGAACATCTGACCTCGCCGTGAGGCATCTACTAAACAAACAGGCATCGAAGCCGAAGGGCGGCTCAACCAGAAGTTGATAAGAACATTAGACCTTGCCGTCAGGCATCTATTAAACAAAAAGGCATCAAACTCGAAGGCCGGCTAAACAGGAAGTTAAGAGGAACATTTGGCCTCGCCTTCAGGCATCTGTCAAACCAACAGGCATCGAACCCGAAGGCCGGCACAACCCAATGTTGAAAAGAATATCTGACCTCGCCGTTAGGCATCTGTTAAACAAACAGGCATCAAACCTGAAGACCGGCTCAACCCGTAGTTGAGAAAAACATCTGACCTCTTTGTCAGGCATCTATTAAACAAACAGACATCGAACCCGATTGTCGGCTCAACACGAAGTTCATAGGAATATTTGACCTTGCCGTCAGGCATCTGTTAAACAAATAGGAATCGAACATGATGTCCCGATCAATAGGAAGTTGAGAGCAACATCTGACGTCGCTGCCAGGTATTTGTTAAACAAACGGACATCGAACCCGAAAGGCGGCATAAACACGAAGTATAGAGGAACATCTGACCTCGTCGTCAAGCATATGTTAAATAAATAGGCATCTAACCCTAAAGCCGACTCAACCAAAAGTTGAGAAGAACATTTGACCTCGTCGTCAGGCATCTGTTAAATAATCAGGCATCGAACCTGAAGGTCCGCTCAACCCGAAGTTGAGAAAGACATCTGACCTCGCCGTCACGTATCTGTTAAACAAACAGACATCGAACCCGAAGGCCGGCTCAACACGAAGTTGAGAGGAACATCTGACCTCGCCGTGAGGCATCTACTAAACGAACAGGCATCGAACCCGAAGGGCGGCTCAACCAGAAGTTGATAAGAACATTAGACCTTGCCGTTAGGCATCTATTAAACAAAAAGGCAACAAACCCGAAGTTAAAAGGAACATTTGGCCTCGCCTTCAGGCATCTGTTAAACCAACAGGAATCGAACCTGAAGGCCGGCTCAACCCGATGTTGAAAAGAAAATCTGACCTCGCCGTTATCCATCTGTTAAACAAACAAGCATCGAACCCGAAGGCCTTCATAACCCGTAGTTGAGAAAAACATCTGACCTCTTCGTCAGGCATCTATTAAACAAACAGACATCGAACCCGATGGTTGGCTCAACACGAAGTTCATAGGAATATTTGACCTTGTCGTCAGGCATCTGTTAAACAAATAGGAATCAAACATGATGTCCCAATCAATAGGAAGTTGAGAGCAACATCTGACCTCGCTGCCAGGTATTTGTTAAACAAACGGACATCGAACCTGAAAGGCGGCATAAACACGAAGTTGAGAGGAACATATGACCTCGTCGTCAAGCATATGTTAAATAAATAGGCATCGAACCCTAAGGCCGGCTCAACCAAAAGTTGAGAAGAACATTTGACCTCTTCGTCAGGCATCTGTTAAATAATCAGGCATCGAACCCGAAGGTCCGCTCAACCCGAAGTTGAGAAAGACATCTGACCTCGCCATCACGTATCTGTTAAACAAACAGACATCGAACCCGAAGGCCGGCTCAAAACGAAGTTGAGAGGAACATTTGACGTCCCCATCAAGCATCTGTTAACACAAACAGGCATCGAACCAGAAGGGTGGCTCAACCCGAAGTTGAGAAGAACATCTAACCTCGCCGTCAGGCATCTGTTAAACAAACAGGCATCGAACCTGAAGGCCAGTTTAACACGAAGTTCATAGGAATATCTGACATCGCCGTAAGGCCTCTATTAAATAAATAGGCATCTAACACGAAGTCCCACTCAACACGAAGTTGAGAGTAACATCTGACCTCGCTGCCAGGAATTTGTTAAACAAACGGGAATCGAACCTCAAGGTCGACTCAACAGAAAGTTGAGAGGAACATCTGACCTTGCCGTCAAGTAAATGTTAAATAAACAGGCATCGAACCCAAAGGTCAGCTCAACCAAAAGTTGAGAAGAACATTTGACCTCGCCGTCAAGCATCTATTAAACGAACAGGCATCGAACCCGAAGGTCGGCTCATTCTGAAGTTGAGAAGAACATCTGACCTCGTCGTCACTTATTTGTTAAACAAACAGGCATCGAACCCGAAGGCCGGCTCAATACAAAGTTGAGAGGAACATTTGAAGTCCCCGTTAAGCATCTGTTAAACAAACAGACATCAAACCCGAGGGGCGGCTCAACCCGAAGTTGAGAAGAACATCTGACCTTTCCGTCAGGCATCTGTTAAACAAACATGCATCAAACCCGAAGTCTGGCTCAACCCGAAGTTAAAAAGAAAATCTAACCTCACCGTGAGGCATCTGTTAAAGAAACAGGCATCAAACCCGAAGGTCGTCTCAACCCGTAGTTGAGAAAAACATTTGACCTAGCCGTCAGGTATCTGTTAAACAAACAGGCATCGAACCTGAAGGCTGGCACAACACGAAGTTGAGGGGAACATCTGACCCCGCCGTCAGGCATTTATTAAACAAACAGGCATCGTACCCGAAGGCCGGTTTAACACGAAGTTCATATGAATATCTTACCTCGCAGTCAGGGATCTATTAAATAAACAGGCATCGAATACGAAGGTCAGCTCAACCCGAAGTTGAGAAGAACATCTGACCTTGCTGTCAGGCATCTGTTAAAAAATAGGCATCGAATTTGATGGCTAGCTCAACCCGAACTTGATAAAAAAATTAGACCTCGCCGTCAGGCATCTATTAAATAAACAGGCATCGAATCCGAATGTCGGCTCAACAAGAAGTTGAGAGTAGCATTTGACCTCGCCGTCAGGCATCTGTTAAACAAACAGGCATCGAACCTGAAGGGCGGCTCAACACAAACTTGAGAAGTACATCTGTCCTCACCGTCAGGGAACTGTTAAACAAACAGGAATCGAACCCGCAGGCTGGATAAACCCGAAGTTTAGAAGAACATCTGACCTCGCTATTAGGCATCTGTTAAACTAACAGGCATCGAGATTGATGGTCGGCTCATCACGATGTTGAGAAGAACATCTGACCTCGTTTTCAGGCATCAGTTAAACAAAAAGAAATCGAACCCGAAGGCCGACTCAAACTGAAGTGAGAAGAACATCTGACCTCGCCGTTAGGCATCTGTTAAACAAACAGGCATCGAACCCGAAGGCCGGCTCAACCCGAAGTTGAGAAGAACATCTGACCTCCCCGTTAGACATCTGTTAAACAAACAGGCATCGAACCCGAAGGTCGCCTGAACACGAAGTTTAGAAGTACATCTGACCTCGTCGTCAGGCATCTGTTAAACAAACAGGCATTGAACCCGAAGGCCGGCTCAACACGAAGTTGAGAAGAACATCTGACCTTGCCGTCAGGTATCTGTTAAACAAACAGACATCGAACTCGAAGTCCGACTCAACACGAAGTTGAGAGGAACATCTGACCTCGCCGTGAGGCATCTACTAAACAAACAGGCATCGAAGCCGAAGGGCGGCTCAACCAGAAGTTGATAAGAACATTAGACCTTGCCGTCAGGCATCTATTAAACAAAAAGGCATCAAACTCGAAGGCCGGCTAAACAGGAAGTTAAGAGGAACATTTGGCCTCGCCTTCAGGCATCTGTCAAACCAACAGGCATCGAACCCGAAGGCCGGCACAACCCAATGTTGAAAAGAATATCTGACCTCGCCGTTAGGCATCTGTTAAACAAACAGGCATCAAACCTGAAGACCGGCTCAACCCGTAGTTGAGAAAAACATCTGACCTCTTTGTCAGGAATCTATTAAACAAACAGACATCGAACCCGATTGTCGGCTCAACACGAAGTTCATAGGAATATTTGACCTTGCCGTCAGGCATCTGTTAAACAAATAGGAATCGAACATGATGTCCCGATCAATAGGAAGTTGAGAGCAACATCTGACGTCGCTGCCAGGTATTTGTTAAACAAACGGACATCGAACCCGAAAGGCGGCATAAACACGAAGTATAGAGGAACATCTGACCTCGTCGTCAAGCATATGTTAAATAAATAGGCATCTAACCCTAAAGCCGACTCAACCAAAAGTTGAGAAGAACATTTGACCTCGTCGTCAGGCATCTGTTAAATAATCAGGCATCGAACCTGAAGGTCCGCTCAACCCGAAGTTGAGAAAGACATCTGACCTCGCCGTCACGTATCTGTTAAACAAACAGACATCGAACCCGAAGGCCGGCTCAACACGAAGTTGAGAGGAACATTTGACGTCCCCATCAAGCATCTGTTAACACAAACAGGCATCGAACCAGAAGGGCGGCTCAACCCGAAGTTGAGAAGAACATCTAACCTCGCCGTCAGGCATCTGTTAAACAAACAGGCATCGAACCTGAAGGCCAGTTTAACACGAAGTTCATAGAAATATCTGACATCGCCGTAAGGCCTCTGTTAAACAAATAGGCATCTAACACGAAGTCCCGCTCAACACGAAGTTGAGAGTAATATCTGACCTCGCCGCCAGGCATTTGTTAAACAAACGAGCATCGAACCTGAAGGTTGGCTCAACACAAAGTTGAGATGAACATCTGACCTCGCCGTCAAGCATATGTTAAATAAACAGGCATCGAAACCAAAGGTCGGCTCAACCAAAAGTTGAGAAGAACATTTGACCTCGCCGTCAAGCATCTGTTAAACAAACAGGAATCGAACCCGAAGGTCGGCTCAATCTGAAGTTGAGAAGAACATATGAGCTCGTCGTCACGTATCTGTTAAATAAACAGGCATCGAACCCGAAGGCCTGCTCAACACAAAGTTGAGAGGAACATTTGAAGTCCCCGTCAAGCATCTATTAAACAAACAGGCATCGAACCAGAGGGGCGGCTCAACCCGAAGTTGAGAAGAACATCTGGCCTTGCCGTCAGGCATTTGTTAAACAAACATGCATCAAACCTGAAGGCTGGCTCAACCCGAAGTTAAAAAGAAAATCTAACCTCATCGTGAGGCATCTGTTAAACAAACAGGCATCGAACCCGAAGGTCGTCTCAACCCGTAGTTGAGAAAAACATTTGACCTAGCCTTCAGGTATCTGTTAAACAAACAGGCATCGAACACGAAGTCCGGCACAACACGAAGTTGAGGGGAATCTGACCCCGCCGTCAGGCATTTATTAAACAAACAGGCATCGTACCCGAAGGCCGATTTAACACGAAGTTTATATGAATATCTGACCTCGCAGTCAGGGATCTGTTAAATAACAGGCATCGAACACGAAGGCCGGCTCAACCCGAAGTTGAGAAGAACATCTGACCTCGCTGTCAGGCATCTGTTAAAAAATAGGCATTGAATTTGATGGCTAGCTCAACCCGAACTTGATAAAGAAATTAGAGCTCGCCGTCAGGCATCTATTAAATAAACAGGCATCGAATCCGAATGCCGGCTCAACAAGAAGTTGAGAGTAACATTTGACCTCGCCGTCAGGCATCTGTTAAACAAACAGGCATCGAATCTGAAAGGCGGCTCAACACGAAGTTGGGAAGTACATCTGTCCTCACTGTCAGGGATCTGTTAAACAAACAGGCATCGAACCCGCAGGCCGGCTAAACCCGAAGTTTAGAGAAACATCTGACCTCACTATTAGGCATCTGTTAAACTAACAGGCATCGAGATTGATGTTCGGCTAATCGCAAAGTTGAGAAGAGCATCTGACCTCGTTTTCAGGCATCAGTTAAACAAAAAGGAATCGAACCCGAAGGCTGGCTCAACCTGAAGTGAGAAGAACATCTGACCTCGCCGTTATGCATCTGTTAAACAAACAGGCATCGAACCCGAAGGCCGGCTCAACCCGAGGTTGAGAAGAACATCTGACCTCCCCGTTAGACATCTGTTAAACAAACAGGCATCGAACCCGAAGGTCGCCTGAATACGAAGTTTAGAAGTACATCTGACCTCGTCGTCAGGCATCTGTTAAACAAACAGGCATCGAACCCGAAGGCCGACTCAACACGAAGTTGAGAAGAACATCTGACCTTGCCGCCAGGTATCTGTTAAACAAACAGGCATCGAACTCGAAGTCCGGCTCAACACGAAGTTGAGAGGAACATCTGACCTCGCCGTGAGGCATCTACTAAACAAACAGGTATCGAAGCCGAAGGGCGGCTCAACCAGAAGTTGATAAGAACATTAGACCTTACCGTCAGGCATCTATTAAACAAAAAGGCATCAAACTCGAAGGCTGGCTAAACAGGAAGTTAAGAGGAACATTTGGCCTGGCCTTCAGGCATCTGTTAAACCAACAGGCATCAAACCCGAAGGCCGGCTCAACCCGATGTTGAAAAGAATATCTGACCTCGCCGTTAGGCATCTGTTAAACAAACAGGCATCAAACCCGAAGGCCATCTCAATCCGTAGTTGAGAAAAACATCTGACCTCTTCGTCAGGCATCTATTAAACAAACAGACATCGAACTCGATTGTCGGCTCAACACGAAGTTCATAGGAATATTTGACCTTGCCGTCAAGCATCTGTTAAACAAATAGGAATCGAACATGATGTCCCGATCAATAGGAAGTTGAGAGCAACATCTGACCTCGTTGCCAGGTATTTGTTAAACAAACGGACATCGAACGCGAAAGGCGGCATAAACACGAAGTTGAGAGGAACATCTGACCTCGTCTTCAAGCATATGTTAAATAAATAGGCATCGATCCCTAAGGCCGACTCAACCAAAAGTTGAGAAGAACATTTGACCTCGTCATCAGGCATCTGTTACATAATCAGGCATCGAACCCGAAGGTCCGCTCAACCCGAAGTTGAGAAAGACATCTGACCTCGCTGTCACGTATCTGTTAAACAAACAGACATCAAACCCGAAGGTCGGCTCAACAAGAAGTTGAGAGGAACATTTGACGTCCCCATCAAGCATCTGTTAACACAAACAGGCATCGAACCAGAAGGGCGGCTCAACCCGAAGTTGAGAAGAACATCTAATCTCGCCGTCACGCATCTGTTAAACAAACAGGCATCGAACCTGAAGGCTAGTTTAACACGAAGTTCATAGGAATATCTGACATCGCCGTAAGGCCTCTGTTAAAAAAATAGGCATCTAACATGAAGTCTCGCTCAACACGAAGTTGAGAGTAATATCTGACCTCGCCGCCAGGCATTTGTTAAACAAACGGGCATCGAACCTGAAGGTTGGCTCAACACAATGTTGAGAGGAACATCTGACCTCGTCGTCAAGCATATATTAAATAAACAGGCATCGAACCCAAAGGTCGGCTCAACCAAAAGTTGAGACGAACATTTGACCTAGCCGTCAAGCATCTGTTAAACAAACAGGCATGGAACCCGAAGGTCGGCTCAATCTAAAGTTGAGAAGAACATATGAGCTCGTCGTCACGTATCTGTTAAACAAACAGGCATCGAACCCGAAGGCCGGCTCAACACAAAGTTGAGGGGAACATTTGAAGTCCCCGTCAAGCATCTGTTAAACAAATAGGCATCGAACCAGAGGGGCAGCTCAACCCGAAGTTGAGAAGAACATATGACCTTGCCGTCAGGCATTTGTTAACCAAACATGCATCAAACCCGAAGGCTGGCTCAACCCGAAGTTAAAAAGAAAATCTAACCTCACCGTGAGGCATCTGTTAAACAAACAGGCATCGAACCCGAAGGCCGTCTCAACCCGTAGTTGAGAAAAATATTTGACCTAGCCGTCAGGTATCTGTTAAACAAACAGGCATCGAACCCGAAGGCTGGCACAACACGAAGTTGAGGGGAACATCTGACCCCGCCGTCAGGCATTTATTAAACAAACAGGCATCGTACCCGAAGGCCGGTTTAACAAGAAGTTCATATGAATATCTGACCTCGCAGTTAGGGATCTGTTAAATAAACAGGCATCGAACACGAAGGTCGGCTCAACCCGAAGTTGAGAAGAACATCTGACCTCGCTGTCAGGCATCTGTTAAAAAATAGGCATCGAATTTGATGGCTAGCTCAACCCGAACTTGATAAAGAAATTAGACCTTGTCGTCAGGCAGCTATTAAATAAACAGGCATCGAATCCGAATTCCGGCTCAACAAGAAGTTGAGAGTAACATTTGACCTCGCCGTCAGGCATCTGTTAAACAAACAGGCATCGAATCTGAAGGGCGGCTCAACACGAAGTTGAGAAGTACATTTGTCCTCACCGTCAAGGATCTGTTAAACAAACAGGCATCGAACCCGCAGGCCGGATAAACCCGAAGTTTAGAGAAACATCTGACCTCGCTATTAGGCATCTGTTAAACTAACAGGCATCGAGATTGATGGTCGGCTCATCGCGAAGTTGAGAAGAACATCTGACCTCGTTTTCAGGCATCAGTTAAACAAAAAGGAATCGAACCCGAAGGCTGGCTCAACCTGAAGTGAGAAGAACATCTGACCTCGTCGTCAGGCAACTGTTAAACAAACAGGCATCGAACCCGAAGGCCGGCACAACACGAAGTTAAGAAGAACATCTGACCTTGCCATCAGGTATCTGGTAAACAAACAGGCATCGAACTCGAAGTCCGGCTCAACACGAAGTTGAGAGGAACATCTGACCTCGCCGTGAGGCATCTACTAAACAAACAGGCATCGAAGCCGAAGGGCTGCTCAACCAGAAGTTGATAAGAACATTAGACCTTGCCGTCAGGCATCTATTAAACAAAAAGGCATCAAACTCGAAGGCCGGCTAAACAGGAAGTTAAGAGGAACATTTGGCCTCGCCTTCAGGCATCTGTTAAACCAACAGGCATCGAACCCGAAGGCCGGCTCAACCCGATGTTGAAAAAAATATCTGACCTCGCCGTTAGGCATCTGTTAAACAAACAGGCATCAAACCCGAAGGCTATCTCAACCCGTAGTTAAGAAAAACATCTGACCTCTTCGTTCGGCATCTATTAAACAAACAGACATCGAACCCGATTGTCGGCTCAACACGAAGTTCATAGGAATATTTGACCTTGCCGTCAAGCATCTGTTAAACAAATAGGAATCGAACATGACGTCCCGATCAATAGGAAGTTGAGAGCAACATCTGACCTCGCTGCCAGGTATTTGTTAAACAAACGGGCATCGAACTCGAAAGGCGGCATAAACACGAAGTTGAGAGGAACATCTGACCTCGTCGTCAAGCATATGTTAAATAAATAGGCATCGAACCCTAAGGCCGACTCAACCAAAAGTTGAGAAGAACATTTGACCTCGTCGTAAGGCATCTGTTAAATAATCAGGCATCGAACCCGAAGGTCCGCTCAACCCGAAGTTGAGAAAGACATCTGACCTCGTCGTCACGTATCTGTTAAACAAACAGACATCGAACCCGAAGGCCGGCTCAACACGAAGTTGAGAGGAACATTTGACGTCCCCATCAAGCATCTGTTAACACAAACAGGCATCGAACCAGAAGGGCGGCTCAACCCGAAGTTGAGAAGAACATCTAACCTCGCCGTCACGCATCTGTTAAACAAACAGGCATCGAACCTGAAGGCCAGTTTAACACGAAGTTCATAGGAATATCTGACATCGCCGTAAGGCCTCTGTTAAACCAATAGGCATCTAACACAAAGTCCCGCTCAACACGAAGTTGAGAGTAATATCTGACCTCGCCGCCAGGCATTTGTTAAACAAACGGGCATCGAACCTGAAGGTTGGCTCAACACAATGTTGAGAGGAACATCTGACCTCGCCGTCAAGCATATATTAAATAAACAGGCATCGAACCCAAAGGTCGGCTCAACCAAAAGTTGAGACGAACATTTGACCTCGCCGTCAAGCATCTGTTAAACAAACAGGCATGGACCCGAAGGCCGGCTCAATCTGAAGTTGAGAAGAACATATGAGCTCGTCGTCAAGCATCTGTTAAACAAATAGGCATCGAACCCGAAGGCCGGATCAACACAAAGTTGAGGGGAATATTTGAAGTCCCCGTCAAGCATCTTTTAAACAAACAGGCATCGAACCAGAGGGGCAGCTCAACCCGAAGTTGAGAAGAACATCTGACCTTGCCGTCAGGCATCTGTTAAACAAACATGCATCAAACCCGAAGGCTGGCTCAACCCGAAGTTAAAAAGAAAATCTAACCTCACCGTGAGGCATCTGTTAAACAAACAGGCATCGAACCCGAAGGCCGTCTCAACCCGTAGTTGAGAAAAATATTTGACCTAGCCGTCAGGTATCTGTTAAACAAACAGGCATCAAACCCGAAGGCTGGCACAACACGAAGTTGAGGGGAACATCTGACCCCGCCGTCAGGCATTTATTAAACGAACAGGCATCGTACCCGAAGGCCGGTTTAACAAGAAGTTCATATGAATATCTGACCTTGCAGTTAGGGATCTGTTAAATAAACAGGCATTGAACACGAAGGCCGGCTCAACCCGAAGTTGAGAAGAACATCTGACCTCACTGTTACGCATTTGTTAAAAAATAGGCATCGAATTTGATGGCTAGCTCAACCCGAACTTGATAAAGAAATTAGAGCTCGCCGTCAGGCATCTATTAAATAAACAGGCATCGAATCCGAATGCCGGCTCAACAAGAAGTTGAGAGTAACATTTGACCTCGCCGTCAGGCATCTGTTAAACAAACAGGCATCGAATCTGAAGGGCGGCTCAACACGAAGTTGGGAAGTACATCTGTCCTCACTGTCAGGGATCTGTTAAACAAACAGGCATCGAACCCGCAGGCCGGGTAAACCCGAAGTTTAGAGAAACATCTGACCTCACTATTAGGCATCTGTTAAACTAACAGGCATCGAGATTGATGTTCGGCTCATCGCAAAGTTGAGAAGAGCATCTGACCTCGTTTTCAGGCATCAGTTAAACAAAAAGGAATCGAACCCGAAGGCTGGCTCAACCTGAAGTGAGAAGAACATCTGACCTCGCCGTTATGCATCTGTTAAACAAACAGGCATCGAACCCGAAGGCCGGCTCAACCCGAAGTTGAGAAGAACATCTGACCTCCCCGTTAGACATCTGTTAAACAAACAGGCATCGAACCCGAAGGTCGCCTGAATACGAAGTTTAGAAGTACATCTGACCTCGTCGTCAGGCATCTGTTAAACAAACAGGCATCGAACCCGAAGGCCGACTCAACACGAAGTTGAGAAGAACATCTGACCTTGCCGCCAGGTATCTGTTAAACAAAAAGGCATCGAACTCGAAGTCCGGCTCAACACGAAGTTGAGAGGAACATCTGACCTCGCCGTGAGGCATCTACTAAACAAACAGGTATCAAAGCCGAAGGGCGGCTCAACCAGAAGTTGATAAGAACATTAGACCTTACCGTCAGGCATCTATTAAACAAAAAGGCATCAAACTCGAAGGCTGGCTAAACAGGAAGTTAAGAGGAACATTTGGCCTGGCCTTCAGGCATCTGTTAAACCAACAGGCATCGAACCCGAAGGCCGGCTCAACCCGATGTTGAAAAGAATATCTGACCTCGCCGTTAGGCATCTGTTAAACAAACAGGCATCAAACCCGAAGGCCATCTATATCCGTAGTTGAGAAAAACATCTGACCTCTTCGTCAGGCATCTATTAAACAAACAGACATCGAACCCGATTGTCGGCTCAACACGAAGTTCATAGGAATATTTGACCTTGCCGTCAAGCATCTGTTAAACAAATAGGAATCGAACATGATGTCCCGATCAATAGGAAGTTGAGAGCAACATCTGACCTCGTTGCCAGGTATTTGTTAAACAAACGGACATCGAACTCGAAAGGCGGCATAAACACGAAGTTGAGAGGAACATCTGACCTCGTCTTCAAGCATATGTTAAATAAATAGGCATCGATCCCTAAGGCCGACTCAACCAAAAGTTGAGAAGAACATTTGACCTCGTCATCAGGCATCTGTTACATAATCAGGCATCGAACCCGAAGGTCCGCTCAACCCGAAGTTGAGAAAGACATCTGACCTCGCTGTCACGTATCTGTTAAACAAACAGACATCAAACCCGAAGGCCGGCTCAACAAGAAGTTGAGAGGAACATTTGACGTCCCCATCAAGCATCTGTTAACACAAACAGGCATCGAACCAGAAGGTCGGCTCAACTCGAAGTTGAGAAGAACATCTAATCTCGCCGTCACGCATCTGTTAAACAAACAGGCATCGAACCTGAAGGCTAGTTTAACACGAAGTTCATAGGAATATCTGACATCGCCGTAAGGCCTCTGTTAAAAAAATAGGCATCTAACATGAAGTCTCGCTCAACACGAAGTTGAGAGTAATATCTGACCTCGCCGCCAGGCATTTGTTAAACAAACGGGTATCGAACCTGAAGGTTGGCTCAACACAATGTTGAGAGGAACATCTGACCTCGCCGTCAAGCATATATTAAATAAACAGGCATCGAACCCAAAGGTCGGCTCAACCAAAAGTTGAGACGAACATTTGACCTAGCCGTCAAGCATCTGTTAAACAAACAGGCATGGAACCCGAAGGTCGGCTCAATCTGAAGTTGAGAAGAACATATGAGCTCGTCGTCACGTATCTGTTAAACAAACAGGCATCGAACCCGAAGGCCGGCTCAACACAAAGTTGAGGGGAACATTTGAAGTCCCCGTCAAGCATCTGTTAAACAAATAGGCATCGAACCAGAGGGGCAGCTCAACCCGAAGTTGAGAAGAACATATGACCTTGCCGTCAGGCATTTGTTAAACAAACATGCATCAAACCCGAAGGCTGGCTCAACCCGAAGTTAAAAAGAAAATCTAACCTCACCGTGAGGCATCTGTTAAACAAACAGGCATCGAACCCGAAGGCCGTCTCAACCCGTAGTTGAGAAAAATATTTGACCTAGCCGTCAGGTATCTGTTAAACAAACAGGCATCGAACCCGAAGGCTGGCACAACACGAAGTTGAGGGGAACATCTGACCCTGCCGTCAAGCATTTGTTAAGCAAACAGGCATCGTACCCGAAGGCCGGTTTAACAAGAAGTTCATATGAATATCTGACCTCGCAGTTAGGGATCTGTTAAATAAACAGGCATCGAACACGAAGGCCGGCTCAACCCGAAGTTGAGAAGAACATCTGACCTCGCTGTCAGGCATCTGTTAAAAAATAGGCATCGAATTTGATGGCTAGTTCAACCCGAACTTGATAAAGAAATTAGACCTTGCCGTCAGGCATCTATTAAATAAACAGGCATCGAATCCGAATTCCGGATCAACAAGAAGTTGAGAGTAACATTTGACCTCGCCGTCAGGCATCTGTTAAACAAACAGGCATCGAATCTGAAAAGCGGCTCAACACGAAGTTGAGAAGTACATTTGTCCTCACCGTCAAGGATCTGCTAAACAAACAGGCATCGAACCCGCAGGCCGGATAAACCCGAAGTTCAGAGAAACATCTGACCTCGCTATTAGGCATCTGTTAAACTAACAGGCATCGAGATTGATGGTCGGCTCATCGCGAAGTTGAGAAGAACATCTGACCTCATTTTCAGGCATCAGTTAAACAAAAAGGAATCGAACCCGAAGGATGGCTCAACCTGAAGTGAGAAGAACATCTGACCTCGTCGTCAGGCATCTGTTAAACAAACAGGCATCGAACCCGAAGGCCGGCACAACACGAAGTTGAGAAGAACATCTGACCTTGCCGTCAGGTATCTGGTAAACAAACAGGCATCGAACTCGAAGTCCGGCTCAACACGAAGTTGAGAGGAACATCTGACCTCGCCGTGAGGCATCTACTAAACAAACAGGCATCGAAGCCGAAGGGCTGCTCAACCAGAAGTTGATAAGAACATTAGACCTTGCCGTCAGGCATCTATTAAACAAAAAGGCATCAAACTCGAAGGCCGGCTAAACAGGAAGTTAAGGGGAACATTTGGCCTCGCCTTCAGGCATCTGTTAAACCAACAGGCATCGAACCCGAAGGCCGGCTCAACCCGATGTTGAAAAAAATATCTGACCTCGCCGTTAGGCATCTGTTAAACAAACAGGCATCAAACCCGAAGGCCATCTCAACCCGTAGTTAAGAAAAACATCTGACCTCTTCGTTCGGCATCTATTAAACAAACAGACATCGAACCCGATTGTCGGCTCAACACGAAGTTCATAGGAATATTTGACCTTGCCGTCAAGCATCTGTTAAACAAATAGGAATCGAACATGACGTCCCGATCAATAGGAAGTTGAGAGCAACATCTGACCTCGCTGCCAGGTATTTGTTAAACAAACGGGCATCGAACTCGAAAGGCGGCATAAACACGAAGTTGAGAGGAACATCTGACCTCGTCGTCAAGCATATGTTAAATAAATAGGCATCGAACCCTAAGGCCGACTCAACCAAAAGTTGAGAAGAACATTTGACCTCGTCGTAAGGCATCTGTTAAATAATCAGGCATCGAACCCGAAGGTCCGCTCAACCCGAAGTTGAGAAAGACATCTGACCTCGTCGTCACGTATCTGTTAAACAAACAGACATCGAACCCGAAGGCCGGCTCAACACGAAGTTGAGAGGAACATTTGACGTCCCCATCAAGCATCTGTTAACACAAACAGGCATCGAACCAGAAGGGCGGCTCAACCCGAAGTTGAGAAGAACATCTAACCTCGCCGTCACGCATCTGTTAAACAAACAGGCATCGAACCTGAAGGCCAGTTTAACACGAAGTTCATAGGAATATCTGACATCGCCGTAAGGCCTCTGTTAAACAAATAGGCATCTAACACGAAGTCCCGCTCAACACGAAATTGAGAGTAATATCTGACCTCTCCGCCAGGCATTTGTAAAACAAACGGGCATCGAACCTGAAGGTTGGCTCAACACAATGTTGAGAGGAACATCTGACCTCGCCGTCAAGCATATATTAAATAAACAGGCATCGAACCCAAAGGTCGGCTCAACCAAAAGTTGAGACGAACATTTGACCTCGCCGTCAAGCATCTGTTAAACAAACAGGCATGGACTCGAAGGCCGGCTCAATCTGAAGTTGAGAAGAACATATGAGCTCGTCGTCAAGCATCTGTTAAACAAATAGGCATCGAACCCGAAGACCGGATCAACACAAAGTTGAGGGGAATATTTGAAGTCCCCGTCAAGCATCTCTTAAACAAACAGGCATCGAACCAGAGGGGCAGCTCAACCCGAAGTTGAGAAGAACATCTGACCTTGCCGTCAGGCATCTGTTAAACAAACATGCATCAAACCCGAAGGCTGGCTCAACCCGAAGTTAAAAAGAAAATCTAACCTCACCGTGAGGCATCTGTTAAACAAACAGGCATCGAACCCGAAGGCCGTCTCAACCCGTAGTTGAGAAAAATATTTGACCTAGCCGTCAGGTATCTGTTAAACAAACAGGCATCAAACCCGAAGGCTGGTACAACACGAAGTTGAGGGGAACATCTGACCCCGCCGTCAGGCATTTATTAAACGAATAGGCATCGTACCCGAAGGCCGGTTTAACAAGAAGTTCATATGAATATCTGACCTTGCAGTTAGGGATCTGTTAAATAAACAGGCATCGAACACGAAGGCCGGCTCAACCCGAAGTTGAGAAGAACATCTGACCTCACTGTTAGGCATCTGTTAAAAAATAGGCATCGAATTTGATGGCTAGCTCAACCCGAACTGGATAAAGAAATTAGACCTCGTCGTCAGGCATCTATTAAATAAACAGACATCGAATCCGAATGCCGGCTCAACAAGAAGTTGAGAGTAACATTTAACCTCGCCGTCAGGCATCTGTTAAGCAAACAGGCATCGAATCTGAAGGGCGGCTCAACACGAAGTTGAGAAGTACATCTGTCCTCACCGTCAGGGATCTGTTAAACCCGAAGTTTAGAGAAACATCTGACCTTGCTATTAGGCATCTGTTAAACTAACAGGCTTCGAGATTGATGGTCGGCTCATCGCGAAGTTGAGAAGAACATCTGACCTCGTTTTCAGGCATCAGTTAAACAAAAAGGAATCGAACCCGAAGGCTGGCTTAACCTGAAGTGAGAAGAACATCTGACCTCGCCGTTAGGTATTGTCGCTACTGCGAAAATCGGCGCCGGCTAACAGAAGAGTCGCCACCGTGTGTTATTTATCCCAACGGAGGGAAAGGAAACGCTCGAAGTAAACCTCGCAAAAAATGGGAAAGGTATGGTCGTCGCAACCAAAACCTGGGTTCGGGAGTCGGTTACGCAAGGGGAAGGTATTAGCACCCCTCACGTCCGTCGTACTCGACGGGATCCACGCTTGCTTGGTTTGTCTAAAGGATGCAAAACAATCTATCTACGGCTGCTAAATCTAAACGGAAGGGAATTGACTCGATAGAGCGTCGCACTCTACGCCTACGTATTCTCAAGAGAGAAAGTCAGAGTCAACGTAGTTCGGGAAACTACAGGGAATTGGCTCGCCAAGACTTCGCGTCTTGTGCCTACGTACTTCCACACAGCATGGAAGATCAGAGCTTTCGTAGTTCAGGCTAACTACGGCTAAGCAGGGTGTTCTCACACACAGGAAGTGAGATATTCAGTTGGTTTTGAGAGGTACGGGAACCTATGGGAACTAAAACTACGGTCTGGTCTCAAATGCACTTGGGCAAGAGAAAAGGTAACAATCAGTCGTCAGCGGGAAAGTCTCGATCGCACATCAGCGAGAGAACAAAAGGTTAGTTGTTAGTGTGCTCGCTAGGATATCGCATCCTATGCCTACATATTCTCGTCTGGTACGAGAAATCAGAGCAGCTGTAGTTCGGCTACTTCGGGACCACAGCTCAAATCTCGTTTTATTAATATTCTGAAAAATGGTTACAATGATTGAATACTGGAAAATAAACTCCTAAAAACCCTATCCTATTCATCATGAAAAATCAAATGGAAAATAGTCCCCTAACAAGTGGACTTCTAAAACTACCTCTAAAAGGGTAAAATAAACTCTATGAAAAATTGTATCCTAAAAGAGAAATATTAAAATCCATATATTCTCTATTTTTTTATTTTCTTTTTTACTATTTTTTCTTTTATTATTTTCTCTTCTTTTCTATATTCTTTTCTTTTTTCAAATATATTCTTTTCTCTTTTCAAATATATTCTTTTCTTTTTTTTTTCTTTTTCAATATTTTCTCTTCTTTTTCTTTTAACTAATAAAAGAAATAAAAGAGATACAAGGGGGAGGGGGTAAAAGTTACAAGGGGATTTGCAGTTAATAAAAAAAAACAAAAGAAAGTTGGGCCCAGCCCAACAACTAACAGCCAAAACGGGGAGGGGGAAGGTAAGGAAAACGGAGGTATGACCAAACAGAACTCGCTGGGCTTAGGAAGGCCCAAACGACCACATGATCCACCAGTCTCCTCGCATTCTGAAAGCAAAACACCAACCCTAATTTTCCACACGCCAAACACTGTTCACCCAAAAGAAAACGCCGTTCCCTCTCTTCTCTCAGACTTTCTCGTCTTCTCTGATTCTCTCTCCGTCTCCTTCTAACAAAAATCCAAGCTCAAAGTATTTTCTCCTCGCTCAATCTTTCGCTTAAACCTCACAAGCACAGAAAACTCAAGTAAGAAAAATGTGGAAAAAACTGAGTTCGCTGCTTGGAGATCGTGGAGCTGAGCGGGATCTTGCATGCGAGGAAGATAGGATGATGTTCGGTGTGATTATCTGTGATGAGATCTTGATGAAGATCTTAAAAATCTTGTTGACGGATCTTTGAAGTTTTCTTTTTCTAGAAATTTGAAGGTGATGTTCTTGAGGAATGATGACCAAAACTGAAGGTCTTGGAGGAGGTTTCTGGAGATTCTTGCATGTTGACGAACGATGAATCTGAGACGCGATTTGAAGATGTAGAACATCGGTGGAAGTTCCCGGCGGTAGCTTTCTGGAAAAAAAAAGTCTGAAGATTAATGATGAAGGCAATGTGATGAACGTTCCTGGTGAACCTCATGAAGAACTCTGGGGAAATGATGAAGATGATGAGCGAGACGACGAACAACCCGAGATATGAAGAAAACTGATGAAGTTTGTGGATCATTTTCCAGAAGACGACGAACAATCCTGCATGTTCTTGAAGATCCTGAACAAAATCTGGAACTGGATCTGGAGATTAGATGAAATCTCGATGCATGTTCTTGCGTTCCTGGGGAATCACCGGTGACGTTCGGGGAAAACCATGAGCTCTAAAGAACAATGATGATCGGTTGAAGAATCTGGAAAGATGATTGAAAGTTGATGAAGGTTGTTGAAAGATCTGGAAAAATATTGTTGATGTTGATGAAGATTGAAGTCTTTCCGATGCACACTTAAACATTGATGATGAAGAGGATCGGAGGAGAAAGATGAAGATTAGAGAAAGGAGATGAATTCTGGGTTTTTTAAGTTTTCCGGCGAAGTTTACGGCGGCCGGAGTTGGTTGGGGGTCTGTTAGGGTTGCCGGAATTGGTTAACGGTAGCCGGAAGGAGTCAGGTGCGGTGGTTGCATGGCCGTCGGCCATGCAACTGGTGATGCTCAGGCGAGGGCAGGTGGTGAGCTAGGTGGCAGAAGGAGATCTGCATGCGTGCCAAGTGTGAAGCATGCGTGAGAGAGAGAGTTAGTGGAGGTGAGGCTTGAATGAAGGCCACGTGGTGGGGAGAGGAGAGAGTGGAGGGTTACGTGTTGGCTCTGAGTGATAGTGGCAAATGATGTGTCCTCCTCTGGAGTGAATACACGTGTGATGCTTGACATATATACACCTGGCGATTTTCTGGACTTGCTGAAGTGGGCATACTCGAAAATACTTGGATAAAAAGCCCAATATGAGGATTAGCTGGACTAATATGGATTAAAGCAGATTAATACTTGATTAAAACTAACTGATCCTAATTAACTACTTAACTAATAAAATCTAATCGATTAACCTAGATTAAACAAAACAATTAATCCTAGACAATTAATATTCTAACTAATAGAAAAAACTGTTAATCTCTATTAAAACTATTTCTAAAAACTGTTAAAACTATTTAATTTCAGAAAATCTATTTAATTTCTATAAAAAAATAAAATCTAATATTCTATTAAATGACATTTAAAGAAAATCTATATAAAAAATCTAAAAAAGGAAATTCTATTAATATTCTATTAAAAACTATTCTATCTAAAAGAAATTAATATCTAACAACCTATTAAAAACAAATATTAATCTCTAAACATTATTCTAAAACGATTAAAAACTCTATTAAAACCCTAATAATATCTAATAAAATCCGGAAAATTCACAATAATTCCAGAGGGAACAGAAACAGTACAAATCCACAAATAACACTGCAAGAGCGCACCAGAATAATCGGTAAAAAATAAACGGACACCGAAATATCCCTAAAAACAACAACGCGAGCTGAAAACACCGGGAATAGCACGACTTCCCAAAAATGCGACTCTACTTATCTAACTGAGTAAAAAACACCTGAAATGCAAGGAGAGGGATGTGATCCCGATAAAATCAAAACAACTGAAAAAATGCACTATATGCGATATGCGGATGCGAATGTGGTCATGCGTCGAAACATCGAGCCAGATACGGGACCCGGTTGGTCAAATTTTAGGGTGCAACAGCTGCCCCTATTCAAGCGGCTTGGACCTGAATGGGTGAAGAGCGCTCAGCCTTCAAACATTCAAAGGTAGATGACGGTTGAATACCAATGAAACCCTGAAATTTGCCAACCGTGGGAATATACTGCAAAACTGCTTGAGGAATAGCCTCCAATGGACTGAGGTTTGGTTGTCACGGCAACAACTGGTCAATTATCTGATAAAAATTTCTCTCCTTTTCAACATCAATCACCTGTGTGACGCCACAAGTATTGAAATAATGCTTCAGACAGCAAACACCTTGATTCCCATCTCACTTATGGGATCAAATCCTGTCATCTCACAGTTCACGGCGAACTTGAGGACAATTCTCCTGGGAAACTTCTGAATCGACTGCTCGGCACCCATTATGTCAACAGGAGGCAGCTTCAGAAATCTGATATATGTCAATCTTTTTTTCCAGTGCCGACGTAACAACCAAATGTGAAGAATCACTCCGCTGGGGGAGAAGAGAAGCTTAACCAAAAAACTCTGCAAGGGAACATACTCGAAAGCCATGAGGAACCAACCTGGTCCATGTTTCGAAATGCGTATGTCTGAGAATGATGCAATGCCCCATACGGCATGTAAATGTTATATGTTTGTACAAATGCTATGACGATATATGCAAATGTAAATGCAGGCTCGAGCTGCCAGAGAACACCAGGTCTGCAACCGCTTGGCATAATAAATGCCGAAGGCAACGTCAACTCCATTGAGGGTAACCTGATATCACAGAATCATCTCAGCAACATAAATGTTGGAAAAGGGAAACCAAATCCGCTGGGGATAACCATCCTGCTGGAGAAATGGAAAGGCAAACCTGCTTGGGGAGAAAGAAAAAAAAAACCCTACTTGGGGATGCTCTCTTCAACCCATTGGCAACTGATTGTGCTCTGTGGGGATTGACCCAAAATGGGGTTGATTATGCGCAGCACACTGCTGGAAATGCCCCTACTATCAAGGATATCAATCTTAATCTGCTGGGGATACTCCTGATCCTACTCTGATGCGGGATAGCAATACAATCTCACTTCTTCCGATAATACACAACTTTCATCTGCTGAAGAGTAGCAATTCTGATTTAACAACATCCACAAGGAATTCAAACATTAATCGGAGCACTGGTATCCGTCGAGCTTCGTATCGGGGAACATGACAACATGCGAGTCATTGGGAACTACTGTGTCAGATACCTTTAGGTTTTTGTTTTTCTGGTTTAGGATAAACATGGATTATGTACACAGTGGAAGATATGGAAAATACTAGACGAGAACTAGCATTCAGAGGTAGACTACCAGACGAGAACTGATAGCAAAATAGATTAGGAAAATTGAACGAAAATTGATTTTTGTGTTTTGAACGTCAGACGGGGCTGACTGGATAACAGACTGAGGCATAGACGACCAGACGAGAACTGGTTGAAAGCTGACGCACACCAGACGAGAACTGGTATAACACATAGGTTAAAACACACGATGACCAGACGAGAACTGGTTACGCGATGACATGTACCAGACGAGAATTGATACAACACTTGAAGAAACGGTGACCAGACGAGAACTGGTTACAATAAACTGCACCAGACGGGAACTGATGCTTACAATAAACTACACCAGACGGGAACTGATGCTTACAATAAACTACACCAGACGGGAACTGATGCTTACAGAAGGGTGGGCCAGACGAGAACTGGTTACCAGTTTGCCAGGCGAGAACTGGACTTTGGAAACGACTGGTTACTGATACGTAACAGGTTTGAGCTGTAGGATAACGATCCAACGACAACAAGGCCTTTTTCGGAATGTTAAGGTTTTTTGATAAGGGTAATGACACGATTCCCCGATATTCAACTCCGGCTGGGGATAACCAGACTGGCTTGAATGACTTGCCCCCAGTACAATTCAACTTGCCCCAATCCAACTTTTGGGAGTATTGCTCTGAACAGCTTACCACACGACGACCTCGAGATTACTTGCCCCGGTATCTGTACGACAACAGGATTCAACTTCAATTAACCAACTTTCCACAGGATTGGTTTCGACATTTCTGCACTAACCTGCCCCGGAATGAGCGTTCTAGCGACTTAACCTGATCTGATTATCCACCTGAAGTATCTGCTTTCAAATCTCCACGTTCTACATAATTGCCCCTGATTGGCTCTCGAGAAGACTCACTTCTGATCAACTGCTTCTCAAGCATACTGCCCCTGATCAACTGAAGCTTCGGGACTTGTCCTCAGACTAGCTGATTCCGAACTCACTGGAAGTCAATGCCCCGGATTTACAGGGCTTCACAACATACACCACCCTGGTTCAGACTGCTGAATTACTCAGTCCTGCTTGACGATTCCCTGTTGGAATTTCTTTCATGTCAACTACTAACCTGCAATTAACATTGTCTATTCACGAATGGTAATCTTAATGCAGTGTTTATGCAGATTTTTTTTGAAAAATTTATGCTGTCACTCATTTACATGTCATGATTGAGTGACGAATGAACCAAAGTTCAAACGTAGTGCTTACGTGATTTGATCAGTGAGAAATACAACAAGGATGTGATTAGCAAATCAAGAAGGAGTCAGGTTACTCAACCTTATCGTAATGCGCTTTCAGAATAACCCTACCTCAATTAGGTCTTTTAAGGGTTGTATCGTGGTCGGGTTCACGGTTCGTGAATCAAAGAATAGTTGGCTCAAATTTTGATTTGTACCCACCCCTTCTACGTGATGGTCTCCGATCCTAAGGTTCAGTTAACCTGGCACAAGCGCTCGCCACTTCGAGAGGTATGTTGAATGGTAAGAACCACAATTAAAGAACTCACAGGGCTTTTCCGGAGTGACAGTTACTCCTTTTTGTTTTCGGTGTCTGTATACACGACTTTGTCTTTCACTGGGGATCTATATTTTTTCTATCCCTTCTTTTCCATTCTTTTTTATTCCCTAACTTTTGCCTGGACTGACTCCTTTTGAGTTCTTTTCGTTTTTCTTCGAAGTCCAGCGGGATGCCCTGATTTTTGCCTAAGTATTAGCTTTCCAGCTTTTTCTTTCTTTTTACTTAGCGGGCTTTCTTTTTCTTTCTTTTGGAACAAAGTCGTGTGACACTGGTTGTCTTGATTGCTCCGAAAGGATTGTAACTGTCTCACTCCAGATTGGTGAGATTTAACCATTGTGGTCGACGAGGTACGACCTCTTGAGAGGCATAAACTGTAATTAGTCCTCGAAAGACAACACTCCTCTGTAAGACTTGAATGCTCGGTCAAGCTAACTGACAACTACCCTGCCCCGAGTTAAGATGTGAGGGTTTAAAAGTCCGAAAAAACTTCTACTTCCTGGCTCGAAGTGGTTAACAAGGGACTAACTCCTTATATCTCCAGTGTTTAGGGGATTTGAAACAATGCCTTGTACGTCATCGGTAAGGTCTTATCTGAAAGCATACGATCATCGGTTATGAGTTCAGTTTCGTCATCCTCCCTCCAATCTTTGCTAGTCACAGTGATAAAGTGGAGTGAATGAAATGCAAGTGTCAGTGCAATGCAGTAAATGAGCGACAGTGACATGATTAATTCAGAAAAATGCATAGTCGCCTTATTAATATCACCATTCGAAACAAACAATGTTTAAAAACAAGTAGTAACTAACAGAAAAGAAACTACAAATGCAAATGATATAGAGTCTGAGGACTGCCAATACTGAGGGCGCCTACCTGTCTGGACCACTGGCTTTTGCTGGGGAATACTTTCCGAGTCTACGAGCTTAGACAGCTGAGCAGTTGGTATGAACAAACAGAAATCCTTCTCGAAAGGAAATGCAATCCTGGTCGATCAACTGTTGTACCTTTGCCTGAAATGCTTTACAATCTTCAGTTGAATGCCCCGGTGATCCGCCATGATAACCACACTGAACATGGGGATTATACCCAGGAGGGTAAGGCTCTGGCACGGGCTTGAGAGCTTTAGGTTCCACCAAAGAACTCTAGATCAAAGATGGTAGCAGTTGGCTATACGGCACAGGAACTGGATGGGAAGAACCATTCCTTCGTTCCAAATTGTTGCGAGGTCGATCCTGATTCTGACGCTGATTCTGATAACCTCGGCCACGAGTTTGCTGATTTGCAAGGGAAGCGACATAAGACTCCTGATATGGTGCCTGAGGCACAGCTGTCTGTTCAGTATAACAAGCCACAGGAGGTACTGATCTCTGATAAGATGAAGAACCAACAAAATTCACTGATTCGCTTCGAGGATATTCAACATCTGGCATGACTGCATTGATCACAACTCCTTCTTCCTTCTGATAGTCGTAAAGAGATTCAATTTCGCTAGCCTGACCGCTTGAATCAATCTGGATTTTCCCGATCCTTATAGCATTCTCAATACGTTCTCCAACTCCCACTAATTCGAAGAAGTTCAGTGAAATCCCAAGCAATCTCTCGAAGTACGGGCTTTGCAAGGAGTCTACGAACATGCCTGCTAACTCTCGGTCAGGGATCGGTGGTTCCACTCTAGAAGCAAAATCCCTCCATCTCCGAGCATACTTTTTGAAAGGTTCATTGATCCCCATAGACAAAGATTACAACTCCATGCGAATGGGAGCTATGTCCATATTGTAATCATACCGCTTCAGGAAAGCTCTGGCTAAATCCACCCATGATCGAATCTGATCCTTCTCTAACTGCATATACCAACGTAGAGATGCCCCAATCAAACTGTCCTGAAAACAGTAAATCATCAACTTGTCGTGTTGCACAAACGAAGTCATCTTTCTGCAGAACATCACCAAATGTAGCCTCGGGCAACTATCTCCTTTATACTTTTCAAACTTCGGCGCTCTGAATTTAGGAGGTAACACTAGGTCAGAAACCAAGCACATATCTGAAGCATTGAGACCAACATCGTTCTTAACTTCCAGGGCTTTGACTTGTTCCTCCAATGCATGCAACCTCTTAGCTTGCACAAGAGCTAATGGATTATTAGTCCTCACTATCGGAACTTCTCTTCGGGAGATCAAACCAGCAGGAATAACATTCTGATAATTCGCGGCATCAGAAGAAGAACGTTCACTTGGGATGACAAATTGTTGGTGCAGATTTTGGCCTCTAACAGAAGTCTGCACAAGTTGAGCTGCAGTAAGGTTATTCACTTGCGGAAAGCCTTCGTCAGACGTGGAATCATACAAAGGATTGTTCGTCATAATAAAGCCTGACAAGGCATCAGCAATCTGGAAGTCGTTTCCTGACATGACTATCAGCAACTTCCAACTGACGACACTGCTTGATTCTGCTTGATCCGTTTCAACCCCTTGGTCGTCTTCTAACAATCCACACTTGCCTCAAACAATCCCCGAGAATCACCCTCTGGTTCAAAACAAAGGCTGGATAAGAGCTCTGGCCAGCTAGAGAAATGCTATGCAATATGATGCAAAGATGCTTATGCAAATGCAATGCAATGCAGCAAACACGGGATCACAGCCCCCACAACACGCTCTGAATACTGCTGTACTGCTGACGGAGATAATCACTCTGAAGCGAAAACCAAAAAACCGGGTCGTCTGGAGGTTAAGTTTCCTGCAAAAACCCTCCCACTCACAGGTATGGACCTAAGGTACAGCATCCTATGCGGTTATCAGCGTCACAGACTTTCATAAGCGACGATACGATTCCCAGAAGGAGTGGCACCATCATCTCATGAAGAGGCCTTACTTAGCTGACTTCCAATTGATCGGTCCCCAGAGTCGACAATCCTCACGTCTGGACTCCCCTCAGATCCTCAGGATCGGAAAGAAGCACCTCGGAGAGAATCTCGTCTGAGCGCGGATTTCGTAGGGAACTTGTGTCTGCTCAACAAACAGGTTCGTCCACTAATCTCCACAACTACGTCTAAATGCATACTCAAGCAGCCCGGGTCCGGCTATCACTCAAAGTATCACCCTCCCCAGCACAACAGCAACAGATAATAGCAATGAAAAAATAAACACCCAAAAGACAAGCAAACAAGCGCTAGGATTGACTCTCTTAGGGGACGTTGGATCCCACATGCCTGGGGAACTATCGCAGTCCCCAGTAGAGTCGCCAGCTGCTGGGGATGACCCCAAACAGCTAGGAAAAAACCTAAGGCGCAGGGAACCGTTGGAGTCCCCAGCAGAGTCGCCAGCTGCTGGGGATGACCCCAAACAGCTAGGAAAAAACCTAAGGCGCAGGGAACCGTTGGAGTCCCCAGCAGAGTCGCCAGCTGTCGCTACTGCGAAAATCGGCGCCGGCTGACAGAAGAGTCGCCACCGTGCGTTATTTATCCCAACGGAGGGAAAGGAAACGCTCGAAGTAAACCTCGCAAAAAACGGGAAAGGTATGGTCGTCGCAACCAAAACCTGGGTTCGGGAGTCGGTTACGCAAGGGGAAGGTATTAGCACCCCTCACTGTCGTACCTCGAAAAATACGATCCTCGCGATGGACGCGGAAAAATACTGTTCGAAACAGAGTCGCCACCGAACTTTATTCATTCCAAGGATGGAATAGGAAAATATCGATAAAACCTTAAAAGGGATAAGAACATGGTCATCACAACCAATATTCTAGGTTCGGGAGTCGATTACATAGAGGGAAGGTATTAGCACCCTCTACGTCCGTTGTACTCAACGGGAACCTCTTGATTCGATTCGCGAGAGAAAATTACCTATGTTTGTGTATCTTCTAAGGGGATTTGCTTGCTAATAGGAAAGGGGTGATTATTAAGATATGGTGCTCGCCAAGGATTGGGGCCCTTGTGCCTACGTATCTTCACTTGTAAGAAGTGGAAAATCAGAGCATTCGTAGTTCGTGGGACTACGGATAAAGGTTTGGGAATTATGCTCGCTAGGATTATCGCAATCCTATGCCTACGTACTCTCAACAAATATGAGAGATCAGAGCAGCCGTAGTTCGGCTTACGGTTTGCTAAAAGATTTGTGTTTGGAATGAACGAGAGTTTAGGTCGCATTCTAACTGCTAACGTTGGCTTGTCTGCTCGCTAGGGGAGGCTGAAGCACGAGTTTGTTATGCGCGGAAGAAGGGACTAAACAATGTTCTTGGTAAGAGTCGTTTAAGTTATGGATCGCACGAGGGCGAGTAGAGTTTGATTGGTTAAGTATTTTGGTTTAGACAAGAAGATAGATTTGAATAGGTTGTTAAAGGTTTTGGTTGCGTGAGGGCAAAGGAATAGTGTTTAGATGTATTGTATGTTTAGCTAGAGGTGACGATTACCTGAAGCTTAAGAAAGACTTCTCAGACCCAAGTAATCGGGAGAGTGAACCAAAGACTTGGAGCTCTCTCTTTTTCAACCTCAAATGCAAAAGGATAAGATGTGGTTCGAGGGGGTTAATCGGATGACGACTACTCGAAGCTCGAGAAAGACTCCTCGGTCCCTAAGTAATCGGGAGAGTGAGCCAAAGACTTGGAGCTCTCTCTTTTTCATCTAAGTGTTAGTGGAATTGGATACGAGTGAGTGAATCGGATGACGATTACTGAAAGCTTGAGAAAGACTTCTCAGACCCAAATAATCGGGAAAGCGAACCAAAGACTTGGAACACTTTCTTTTTCATCGCAAAAGGAATTGTATGAATGGCACTTGAAAGATAGCATGTGGTTAAAATATTTTAACAGATGAGGATTACTCGAAGCTTAAGAAAGACTTCTCGGACCTCAAATAATCGGAAGAGTGAACCAAAGACTTGGAGCTCTCTCCTTTCTCATCTAATATACAAAAGATATTCAATATGATTAGCGTGTATTAATCGGATGACGATTACTCGAAGCCCAAGAAAGACTTCTTGGATTTTAAATAATCGGGAGAGTGAACCAAAGACTTGGAGCTCTCTCTTTTTCATCTAAGTGTTTAAGAAAATAGATTTGGAGGATTATCGTTTTTTAGGAGACAATTGCTCGAGCTTAAGAAAGACTTCTCGGACTCAAACAATTGGGAGAGAGAACCAAAGACTTGGAACTTTCCCTTTTTCATCCTTTATTTGAAATTGTGTTTAAGTAATCATTAAGTACTTTAATTTGGTTTGAGAAAAAGTGCTCGATGTGGATCGAGGTTTAAGTTTGCGTGTGGAATGAGCAAGATTGAACTAATGGATAGGAGGTCCTATGGGCATTGGGTAAGGTCGACGGCGAGGCCGAAGCACTCGACTTACAAGGATAAGAGGATTTGATTGATTAAGTGTTAATGAAAGTTGATGATTAATTATATTTGTTTTGAATATACTTGACGTTGGATCAAGTTAGAAAAGAACTTGATTTTAATTTTATTATGAAGTATGTAGCGAGCGTCATTGTACAAAGCCCGAGAATAGGCTATAAGGTTGATGGCGATCGTAAAACGACCGACTTACAAGGTGCTTGAAAATGGGCTTGACATTAAGTCAAGATATTAGTTCTTTTTATTTTTAAAATGGGTTGAACAAGCATGTGAACAACATAACTATAATTGAGATACGATAATAAAACATGTAAAAAAACATCACAAGAAAAATAGTAACCTAGGTAGAATGGGGGATAGGCTAATCTAAACATGCTAACTTAATTAACTATCTAATTACCTAAGATTAGTAAAAGAAAGAAAAAAACTAAACTAAATTATCCTTAAATTATTTTAGGATTTAAAGAGAAAATAAATTATTAAGATGATTATTAAATTAAAATAGAAAATAAAATTAAAGTTAAGTATCTTTGTGAGGTCTTATAAAGAAAAAGTATAATTAAAACAATTAAAACAATCACTTAATATTAATTATTAAACAAATTAATTATTATTAAAAAAAAGCTTTAATAAAATTTAACTAAATGATGAGAAAATCCTTTAATAACCCAAATGAACTCTAATCAGCCTCCAAAATCACTGGGCCTCACGGACTGGCCCACCTACCAAACTCGGGTCAAACTGGACCCGGTTCGCCCTTGCAATACAACCCGGAACGTGAAGAGTTCCTAACCGTTTAAAAGTCTACATAGTAAATAAGAACACATACTGCCAACACAGGACATTGAAAAGAGGTGACTCATTAATGTACACCTTGAGCCACGCGCCATCACTGGTATGCGGTTGGCTTCTCATCAATGCCAAATCACTTACTAATTTTTAAAAAAAATAATTTAGTCATATTAAAGTAGTGAAAGCAACAGACGGTGCTAATTCCAACTCAAATCCATAATGTCTCTCCCTATCTCACTCGTTCCTCTCTGAAAACCAGAATCAAACACTCAAAAATCTAACCTCAAATCCTGAATCTAACATAATCAACTTTATTTTCACCGACCGAAACCCTAATCTAACAAACAAAACAGAGCGAAAAAAAAAACTGATCTCAAGAGAAAATATGCACAAGAAATGAAACTCAGAGGATGCAATGGAGCTACTAATGAGGCAATGAAGCTAGTACCTGATGAACGATTCCGGTGATTCTCCTCCGCGGGCGTTGAAATGAGCTCAAAGCAAGCCTTTCGTCACTCTTTTAGCTGAGCTTCTGCTTTCGGTAAGAGCCTTTGGGGTTTTTTTTCGCCGCCGATAGTTTTTAGGGTTTTCTTCTCTTTAATTTTTCCGCCCCTCTCTCGAATGAACAGTGTAGTATATATAGGGCTTTCATACGTGTGAGATTAGGGTTTCTTTTCAGAAGAACGTGTGAATTGGGATGGAAATTGGGTTACTTTCGGACTCCTTTGTGATTTCTTGTTTGTTAGCCGTTTCAGGAAATATTTGTTTTTACCCTGATTTTTACCGTGTAAAAATGAGATTTTACTGTCATGAAATTATGATGTGGATGTGAAACTTGGTTAATAACACCTAATATTTCAATGCCATGTTCTTGTAATTCTCTGTCTGTTAGGTTTGCCATTTTGAACAGCTTTAGTAACCTTCTTAACCTGATTCATAGTGTTTGGAAGATGAGGTTTGATCACAAGGTGTTGTTCTGAACTCTCTTTCATTTGCCTCAGAGGCATGTTGAACTGTTGCTGAGTTCTTGCAGAAATATAGATATATAGATAGTGATATTCACAGCAATCAAAGGTGACAAGAAGTTTCAGCAAATAACCAGTTTTTTCACATTTAGTTTTTTTCTTTGCTTATAACCTTGTGCTTCTATCTAACTAGGAGACTTGGGAACACATGCGAAAGCAATGAGAGAGTGAAAATGGAAGATGGTCCTGACTTATGGCATGAGTAGAAAACAAAACTGTGGGATTATCCCGATTATACCCTGGTACTGCTTCGAAATACAACTCGCTTTTGAATATGATATGGTCTCCGATTTTGTGTGAACTAAATCGTAACGACTGGATAGAATTTGAAATTTGTTTATTTGAAACATTTGACTGATATGATATCCATTTAAATCTCTTCTGCAGGTACCATTGGTATATTAAACCCGCCGTTTTTTTAGACAATGTTATGGGACCGGAATTTGCTCTAACATTGCTATATTCGAAACCGAAACGTGGACAGCATTTTTCTTGTCAATGTTCAATGTGTACGCGTATGCCGTAGCTACGTATCCAGGTGAATTTGAGATAGCAGACTTGCATTCGGCAATTTCAGGATCTCGTAAGATAAGTTTTGGTATTCGTGAATTAAGTCTAACTTCTTGTATTTCAGTACCGTGGGTAATCTCACTTTCAAACAGCTTGACATGTTTCAGCTCTTGTTTCAGGTGCACACGCAACAAGGATATAGTTAGTTCGAAGGATCAGTTTGGGCATGCTTCAGTTTATTATTGCTTGTCGTTCATCGGATGAATTGTGTGATTTTTTTTTATGCAGGATCATTGTTGCAAGTTGGTGGAGTGTGAAAATCTCGACGGTAGATTATGGTGACATTCCTGTCAAAACTGAAATCCTCAGCAGATTGAGCAAGAACCACACTGCAAGATGGCTGACTTGGATCATGAATGGGAAAATGTTATCGTTTTTTTACTGATGTTGATGCTTTTGTTGGTTTTGCAGCGTATCAATCACTATGTTATTACTCAGAATGCTTAAACCCCCAAGTGCATTAGATGGCAGCCATGCTCCGTATCTCGAAGATGAACTATCCACGGACTGAGGGAAATTACTTGGCACTATTGGAAGGGAAAGTTTACATGAGGTGAGTCATATGCTTCTGTAAGATTATCACCGCGAGAATGTTCTGGCTCGTGAACAAATACGTGTGCTAATGAGGTCTGGTGTTCTTTTGGCAAGTTTAAAGTTTTGCAGGGCCGTGGTGATTTAGAGCGAAAGTTTGTTGGAGTAATGGTATCCGTGGCCTGTTTCGGCGCGAGCGGCAAGGAATGCTCTGGGAACTGGCACAATATACAGTCTCATAATATTCATGCTTTGGCCTTGATGTGATAAGCTTCCTGTCATAACAAAATCTTCATCACCCAGCATAAAAATGAAGCTGCCGAAGACTTGGGAAGGGCGCTACAAACACATAAAACGCTGACCTGCACCCTGCTTGCAACTTTTGAATACTTTTGAAGTCCTTTGAGACATTTTCCTTCTGTTAAAACTCTTGTAATAAACTAGTTTCAATGCCATGGCTTATTATTGTCTTTAATAAATCTAGCTTTATGACCCCTCTTGTTGTATCTTATTACTTGAACATGCATTCAATGCCTTAGAACTAACATTGCCTGTTATAACTTGTGAATGTTTTTTTCAATTATTCATTTTTTGGGCGCATGACTTGGCATTCCAATTTAAAATGTTTCAAAATTCAATAAGCTAAAATTTTAAAGCCAGCCACCAACTGCTTCTTAAGCTCCATGATTCTCCTCACCTGCTATCACGGCTTTCAAAACATGATGTGCATGACCATAAAGGATTCATTCACCAATTTAAACTCAATACACAAATGGTTGAAATTTCTTGGATATAACATAGTAACGTGCGAACTTCAATAGTCCTTAATGTGCTTTTACGAACCGTATGCGATCCTCTCCCTGTAGCAATAGTTCGTAACAATTCCTTCATGTCTTAAGAAATGATCCAAATGTTGCATTAACTGAACATATGGTTTGACCACAAGTTAATTATGTTTATGAAACGAGTAACCAACGTGGAATCACCTAGTCCTGATGCAGACCCACTTTAAATGAATCTAGACAAAGCCTAGAGCAACCCTCTCTAATTGTGGCTCAAATAAGATCCAAAATTCTTCTTGAAATCAATCTCGACATCACCTTGAAAATCCCTGAATCATCTTAGCTAAATTAACCTTCCCAAGGATCATCTTGAAATACAACCTAGACCCGCTCTGGAATATGATTTAAAAAATTGTTTTGAATCCACTCAAACTATCTTGAATCTATTCGCATCATAAACTTATCTGAAACCATCATCTTGGCAAGAGTTCAATAACCACAGAGAGCGCCAATTAATCCATACTTCAAAAAGAAACATCACGGTTAGAGGCTGGGCGTTTATTTAGAGAAAAGGTATGAATCCCCACGAATGTTTGATACAAAAACAAAAGAGGGTAGGACAAATTTGGGGTATGACAGATGCCCCTATCTAATTGTCTTGAACCTGAGAGAATGAACGACTGCATGGCGTTCATTTTAAGGTGGAAGTCAATTAGATACCAGAAGACCCCAAAATTGTCCGACAAGTAAGCGAAGTGAAAAAAATAAGTATATCAGAATGGGATGTCAGGACGCACAAGATGAACAAGATAACCCGAGATTCTCTGGGTGGTCAAAGCAGCATCTTATCTAATAAGATTCTTCGATGATACCAAAGCGGTACAAACGATGTTCTTTGGGTTGTCGAAGCAGTCCCTCATCCGTTAGGGTCCTTCGCGATACCAAAGTAGTATAAACAATCCTCCTTGGGTGGTCGAAGCGGCCCCTCATTCGTTAAGGTCCCTCGATGATACCAAAGTGGTATAAACAATCCTCCTTGGGTGGTCGAAGCGGCCCCTCATTCATTAAGGTCCCTCGATGATACCAAAGTGGTATAAACAATCCTCCTTGGGTGGTCGAAGCGGCCCCTCATTCGTTAAGGTCCTTCGATGATACCAAAGTGGTATAAACAATCCTCCTTGGGTGGTCGAAGCGGCCCCTCATTCGTTAAGGTCCTTCGATGATACCAAAGTGGTATAAACAATCCTCCTTGGGTGGTCGAAGCGGCCCCTCATTCGTTAAGGTCCTTCGATGATACCAAAGCAGTATCTCTGAACACAACTTGAGATTCTTCGGGTGGTCGAAGCAGCCTCTTATCCAATAAGATTCTTCGATGATACCAAAGCAGTATCTCTAAGCACAACTTGAGATTCTTCGGGTGGTCGAAGCAGCCTCTTATCCAATAAGATTCTTCGATGATACCAAAGCAGTATCTCTAAGCACAACTTGAGATTTTTCGGGTGGTCGAAGCAGCCTCTTATCCAATAAGATTCTTCGATGATACCAAAGCAGTATCTCTAAGCACAACTTGAGATTCTTCGGGTGGTCGAAGCAGCCCCTCATTCGTTAAGGTCCTTCGATGATACCAAAGCAGTATCTCTGAACACAACTTGAGATTCTTCGGGTGGTCGAAGCAGCCTCTTATCCAATAAGATTCTTCGATGATACCAAAGCAGTATCTCGAACAAAACTTGAGATTCTTCGGGTGGTCGAAGCAGCCTCTTATCCAATAAGATTCTTCGATGATACCAAAGCAGTATCTCGAACAAAACTTGAGATTCTTCGGGTGGTCGAAGCAGCCTCTTATCCAATAAGATTCTTCGATGATACCAAAGCAGTATCTCTAAGCACAACTCTTCAAGAAACTTTTTAAGATAACCTCTGCTTGGGGAGCCATAAGAGCAACGGTCGCCGGGGACTATCATTATCAACTGCATGGTTGAAAAATGACTTGCTGGAGATTAGAATTCCCTGAACTCGCGAGATATCAACTCTTTGCAGAGAAATATTGCCGACTTTGATGAAGGACTGGCCAAGATGCTCGCGAATCGATCCTGGATCCTGCTATGCTGCTATGTTATGTTGCTGAAGACAGCGATGATATGCGTTATGATACATAAACATGCAACTAAGATGCAACTGCTAGGGAGTGCAAAAATGCGAATGCAAATGATATGCCAATGCTCGATATGACTATGATATGATGTGATATTGTATGTCGTGCTTATGATAATGCAAATGATCCGGTATGCTGGGGACAAAGTCTTGTCGGGGGTATTACCAGGGACGGGATTTGGTAGTTGTCAAACGGATTTGGCCTTTATTGTGAGGAGAATTCCATCGAGGGTGGACTTTTAGTGGTTGCCAATGAATACTGGACTTTTAGGGTGAATTGAAGGTGCCAATTGGAGTGGCTTTTTTGTGGTTGCCAATAAAAGATTGGGCTTTCTGTGGGGATAGTGAGAGGATTGGACTATTCGACATACCGAATTTAGATACTCCATGACGACCGGGGGAACTGATTGCCCCAGTTTAGTTCCTGAACTCGACGCTGGGGGAGCCACCTCATATAGACCCTATAGAAAGGCAAGACCTTTCATGATGACAAGCCTGGATAGCTGACGACTAATTCAAAGCTTCTACCTGTTGACATTTTTTTTTTTTTTTTTTTTTTTTTTGGAGACCATCTATCTTCCCCAATATCTTCAAACGTCAAAACAAGTTCTATACCTTGTCAAAAAGTTATATTTTTATTTTTTAGCTGAAGTTTCGAACACAAATTACCAAAAATAAAATTAACTTGCAAACAATCAAATAAAGTAAAAGAGTGAGCACAATTTAATGAAAAAAATCTCTCTTTATATTGATTTGACCCTTGAATGGGTATATACACAAAGATGTAATCCCTCAATGAGGTGATTACAGTGCGAGAAAAAGAACATAATGGCAAAAATTGGAATTCCTTTGAGTTTTGACACTGCTATAGTCCCTATGACTTTGGAAGTCCTCAACACCTTGCTTCGTAGAAAGATGGCCAGATCAATTATGTCCCTTGATTATGTACTAGGGTTGAGCGATCATACATAATGGATACTTTGCCCTGGAATTTTGCCCCTAACTTTTGCCTGGATCGCCCTTTCGGGTTTTCAATCCACCGGGACGCCCTTTTTTGCCTGAGCCGCCCTTTCAGGTTTTCAACTCAACGGGTCTATTCTTATTTTATCCCTAATTTTTGCCTGAACCGCCCTTTCGAGTTTTCGGTTCACCGGGATAGCCAATTTTGCCTAAGTCGCCCTTTCGGGTTTTCGTCTTAGCGGCTTTATTATTCCACTTTTTTAGGCATAGTATCGTTTGACCAAATCTGCATTCACTGGATAAGGTAATTCCTCCCCATCCATGGTTGCGAGCTTTAGGGCACCACCAGAGAATGCCTCTGTTACCACATATGGGCCTTCATAGTTCGGCGTCCATTTGCCCCTAGATTCATTATACATAGCCATGATCCTCTTGAGTACTAAGTCTCCTTGCGCAAATGTCAGTATGTACTTTTTTGTCGAAGGCTCTCTTCATTTTTCTCTGGTAAAGCTGGCCGTGGCATATGGCCGTCAAGCGCTTTTCCTCGATGAGATTAAGTTCTTCAAACCTTGTTTTTACCCATTCGGCTTCGTCAAGTTGAGCTTCCATTAAAACCCTCAGAGAAGGGATTTCGACCTCTATTGGGAGAACTGCCTCCATGCCATAAACCAACGAGTAAGGAGTTGCCCCTGTTGAAGTTCGTACGGAAGTACGGTAGCCATGTAATGCAAAGGGTAACATCTCGTGCCAATCTTTGTATGTGACCACCATCTTCTGGATGATTTTCTTGATATTTTTATTGGCTGCTTCTACGGCTCCATTCATTTTTGGTCTATATGGTGTCGAGTTATGGTGTTCTATTTTAAAACTGGTGCACAACTCGTCCATCATTTTGTTGTTGAGATTCGACCCATTGTCAGTGATGATGCGACTGGGCACTCCATATCTGCATATGATGTTGTGTTTCAAGAAACGGGCGACCACTTGCTTAGTAACGTTGGTATACGAAGCAGCTTCAACCCACTTGGTGAAATAGTCTATAGCCACCAGTATGAAGCGATGTCCGTTCGAAGCTTTTGGTTCAATCATCCCAATCATGTCTATTCCCCACATGGAGAATGGCCATGGTGAGGTTAAGACGTTTAAAGGAGTGGTGGGTACATGAATCTTATCAGAGTATATTTGGCACTTGTGACAAGTTCGGGCATGATGGTAACAATCTGCTTCCATGGTAAGCCAATAATAGCCCGCCCTCAATATTTTCTTTGCCATGGTGTGCCCATTCGCATGAGTTCCAAAGCAGCCCTCATGAATGTCCTTTAGAATCTGTTCAGCTTCACGTTTCTCCACACATCTAAGCAAAACAGCGTCATGGTTGCGCTTGTACAATACATTTCCGCTGAGGAAGAAGTTGGATGCCAATCTTCGCAAAGTCCTTTTGTCGATACCCAGGGCTCCTTCAGGATATTCGTGCTTTTCAAGATATCGCTTTATATCATAAAACCACGGCTTTTCATCTGCGTCTTTATCAACCGTCAGGCAATGCGCGGGCTCTTCAAAGCGTCGCAAATCAATAGATGGCCTATGATTTGGCCATATCAACTTGTACATGGATGCCAGAGTTGCCAAAGCGTCAGCCATTTGATTCTCTTCACGAGGTATGTGAGCGAAAGTGATATCATCGAATCGGGGAAGCAATTTGGCCACATAATCCCGGTATGGAATTAAGTTTTCATGCTTGGTATCCCAATCGCCTCTTATCTGGTAAATTACTAAAGCAGAATCCCCAAACACATCGAGAGTTTTGATTCTCAAGTCAATGGCTTCTTCTAGCCCTAATATACATGCCTCGTACTCCGCTATATTGTTAGTGCACGGGAAGCAAAGCTTGGCCGTAAACGGTAAGTGAAAATTTTTGGGAGATGTAATCACTGCCCCAATTCCATGTCCATAAGAGTTAGAAGCACCGTCGAACATAAGAGTCCATCGCTCCCCTGGTTCTGGCCCTTCATCTGGCCCTGGCTCTTCGCAATCTATTGCCATCATGATATCCTCATCCGGAAAGTCAAATCTCAAAGGTTGGTATTCTTCCACCGGCTGATGGGCCAAATGATCTGATAACACACTGCCCTTTATAGCTTTCTGAGTGGTGTACTGGATGTCGTATTCAGATAGAAGCATTTGCCAACGGGCTATCCTACCGGTGAGAGCAGGTTTCTCGAAGATGTATTTGATTGGATCCATCTTGGAGATTAAGTATGTGGTGTGCGTCAACATATATTGTCTGAGTCGTCTAGCAGCCCATGCAAGTGCACAACAAGTCTTTTCAAGCAAAGAGTATCTAGTCTCACAGTCGTTAAACTTTTTGCTGAGATAGTATATAGCATGCTCTTTCTTGCACGTATCATCTTGTTGTCCTAACACGCAACCCATGGACTCTTCTAGCACGGTTAAGTACATAATGAGTGGCCTTCCAGGAACTGGTGGTATCAAGATCGGTGGTTCTTGCAAATATTCTTTGATTGTATCAAATGCCCCTTGGCATTCATCATTCCACACAACCGGCTGGTCTTTCCTGAGTAATTTAAAAATTGGCTTGCAAGTGGCTGTGAGATGTGAAATAAATCTTGCGATATAATTCAACCTCCCTAGAAATCCACGGACCTCTTTTTCAGTCTTTGGCGCAGGCATGTCTTGAATCGCCCTTACTTTATCAGGATCCACCTCAATCCCTTTCTGGCTTACGATAAAGCCCAACAACTTTCCGGACCGCACCCCGAATGTACATTTGTTGGGATTAAGTCTCAACTTGAACTTCCTCAGCCTGGCGAACAACTTTTCCAGATTACCCACATGCTCCTCTTCAGTCTGGGACTTAGCAATCATGTCATCAACGTACACTTCGATCTCTTTGTGAATCATATCATGAAAGAGTGTTACCATTGCACGTTGGTATGTTGCCCCAGCGTTCTTTAACCCAAATGGCATTACCTTGTAACAAAATGTGCCCCATGGTGTAATGAACGTGGTTTTTTCCATGTCATCTGGATCCATCTTAATCTGATTGTAACCAGAGAATCCATCCATGAAGGAAAAAACAGAGGACTGTGCCGTATTATCTACCAACACATCTATGTGAGGCAACGGAAAATCGTCCTTAGGACTTGCTTTGTTTAAGTCGCGGTAATCCACGCACATACGGACCTTTCCATCTTTTTTCGGTACGGGAACAATATTTGCAACCCATTGTGGGTATTTGGCCACTGCTAAGAACCCTGCATCGAATTGTTTTTGGACCTCATCACGGATTTTCAGAGCCATATCAGGGCGAGTTCTCCTCAACTTCTGCTTGACGGCATGACACCCTTCTTTGAGTGGTAGTTTGTGTACAACAATGTTCGTATCTAGACCAGGCATGTCCTGGTACGACCATGCGAATACATCAGCATATTCTCGGAGGAGCCCTACCAGCTTTTCCTTGACAACATCTTGAAGAGACGCTCCAACCTTTATCTCCCTTTTATTTTCTTCTGAACCTAGGTTGATAACCTCGACATCCTCTTTATGCGGCATAATGACCTTCTCTTCTTGCTGCAGCAACCTAGCCAATTCGTTGGGGAGTTCATTCTCGTCTTCCTCATCCGCTCGGTATATTGGACAATCAAAATCATAAAGTCCTATAGCAGTGTCGATATCAAGGACCTCGGTAGTGTCTCTGCATGTTTATGATTTATGCAGCTTATTTAGGAAAGTGAGTGTGCGGAAGAAATGCCATTAATTATGAAAGAGTAGAAAAGAAAATGATCAAAAATTGAATGCAAATCAAAATTTTATTCATGTCAAACATGTTTCGAAACATCAGGGGGCCCGATACAAAGCTCCGCTACGCCTTGGGCAGAGCGTAGGGGTTTTTTTTTGTTTTGAAAATTAATTAAAACTTTACTTTTGAGGGGAGAAAAACTGGGGTATTTCGATGGTCTTCCAATTCTTCAATTCTTCACCAGGTTCGGCTTGTCGGACCCAGCTTGCAGAGGCTTCTTTGTCATCAACCTCATCTTCAATTACCATGGCGGAGGTATGGTCGAAGATATGCCCAGCGCTTTTGAAGACTTCTGCCACAGGAGGAATCTGCTTCTTGCCATATGCAATTGTCACAGTGTTGGATGAAGGATGGTATCCTAGCCCAAATTTGTCGAACTTTTCAGCCACTTCCACCATTTTGCCCCAGCCTTGGGCGTTCCCTTTGTCTACAACCATCTTAGCTTCTTCATAAGATGCCATTGCTGATCTTGAACTCTGACCCTCTGAAATCCGCTGCACTGCTAATGTATTCACCATTTCGAAAGATTGAAAAGGCGTTTCCACCATTTCCCCTTCAACTTCAATGTACCTGAAGGATGTTAAGTGGCTAACCAAGATATCCTCCTCTCCTCCAATCTGAACTACTTTGTCATTACTGACAAATTTTAGCTTCTGGTGAAGGGTGGAAGTAACAGCTCCTGCATAATGAATCCAAGGTCTTCCTAATAGACAACTGTACCCTGGATAAATATCCATTACTTGGAAAGTAATAGTGAAGACAGTTGGCCCGATCTTTATTGGCAGGTCCACATCGCCAATCACAGCACGCCTAGAACCATCAAAAGCTTTGACCACCAGAGCACTTGGCTTCATGCTAACTCCTTTTACCGGTATTCTCTCCAGGGTGACCTTGGGAAGCACATTCAAAGAAGAACCTGTATCCACTAAGACTCGGGATATCAATGTGTCTTGGCACTTGATAGAAATATGGAGAGCTTTATTGTGATTTCTCTTCTCTGCAGTCAAGTCATCATCATTAAACCCAAGAAAGTTTCCGGTTGTTACGCTAGCTATCACATCGTCGAACTGGGCTACGGTGATATCTTTAGCAATATGCGCAGCGCTCAACACCTTCATCAAAGATAACCTGTGGGCCTCTGAATTAAGTAACAACGAGAGCATGGAAATTCTGGCAGGAGTCTGGTTTAGTTGATCAATCACTTTGTAATCACTTTTTCTGATGATCTTTAAAAACTCCTCAGCTTCTCTTGGTGTTACTGCTGCTTTTGGTGATGACACCTCAACAGGTGGCTCAACACTTGGTGGTTCAATTGTAGCTTTTTCTTTATTTCTAGCTGGCCCTTCACTGGTTTGGCGGCAAATAAACGACCGCTACGGGTCATTCCACTAGGCCCGACAACTGCATCGCATTTGGCAGCGTCACACTCAATCACTAGTCTCTCTGGCCCCTGTTTAAAACCTTTGGGCTCAGATTCATTGACAGAATATTCTATTACCACCGGAGCTGGTCGCACTGCTCTTTGTCTATTGACGTCATCTTCATCATACTGCATAACCACGGGTGCTGGTCGGGTGGGCCTCTGTTGAAAGGCTTCCGAAGGATCATACTGTAAGACTACTGGCGCTGGTCGAAGTCGCCTTGTCGGATAAGCACTTGTTTCATCATACTGAATGTCAATAGCAGACACGTTCGAATCTCTTTGTTCTATTTGTATTATCCCATGCTCTAAGAACCTTTGCAGATGTTTCTTTACCACTTCATCAGTCAAATTCTCCCCTTCTTTTTGGGGAATCATCCCACTTTTCTTCAATTGTTCTCCGATAACGGTCATCGGAGTACGGACATCTTCAATATTCGTAATCAGTCTTAAACCACTATTTTCTTCCACAGCATTGACAGAAGGACCTCCATGTTTATGCAACGGATCCTTCGTAATGTTGGCACCTCTAGGTGTAAAAGTGAGATCTTTGGACTCTATCAAGTCTTGCACCCTGTTTTGAAACGCATAGCAGTTGTCTATGGAGTGTCCAGGGGCTCCCTTATGAAACTCACAATGGGCATTCACATCGTACCCAGGGGGGTATGGAAAGGTTGCTGGACGTAAATCTCGCAACGTTAAATGTCCACTCTGATTTAGCTGAGCAAAGATCTGCCCATATGACATAGGCAGTGGGTCAAGTTGTCTTCTTGGCTGTCTCGGCCTTTGTTGTCTTTGAGCCGGGGCATTCTGATATTGCGGTGGAGGAACTCTCTGATAATTCTGCTGCTGATTCTGCTGTTAAGCTGGTTGTTGATAAGGAGCATGGGCTACTGCAGCTACCTGTGGGTATTGGATATTCACTGGAGCTCTATCTCCTCGTCCTCTCATCACAGCATTAGTTTCATCTTCCCTTTTCTTCACAAAAGGCTTCCTCCCCCCATTCATCGGGACCGCAGCCTTGTTCTTCTTCAAAGTACTCTCGATTCTTTCACCTACCGATACCACTTCAGCAAAGTTAGGGAAACTGGACCCAAGCATGCGGTCCAAGTATTGAGGTTGTAGAGTTCCCATAAACATGTCAGTTAACTCTTTAGTCAGCAATGGTGGTTGAACACGGGCAGCCAACTCCCTCCACCTTTGGGCATACTCCTTAAATGACTCATTGTTACGTTGAGTCATGTCTTGCAGCTGCGTGCGATTCGGTGCCAAATCAGTGTTATACTGATAATGTTGCGAAAACGCATCTGCTAGATCTCTCCATGTACTGATTTGTCCTTTTTCTAACTGCATATACCATTCCAATGATGCCCCACTGAGGCTATCTTGGAAGTAATGTATTAAGATCAAGTCGTTATCAATGTGAGCTGCCATCTTACGACAGTACGCTCGCAGATGGGTTTTGGGGCAGCTGACTCCCTTGTACTTCTCAAAGTCTGGGACTTTGAATTTCTTTGGTATCACCAATCCTGGTACTAGGCACATGTCAACAGCATCCAACCCTGGAGTCTTCTTGATTTCCAATGACTTGATTTTCTCTTCAACAGTTCGTAGTCTATCTGCAGCAAAGTCATTAGTAGCCCCCATATTGTGTTGAGGAGGAGGTGGTGGAGGTTGGTAGAAAGCATCATATTGTTCGTCCATGTCTGCTTCAGAACCCTGACGCGCGGATATGGAACGGTCAACAAGGTCTACGTGGGGAGTTTTAGCAATCCCAGAAGTTCCTATATTGTCAGCCGCTTTCTTGGCATCAGCAAAAGTCTCAGCATTGTTTTCCTTTTGGGCTAACGTCAGCATTGTCTCCAGCAACTGGTCCATCTTCATCTTGAGAGCGTCGATGTCACCTCTCATAGTGTTCTGAGTCTCTTCCATCTGCTCCAGCGTCATTTGGTAATTGCGTCGAGTTTCGTAACGGTGATGAATAGTCAGTTTAACTCAAATCTGATGAACGCAAAGGGTATAAATTTAGTATCGTGCGGCGTGGAAAAAAGACGTGTTCCATGATATGCAAGATGATATGCATTCGTTTTTTCAGGGAATTTTCGAATTAATTGCTTAACATACACAAGAATATTGAGAACAGTTTAAACCACATTCATTCATAGAAGGATAATATTCATGTGATGCAAAAAAAAAAAAAGAAAAATCATTCAAAATATAGCCCATAATGCTTGATTAAAAAACGAACTTCAGACTCTTGGCCTTTGGGCTTCACGTTCTTTTAACTCCTCTTTGAACCTGCTCAACATGTCCTTGCACGTGCACAGAAAGTCGCTGATACTGTGGGGAGTAGAATCATCCATTGCTTCCATAGCATCCCTATGCTTCCAAACCAGATCCTTGGTCAACCAGTTGCAGAACTCGATTAATCCGTTGAGTTTGTTGCGATACATGTCCCGGTCATCTATCAGTATATGTATGGACCTCTCATAACCTTTGAAATCATTAGCTGTTTTCTCTCTTGCAGCGGACCACACAGCTTTATCTGCTAAGACATCTTTTATTTGCTGCTTCAAGTTAGCTGCATAGTCTTTAACGGAATTTAACTCTATGCACACCTTGTCCCAATCAGCAGTTTTAGCCTGAGCAACCCTTAAAGCCCCCTCTTTGAGCCTGCGTTCCTCTATTTCGGCAGCTCTTGACTGGCGTAAAGCAGTGTCTAGCTTATGGATCTCTAGTCCCATCTCCTCTCGGATTGTCTTGTTTCTTTTGGTAGCCGCAAGCCAACAATTTTCATTTTGAACACATTTCTTCCTGGCACTGTCTAATTCTTCTTTCAGGCCCCTCACCCGGCTATCAGACTGATCAAGACATACCTTAACCTTTTTCTTTCGATGCTCTTCTTCGTCAGCTTTCCTCTCTACTGCCTCTAGCTGGGTATTCTTGCGCTGGAGCTCCCACTTCATATCATTTTTCTCTTTGGTGACTTCTTGAAGTCTCACCTCGAGGTTCTCATTTTCTTTCAACAATTTGGCTATGGTAGCTTTGAGGTCTTCAGCTTCTTCTATTGGAATATGAGTAGGCTTAGGTTCAAGCACATGCTCATATACCTTTTCTTTAAAAGGCATCTTGACCTCATTGGCCCTCTCCCTAACCCATACGAAATAAGGCTCTTTAGTTATACCATTTCTCCTTCCTAATTCACCTCTTCCCTTCTTCTTAATGGTCTTCCAAGCTCTTGTAATCTTTCTGAACAAATCAGGGTTCTCAGATCCTAAGTCGTGCATCAAGAAGGCTTCAAGGTCATTTTCCTTAGGAGGTGCTACCATAGGGTACCCAAGCTGCCTAACTGATAACATCGGATTAGAGTTAATACAGCCTCGAGTTCCTATTAGCGGGATATTAGGAAATTCACCGCAACTAGTGATAACTTCCTCAAAGTCTTGTGAATACCAAGAGAGATCAGCAGACCTGAGTGACACCATCCTCTGAGCCCAACTGTCATCGGCTCGATCGGCAAATGGTCCCTTAGTAGGCATGTGCAAATGCAACCACTGGTACAAGAGAGAGGCGCAACAAACAATAGAGCCACCTTTCCTGTCACTCCTCCAACTCAAGCAATAGAAGACATCAGCCAGAAGCGTTGGCACAGGATTTTTGGTTAAGAACACATGAATAGCTGTCACGTCTACGAAATCATCTACGTTAGGGAATAGAATGATTCCATAAATAGCTAAAGCCACCACTGCATAGCAAGCATCCCAACTTTGGGCCTTAATAAGTGCATCTGCTTTGTTTATAAGGAACTTGAGAGGAAGTCCTTTAACTCCACCTTTAGCTTTCCAATTATCAGTGATGTCCCTCTTATGCATGTGAAGTGCATCAGCAATTACTTCGTCTTCTAAATCTTCCTTTACTCCTACGAATGGCAATTTATCCTTCATAGGAATACCCACTAGTTTCTCAAATTCTTCCAATGTTGGCGCCAACTGAAAATCTTGAAACGTGAAGCACCTTAAAGGAGAATCGTAGAACTGGGCCAAGGTGATAAGTGCCTTAGAATCTACGTCTTGCATTAACAGGCGAATAATCCTGCCATAATCCTTCGTAAAGTTAATTCTGAACACAGCAGGGATACGAGAAACCAAACTGCGCAAGTCTTCCAATTTTGGTCTCTTGAAGCTGTAAGGAAGTGGGCACCTGACGTTGCTTCCCATAATTCCTGTATGTTGACAATATAATTCTTAAATTCCCTGAAAATCAAAATGTAAATGTCATGGTATGAGTATGGTGCAGATGCAAGGACGGAAGTAACCAAAACAAAATCTGAAGTTAAGAGTCCTCTGATTTCTGAAACCCCATGGGTAGGTTCTATACGGGTAAGTGCCTAGAGTCATGGGTCCTTCAAAAATATTATTGCTAAGGTGAAGATTCATCCCACAATAATACCTATGAAAGAGTCTCTTCTAGGTGAGGTTTTCGTGTCGTCCCACGAGAAAGACTCCTCGTGAGTCTCTACTACACAACCATCGAATCCAAGGTTTCTTAAAGGGACCTCAGAGTCATAGATCGAGGTTGAAAATATCATTGTCAGAATAACGATACGTTCAAGGGATCTCATCTGATTGGGGCGTTCGCATCAACCCAAAAAGGAGTGACCCTCATGAGTTAACACTACCAACCACCGTGGTTTGAGGGTAAAAGGTCCTTAGAGTTATAGATTCAACCTAGAAAATACTACTGCCATGGCAAAGACTTACCACAACAATAATATCCTTAGGGAATCAACTCTAAGCGGGGCTTTCGCTTCCTCCCAACGAGAAAGACTCCTCGAGGGATTCCACTACACAACCACCATTCTAATCCTATGTTTTTCTCGGACTCGGGTGTAGAGCCATCTCACAAAATTCCCACAATCAGAACCCCAATAGTATCACAAGGAATAATAATGGAATATATAAAAGCAAGCAGATAAATAGCAAATAAATGAGACAAGAAAATAAATAAAAGAAAAAAACACAAACAAGCGGATCTAACTCTTGCGAATCGAGTCAAGTTAGGCTTGACTCTCTCTAGCATAGGGCTATGCATGGTCCCCAGCAGAGTCGCCATCTGTCGTACCTCGAAAAATACGATCCTCGCGATGGACGCGGAAAAATACTGTTCGAAACAGAGTCGCCACCGAACTTTATTCATTCCAAGGATGGAATAGGAAAATATCGATAAAACCTTAAAAGGGATAAGAACATGGTCATCACAACCAATATTCTAGGTTCGGGAGTCGATTACATAGAGGGAAGGTATTAGCACCCTCTACGTCCGTTGTACTCAACGGGAACCTCTTGATTCGATTCGCGAGAGAAAATTACCTATGTTTGTGTATCTTCTAAGGGGATTTGCTTGCTAATAGGAAAGGGGTGATTATTAAGATATGGTGCTCGCCAAGGATTGGGGCCCTTGTGCCTACGTATCTTCACTTGTAAGAAGTGGAAAATCAGAGCATTCGTAGTTCGTGGGACTACGGATAAAGGTTTGGGAATTGTGCTCGCTAGGATTATCGCAATCCTATGCCTACGTACTCTCAACAAATATGAGAGATCAGAGCAGCCGTAGTTCGGCTTACGGTTTGCTAAAAGATTTGTGTTTGGAATGAACGAGAGTTTAGGTCGCATTCTAACTGCTAACGTTGGCTTGTCTGCTCGCTAGGGGAGGCTGAAGCACGAGTTTGTTATGCGCGGAAGAAGGGACTAAACAATGTTCTTGGTAAGAGTCGTTTAAGTTATGGATCGCACGAGGGCGAGTAGAGTTTGATTGGTTAAGTATTTTGGTTTAGACAAGAAGATAGATTTGAATAGGTTGTTAAAGGTTTTGGTTGCGTGAGGGCAAAGGAATAGTGTTTAGATGTATTGTATGTTTAGCTAGAGGTGACGATTACCTGAAGCTTAAGAAAGACTTCTCAGACCCAAGTAATCGGGAGAGTGAACCAAAGACTTGGAGCTCTCTCTTTTTCAACCTCAAATGCAAAAGGATAAGATGTGGTTCGAGGGGGTTAATCGGATGACGACTACTCGAAGCTCGAGAAAGACTCCTCGGTCCCTAAGTAATCGGGAGAGTGAGCCAAAGACTTGGAGCTCTCTCTTTTTCATCTAAGTGTTAGTGGAATTGGATACGAGTGAGTGAATCGGATGACGATTACTGAAAGCTTGAGAAAGACTTCTCAGACCCAAATAATCGGGAAAGCGAACCAAAGACTTGGAACACTTTCTTTTTCATCGCAAAAGGAATTGTATGAATGGCACTTGAAAGATAGCATGTGGTTAAAATATTTTAACAGATGAGGATTACTCGAAGCTTAAGAAAGACTTCTCGGACCTCAAATAATCGGAAGAGTGAACCAAAGACTTGGAGCTCTCTCCTTTCTCATCTAATATACAAAAGATATTCAATATGATTAGCGTGTATTAATCGGATGACGATTACTCGAAGCCCAAGAAAGACTTCTTGGATTTTAAATAATCGGGAGAGTGAACCAAAGACTTGGAGCTCTCTCTTTTTCATCTAAGTGTTTAAGAAAATAGATTTGGAGGATTATCGTTTTTTAGGAGACAATTGCTCGAGCTTAAGAAAGACTTCTCGGACTCAAACAATTGGGAGAGAGAACCAAAGACTTGGAACTTTCCCTTTTTCATCCTTTATTTGAAATTGTGTTTAAGTAATCATTAAGTACTTTAATTTGGTTTGAGAAAAAGTGCTCGATGTGGATCGAGGTTTAAGTTTGCGTGTGGAATGAGCAAGATTGAACTAATGGATAGAAGGTCCTATGGGCATTGGGTAAGGTCGACGGCGAGGCCGAAGCACTCGACTTACAAGGATAAGAGGATTTGATTGATTAAGTGTTAATGAAAGTTGATGATTAATTATATTTGTTTTGAATATACTTGACGTTGGATCAAGTTAGAAAAGAACTTGATTTTAATTTTATTATGAAGTATGTAGCGAGCGTCATTGTACAAAGCCCGAGAATAGGCTATAAGGTTGATGGCGATCGTAAAACGACCGACTTACAAGGTGCTTGAAAATGGGCTTGACATTAAGTCAAGATATTAGTTCTTTTTATTTTTAAAATGGGTTGAACAAGCATGTGAACAACATAACTATAATTGAGATACGATAATAAAACATGTAAAAAAACATCACAAGAAAAATAGTAACCTAGGTAGAATGGGGGATAGGCTAATCTAAACATGCTAACTTAATTAACTATCTAATTACCTAAGATTAGTAAAAGAAAGAAAAAAACTAAACTAAATTATCCTTAAATTATTTTAGGATTTAAAGAGAAAATAAATTATTAAGATGATTATTAAATTAAAATAGAAAATAAAATTAAAGTTAAGTATCTTTGTGAGGTCTTATAAAGAAAAAGTATAATTAAAACAATTAAAACAATCACTTAATATTAATTATTAAACAAATTAATTATTATTAAAAAAAAGCTTTAATAAAATTTAACTAAATGATGAGAAAATCCTTTAATAACCCAAATGAACTCTAATCAGCCTCCAAAATCACTGGGCCTCACGGACTGGCCCACCTACCAAACTCGGGTCAAACTGGACCCGGTTCGCCCTTGCAATACAACCCGGAACGTGAAGAGTTCCTAACCGTTTAAAAGTCTACATAGTAAATAAGAACACATACTGCCAACACAGGACATTGAAAAGAGGTGACTCATTAATGTACACCTTGAGCCACGCGCCATCACTGGTATGCGGTTGGCTTCTCATCAATGCCAAATCACTTACTAATTTTTAAAAAAAATAATTTAGTCATATTAAAGTAGTGAAAGCAACAGACGGTGCTAATTCCAACTCAAATCCATAATGTCTCTCCCTATCTCACTCGTTCCTCTCTGAAAACCAGAATCAAACACTCAAAAATCTAACCTCAAATCCTGAATCTAACATAATCAACTTTATTTTCACCGACCGAAACCCTAATCTAACAAACAAAACAGAGCGAAAAAAAAAACTGATCTCAAGAGAAAATATGCACAAGAAATGAAACTCAGAGGATGCAATGGAGCTACTAATGAGGCAATGAAGCTAGTACCTGATGAACGATTCCGGTGATTCTCCTCCGCGGGCGTTGAAATGAGCTCAAAGCAAGCCTTTCGTCACTCTTTTAGCTGAGCTTCTGCTTTCGGTAAGAGCCTTTGGGGTTTTTTTTCGCCGCCGATAGTTTTTAGGGTTTTCTTCTCTTTAATTTTTCCGCCCCTCTCTCGAATGAACAGTGTAGTATATATAGGGCTTTCATACGTGTGAGATTAGGGTTTCTTTTCAGAAGAACGTGTGAATTGGGATGGAAATTGGGTTACTTTCGGACTCCTTTGTGATTTCTTGTTTGTTAGCCGTTTCAGGAAATATTTGTTTTTACCCTGATTTTTACCGTGTAAAAATGAGATTTTACTGTCATGAAATTATGATGTGGATGTGAAACTTGGTTAATAACACCTAATATTTCAATGCCATGTTCTTGTAATTCTCTGTCTGTTAGGTTTGCCATTTTGAACAGCTTTAGTAACCTTCTTAACCTGATTCATAGTGTTTGGAAGATGAGGTTTGATCACAAGGTGTTGTTCTGAACTCTCTTTCATTTGCCTCAGAGGCATGTTGAACTGTTGCTGAGTTCTTGCAGAAATATAGATATATAGATAGTGATATTCACAGCAATCAAAGGTGACAAGAAGTTTCAGCAAATAACCAGTTTTTTCACATTTAGTTTTTTTCTTTGCTTATAACCTTGTGCTTCTATCTAACTAGGAGACTTGGGAACACATGCGAAAGCAATGAGAGAGTGAAAATGGAAGATGGTCCTGACTTATGGCATGAGTAGAAAACAAAACTGTGGGATTATCCCGATTATACCCTGGTACTGCTTCGAAATACAACTCGCTTTTGAATATGATATGGTCTCCGATTTTGTGTGAACTAAATCGTAACGACTGGATAGAATTTGAAATTTGTTTATTTGAAACATTTGACTGATATGATATCCATTTAAATCTCTTCTGCAGGTACCATTGGTATATTAAACCCGCCGTTTTTTTAGACAATGTTATGGGACCGGAATTTGCTCTAACATTGCTATATTCGAAACCGAAACGTGGACAGCATTTTTCTTGTCAATGTTCAATGTGTACGCGTATGCCGTAGCTACGTATCCAGGTGAATTTGAGATAGCAGACTTGCATTCGGCAATTTCAGGATCTCGTAAGATAAGTTTTGGTATTCGTGAATTAAGTCTAACTTCTTGTATTTCAGTACCGTGGGTAATCTCACTTTCAAACAGCTTGACATGTTTCAGCTCTTGTTTCAGGTGCACACGCAACAAGGATATAGTTAGTTCGAAGGATCAGTTTGGGCATGCTTCAGTTTATTATTGCTTGTCGTTCATCGGATGAATTGTGTGATTTTTTTTTATGCAGGATCATTGTTGCAAGTTGGTGGAGTGTGAAAATCTCGACGGTAGATTATGGTGACATTCCTGTCAAAACTGAAATCCTCAGCAGATTGAGCAAGAACCACACTGCAAGATGGCTGACTTGGATCATGAATGGGAAAATGTTATCGTTTTTTTACTGATGTTGATGCTTTTGTTGGTTTTGCAGCGTATCAATCACTATGTTATTACTCAGAATGCTTAAACCCCCAAGTGCATTAGATGGCAGCCATGCTCCGTATCTCGAAGATGAACTATCCACGGACTGAGGGAAATTACTTGGCACTATTGGAAGGGAAAGTTTACATGAGGTGAGTCATATGCTTCTGTAAGATTATCACCGCGAGAATGTTCTGGCTCGTGAACAAATACGTGTGCTAATGAGGTCTGGTGTTCTTTTGGCAAGTTTAAAGTTTTGCAGGGCCGTGGTGATTTAGAGCGAAAGTTTGTTGGAGTAATGGTATCCGTGGCCTGTTTCGACGCGAGCGGCAAGGAATGCTCTGGGAACTGGCACAATATACAGTCTCTTAATATTCATGCTTTGGCCTTGATGTGATAAGCTTCCTGTCATAACAAAATCTTCATCACCCAGCATAAAAATGAAGCTGCCGAAGACTTGGGAAGGGCGCTACAAACACATAAAACGCTGACCTGCACCCTGCTTGCAACTTTTGAATACTTTTGAAGTCCTTTGAGACATTTTCCTTCTGTTAAAACTCTTGTAATAAACTAGTTTCAATGCCATGGCTTATTATTGTCTTTAATAAATCTAGCTTTATGACCCCTCTTGTTGTATCTTATTACTTGAACATGCATTCAATGCCTTAGAACTAACATTGCCTGTTATAACTTGTGAATGTTTTTTTCAATTATTCATTTTTTGGGCGCATGACTTGGCATTCCAATTTAAAATGTTTCAAAATTCAATAAGCTAAAATTTTAAAGCCAGCCACCAACTGCTTCTTAAGCTCCATGATTCTCCTCACCTGCTATCACGGCTTTCAAAACATGATGTGCATGACCATAAAGGATTCATTCACCAATTTAAACTCAATACACAAATGGTTGAAATTTCTTGGATATAACATAGTAACGTGCGAACTTCAATAGTCCTTAATGTGCTTTTACGAACCGTATGCGATCCTCTCCCTGTAGCAATAGTTCGTAACAATTCCTTCATGTCTTAAGAAATGATCCAAATGTTGCATTAACTGAACATATGGTTTGACCACAAGTTAATTATGTTTATGAAACGAGTAACCAACGTGGAATCACCTAGTCCTGATGCAGACCCACTTTAAATGAATCTAGACAAAGCCTAGAGCAACCCTCTCTAATTGTGGCTCAAATAAGATCCAAAATTCTTCTTGAAATCAATCTCGACATCACCTTGAAAATCCCTGAATCATCTTAGCTAAATTAACCTTCCCAAGGATCATCTTGAAATACAACCTAGACCCGCTCTGGAATATGATTTAAAAAATTGTTTTGAATCCACTCAAACTATCTTGAATCTATTCGCATCATAAACTTATCTGAAACCATCATCTTGGCAAGAGTTCAATAACCACAGAGAGCGCCAATTAATCCATACTTCAAAAAGAAACATCACGGTTAGAGGCTGGGCGTTTATTTAGAGAAAAGGTATGAATCCCCACGAATGTTTGATACAAAAACAAAAGAGGGTAGGACAAATTTGGGGTATGACACTCACGTCCGTCGTACTCGACGGGATCCACGCTTGCTTGGTTTGTCTAAAGGATGCAAAACAATCTATCTACGGCTGCTAAATCTAAACGGAAGGGAATTGACTCGATAGAGCGTCGCACTCTACGCTTACGTATTCTCAAGAGAGAAAGTCAGAGTCAACGTAGTTCGGGAAACTACAGGGAATTGGCTCGCCAAGACTTCGTGTCTTGTGCCTACATACTTCCACACAGCATGGAAGATCAGAGCTTTCGTAGTTCAGGCTAACTACGGCTAAGCAGGGTGTTCTCACACACAGGAAGTGAGATATTCAGTTGGTTTTGAGAGGTACGGGAACCTATGGGAACTAAAACTACGGTCTGGTCTCAAATGCACTTGGGCAAGAGAAAAGGTAACAATCAGTCGTCAGCGGGAAAGTCTCGATCGCACAGCAGCGAGAGAACAAAAGGTTAGTTGTTAGTGTGCTCGCTAGGATATCGCATCCTATGCCTACATATTCTCGTCTGGTACGAGAAATCAGAGCAGCTGTAGTTCGGCTACTTCGGGACCACAGCTCAAATCTCATTTTATTAATATTCTGAAAAATGGTTACAATGATTGAATACTGGAAAATAAACTCCTAAAAGCCCTATCCTATTCATCATGAAAAATCAAATGGAAAATAGTCCCCTAACAAGTGGACTTCTAAAACTACCTCTAAAAGGGTAAAATAAACTCTGAAAAATTGTATCCTAAAAGAGAAATATTAAAATCCATATATTCTCTATTTTTTTATTTTCTTTTTTACTATTTTTTCTTTTATTATTTTCTCTTCTTTTCTATATTCTTTTCTTTTTTCAAATATATTCTTTTCTCTTTTCAAATATATTCTTTTCTCTTTTTTTTTTCTTTTTCAATATTTTCTCTTCTTTTTCTTTTAACTAATAAAAGAAATAAAAGAGATACAAGGGGGAGGGGGTAAAAGTTACAAGGGGATTTGCAGTTAATAAAAAAAACAAAAGAAAGTTGGGCCCAGCCCAACAACTAACAGCCAAAACGGGGAGGGGGAAGGTAAGGAAAACGGAGGTATGACCAAACAGAACTCGCTGGGCTTAGGAAGGCCCAAACGACCACATGATCCACCAGTCTCCTCGCATTCTGAAAGAAAAACACCAACCCTAATTTTCCACACGCCAAACACTGTTCACCCAAAAGAAAACACAGTTCCCTCTCTTCTCTCAGACTTTCTCGTCTTCTCTGATTCTCTCTCCGTCTCCTTCTAACAAAAATCCAAGCTCAAAGTATTTTCTCCTCGCTCAATCTTTCGCTTAAACCTCACAAGCACAGAAAACTCAAGTAAGAAAAATGTGGAAAAAACTGAGTTCGCTGCTTGGAGATCGTGGAGCTGAGCGGGATCTTGCATGCGAGGAAGATAGGATGATGTTCGGTGTGATTATCTGTGATGAGATCTTGATGAAGATCTTAAAAATCTTGTTGACGGATCTTTGAAGTTTTCTTTTTCTGAAAATTTGAAGGTGATGTTCTTGAGGAATGATGACCAAAGCTGAAGGTCTTGGAGGAGGTTTCTGGAGATTCTTGCATGTTGACGAACGATGAATCTGAGACGCGATTTGAAGATGTAGAACATCGGTGGAAGTTCCCGGCGGTAGCTTTCTGGAAAAAAAAGTCTGAAGATTAATGATGAAGGCAATGTGATGAACGTTCCTGGTGAACCTCATGAAGAAATCTGGGGAAATGATGAAGATGATGAGCGAGACGACGAACAACCCGAGATATGAAGAAAACTGATGAAGTTTGTGGATCATTTTCCAGAAGACGACGAACAATCCTGCATGTTCTTGAAGATCCTGAACGAAATCTGGAACTGGATCTGGAGATTAGATGAAATCTCGATGCATGTTCTTGCGTTCTTGGGGAATCACCGGTGACGTTCGGGGAAAACCATGAGCTCTGAAGAACAATGATGATCGGTTGAAGAATCTGGAAAGATGATTGAAAGTTGATGAAGGTTGTTGAAAGATCTGGAAAAATATTGTTGATGTTGATGAAGATTGAAGTCTTTCCGATGCACACTTAAACGTTGATGATGAAGAGGATCGGAGGAGAAAGATGAAGATTAGAGAAAGGAGATGAATTCTGGGTTTTTTGAGTTTTCCGGCGAAGTTTACGGCGGCCGGAGTTGGTTGGGGGTCTATTAGGGTTGCCGGAATTGGTTAACGGTAGCCGGAAGGAGTCAGGTGCGGTGGTTGCATGGCCGCCGGCCATGCAACTGGTGATGCTTAGGCGAGGGCAGGTGGTGAGCTAGGTGGCAGAAGGAGATTTGCATGCGTGCCAGGTGTGAAGCATGCGTGAGAGAGAGTTAGTGGAGGTGAGGCTTGCATGAAGGCCACGTGGTGGGGAGAGGAGAGAGTGGAGGGTTACGTGTTGGCTCTGAGTGATAGTGGCAAATGATGTGTCCTCCTCTGGAGTGAATACACGTGTGATGCTTGACATATATACACCTGGCGATTTTCTGGACTTGCTGAAGTGGGCCTACTCGAAAATACTTGGATAAAAAGCCCAATATGAGGATTAGCTGGACTAATATGGATTAAAGCAGATTAATACTTGATTAAAACTAACTGATCCTAATTAACTACTTAACTAATAAAATCTAATCGATTAACCTAGATTAAACAAAACAATTAATCCTAGACAATTAATATTCTAACTAATAGAAAAAACTGTTAATCTCTATTAAAACTATTTCTAAAAACTGTTAAAACTATTTAATTTCAGAAAATCTATTTAATTTCTATAAAAAAATAAAATCTAATATTCTATTAAATGCCATTTAAAGAAAATCTATATAAAAAATCTAAAAAAGGAAATTCTATTAATATTCTATTAAAAACTATTCTATCTAAAAGAAATTAATATCTAACAACCTATTAAAAACAAATATTAATCTCTAAACATTATTCTAAAATGATTAAAAACTCTATTAAAACCCTAATAATATCTAATAAAATCCGGAAAATTCTCAATAATTCCAGAGGGAACAGAAACAGTACAGATCCACAAATAACACTGCGAGAGCGCACCGGAATAATCGGTAAAAAATAAACGGACACCGAAATATCCCTAAAAACAACAGCGCGAGCTGAAAACACCGGGAATAGCACGACTTCCCAAAAATGCGACTCTACTTATCTAACTGAGTAAAAAACACCTGAAATGCGAGGAGAGGGCTGTGATCCCGATAAAATCAAAACAACTGAAAAAATGCACTGTATGCGATATGCGGATGCGAATGCGGTCATGCGTCGAAACATCGAGCCAGATACGGGACCCGGTTGGTCAAATTTTAGGGTGCAACAGGTATCTGTTAAACAAACATGCATCGAACCCGAAGGACGGCTCAACCCGAAGTTTAGAAGAACATCTGACCTCCCCGTTAGACATCTGTTAAACAAACAGGCATCGAACCCGAAGGTCGCCTGAACACGAAGTTTAGAAGTACATCTGACCTCGTTGTCAGTCATCTGTTAAACAAACAGGCATCGAACCCGAAGGCCGGCACAACACGAAGTTGAGAAGAACATCTGACCTTGCCGTCAGGTATCTGTTAAACAAACAGGCATCGAACTCGAAGTCCGGCTCAACACGAAGTTGAGAGGAACATCTGACCTTGCCGTGAGGCATCTACTAAACAAACAGGCATCGAAGCCGAAGGGCGGCTCAACCAGAAGTTGATAAGAACATTAGACCTTGCCGTCAGGCATCTATGAAACAAAAAGGCATCAAACTCGAAGGCCGGCTAAACAGGAAGTTAAGAGAAACATTTGGCCTCGCCTTCAGGCATCTGTTAAATCAACAGGCATCGAACCCGAAGGTCGGCTCAACCTCATGTTGAAAAGAATATCTGACCTCGCCGTTTGGCATCTGTTAAACAAACAGGCATCAAACCCGAAGGCCATCTCAACCCGTAGTTGAGAAAAACATCTGACCTCTTCGTCAGGCATCTATTAAACAAACAGACATCGAACCCGATTGTCGGCTCAACACGAAGTTCATAGGAATATTTGACCTTGTCGTCAAGCATCTGTTAAACAAATAGGAATCGAACATGATGTCCCGATCAATAGGAAGTTGAGAGCAACATCTGACCTTGCTGCCAGGTATTTGTTAAACAAACGGACATCGAACTCGAAAGGCGGCATAAACACGAAGTTGAGAGGAACATCTGACCTCGTCGTCAAGCATATGTTAAATAAATAGGCATCGAACCTTAAGGCCGACTCAACCAAAAGTTGAGAAGAACATTTGACCTCGTCGTCAGGCATCTGTTAAATAATCAGGCATCGAACCCGAAGGTCCGCTCAACCCGAAGTTGAGAAAGACATCTGACCTCGCTGTCACGTGTCTGTTAAACAAACAGACATCGAACCCGAAGGCCGGCTCAACACGAAGTTGAGAGGAACATTTGACGTCCCCATCAAGCATCTGTTAACACAAACAGGCATCGAACCAGAAGGGCGGCTCAACCCGAAGTTGAGAAGAACATATAACCTCGTCGTCACGCATCTGTTAAACAAACAGGCATCGAACCTGAAGGCCAGTTTAACATGAAGTTCATAGGAATATCTGACATCGCTGTAAGGCCTCTGTTAAACAAATACGCATCTAACACGAAGTCCCGCTCAACACGAAGTTGAGAGTAATATCTGACCTCGCCGCCAGGCATTTGTTAAACAAACGGGCATCGAACCTGAAGGTTGTCTCAACACAATGTTGAGAGGAACATCTGACCTCGCCGTCAAGCATATATTAAATAAACAGGCATCGAACCCAAAGGTCGGCTCAACCAAAAGTTGAGACGAACATTTGACCTCGCCGTCAAGCATCTGTTAAACAAACAGGCATGGAACCCGAAGGCCGGCTCAACACAAAGTTGAGGGGAATATTTGAAGTCCCCGTCAAGCATCTGTTAAACAAACAGGCATCGAACCAGAGGGGCAGCTCAACCCGAAGTTGAGAAGAACATCTAACCTTGCCGTCAGGCATCTGTTAAACAAACATGCATCAAACCCGAAGGCTGGCTCAACCCGAAGTTAAAAAGAAAATCTAACCTCACCGTGAGGCATTTGTTAAACAAACAGGCATCGAACCCGAAGGCCGTCTCAACCCGTAGTTGAGAAAAATATTTGACCTAGCTGTCAGGTATCTGTTAAACAAACAGGCATCGAACCCGAAGGCTGGCACAACACGAAGTTGAGGGGAACATCTGACCCCTCCGTCAGGCATTTATTAAACAAACAGGCATCATACCCGAAGGCCGGTTTAACAAGAAGTTCATATGAATATCTGACCTCGCAGTTAGGGATCTGTTAAATAAACAGGCATCCAACACGAAGGCCGGCTCAACCCGAAGTTGAGAAGAACATCTGACCTCGCTGTCAGGCATCTGTTAAAAAATAGGCATCGAATATGATGGCTAGCTCAACCCGAACTTGATAAAGAAATTAGACCTCGCCGTCAGGCATCTATTAAATAAACAGGCATCGAATCCAAATGCCGGCTCAACAAGAAGTTGAGAGTAACATTTGACCTCGCCGTCAGGCATCTGTTAAACAAACAGGCATCGAATATGAAGGGCGGCTCAACACGAAGTTGAGAAGTACATCTGTCCTCACCGTCAGGGATCTGTTAAACAAACAGGCATCGAACCCGCAGGCCGGATAAACCCGAAGTTTAGAGAAACATCTGACCTCGCTATTAGGCATTTGTTAAACTAACAGGCATCGAGATTGATGGTCGGCTCATCGCAAAGTTGAGAAGAACATCTGACCTCGTTTTCAGGCATCTGTTAAACAAACAAGCATCGAACCTGAAGGCCAGTTTAACACGAAGTTCATAGGAATATCTCACATCGCCGTAAGGCCTCTGTTAAACAAACAGGCATGGAACCCGGAGGTCGGCTCAATCTGAAGTTGAGAAGAACATACGACCTCGTCGTCACGTATCTGTTAAACAAACAGGCATCGAACCCGAAGGTCGGCTCAACACAAAGTTGAGAGGAACATTTGAAGTCCCCGTCAAGCATCTGTTAAACAAACAGGCATCAAACCAGAGGGGCGGCTCAACCCAAAGTTGAGAAGAACATCTGATCTTGCCGTCAGGCATCTATTAAACAAATATGCATCAAACCCGAATGGTGGCTCAACCCGAAGTTGAAAAGAAAATCTAACCTAACCCTGAGGCATTTGTTAAACAAACAGGCATCGAACTCGAAGGTCGTCTCAACCCGTAGTTGAGAAAAACATTTGACCTAGCCGTCAGGCATTTGTTAAACAAACAGGCATCGAACCTGAAGGCTAGCACAACACGAAGTTGAGGGGAACATCTGACACCGCCGTCAGGCATTTATTAAACAAACAGGCATCGTACCCGAAGGCCGGTTTAACACGAAGTTCATATGAATATCTGACCTCGCAGTCAGGGATCTGTTAAATAAATAGGCATCGAACATCTAACCTCGCAGAAGGGCGGCTAAACCCGAAGTTGAGAAGAACATCTAACCTCGCCGTCAGGCATCTGTTAAACAAACAGGCATCGAACCTGAAGGCCAGTTTAACACGAAGTTCATAGGAATATCTCACATTGCCGTAAGGCCTCTGTTAAACAAACAGGCATGGAACCCGGAGGTCGAACCCAAAGGCCGGTGTTGCACCCCAAAATTTGACCAACATTTATTTACCTATCAGGAGTTGTATGAGACTTTGAAGCTAGCCATGAAGGTAATTCAAAGGTTCAAAGGTTGATACCTTTGTCAGAGACCTCAAGAGATCCTCAGAGGAATTGGTTGAAACTAAGGTTGTGTGCCTCATAACTTAAGAGTTGTGGGAGCTCCTCAGATGATTCTGAGACTATGAGGATGGACTTGAAGCTTTGAGAAATCTTATGAGATGTCTTGAGAGCCATCATGAAGCCTAGAGAGGTCATTGTACAAGAATTCAGAAGATTCAGCCATGAGTGGTGGAATTAGGGTTTGACTGGGTCAACCCTAGGTCAACTGAAGATTTGGAGAGGGTTGAGACCTAATCCAAGAGCCATGTGATCATGGAATGATGTATTGAAGTGTTATAAGGATGATTCCTAGACCAACTCATCATGATTGAGGAGTTTGAGAAGTTAAGCTAGGGTTGCTAAGGATTGACAGTGTAAAATCCCCTAGTTTGATCCCTATCTTCAAGGCAGTTTAGCTCAAGATGTGATTGTCATCTCATCTTCCCCACAACATGAATAATGTAGAGATTGTTCTTAGCTTTAATTTGAGTAATAGAAGTCCTTGATAGGATTTGTAGAGCTCAAGTTATGGCTTTGACAAATTACAGGTCATCTGAGGTATGTGAATCTGGGTCCTTGAAAGTCACCCAACTTGCATCCAACTTTTGCCCTAGTAGGATGATTCCTATGGACTCTTGGTCAACATGAATGTTGAAGATCTTCCTCTTAGATTTCTAGAGAGTACTAGAAGTCCTTGATAAGATTTGTAGAACTCAACTTATGGCTTTGACAAGTCAAGGGCATTTTGGTCATTTGGAGGTTATAGGTCATTTCAAGCATAAGGCCATATCTCCTACTTCCAGGCTTCAAATGGAAAAATCTTCAACATCAAAATTTCTTAGAATGATGTTTTAAGGCTAGTAGGGAGGTCATGAGATGTTGAAAAGGCTCATATCAAAAAGTGATAAAAATGGCCTAAAAATGAGGCATAAGTTAAATAAGTTGAATTTGAAAAATGGAAATCCCAAGTTATAAGTCCAAACCATGTCATGTAATAGGTCATTTTGACTCCAAATGACATTATAAGAACAATGGTTCAGCCACAATTTTGATTTGAGGCTTGGATCATAGGGCTGCTTTGTAATGGGCTTACTTGCATCTTAAGGTACCAAACCAAAACTCAAAAGAACTCAACAAGCAAGGTGGTGATGCATTGTAACTTACCCTAAATATCATGTGGGGATAAATTCAAGTCAGAAACCAAGATTACAAGGGCCATGGCATGAGATAGCATGTAAGGAGAATGAGAAATCAAAATACCATGACATGAAAAGTTCAATTTCTCATTAGATGATCCTAGAGGGTTCTATATGATTCTAAACCACTCTATATAACAAGTGTAACTTGCTCAGATGCAAGGTTGGTGAGAATTGGTGCATGAAAGAGAGAGTGAAATCCAAAATCTTCCATTGCAAGTCACATTCAATTTCTTCATTCTTCTTCATTTCCCTCCATTTTTTCTTCACAAACACTTTCCATAGATCCCTCTGAGTGTGTGCATACTGAATTGAAGCTCCATTGATGGAAGATTGAAGGTGTTCCCATTGGATTTGCAAGAAGCCATTCATCATTGGATCTTGAAGTGCAAGCATTCTTCCTCTATTTTCTTGCAAACAGTAGAAGTTTCATCGTCCAAGGATCATTCTTGAAGAGTTTCAAGCCTTGAATTGAAGATCTACCATCACTGCCATACCAAGAAACCAGGTTTGCAAAATCTCTTCCACCTCATTATTTAGGCATGGTTAGGTTGAATTATTAGTATAGAATGGTTAGAGACCAATAGGTGATCAATTCTGAAGAGTTGAGGATCATTTGATGAAGTTTCAGTCATGGACACCATTTCTTTATGGAGCAAGAACTCGTGGCATAGTGAGTGATAATGCAAGTTTGATAGCTTGTTTTGACCAGTGGAATGTGAGGATCATTTTGATGTAAAGAAATCTAAGGTTGGTTGAAGTTGAGGATTGATCATATTTTGAGATTAATCTGGATTCACCATCGGGTTGCATGATAGAGGCTCTTTCAATGAAAACCAAGGCTAGGATCATAATCAGGGTGAAAATGGATTAATTTAGTATTTTAGATTGTCGAATTTGATGCTGATTTGAGGTAACACGAAGGGATGGAAGATGAGTGCATGAACCCTGGTTCTTGGAAGCTTTCATGGCAAAACCGTAGCGCAAGGAAGAAGACGACCACCAAGCCGTTGGATCATGAGTGGACCAGTTAACTGAGTGAGGATCCAATGGTCCATGTTTAATCTCGCGTTTGGAGGGAATTCTGATACACAGCTGAAACGATGCGTTTCATTAAAGGTTTCTGGGCTTGAGTGATCTTTGCTATCCACACCCCACGCGTGAGGCCCATTGTGATTTGAACTGAAATTCGTTTCTATTTGCACCGTGACTTTCTCATTTTCTTTTGGTTTTCTTAATTGTTTTTCTGATTTAACATTGGGCCTGGCGCATTTGATAATGACACCCCCAGTCTGGGCCCACGCGTGATTTTAACTGCATATCATTTCTATTCACACCCCAGCCATTCATATTTCATTTTATTTTTCTCCATTTTATTTTTGATCTTTGAAAATTCATATCAAATTGAAAATTCAATATTTTTTAATGGGAGTTTTTTCTCCTATTTCATATTTTTGTCTAGAAAAATATAAAATAAAAACATTTTTCATTTCATGCATTTTGATATATTTTGTATATGAATTTTTAGGTCAATCTTTTATGTTGGTATATGAATTTTTAGCTTTTTAATTCTTTTATGTTGGTATATGAATTTGTAGATTTTTGTTTAGGTAGATCCCTTAATATTTTTAGGTCAATATTTTTAGGGTAGTTATATATATGTTTTAGATTCCCCCTGGATTTATTCCATATTTTTGTGATGATTTTTAGGATAGTTTTGATTAGATGCTATTACGTTGCGTAGAATTAGGTTAAAACTTCAACATAGGTCCACAATAGCTTTAGATTTTTGGGTTTTTAGGACAAGTTAGACTATGGGGCATATATGGGCATTAAGGGTAGGTATGTAGGATCCCTTAGAAATTATATTAGGATTTAATATAGTAGTGTGCTATTTTTAGTTGATTTTTGTATTGGTGATTGTTTGTGTTGCCTTTAGGGCATTGTATTGTTGTTTGCTTTGCTTTGTGGGCTTGGAGAGCTTGATCTTGTTCTAAGGAGCATTGAGGAGCATAGTAGAAGACTTGAGGATGCATTGAGGAGCTTGAGAGCTTGATCTTATTTCCTTTTTTTGTTGTTTTAGGGTTAAGGATTAGGAAGAGTTTAGACTTAGATAACTTCTTTCTCAAACATGGATGGTATCTTTCACCTCCATTCCTCCCTATGATTCAAAGTCCTTCCATGGTATACACCTCTCTCCTTTGGAGGGATAAGTGATGTACCTAGGAAGTAGAACTTTTGAGGGAACCATTCCTTTGATGTTGGACCCTTATAGGTCACCTTTGGTGGTCAATAAGCAGTTCAATATCCCCCAGCTTATCCAGTAAGTGGTTTCCTCTAGTTTGATTGTCTTGAGAGATGCTGAGCCTGAGCTTGAAGATGAAGACTTCATTGAAGAGTGTAGAAGAGGATGAGTCCTTGAGTATTGCCATTCCAGCTGAAGCTTGAAGAGCAACCAGAGCAAGTTGATACTTGAAGACCCCTGAAGATGAAATAAAGACTGAAGGATGAAGTTGACACTTCTAAGTGATTGAGATTATTTTTGAAGAGCTGAAGCTTGAAGAGCAAAGGAAGTTGATATTTACCTTGATATCTGGAGATCCTGAAGGAGCCAAGTTGATACTCATGATTGATAGTGAAGCCTAAAGGTGGAGCTGATCAAGAAGCTGAGGCTTAAAAGGAGAAGATAAGTTGAAGCTTATGTTGTAGGGTTGAAACCTGGAAAAGCAAGTGATATTTGTCAAGAGTGATTGAAGTCTGAAGACTGAATTGCTGTTGGAAGAGCTGAAGCTTGAGGTTGAGAGAGGAGTTGATCTGCTGTCTTCTATTTTCTTTTCTGTATTGATGTGTTTTGTTTGACTTGCTTGATGAATTAGAATAAGTTCATATCTAGAATAGGTAGAATCTAGGAGCATGATTGCACTAGAGGTTGAGTTGCTCCCTCTGCTTGTATTGTTACTGTGTGGCTTTGCTTGCGGGTATTCGGTAGAGCCCAGCTCCCTTGCCCATGTGGTTTGTTTGCCTGATGGCATTTCATTTCCTTTTTATCTGTATGATTGCAGTTTACTGTTCTTGCTTGATAGCATGTTGTTTATATTTCAGTATGATTACTGTTATCCATTCTGGCTTGAGGTTGAGATGAGCTTGTGAAGGCTGAAGCCCCACACACATTTCCTCCCTCACTTGCATTGCATGCATTTTACTGTTAAGCTGATGCTTTGTCTGTTTTGGTGTATCATTGACATGATCCCTTAGGACTCTCATTTCCTTCGATAAGGAATTGATGATAGAATTTTAGGTTGAAACCTATGCATGACAACTTCTAGGAGTTCCCTGTTCAAACCTCAACCATAGGATGAATCCATGGCATGACAACAGTAGGACTTGATAGTCTCCCTCCTAGTTGGGCCTGTTCTCTTCTCATCTCAAAACAGCTTAAGATACAGAAATCATGAATGATTTCTTTCGTACGTTACGAGCCTTAAGCTATCTGAGAAAGGATTGTGGGAGAGTCTCTTTTCCACAGTCTGGATGTTTAGTATGGTACCCTTTGGGTGACATGCGACGCATTCACTCTCAGGTCATAGTCTCTAGTGCGGTTGAAATCGCAAACACAATAAAAAACACTTCTTTCGTAAAAGACAGGAAATAAACCGTAGTTTCCCGAACTACGTGAGCTCTGATCTCTCATGCCTGTTGAGAGTACGTAGGCACAAGATGGCGATGTCTTGGCGAGATACCTTCCCCCATAACCCTTCGTAGGCCGAACTACATTGACTCTGATTTCTCATTCTCTGATGAGAATACGTAGGCATAAAGTGCGACGCTTTGCCGAGTCATTTTCTTTTCCTTTTCAGCCAGCCTTGATAGGTAGATAGAATAAAACCAACCCGTCCAAGTAAACACAACAAGCGAGGATCCCGTCGAGTACGACGGACATGAGGGGTGCTAATACCTTCCCCTTGCGTAACCGACTCCCGAATCCAGACAATGGTTGCGATGACCTTGTCTTACCCTTTCTCGTTAGGTTTCTCCGATCGTTTCCTTTCCCACTCTGAGGGATAAATAACGAAAGGTGGTGACTCTTCTGTTGTGCCGGCACCTTATTTTCGCGCAAGCGACAGCTGGCGACTCTGCTGGGGACTCCAACCATTCCCTGCGAGAGTCAATCCTAACGCTTGTGTGTTTACTTGTTGGGTTGCGTTTATTTATTGCATTTTACTTCTCGCACTTTATTTCCCGCATTTTATTTTCAGTATAATATGATTATTTGTGCTGTTGTGGGATGGAAGTTCTGATGAGTGAGAAGCCAGACCCAGGCTTGAGTGCACTATAGACTTAGAGTGGAAATTAGTGGGCGCGTGCTTGCTTTACAGGCACTAGTGTCTCATGAAATCCACGCTCAGACAAGGTTCATCCGGTTGGCTTCACTTTCAACCCTTTGGGTTGAGACGGTTGCTGGCTTGGTGGATTGTCGACTCTGGGGACCGATCATTTGTGATTCAGCTAAGTGAGGCCGCTTCATCAGCTGGTGATGCCACACCTTCTGGGTATCGTATCACCCCTCTTGAAAGTCTGTGACGCTGATGAACGCATAGGATGCCGTACCTTGAGTCAGTTTAGGTCCACACCTGTGAGTGGGATTGGGTTTATTGCAGGAAACCTTGACCTTCGGACTACCTGGTTTTCTTGACAGTGGATCAGTTTTGTTGGTACCAGGGTTTCTCAGTTGCAAATTTGTCTGTTCTTGATAGAGAAGGTTTTGATCAGAGGATCTTATCATCAGGTGTATGTCTGTTCTTGATAGAGCAGAGTTTTGTCATCAGTTGTTTGTTCTTGATAGAGCAGATTTTTGGGGTCTGAAGATCTCATCAGCAGATGTTGTTTGTTCTTGATAGAGCAGATTTTTGAATGGGGTCTGAAGATCTCATCAGCAGATGTTGTTTGTTCTTGATAGAGCAGATTTTGAGTGGGGTTTGAAGATCTCATCAGCAGATGTTGTTTGTTCTTGATAGAGCAGATTTTGAGTGGGGTCTGAAGATCTCATCAGCAGCTGTGTGTTTGTTCTTGATAGAGCAGATTTTTGGTTCAAGTCTGAAGACCTCATCAGCAGATATTTCTTGATCATACATCAAAGGTCCTTATTATCAGGCATTTGTTCTTGACAGAGCAGAATTATGATCCTGTGTATATGGTCCTATCAGATGGTTGTTCTGGGCAGATCAGATTTGTGGTCCTACACCGGGGTTTCCTTCTTATCAGTGATTGTTGATACAGAATCTCCGCAGCACCAGTTGCCCAGACATATTATTGCATGATTGCATTTTGCATTAGTTTGCATGTTCGTTTGCATTTCATTAACGTGTGTCTGTGTTGCAGGTACCGTCTTCCCCGATCCAGGATTTCTTGCCTCCTATTATATTGTTATGGGCTCTCTGAGGAAGACCGTGGCTTACAAGTTCCCTGCCCCCGATGTGGTTAAGTTGACTGGTTTGATAGCTCTTGCAGATGATTCTGTAAGGGACGGGTTCAGAAAATCTTATGGCAGGTTGCTCAGTTTGGTTTACAAGCCTTCTGTGTTCGAGTTGAATGGGTTGCATGCTCTGCTGCAGTTCTACGACCCTCCGCTGAGATGTTTCACTTTTCAGGACTTTGTTCTCGCACCTACGCTGGAAGAGTATCCTGATTTGCTAGGTGTGCCTATCAAGAGGCAGATGCCTTTTGTTCACATGGATGCTGAGCCTGATCTGGCTGGTTTAGCTCCTTCACTTCATTTGGACGCCTCCGAGTTAGTACTGACTAGTTGAAACAAGGTTCCTGGGTTCTCCTTGCAGTTTCTAGTGGTTAAGGCTCAGCAGTGTGCCAAGGACAGATGTTGGGACGCGTTCAATGCCATCCTCGCTCTATGCATATATGGCATCATTCTGTTCCCCAACATGCCCGATTTTGTAGACTTTAATGCGTTTCACATCTTTGCTTCAGGGAATCCAGTCCCTACCCTGATAGGAGATGTCTATCACTCAGTCCACTACAAGAATGAGAACAGGAGGGGGAAGAATGTCTCATGCTGCGTACCTTTGCTGTACAAATGGCTTGATAGTCATCTGCCCAAGAGGGGTCCTTTTATCTTGTCTGCAGCCACAGCTGAGTGGCCTGAGCGTCTGGTGAGTCTATCTGCAGAGGATATTGATTGGTTCGACAGAGACAGGTTGGGTACTGAGGTGATCTTCAGTTGCAGCGGGTTTCCTAATGTGCCTTTGATAGGTAGGAAGGGCTGTATAAACTACAATCCGTCGTTGTTGGTCCGCCAGTTCGCGTATGCTTTGAGGACTCCGCCGAAGGAGGAAGAGGTACAGGAATCTCTGTACCTCACGGGTATTCTAGAAGGGGATTTGTTGTCCAAGCTTCAGCGCGCGTGGAATAGTGTCAGTAAGCGAGGAAAGCCATTGCTGGGAAAAAGCAACAATCAAGCCTACCCCCCGTACTTGACTTGGATCAGAGCCAGAGCCAACGCTATAGGGATGCCGTTTCCTCAGGTCAAGTCAGAAATTCCTCCAATGATCGAAGAGCCTACTACTGTGCCCATTCAGCAGCATAACCAGGTATTGGCTGAGCGGGATGAATTGAAGCGGGCGAACAAAGAACTGGAGAAGGAATTAGCTCAGCTCCGAAGCGAGAGGAACGAGGCCGTTCATTCTTTCAAAAGGCAAACAGAGTTGGTGAACCAGCTGGGAACAGACCTGACGAAGCAGATAGCCGAGCGTGAATGCATGGGTCGAGACTTCAAGGCTGTCAACGACGTACTGGCTACGAAGAAGCAGCACTTGGACGAGGCATATCGGAGGATATCCAAGTTCAACCAGCACTGGAAGGCTTCCCTGGCCACCAAGAAAGAGCGGGAGGATAAGCTGATGCTGCAGATCTCCAAGCTAGAGGCCGAGGTGAAGGACAGTGAGCAGAGGTTTGATGAAGAAACCGCCCGCAGATACGCCGCCGAAGGCCAACTCAACAAAGCTCTCGCTAACCTGAAGGAGCGCAAGCTGACATTTAAGTCCAAGAAGCGGAAATTAGAAGATTGCTTCGGCGAAGGAGCATGGGAAGGTTCGATCGAAGGACTTTAGTATACCATTGTGCAGAGAGAATTGCTCGTCGAGGGGTTGCTCACTTTGCCAGATCATCCAGAGACGAAGGAGTTATTAGCAGAGTATCGCGCCCGTGGCCGTACTTGACTATTTGTATTCCTTTTGTTTTGATCTTTGTTGTATACTGACCATCACCAGGCTTGTTGGCTGAGGTCACGCTGTTGATTCGTCTTGTACTCGTTGATGCTATGTACTGCCTTGATAGGCTTTCTTTATATATGAGATTGTTGTTTCCATGATTGGACTTCGGCTTCTTCTTCTTATTATTATCAGCACTGGCACTCAGGCACTAGGATCGGGGGAAATCTCCCAAACACACAGATACACGCATGCATTTGCATGGCGAGCATTTTGTTGTTTTTCCTAACCTTTAGTGTTTCCAGGTTTTTCAGGTTCACAGGTCCCAGGCTGTTTCCGGTGATTCCAGGATTGATCAGAGACTAATTCACCGTTATCCAACTAGAGCTAATCAGACCAGGATCATGGATCAAGTGCAGACAGATGTCCAGGAGCTCCGCGAGAGGATGGACCGCTTTATGGAACTTATGCAGGTGGTCGCCAATGGTCAGGACCAGCTCAGGACTTTGGTTCAACCTTTGATCTCCAGGGTTGATAGCAACGGCATACTTCATGGCGGGGCTGTGCCTACTCCTCCACCAGTTGATACTCCGCAGAATGGTGTCCCTGTGGCCGGGGGCAACGGCAGTGCTAATGGCAATGTGATGGCCATCATCGGACTCAATACGACAGGCGTCGGTAATGGGAGTCTGGGAGCTAATGTCAACATCGGGCCGGTCAACGGCAATGCAGGCGTCGAGAATCTGTTGGTGCTTCAACCATGGCTTGAGGATCATCAGGATGATGTGTTCTCTCAAAGAGGTGCTGAGGGGGAGCTGAATGCTGAAGCGTGGCTCAGGTTCAAAGCACTTGAAGATAAAATGAGAGATATTGAGAATCAGAATACTTTGGGCGTTGATATGTCCAAGCTGGGGTTAATTGCTGATTTCAAGGTACCTCCTAAGTTCAGGGTGCCTGACTTTGAGAAATATAAGGGCACCACTTGCCCTCGTGTCCACCTTAGATCGTACTATAGAAAGATGTCTGCCTATTCCGAAGATGAGAAGTTGCTGATGCACTTCTTCCAAGATAGTCTTTCTGGGCCATCTCTCGAGTGGTACATGGGTCTGGAGCCCACTAGTGTGCACACATGGAAGGATCTCGCTGAAGCGTTTGTCCACCACTATCAGTACAATAGCGACTTGGCCCCGAACCGAGTCCAGCTCCAGAACCTCTCGCAGAGGAATAATGAAGGATTTAAGGAGTACGCCCAGCGGTGGCGTGAGTTGGCTGCTCGGGTTCAACCACCGATGGTTGAGCACGAGCTCGTGCAGATGTTTGTGGCTACCCTCCCGGGGGTTTACTATGAAAAGTTAGTCAGCGGTATGTCTGGGACGTTCTCAGCTCTCATTACCATGGGCGAGCACGTCGAGAATGGAATCAAGATCGGGAAAATTCAAGGTGAGTCATCCTCAGCTGGAGGAGGCGGAAAGAAACCTTATGCTGGTAAACGACGAGAAGGAGATGCGAGCGCTGTGACCAATGCTCGAAGGAAGGGCAAGGGCCCTCAGCAGCAGATAGCCAGTATAAATATCCCAGCAGCCCCGCAGCAGCAACCGAATCATCAGGGATATAGAAAGTACCAGAATCGGGCACCTTTGACAAACCGTCACTTCGAGGCTCCGCCCATGTCGTACGCGCAACTCTTGCAGACTTTGCTTCAGCTTCAGTTGGTTTAGAAGAGGACGATGGCTACCTTGACAGGGGCACCTCCACCAGGGTACGACGCAAATGCCACTTGCGACTTCCACACAGGGGCACCAGGCCACACAATCGAGAACTGCAAAGCCTTTAAGCACAAGGTGCAGGACCTGGTAGATGCCAAGATCATTAATTTCTCCGATAATGTGCCCAATGTTAGGAAAAATCCTATGCCGAATCATAGGGGAGGCAGAGTGAACACCATTATCGAAGAAGAAAGCGCGGATCTGTTGACTGATGTCAAAGACCTAAAGACGCCGCTTAGCTTCGTCAAAGCTAAGTTGTTGAAAAGAGGGTTCTTTCCAGGGTGCGGAGAACTATGCATGGACTGTGCTACACATTCTGATGGGTGCGAGCAGCTGGTAGAAGGAATCCAAAGTCTGATGACTGAGGGGATCCTGCAGTTCAGCCGGAGGGCTGAAAGTGTATCAGGAGAGGTAGTGTTGAAGCAGGCCGATGAAGTCGCCACCATCACCATCCCTCGCCAACCAATAACCATTTCTGCGCCCAGACCGCCTACAATTACTATTACCAAAGCTGGGCCGATACCATTCGAGAGCACTAACGCCATTCCGTGGCATTATGGAGCTGAAGTCTATTGCAACGGTCAAAAGTTGGAGTTGGAGCCGTATGGGTCTACTGTGGAGAATCTCGCAGGAATCAGTGGTATTACCCGTAGCGGAAGAGTGTTTGCACCGTCAGAGGTCGTGGCAGAGAAAGCGGTTAGAGCTGATGCGGCCGATAAGGGTAAAAGCAAAGTCGTCGAAGAGGCCCCGTGTGGGGTAGAGAAAGATTTGCTGGTCAAAGATGCCGAGGAGTTTATGCGGTTGATCAAAAAGAGCGACTACAAGATTGTAGATCATCTCCATCAGACGCCTTCGAAGATTTCTATTCCCAACCTGTTGCTGTGTTCTGAAGCGCACCGCAACGCGCTACTGAAGGTATTGAACGCTGCCTACGTACCGCAAGAGATATCGGTGAATCATCTAGAAGAGGTGGTAGCCCACGTAAATGCTGGCAATGGGCTAGGTTTCACAGATTTAGAGCTGACACCAAAAGGGAGGGATCACAACAGCGCCTTGCACATCTCGATAGAGTGCAGGGGCACAATCATGTCGCACGTCCTGGTGGACACGGGTTCGTCGCTTAATGTTCTTCCGAAGAAGGCATTAATGAAGTTGGACACTCGTGGATTGCTTTGCACACCCAGTGATCTGGTTGTGAAAGCGTTTGACGGAACTAAGCGCCACGTTTTCGGGGAGTTGACCCTGCCGATCCAAGTTGGCCCGGAAACGTTTGACACGGTCTTTTATATCATGGACATCATGCCTGCCTACAGTTGCCTCTTGGGCCGGCCATGGATCCATGCTGCTGGTGCCGTGACCTCCACGTTGCACCAAAAGCTCAAATATGCTGTCGGAGGAAGCATAGTAACCGTGTGTGGTGAGGAGAACATAATGGTGAGCCATTTGTCATCCTTTAAGTATGTTGAAATGGATGGCGAAATCCATGAGACTCTCTGTCAAGCATTTGAAGCTGTCAAGGTGAAGGAAGTAGCTCCTGTAGTCACAGAGAAGCCAGAGATGAATCTCTCCTCATTCAAAGAAGCTCGGGCCGTCGTCCAAGCTGGATCTACCCCAGGCTGGGGGCATATTTTGGAGATACCGAACAAGCAGGATAAGTTTGGATTGGGGTATTCTCCTGAAGCTGAAGCTTCTTCTTCGTCTAGCAGTACGTCACGGGGTAAGGGGCCGATCCTATTTACCAGTGGCGGAGTGATCTTCGAAAGCATCAACGCAGCGTCTGAAGACAGCGGGGATAGCGATTGTGATCTCGACTCTTGGATTCAGCCAAGCAAGTCAGGCGAGCGCCTCAACAATTGGACCATCAAGGATATCATCCAGCTGACAAGTGAAGAGTAATGATTTACTTTTTATAATCATTTTACAACCCTATGTCCTACCCGGGGCATAGAGGTTTTATTGTCAGGGCCTTGTTGGATTATGTACATGCATTTTGTTAATAAATCAAAGGCGTTTTCTTCGTATTCAAATATTGTGATCTCTGTTATTCCTGTTTTATATTTGTTTTGAAAAACAGTAAAATGGCAATGGGGTTTGTGCTAACCTGCATATTCTTGTTTTAAACTTAACCCTTGTTATTGCAGGATCCACATAACAAATGACATCGACTCTGGACCTTCTACGGCTCACTTCGACTTTGATTGCCCGATCTATCAAGCCGAAGAAGAGATTGATGAAGACAAAGACCTTCCTAAGGAGTTGGCCCGCTTGTTGAAACAAGAGGAAAAATTTATTCTGCCTCACGAGGAGGAAATTGAGATCGTGAACCTGGGTTCTGAAGAGCTCGTCAGAAATGTCAGGATAGGGGCTGCGTTGCAGAGTGATGTCAAGCAGAGATTGGTTGATATGCTCCGAGAGTATAGTGACGTCTTTGCTTGGTCATACGAAGATATGCCCGGACTTGACACGGACATCGTGGTCCACCACTTGCCGCTGCGAGAAGATTGCCCTCCCGTTAAGCAGAAGCTTAGGAGGACGAGACCAGGTACGGCTGTTAAGATCAAAGAAGAAGTGCAGAAACAGCTTGATGCTGGCTTCTTAGCGGTCACCACTTACCCTCCGTGGGTTGCCAACATAGTGCCTGTACCGAAGAAGGACGGTAAGGTACGCATGTGCGTCGATTATCGGGATTTGAATAGGGCGAGCCCTAAAGATGATTTCCCGTTGCCTCATATCAATGTGTTGGTCGACAACACAGCCCAGTTCTCCGTGTTTTCGTTCATGGATGGCTTCTCCGGTTACAATCAGATCAAGATGGCGCCGGAGGACATGGAGAAAACGACGTTTATCACCCCCTGGGGAACATTTTGCTATAAGGTAATGCCCTTCGGTCTGAAGAACGCAGGGGCCACTTACCAACGAGCAATGGTAACTTTGTTTCATGATATGATTCATCATGAGATCGAGGTCTATGTTGATGACATGATTGCGAAGTCCCAAACAGAGGAAGAGCATCTGGTCAACTTATTGAAGCTTTTTGAGAGGCTTAGGAAGTTCAGGTTGAGGCTGAATCCTAACAAATGTACTTTCGGAGTACGGTCTGGAAAGTTGCTGGGGTTTATCGTTAGTGAACGAGGCATCGAGGTTGATCCTACGAAAATAAAAGCCATTCAAGAAATGCCAGCGCCGAAAACAGAAAAAGAAGTTCGTGTTTTCTTGGGCAGAATAAACTACATTGCAAGGTTTATCTCTCAGCTCACTGCCACATGTGAACTGATGTTCAAGCTTTTAAAGAAAGATCAGGCGATTACTTGGAATGAGGATTGCCAGAAGGCATTCGACAAGATAAAGCAGTATCTTCAAGAACCTCCAATCTTGATACCCCTAGTGGCTGGACGGCCATTAATCATGTACTTGACAGTTCTTGAGAATAGTATGGGGTGTGTTCTCGGTCAGCACGACGAGACGGGCAGAAAGGAGCAGGCCATTTACTACTTGAGTAAAAAGTTCACTGACTGTGAATCTCGATACTCGATGCTGGAGAAGACGTGTTGTGCACTAGCTTGGGCTGCCAAACGTCTACGACAGTACATGCTCAATCACACCACTATGCTAATTTCGAAGATGGATCCGATCAAGTATGTCTTCGAGAAGCAGGCTCTTTCGGGCAGGATTGCCAGATGGCAAATGGTGTTAATGGAATATGATATTCAGTACGTGTCCTAGAAGGCCATCAAGGGAAGCGTATTGTCTGATTACCTTGCCGAACAGCCGATCAAGGACTACCAGCCGATGAAATTTGAATTCCCTGACGAGGATATTATGTTTCTCAAAGCAAAGGATTGCGATGAGCCATTGCCCGACGAGGGGCCAGATAGGAAATCCCAGTGGAAGTTGATATTCGATGGGGCGGTTAATTCCTATGGAAGTGGCATCGGGGCGATCATCACGACTCCCCACGGATCCCACATCCCGTTTACTGCGAGACTGACGTTTCCAGTCACCAATAATGAGGCGGAGTACGAAGCATGCATCATGGGTCTAGAAGAGGCAATTGATTTGAGAATCAAGAACCTAGACATATATGGTGACTCAGCGCTTGTGATCAACCAAATTAAAGGGGAGTGGGAGACTCGTCAAGCGAATTTGGTGCCGTACATGAATTATGCCAGAAGGCTACTTCCGTTCTTTGATCGAGTGGAACTCCATCATGTGCCTAGGGCTGAAAATCAGATGGCTGATGCCTTAGCCACGTTGGCTTCAATGTATAAAGTCAATTTTTGGAATGAGGCTCCAAGAATTGTGCTTTCGCGTCTTGATAGACCAGCATTTGTCTTTGCAATCGAGGAAGCCGCCGACGGCAAGCCATGGTTCCATGACATCCAGACTTTCCTTATGACTAAGGAATATCCTGCGGGTGCGTCAACCCAGGATAAGAAGACTCTGTGGAGGCTGTCTGGCAATTTTTATCTCAATCCTGATGGAGTGTTGTATAAGAGAAACCACGATCTCGTGCTACTCAGATGTGTAGATGAGAAAGAGGCGAGTATGCTCATGGAGGAAGTCCATGAAGGCACATTTTGTACGCACGCCGACGGGCATGCTATGACGATAAAGATCCTGAGAGCAGGATACTACTGGCTTACGATGGAGTCAGATTGCTTCAGATTCGCGAAGAGATGTCATAAATGCCAGATTTATGCTGATAAAGTTCATGTGCCGTCGTGCCCGTTAAATGTCATGTCCTCCCCGTGGCCGTTCTCCATGTGGGGCATCAACATGATAGGCAAGATCGAGCCCACTGCATCTAACGGTCATCGTTTCATTCTAGTAGCTATCGACTACTTCACCAAGTGGGTGGAGGCAGCCTCGTACGCTAATGTGACCAAGCAGGTAGTGGCTAAATTCATAAAGAGGGACATCATCTGTCGTTACGGAATTCCCGAGCGGATCATTACTGATAATGGTTCGAATTTGAATAACAAGATGATGAAGGAGCTGTGCCAGAGTTTCAAGATTGAACACCACAACTCATCTCCTTACCGGCCGAAGATGAATGGCGCCGTTGAAGCAGCCAACAAGAACATAAAGAAGATTGTTCAGAAGATGGTTGTGACCTACAAAGATTGGCACGAGATGCTGCCATTTGCACTGCACGGTTATCGTACGACGGTACGTACGTCAACCGGGGCAACTCCTTTCTCCTTGGTGTACGGTATGGAAGCTGTCCTACCGTTAGAAGTGGAGATCCCTTCTTTGCGAGTTTTGGTTGATGTGAAACTCGACGAGGCAGAATGGATTACGAATCGCTTGAACCAACTCAGCCTGATGGAGGAGAAGAGGTTAGCATCGATTGCGTTTGGTCCTTTGTACCAAAGTCGAATGAAGAAAGCTTATGATAAGAAGGTGCGTCCTAGAAGCTTTCAGACGGGTGATCTCGTCCTGAAGAAGATTCTTCCGCCACACTCCGATCACCGGGGCAAGTGGACTCCGAATTACGAAGGTCCGTATGTTGTCAGCAAGGTCTTCTCGAGAGGAGCTTTGTTGTTATCCACGATGGATGGTGAAGATTTTGCATCCCCGGTGAACGCGGACGCAGTTAAAAAATACTTTGCTTGAAAGCGACCCGCTGGACAAAAAAGGAGAGTCCAGGCTAAAAAGGGGCATCCCGGCGAACCAAAAACAGAATAAAAAGGTTCGGGCAAAAATTAGGGATATAAATTGAAAAAAGGTACACCCGCGAAGTCGAAAACTTACACTGGGCGGCTTCGGCAAAAAAGGGTATCCCAGTGAACTGAAAACCCGCAAAGGGCGGTTCACGCAAAAGTTAGGGATTTGAAAAAGCAAATGACTGCGTTCTGCGTGTGGACTTTCATTGTTTAGTGGTTTGGAGGACCTGAGGGCCGTTTATCTGAATCAATCTCTTTCGAAGCTGAAGCGTCGGAGAAGTGTCGAAGTCAAGTGGGTCATAGAGGGATCAACTCATGGTGTTCGTCTACGCCTCGTTGCCGACATTTGTATATACTGATGTATATTTATGTTTTATTTTTGCGCGGCTTCCTCATTCCAGGAGCTTGCCTCTGTTGTAAAACATTTTTACCCATTCAGGGGTTCGTTATCAATAAAATGCATACTATTCAGCAATTCTGTTTGTCTGTTTAGCATTTATCTGTTTTGTTTGGGAAAAAGAACGCCGATGTTTTTGATAAAATGCGCATACATAAACTTACTGGCCTAGGCCACTGATTGTTGAAACAATTAAATACTTGAATATTGTCACGAGATAATAACCTTGATAGGTCCCTTTGAGAAGGGTATCTTGTCTGTTTGTTTGTGTTGTTACAGGTGTAACATATTCCAGAAAGTTATGGCTTTGACAAATTACAGGTCATCTGAGGTATGTGAATCTGGGTTCTTGAAAGTCACCCAACTTGCATCCAACTTTTGCCCTAGTAGGATGATTCCTATGGACTCTTGGTCAACATGAATGTTGAAGAGCTTCCTCTTAGATTTCTAGAGAGTACTAGAAGTCCTTGATAGGATTTGTAGAACTCAACTTATGGCTTTGACAAGTCAAGGGCATTTTGGTCATTTGGAGGTTATAGGTCATTTCAAGCATAAGGCCATATCTCCTACTTCCAAGCTTCAAATGGAAAAATCTTCAACATAAAACTTGCTTAGAATGATGTTTTAAGGCTAGTAGGGAGGTCATGAGATGTTGAAAAGGCTCATATCAAAAAGTGATAAAAATGGCCTAAAAATGAGGCATAAGTTAAATAAGTTGAATTTGAAAAATGGAAATCCCAAGTTATAAGTCCAAACCATGTCATGTAATAGGTCATTTTGACTCCAAATGACATTCTAAGAACAATGGTTCAGCCACAATTTTGATTTGAGGCTTGGATCATAGGGATGCTTTGTAATGGGCTTACTTGCATCTTAAGGTACCAAACCAAAACTCAAAAGAACTCAACAAGCAAGGTGGTTATGCATTGTAACTTACCCTAAATATCATGTGGGGATAAATTCAAGTCAGAAACCAAGATTACAAGGGCCATGGCATGAGATAGCATGTAAGGAGAATGAGAAATCAAAATACCATGACATGAAAAGTTCAATTTCTCATTAGATGATCCTAGAGGGTTCTAGATGATTCTAAACCACTCTATATAACAAGTGTAACTTGCTCAGATGCAAGGTTGGTGAGAATTGGTGCATGAAAGAGAGAGTGAAATCCAAAATCTTCCATTGCAAGTCACATTCAATTACTTCATTCTTCTTCATTTCCCTCCATTTTTTCTTCACAAACACTTTCCATAGATCCCTTTGAGTGTGTGCATACTGAATTGAAGCTCCATTGATGGAAGATTGAAGGTGTTCCCATTGGATTTGCAAGAAGCCATTCATCATTGGATCTTGAAGTGCAAGCATTCTTCCTCCATTTTTTTGCAAACAGTAGAAGTTTCATCATCCAAGGATCATTCTTGAAGAGTTTCAAGCCTTGAATTGAAGATCTACCATCACTGCCATACCAAGAAACCAGGTTTGCAAAATCTCTTCCACCTCATTATTTAGGCATGGTTAGGTTGAATTATTAGTATAGAATGGTTAGAGACCAATAGGTGATCAATTCTGAAGAGTTGAGGATCATTTGATGAAGTTTCAGTCATGGACACCATTTCTTTATGGAGCAAGAACTCGTGGCATAGTGAGTGATAATGCAAGTTTGATAGCTTATTTTGACCAGTGGAATGTGAGGATCATTTTGATGTAAAGAAATCTAAGGTTGGTTGAAGTTGAGGATTGATCATATTTTGAGATTAATCTGGATTCACCATCGGGTTGCATGATAGAGGCTCTTTCAATGAAAACCAAGGCTAGGATCATGATCAGGGTGAAAAATGGATTAATTTAGTATTTTAGATTGTCGAATTTGATGTTGATTTGAGGTAACACGAAGGGATGGAAGATGAGTGCATGAACCCTGGTTCTTGGAAGCTTTCATGCCCAAACCGTAGCACAAGGAAGAAGACGACCACCAAGCCGTTGGATCATGAGTGGACCAGTTGACTGAGTGAGGATCCAATGGTCCATGTTTAATCTCGCGTTTGGAGGGAATTCTGATACACAGCTGAAACGATGCGTTTCATTAAAGGTTTCTGGGCTTGAGTGATCTTTGCTATCCACACCCCACGCGTGAGGCCCATTGTGATTTGAACTGAAATTCGTTTCTATTTGCACCGTGACTTTCTCATTTTCTTTTGGTTTTCTTAATTGTTTTTCTGATTTAACATTGGGCCTGGCGCATTTGATAATGACACCCCCAGTCTGGGCCCACGCGTGATTTTAACTGCATATCATTTCTATTCACACCCCAGCCATTCATATTTCATTTTATTTTTCTCCATTTTATTTTTGATCTTTGAAAATTCTTATCAAATTGAAAATTAAATATTTTTTAATGGGAGTTTTTTCTCCTATTTCATATTTTTGTCTAGAAAAATATAAAATAAAAACATTTTTCATTTCATGCATTTTGATATATTTTGTATATTTTCTTCTTTAATAGCTTTTTAATTCTTTTATGTTGGTATATGAATTTGTAGATTTTTGTTTAGGTAGATCCCTTAATATTTTTAGGTCAATCTTTTTAGGGTAGTTATATATATGTTTTAGCTTCCCCCTGGATTTATTCCATATTTTTGTGATGATTTTTAGGATAGTTTTGATTAGATGCTATTAGGTTGCGTAGAATTAGGTTAAAACTTCAACATAGGTCCACAATAGCTTTAGATTTTTGGGTTTTTAGGACAAGTTAGACTATGGGGCATATATGGGCATTAAGGGTAGGTATGTAGGATCCCTTAGAAATTATATTAGGATTTAATATAGTAGTGTGCTATTTTTAGTTGATTTTTGTATTGGTGATTGTTTGTGTTGCCTTTAGGGCATTGTATTGTTGTTTGCTTTGCTTTGTGGGCTTGGAGAGCTTGATCTTGTTCTAAGGAGCATTGAGGAGCATAGTAGAAGACTTGAGGATGCATTTAGGAGCTTGAGAGCTTGATCTTATTTCCTTTTTTTGTTGTTTTAGGGTTAAGGATTAGGAAGAGTTTAGACTTAGATAACTTCTTTCTCAAACATGGATGGTATCTTTCACCTCCATTCCTCCCTATGATTCAAAGTCCTTCCATGGTATACACCTCTCTCCTTTGGAGGGATAAGTGATGTACCTAGGAAGTAGAACTTTTGAGGGAACCATTCCTTTGATGTTGGACCCTTATAGGTCACCTTTGGTGGTCAATAAGCAGTTCAATATCCCCCAGCTTATCCAGTAAGTGGTTTCCTCTGGTTTGATTGTCTTGAGAGATGCTGAGCCTGAGCTTGAAGATGAAGACTTCATTGAAGAGTGTAGAAGAGGATGAATCCTTGAGTATTGCCATTCCAGCTGAAGCTTGAAGAGCAACCAGAGCAAGTTGATACTTGAAGACCCTTGAAGATGAAATAAAGACTGAAGGATGAAGTTGACACTTCTAAGTGATTGAGATTATTTCTGAAGAGCTGAAGCTTGAAGAGCAAAGGAAGTTGATCTTTACCTTGATATCTGGAGATCCTGAAGGAGCCAAGTTGATACTCATGATTGATAGTGAAGCCTAAAGGTGGAGCTGATCAAGAAGCTGAGGCTTAAAAGGAGAAGATAAGTTGAAGCTTATGTTGTAGGGTTGAAACCTGGAAAAGCAAGTGATATTTGTCAAGAGTGATTGAAGTCTGAAGACTGAATTGCTGTTGGAAGAGCTGAAGCTTGAGGTTGAGAGAGGAGTTGATCTGCTGTCTTCTATTTTCTTTTCTGTATTGATGTGTTTTGTTTGACTTGCTTGATGCAATAGAATAAGTTCATATCTAGAATAGGTAGAATCTAGGAGCATGATTGCACTAGAGGTTGAGTTGCTCCCTCTGCTTGTATTGTTACTGTGTGGCTTTGCTTGCGGGTATTCGGTAGAGCCCAGCTCCCTTGCCCATGTGGTTTGTTTGCCTGATGGCATTTCATTTCCTTTTTATCTGTATGATTGCAGTTTACTGTTCTTGCTTGATAGCATGTTGTTTATATTTCAGTATGATTACTGTTATCCATTCTGGCTTGAGGTTGAGATGAGCTTGTGGAGGCTGAAGCCCCACACACATTTCCTCCCTCACTTGCATTGCATGCATTTTACTGTTAAGCTGATGCTTTCTCTGTTTTGGTGTATCATTGACATGATCCCTTAGGACTCTCATTTCCTTCGATAAGGAATTGATGATAGAATTTTAGGTTGAAACCTATGCATGACAACTTCTAGGAGTTCCCTGTTCAAACCTCAACCATAGGATGAATCCATGGCATGACAACAGTAGGACTTGATAGTCTCCCTCCTAGTTGGGCCTGTTCTCTTCTCATCTCAAAACAGCTTAAGATACAGAAATCATGAATGATTTCTTTCGTACGTTACGAGCCTTAAGCTATCTGAGAAAGGATTGTGGGAGAGTCTCTTTTCCACAGTCTGGATGTTTAGTATGGTACCCTTTGGGTGACATGCGACGCATTCACTCTCAGGTCATAGTCTCTAGTGCGGTTGAAATCGCAAACACAATAAAAAACACTTCTTTCGTAAAAGACAGGAAATAAACCGTAGTTTCCCGAACTACGTGAGCTCTGATCTCTCATGCCTGTTGAGAGTACGTAGGCACAAGATGCCGATGTCTTGGCGAGATACCTTCCCCCATAACCCTTCGTAGGCCGAACTACATTGACTATGATTTCTCATTCTCTGATGAGAATACGTAGGCATAAAGTGCGACGCTTTGCCGAGTCATTTTCTTTTCTTTTTCAGCCAGCCTTGATAGGTAGATAGAATAAAACCAACCCGTCCAAGTAAACACAACAAGCGAGGATCCCGTCGAGTACGACGAACATGAGGGGTGCTAATACCTTCCCCTTGCGTAACCGACTCCCGAATCCAGACAATGGTTGCGATGACCTTGTCTTACCCTTTCTCGTTAGGTTTCTCCGATCGTTTCCTTTCGCACTCTGAGGGATAAATAACGAAAGGTGGCGACTCTTCTGTTGTGCCGACACCTTATTTTCGCGCAAGCGACAGCCGACTCAACCTGAAGTGAGAAGAACATCTGACCTCGCTGTTAGGCATCTGTTAAACAAACAGGCATCGAACCCGAAGGTCGGCTCAACCCGAAGTTGAGAAGAACATCTGACCTCCCCGTTAGGCATCTGTTAAACAAACAGTCATCGCACCTGAAGGTCGCCTGAACACGAAGTTTAGAAGTACATCTGACCTCGTCGTCAGGCATCTGTTAAACAAACAGGCATCGAACCCGAAGGCCGGCTCAACACGAAGTTGAGAAGAACATCTGACTTTGCCATCAGGTATCTGTTAAACAAACAAGCATCGAACTCGAAGTCCGGCTCAACATGAAGTTGAGAAGATCATCTGACCTCGCCGTGAGGCATCTACTAAACAAACAGGCATTGAAGCCGAATGGCGGCTCAACCAGAAGGTAATAAGAACATTAGAGCTTGCCGTCAGGCATCTATTAAACAAAAAGGCATCAAACACGAAGGTCGGCTAAACAGGAAGTTAAGAGGAACATTTGACCTCGCCTTCAGGCATATGTTAAACCAACAGGCATCGAACCCGAAGGCTGGCTCAACCCGAATTTGAAAAGAACATCTGACCTCGTCATTAGGCATCTGTTAAACAAACAGGCATCGAACCCGAAGGCCGTCTCAACCTGTAGTTGAGAAAAACATCTGACCCCTTTGTCAGGCATCTATTAAACAAACAGACATCGAACCCGATGGTCGGCTCAACATGAAGTTCATAGGAATATTTGACCTTGCCGTCATGCATCTGTTAAACAAATAGGAATCGAACATGAAGTCCCGATCAATAGGAAGTTGAGAGCAACATCTGATCTCGCTGCCAGGTATTTGTTAAACAAACGAACATCAAACCCGAAAGGCGGCATAAACACGAAGTTGAGAGGAACATCTGACCTCGTCGTCAAGCATATGTCAAATAAACAAGCATCGAACCCTAAGGCCGGCTCAGCCAAACGTTGTGAAGAACATTTGACCTCGTCGTCAGGCATCTGTTAAATAATCAGGCATCGAACCCGAAGGTCGGCTCAACCCGAAGTTAAGAAAGACATCTGACCTCGCCGTCACGTATCTGTTAAACAAACAGACATCGAACCCGAAGGCCGGCTCAACACGAAGTTGAGATGAACATTTGACGCCCCATAAAGCATCTGTTAACACAAACAGGCATTGAACCAGAAGGGCGGCTCAACCCGAAGTTGAGAAGAGCATCTGACCTCGCCGTCAGGCATCTGTTAAATAAACAGGCATCGAACCTGAAGGTCGGTTTCACACGAAGTTCATAGGAATATCTGACATCGTCGTAAGGCCTCTGTTAAACAAATAGGCATCTAACACGAAGTCCCGCTCAACACGAAGTTGAGAGTAACATCTGACCTCGCCACCAGGCATTTGTTAAACAAACGGGCATCGAACCTGAAGGTCGACTCAACACGAAGTTGAGAGGAACATCTGAGCTCGCCGTCAAGCATATGTTAAATAAACAGGCATCGAACCTAAAGGTCGGCTCAACCAAAAGTTGAGAAGAACATTTTACCTCGCCGTCAAGCATCTGTTAAACAAACAGGCGTCGAACCCGAAGGTCGGCTAATCTGAAGTTGAGAAGAACATCTGACCTCGTCGTCACGTATCTGTTAAACAAACAGGCATCGAATCCGAAGGCTGGCTCAACCCGAAGTTGAAAAGAAAATCTAACATCACCGTGAGGCATCTGTTAAACAAACAAGCATCGAACCCGAAGTCCGTCTCAACCCGTAGATGAGAAAAACATTTGACCTAGCCGTCGGGCATTTGTTAAACAAACAGGCATCGAACTCGAAGGCTGACACAACACGAAGTTGAGGGGAACATCTGACCCCGCCGTCAGGCATTTATTAAACAAACAGGCATCGTACCCGAAGGCCGGTTTAACACGAAGTTCATATGAATATCGGACCTTGCAGTCAGGGATCTGTTAAATAAACAGGCATCGAACACGTAGGTCGGCTCAACCCGAAGTTGAGAAGAACATCTGACCTCGCTGTTAGGCATCTGTTAAACAAATAGGCATCGAATTTGATGGCTAGCTCAACCCGAACTTGATAAAAAAATTAGACCTCGCCGTCAGACATCTATTAAATATACAGGCATCGAACCCGAATGCCGGCTCAACAAGAAGTTGAGAGTAACATTAGACCTCACCGTCAAGCATCTGTTAAACAAACAGGCATCGAACCTGAAGGGCGGCTCAACACGAAGTTGAGAAGTACATCTGTCCTCACCGTCAGGGATCTGTTAAACAAACAGGCATCGAACCCGAAGGCCGGCTCAACCCGAAGTTGAGAAGAACATCTGACCTCCCCGTTAGGCATCTGTGAAACAAACAGGCATCGAACCCGATGGTCGCCTGAACAAGAAGTTTAGAAGTACATCAGACCTCGTCGTCAGGCATCTGTTAAACAAACAGGCATCGAACCCGAAGGCCAGCTCAACACGAAGTTGAGAAGAACATCTGACCTTGCCGTCAGGTATCTGTTTGTCGCTACTGCAAAAATCGGCGCCAGCTAAACAGAAGAGTCGCCACCGTGCGTTATTTATCCCGAAGGAGGGAATGGAAACGCTCGAAGTAAACCTAACGCAAAGGCGTGAAAGGAATGGTCGTTGCAACCAAATCCTGGATTCGAGAGTCGGTTACGCAAGGAGAAGGTATTAGCACCCCTCACGTCCGTTGTACTCGACAGGATCCATGCTTGTTTTCTTGTACGGATTGTTATTCTATCTACGCTAAGGGTCAAGGGTTAAAAGAAAATAAAATGACTCGGCAAAGTATCGCACTTTATGCCTACGTATTCCCATCTGGAACGAGAAATCAGAATCAACGTAGTTCGCCTAACTACGGATGAAGGGGAAAGGTTGCTCGCTAGGATATCGCATCCTATGCCTACGTACTTCCATACAGCATGAAAGATCAGAGCAAACGTAGTTCGGGCCACGTACGACACCAGTCTGTTTTGATTGTTTTTTTTATCCTTCTTAAAAAAGGTTTTCTCCTGATTACGGGTCCAAGCGGACAAAAATGACGTTTTTGGTGGGTTTCCAGTCTATTACGCAAGAACTGTTTTTTTATTGATGTTTACGATCTCTTATTGTATTTTTGATTGTTTGAGATGAGAAGAGAACGACGCTCTAAAATCCTAGGGTTGAAAAATGGGAATCGAAACTAACCTAATGTTGTCATGCATGGGTTAAAACCTAATGTCTGTCGTATTTCTCTCGTTCACAGAGAGAAACAGAGTTCCTAGGGGATAGACGGAAAAGATACAACATATATACAATAACAATAAAAAATGCATGGATGCAGCAATACAAGCGAGGCAAGGGAGTCCCACTCAACCTCGAACCTGAAAAACAACAGGCAAAAGTGAAATAGAATTCACTTTAAACCTAGGGGGAAATTAACAAACAATACAGCAAAGGAAATAAAACCCCAATACTAGCCCTGACAGCAAACCAGCTCCTACAGCAGCAAATAATCAACAACAAGCCAATCGACAGTAACATCTTCAAGTAAGACCCCATCTCAATCTTTAACCATCCTCAAGCCTCAGGTAAGCTCCTGTCTTCAAAAGTAACCCCAGCTCTAGCCAGCATGAACCCCAACAAATAGACAGCTTCAAACAGCAGCAAAAACCCTAATTCCAACGGATATCCAGCTTTGACAGGTACAGGCTTTATTTTTACCAATCTTCAATGAACTCCTTATCTTCAATGGACTTATATCTTCAAGGCAAGCATTCACAGGAGAGAATCACTTAACAGATTAAGTTGAAATGCTAAGCAGCTTATTGACAACCAAAGGAAGCCTATAAGTGTTTAACCTTATAAGGGAAAGGTTCCCTCAAAATTCTACTTCCAGAATAAGCCACTTATCCCTCCTTTGGAGGGATAAGGATATCTTAGAAGGACTTTTTGTCATAGGGAGGAATAGAAGCACAAGATGCTTTCTATGTTTGTAAGACGAAATCATTCTAATCTAAGGCTCTCCCTATTTCTCCTATCTCCTAAGTCTTCACAGACCATCCTCCAGGAGAGAAAATCTTCATGCATCAAGCTCTATCCCTTGTCTTCAATCATCATCCAAGGTCTTCATAAGCCTCAACAAGCAAAAATCAAACCCCAAGCCCAATTGAAATGCCCAAAACCCAACAAATAAAGCAACATCCCAAGTGGGAAACGCACCAATATCAACCAAATTGCAAAAATCAACAAAAATAGTAAAACTCACTATAAAATCCTAGATTAATTTCTAAGGGAACCTAACTATGTACCCTATACCCCATATAAACCCCAAGGCCTAAATAAATTTTAAAACCCCAAAACTATGCCCTAAACTGCACCTAATTGTTGTCAAACCCTAATTCTGATACCTCTCCTATCTATCTCTCAAATTAATCTAAGTTTTATTCACAAAAATATTACAAAATTCCTAAGGGTACATGCTTCCCTAATCTAATCAACCACACAAGAATCAATCATAAATCATGCACCAAACTCTCATACTAAATTCCGAAAAATTAAGTACTAAACAAATGTAAAATAAAAGCAATAATATTGTAAAATATACCAAAAATAAAAAATGCATGAAATTAATATTTTTATTATTTCACAATTTTCTAGAGGTCCTAAGGAAACTAGGGAAAAAAATCCCATCCTGAAATGATTATTTTTCAATTTATTGTGAATTATTTACTAATCCTATGCAAACATGAAATAAAATGAAAATCAATTAAAAAAGAGAAACAGGCGTGGTAAATAGCAATTTTATCTAGTTCAAAATGGAATTGGGCTCAGGAGGGGGGGTGCTAATATCAGGCGTGCTGCTAGGCCCAATCCACTCAGAAAATCATAAAAAAACACAAGAAAAATGGAAAATAAACGTGGCAAATAGCAAGACTTCGCCTTGTTATCTGATTGGGCCTCCAATTGGGGGTGTGATTAGTAAGACTGGCCTATGGCCCAAGATGAAAAAAACCACAGAGAGGGGGTTCAATGGGGAAACAGAGGGACACTCAGCAATAGACACCGTGGGCCTAAGGCCCGAATCCAATACCACCCAAACTCTGCAACAAAACCCTAATTCACTACACTCTCCTCCTTCACTGTTCACTATCCTTCTCCCAAACCCTAACGGAGCTACCTTGCTTTCCCAAACCTCTCTCTCTGAAACTCTTCAGAAAACTCTCACAAATCTCTCACCCTCACAAAATTGTTCACATTCCTCACAAACTCGTTCATCAACCTCACCTAAACTACTTCACAAAACCTTATTCATCACAATCACAAACTAACACTTTCAATTTCTCAGTCCAGATTAAACTCCCTAACCTAATCGTGTTTTAATCTCTGTATACCTCTCTCAACCAAACACAAAATCCCTCTGATTTCAATCTATGTTGTTCTCTTATCCAACAAAAATCAACTAGTTCTACCGCTAACAACAACTAAGCTAACAAGTTCAAAATGAAAAACCTGATGGAGGCGATGATACGTCTGACGGTTTGAGATGAAGCTGGCGAAGTTTATGAAGAACTGGAAGGAGCTGATTCTGGAGGAATCTTTGTCGAAGATTGAGGATCCACAGCGGCGATGGTGCTCTCGTGATGATCAGACGAAGATCAACGAATATGACAGTGAGCGAAGATTATCCTGAAGATCTTGATGGCTCGGAGATTTGCTTGATAAAAAACGCTATGAAGAAACCGGTGACTCTCAAGAATGTGACGAAGGATTGGCGAATCAGATGAAACTCTGGAGAATTGGTTGGTGAACGTTCTTGAGCTGGTATGAATCTCTGGCAAAAAACTGATGATGAAGCTGGATGATGAACAAGAGTTGTTGATGAACGATGACGAGCGAATTGATGCTAAAATGAAGATCCGGATGAAGATCAGCGATGAATTGTTGATGAATCTGAGAAAATCATGAAGATCGGTGTAGATTTGAGTATGAATCTTGGGTGAGGTTCTTGAGGATTTCTGGTAATCTAGAAAAAATGAAGATTCTGATGAGTTTTCCAGTGAATCACTGTTTCCGGCGACAATTAGGAGGCTTCCGGCAACTGTTAGGGCGGTAGTGACGGCGGCTGCATGTACTCCGGTGAGGGTTGGTGAGTGGAGTACAGCTGTCTCTGGGGTGGAGGAGAGGGACACGCGTGGCAGGGGTGTGGGGTCTGAGATGAGGCACGTGGGAGAGAGAGGGAGGTGGCAGAGGGAGAGAGTGGTGTGAGTGATGAGGTGTCAGCAGGTTGTGAGGTGGAGGACAACAGAAAAGCCACGCGTGGCAAGCCCCTTTATACGACACATGGCACTCTCTGGGCCTTGACTGGGCCTTAATTACTGGATAATGGCCCACTATGCAGACTCTGATTAATACTGACTTAATGAAGATGATTAAGACAAAAACTCAAATTAACCTAAGGATTAAATGCTAATGATTGGATTAACTATGAATTAAAACTAAAGACTTAATGAACTGCCTAATTAAAGCCTAATTAACAAAACGAAATTAATTAAAAAAGACCCTAATCAAACTTCTAATTAATCCTAATTAACAAAACAAAATTAAACTCTAATTAACCTATTAAAAAAACAGAAAAAGATCTATTAAAACTATTGAAAACCTATTTAAAATTCCAATTAAAACCTAGAAAAATAATAAATCTATTAAAATTCTATATTAAAACTAAAACTAATATCTATTAATTCTAAAAAGAAAATCTCTTTAAAACTATATAAAACTATTTACTAAAAATAAATTCTATTAAAACTATTTATTTCTATAAACATCTATATCTAAAAATCTATTATTAAAAAATCTATTTAATCCTATTATCCTAAAAAACTAAAATCTATTAATTTCTATTAAACCTAATATCTATTAAAAAAAAAAGTATATTCTAAAAAACTATTTAAAGTCTATTTAAAAAAAATATAGGAAAAGACCAATAAACCCTAAAAAGCAAATAAAGGCAATTAACCAAAATAGGAGAGACCGCGAGACTCGACCAAAATAAACGGTAAAACCCGGACACCTCAAAAACAACTGCGCCAGCTGAAAACCCCTAGGAAGCGCACGACTTCTCAAAAATAACCTCCGATTACCCGAACTGGTCTGAAACGGCTAAAATGTGGAAATGGGCTGTGATCCTGATAACACCAATATGATTGTGAAAATGCAATGCATGCGGTATGCGAACGCGAACGCAAAATGACTCGAAACATAAACCAGATGTAGGGAACCGGTTGGTCAAATTTTGGGGTGCAACAGTTGCCCCTATTCAAGCAGCTTGGACCTGAAGGGTTGAAGAGCAACCAGCTCTCAAACATTCAAATGTAGAAGACGGTTGAATACTAAATAAACCCGAAAATTTGCCAACCGCAGAAATAAACTGCACACTTGCTTGGGGAAAAATATCCAAAGAACTGAATCCAGTTGTTATGGCAACAAACTGATCAATCACCTGATAAAGAGATTTGACTTTAGCACCAGTTACTTGTGTGACACCACAGATAACAAACCCGAAGGTTGGATCAACATGCACTTGATCACCTCACATCGTCTAATGATAGACAGGGAGACACCATCCCACAGGAAAACAATATCCATATTCACATTGTCTAAAGATAGACGGAAAGACACCATCCCGAAGGAAAACAAAAATTCATACTCACATCGTCTAAAGATAGACGGAAAGACACCATCCCGAAGGAAAACAAAAATCCATACTCACGTCGTCTAAAGATAGACGGAAAGACACCTTGCCGAAGGAAAACAAAAATCCATACTCACATCGTCTAAAGATAGACGGAAAGACACCATCCCGAAGGAAAACAAATAACCATACTCACATCGTCTAAAGATAGACGGAAAGACACCTTGCCGAAGGAAAACAATATCCATACTCACATCGTCTAAAGATAGACGGAAAGACACCGTCCCGACGGAAAACATTGTCTAAAGATAGACAGAAATAAAACTTGCCGGAGAAACACATCGTCCGTGAGAACTAGCGGAAAGAGAACCATATGAACTTCATCGCTATTCATCAAATTTCAGAATCTTTTCGTCTACAGGAATTGATGGAAAGAACAATACCTTCAAAGGGGCCACATCATCAGTAAGAACCGACAGGAAGAAAAACCACATTCAAAGAGCCATGTCGTCGATAGGGGTCAACAACTAGGAAAACCAAACATTCTTCAAAGATCCTCGGTGTCAATAAGGATCGACGGTCCTGAAAAACCTTCTTGAAATGTCATCTCATCCAATAAACAGAAAGAACGCCGATATCTGAAAGATCGCCTTGAAACTTCTCGTCGTCTAAAGATAGACGGAGAAAACCATATCCAAACTCACGATGTCTAATGATAGACGGAGAAAACTCGTTGGGGGAAACACATCGTCAATATGAACTGACGGTAAGACCTGCTGAAAAATCACCTGCTCAAACTCACAACGTCTAGAGATAGACGGAGAAAACCATATCCAAAGGCCGGATCAACATGCACTTGATCTGATCACATTGTCTAAAGATAGACAGGAAGAAATTTGTCCAAACTCATGACGTCTAATGATAGACGGAGGAAACCACTTCTGAAACTTCATATCGTCTAAAGATAGACGGAGAAAACCATACTTTGCTCATGACGTCTAAAGATAGACAGAGAAAACCACTTTGAAACTCATGACGTCTAAAGATAGACGGAGAAAACCACTTGTTGGAGAAACACGTCGTCAATAGGAATTGACGGGAAGAGAAGTCTGTCCATATCCAATGACTGATGAGTAAAGCCTAATAGTCGTATGATCTAAAAATCAAATAAACCAATGAGCTGTCTGAATAAAGCTGCTGGATAAATGCCCCTGAACTGATTACAGAGTGATTCACGTTGCCACGGAGGACTGATAAAAAAACTGGCTTATGCTTCGTATGCATATGCGTATGTTTGAATTTTTCTATGGCGTAATGCTCCATATAGGATGGAAATGCTACGCATTTGAGGATGAAATGCATATATGATGCAAATATGATGATATATGCAAGATGCAAATGCAGCCTCGGGTTGCTGGAGAAGTTGGATACAGAAAACCGTTTCAGCAAAATAAACGCTGAAGACAAAACCAACTCTGTTGGGGATAACCGGGTATCATAGAATTATTCCAGCAAAATAAATGCTGGAAAGGTGAAGCCAACTCCGCTGGGGATAACCAAATGTGCTAAGCATGATTGGACTTCTGTCAAGGATAGCTTACCCGTGCCAATGAAAATTGGACTTTTGCTGGGGAAAATAGACGGAGTCTTCCTGTGTACCAATGAAGGTTGGATTTTGAAATGATGCGCCACCACGGATTGGGCCTCATAGTGATTGCCAATAGGGATCGGGCTTCCTGAAAATTGCCAATAAGGACTGGGCTTTAGGCTATCCGTGATGGGTCATATATAATTGACGATGAACAACATCCTGTCTGAATTCATAGGTTTTCTGGTGGAAGAGTCACGGGACGGTAACACGACTTCCCGACATTCGCCTCAAACTTGGAGATTGGCTGAATCTGCTCGAGTAGCTCTGAGTAACTCTGATGACACGGAGAAGAACAATTCCTTCGCTTCTGATATGCCCCAGCCTGCAGAACCTCTGTGGGGATAGTCCTCAAAAAGGAAATCTGAAAATCTATACCCTGATGGTCTGATATGAAATGCCCCGGCATTCTGAACCTCGAAGATAACTTCAAATCAAATGCCTCTCGAATAAAGAATAACTTCTGCGCTCTTAGGATAGCCTGCCCCTGTCTGCAATGACTTTGCCCCTGATTGGCTGATTCGGTGTAATGACTCTAGCTACGAGAGATTTACCGAATCTCGACCTGATTGCCCCAGAATAACAACTTTGGATGGCTGACCTCACAGGGGATCACTTGATAATAGCTTGCCCCGGCTCTCGGATCATTCGGGCATCCTGCATTCTATCCTGATCAGACTTTCCACTGTAGGAAATTTTCCTGCTTTCAAGCGCTTACTCGCAAGTAAAACAAGTTGTTCTGCATAAAAGACATATTAATGCAATGCATATGACAGTTTTGACATCCAATCTGTTCACTGGAAAAATGGAAAAACAGTTTATGGCACATAATGCACAAATCATTTATCAAAATATCAACACAGTACCAACATGGTAAGAAGAACCGTTTTAGGAGTCAGTTTCGACGCGATCTTTACCGAAGTACACTCTCAAAACAAACCTGCTTCAATTAGGACTTTTGAAGGTTGTAACGTGGCCAGGTTCACGGTTTTGAAAGAAAGGATAAAGGCTCAAAGTTTATTTTAACCCACCCATTCTCCTTGATATTCTCCGGTCCTATGTTCAGCTAATTCGACCTTAGCGCTCACCTCTTAGAGGTTGAAAGATAGGAGTGACAGTTCGAGAAACTATGATTTTTCGGGAGTGACAGTCACTCGCTCTTCGTCTTTGACACTTGGGGTCACACGACCCGTATTTCATTTGAGGATTTTTCTTTCGTAATCCTTTTCATCTTTCTTTTTCTTTCCCTAACTTTTGCCTGGACTGACTCTTTTGAGTTTCTTTTGATTTTCAAGTCCAGCGGGATGCCCTTATTTTTGCCTAAGTCGTTTGTTTTCAAGTTTTAACTTAGCGGGCTTTTGATTCTTTTTCCTTCCCTCTTTTTTTGAACAAGTCGTGTGACACTGGTTGTCTGACTCTTTGGAGAAGGATATGACTGTCTCACTCCTGACGTTTGACCACCGCGGTTTTTTAGGCACGACCTCTAGAGGTGTGATTGATCCTCGAACGGACACTCCTTTCTGCGATTTGGACGCTCAGTCAAATTAGCTAACACCTACCCTGCCCCAAGTTAAGATTAAGGGTTTTTCGTTTTCAGAAAAAACTCCTACTACTAGGCTCAAAGGGGTTGACAAAGGATTATCTTCCTTATATCTCCGGTGTTTAGGGATTTGAAGCAATGCCTGTACATCATCAGCGGGTTTTATTTCAAGAGCATACATTATCGGAAGCTTGCATGTCGTTCATTTTCGTCATCCTCCCCGAATTCCGCTTAACCAAGCATTGAATATCTGTAAAAATCAATTAGTGAACACGAATGGATTTAATCAAAACATGCATACTCATTTCATTATCATCAATTGAATGGAAACAACAAGTTTTACAAACAAGATTGCAATTTAATCAGGAAAGAAACTACAAATAATGACAAGATAAAACAAAGGAAAATGCCAGCTTCCGAGAACCGGGCTTTCACATCTGATTCGCTACTGAACCAGCCATCTTCAAAGTTGTTTATTGAAACCATTCCGCTCAAAATGGCAACCGGGTGAACTGTCTCTCTGACTTCATTGGGTTTTGCCTAGTACGCAGGTTTGATCGATAACGAGAAGGCTGCTGACTCTGGAAAGGAGCGGACGTCTGTTGCAAAGACTGGACAGATTATTGACTTTGAACAGTTGAACCACTTGGAGGTCGAGTCTGAATCATCAGGAACTCCTTTTGTTCAAGCGCTTTCATCCTCAAGCTTGGTCTAGGCAGCAACTGAGGACAGGGGGATTCTGACACCAATGATTGCAGAATATACTTCTGATCTATGGCAGCTTTGGAAACGTCCATCATTTTAGCACCAACTGGGATAAGACCATTAGGTACAATTACGCCGCCCGGCGTGAATTCAATAACTTTTGCGTCAATCAGGTCCTGAACGTTGTGCTTAAAAGCGTGACAACTTTCCATATCATGTCCGGGTGCCCCGGAATGAAATTCACATTGCTTATTAGTGTCATACCCATAAGGAAGTATCGTTCCCTTGATTGGGGCCAATGTTCTTTTTTCAACCAGCTTCAAATCTAATAAAGTCTGAAAGAGCTCAGCATACGTGGAAGGCGGCGCCTCAAATACCCTCTTTGGCCTCCCCTCCTGAATTCTTCGCTGAGCCGGATGCATCCTTTGTTGTTGTTGCTGGTGTTGATCAACACGTTTTTAAGCTCAGTTTCCACAGGCACGGGTTCCACAGGCACGGGTAGAACAAGCTCCTTCACTGCGGCTTTAGATAGCTGATCACCCTCTTTCCTAAGCACATTCTTGACGACTTCCATGATCAAGCTCATTTGGGTCTTCAGCTGATTATTTTCCTCTTTGAGTATCTTCTGATCCAGACGCAACTCTTGCATGTCTTTCATCATCTGTCCTAACTGGCTTCGGACTTCAATCAATTCAGCCTGATTCTGTTCCATATCTCTGAGGGAATTCCTGCAACAAACTGGAGATCAGGAAATAAGACCCACGGTTCTGATGTACCTGTTATGTGAGAATGCAATGCAGAAAGCAAACACATATTCACGACAAGACAAAGGAACCCCCAAGGTATAAGCACGGAGATAAACACCTCACACCACTATGTAAAGCCAACAAGAGCAACAAACAAGCACAACCAAGTACAAAATACAATGACCCCAACCAACAAGCCTGGTGGTGGTCAGCAAACACCAATGCACGAAAGCTAAATAGGTCAGCAGAGAAAAACAGATGCGACACCCGGCGCAGAAACCTCTAGCAACTTCCTCCATACTCAACTGAGCTCTCAGTTGGACATTCTTCCAAACATACACTTTCAGTGGAGTATTCCATGACATTGAATGATGAACCCATACAACTGGATGAAGGAGAATCAATAATCTGAACAAAACCCTGAGGTGTGATGAAGATCTTGTTAGAGTCTAGTAGATTCTGAACTTGGCTTCTAAGCACCTTACATTCATCTGTCGAATGCCCCTGTACCCCAACATGGTACTCACAGCGGGCGCTGGCATCAGAACCTGAAGGATAAGGCAGGATCATTGGATTAGTCTCTTTCGACACTATTAATCCACTTTCGACCAAATCTGGCAACAACTGACTGTACGACACCGGTAGCCAAGTAAACTGCCTTTCGGGCTTCCTTGGTCTTTGTCGGGCGTGCTGATGCGGCTGATGATAATATGGCTGCTGGTTTGAAGTGTCTGAAAACTGAGCCTGAGACGCTACAGATTCTGAGACAACATCGCTTCCTTCTTCCCACCCCCCTTGAGAACTGAGAACTGATTCATTCTTATCAACTGGGATATAAGGAGCCTCTCGAATATTTCCATTCTTGAGTCCTCTCTCAACAAGCTCTCCCATTCTCATCAAGCCCTCAAAGTTTGTACAACTGAACATCATGTCATAATAACGGCCCTTCAGAGTACCCAAAAAGAGGCTAACCATTTCTCTCTCCTGAATCGGTGGTTGAACACGAGCAGCCAATTCTCTCCATCTTTGCACATACCCCCTAAAGGATTCATTCTCCGCACGAGATAATTCTTGCAAATGCACGCGAAAAGGATCCATTTCCAGGTTGTAGTTGTACTGCTTCACGAAGGCATCGGTTAAATCTGACCATGATTTGATACTATCACTCTCCAAGTACATGTACCAGTCCAAAGATGCTCCGATCAAACTATCTTGGAAACAGTGAATCATGAGCTTGTCATTGGTGATATGTGAAGTCATTCTTCTGCAGAACATAACCAAATGTAGCTTCGGACAACTATACCCTTTGTACTTCTCAAAATTGGGCATCTTGAACTTCGGAGGCAACACAAAACCTGGCACCAAACACATGCTCGAAGCATTCAGATCAAGAGTATTCTTATTCATCAGGGCGGCAATCTGATCTTCCAACGTCTGAAGTATTCTCATATACTCAACAGTCCTTGGGCCATGAACATTAACCTGCGGAACAACTCTTGGAGATGGAACAATCCTTGGAGAATCTGGCGTAGAGAAAGTGAAATTGTGGTACTCTGTGTCATTGAGAGAATATGGACCTCTGACAGGGGTTTGCACGAGTTGAGCAACATTGTTCATATGAGTTCTTTGAACATTGTTTCCTCCTCTATTTATAGCTATTATGGCTTCCATGACCTGACTCAACTGGTGCTTCAACAATTCAAACTCCGCCCGAGTAACAACCAAGTTCTGCTCTCCTGAAGCCATGATCTTTCCAGATGCTAACTCAAGTCTAATGCGAATGTCGGGAACTCAACTGACGAAGCGGACAAAAAACGGGTAAGCTCCCTGTTCCGGCTGAGGATGAATATGCAAAATGAAATGCAAATGCAAACAGTCATGCAAAATGCAAAATGCACACACAAGGGACCAAGTGTGCTGTTGAGAAGCCCAATCCACAATACTGGTCTTAGCCAGACCCATAACACTGCTCAAACCTGGTCTCAACAAACCAAAACAATACTCCAACCTAGTCTCCAACAGACCCCATAACACTGTCCTCAAATATCAACACCACTGAATCTCAATCAAGAAAACCGGTAATCTGGAGGTCAAGTTACCTGCATGTCCCAACCCCTCTCACAGGTAGGTGTCCTAATAACTGACACAAGGTATGGCATCCTATGCGGTCGTCGGCGTCACAGACTTTCAAGATTGATGATACGATACCCAGAAGGTGTGGCATCATCAAATCCTGAAGAGGCCTCACTTAGCCAACTTCCAATTGATCGGTCCCCGGAGTCGACAATCCAAGTAACCAATAACCCCCTCAACCCAAACGGTTGAAAAAGAAGTCAACCAGAAGAACCTCGTCCGAGCGTGAATTTTGCGGGACACTGGTACATGCAAAGCATGCACGCGCCCACTACTTTCCACTCTAATTCTAGGTGCACTCAAGCCCAGGTCCAGCTTATATCTCAATCATAGATCCCCCTACCCCAGCACAACAACAACAATATAATGCTGAAAGTAAATACAGAAAGGTAAATCCATACAAAACCCACAACGGGAAAACAAGCGCTAGGATTGACTCGCACAGGGGACGTTGGATCCCCAGCAGAGTCGCCAGCTGTCGCTACTGCGAAAATCGGCGCCGACTAAATAGAAGAGTCGCCACCGTGCGTTATTTATCTCGAAGGAGGGAAAGGAAACGCTCGAAGGAAACCTATCGCAAAGGCGGGAAAGGAATGGTCGTTGCAACCAAATCCTGGATTCGGGAGTCGGTTACGCAAGGGGAAGGTATTAGCACCCCTCACGTCTGTCGTACTCGACGGGATCCACGCTTGTTTTCTTGTACAGATTGTTATTCTATCTATGCTAAGGGTCAAGGTTAAAAGAAAATAAAATGACTCGGCAAAGTATCGCACTTTATGCCTACGTATTCCCGTCTGGAACGAGAAATCAGAGTCAACGTAGTTCACCTAACTACGGATGAAGGGGAAAGGTTGCTCGCTAGGATATCGCATCCTATGCCTACGTACTTCATACAGCATGAAAGATCAGAGCAAACGTAGTTCGGGCCACGTACGACACCAGTCTGTTTTGATTGTTTTTTTTTATCCTTCTGAAAAAAGGTTTTCTCCTGATTACGGATCCAAGCGGACAAAAATGACGTTTTTGATGGGTTTCCAGTCTACTACGCAAGAACTGTTTTTTATTGATGTTTACGATCTCTTATTGTATTTTTGATTGTTTGAGATGAGAAGAGAACGACGCTCTAAAATCCTAGGGTTGAAAAATGGGAATCGAAACTAACCTAATGTTGTCATGCATGGGTTAAAACCTAATGTCTGTCGTATTTCTCTCTTGCACAGAGAGAAACAGAGTTCCTAGGGGATAGACGGAAAAGAAACAGCATATATATAATAACAGTAAAAAATGCATGGATGCAACAATACAAGCGAGGCAAGGGAGTCCCACTCAACCTCGAACCTGAAAAACAACAGGCAAAAGTGAAATAGAATTCACTTTAAACATAGGGGGAAATTAACAAACAATACAGCAAAGGAAATAAAACCCCAATACTAGCCCTGACAGCAAACCAGCTCCTACAGCAGCAAATAATCAACAGCAAGCCAATTGCCAGTAACATCTTCAAGTAAGACCCCATCTCAATCTTCAACCATCCTCAAGCCTCAGATAAGCTCCTGTCTTCAAAAGTAACCCCAGCACTAGCCAGCATGAACCCCAACAAATAGACAGCTTCAAACAGCAGCAAAAACCCTAATTCCAACGGATATCCAGCTTTGACAGGTACAAACTTTATTTTTATCAATCTTCAATGAACTCCTTATCTTCAATGGACTTATATCTTCAAGGCAAGCATTCACAGGAGAGAATCACTTAACAGATTAAGTTGAAATGTTAAACAACTTATTGACAACCAAAGTAAGCCTATAAGTGTTTAACCTTATAAGGGAAAGGTTCCCTCAAAATTCTACTTCCAGAATAAGCCACTTATCCCTCCAAAGGAGGGATAAGGATATCTTAGAAGGACTTTTTGTCATAGGGAGTAATAGAAGCACAAGATGCTTTCTATGTTTGTAAGAAGAAATCATTCTAATCTAAGGCTCTCCCTATTTCTCCTATCTCCTAAGTCTTCACAGACCATCCTCCAGGAGAGGAAATCTTCATGCATCAAGCTCTATCCCTTGTCTTCAATCATCATCCAAGGTCTTCATAAACGTCAACAAGAAAAACTCAAACCCCAAGCCCAATTGAAATGCCCAAAACCTAACAAACAAAGCAACATCCCAAGTGGGAAACACACGAATATCAACCAAATTGCAAAAATCAACAAAAATAGTAAAACTCACTATAAAATCCTAGATTAATTTCTAAGGGAACCTAACTATGTACCCTATACCCCATATAAACCCCAAGGCCTAAATCAATTTTAAAACCCCAAAACTATGCCCTAAACTGGACCTAATTGTTGTGAAACCCTAATTCTGATACCTCTCCTATCTATCTCTAAAATTAATCTAAGTTTTAGTCACAAAAATATGATAAATTTCCTAAGGGTACATACTTCCCTAATCTAATCAACCTCACAAGAATCAATCAAAAATTATGCACCAAACTCTCATACTAAATTCAGAAAATGTAAGTACTAAACAAATGTAAAACAAAAGCAATAATATTGTAAAATATACCAAAAATATAAAATGTATGAAATTAATATTTTTATTATTTCACAATTTTCTAGAGGTCCTAAGGAAACTAGGGGAAAAAATCCCATCCTAAAATGATCATTTTTCAATTTATTGTGAATTATTTACTAATCCTATGCAAACATGAAATAAAATGAAAATCAATTAAAAAAGAGAAACAGGTGTGGTAAATAGCAATTTTATCTAGTTCAAAAGGGAATTGGGCTCAGGAGGGGGGTGCCAATATCAGGCGCGCTGCTAGGCCCAATCCACTCAGAAAATCATAAAAAAACACAAGAAAAATGGAAAATAAACGTGGCGAATAGCAAGACTTCGCCTTGTTATCTGATTGGGCCTCCAATTGGGGGTGTGATTAGTAAGACTGGCCTATGGCCCAAGATGAAAAAAACCACAGAGAGGGGGTTCAATGGGGAAACGGAGGGACACTCAGCAACAGACACCGTGGGCCTAAGGCCCGAATCCAATACCACCCAAACTCAGTAACAAAACCCTAATTCACTACACTCTCCTCCTTCACTGTTCACTATCCTTCTCCCAAACCTTAACGGCGCTACCTTGCTTTCCCAAACCTCTCTCTCTGAAACTCTTCAGAAAACTCTCACAAATCTCTCACCCTCACAAACTTGTTCACATTCCTCACAAACTCGTTCATCAACCTCACCTAAACTACTTCACAAAACCTTATTCATCACAATCACAAACTAACACTTTCAATTTCTCAGTCCAGATTAAACTCCCTAACCTAATCGTGTTTTAATCTCTGTATACCTCTCTCAACCAAACACAAAATCCCTCTGATTTCAATCTATGTTGTTTGCTTAGCCAACAAAAATCAACTAGTTCTACCGCTAACAACAACTAAGCTAACAAGTTCAAAATGAAAAACGTGATGGAGGCGATGATACGTCTGACGGTTTGAGATGAAGCTAGCGAAGTTTATGAAGAACTGGAAGGAGATGATTCTGGAGGAATCTTTGTCGAAGATTGAGGATCCACGGCGGCGATGGTGCTCTCGTGATGATCAGATGAAGATCAACGAATCTGACGGTGAGCGAAGATGATCCTGAAGATCTTGATGGCTCGGAGATTTGCTTGACAAAAAAATGCTATGAAGAAACCGGTGACTCTCAAGAATGTGACGAAGGATTGGCGAATCAGAAGAAACTCTGGAGAATTGGTTGGTGAACGTTCTTGAGCTCGTATGAATCTCTGGCAAAAAAACTGATGATGAAGCTGGATGATGAACAAGAGTTGTTGATGAACGATGACGAGCGAATTTATGCTAAAATGAAGATTCGAATGAAGATCAGCGATGAATTGTTGATGAATCTGAGAAAATCATGAAGATCGGTGTAGATTTGAGTATGAATCTTGGGTGAGGTTCTTGAGGATTTCTGGTAATCTGGAAAAAAATGAAGATTCTGATGAGTTTTCCGGCGAATCACTGTTTCCGGCGACAGTTAGGAGGCTTCCGACGACTGTTAGGGCGGTAGTGACGGCGGCTGCATGTACTCCGGTGAGGGTTGGTGAGTGGAGTACAGCTGTCTCTGGGGTGGAGGAGAGGGACACGGGTGGGAGGGGTGTGGGGTCTGAGATGAGGCACGTGGGAGAGAGAGGGAGGTGGCAGAGGGAGAGAGTGGTGTGAGTGATGAGGTGTCAGTAGGTTGTGAGGTGGAGGAAAACAGAAAAGCCACGCGTGGCAGGCCCCTTTATACGACACATGGCACTCTCTAGGCCTTAATTACTGGATAACGGCCCATATGCAGACACTGATTAATACTGACTTAATGAAGATGATTAAGACAAAAACTCAAATTAACCTAAGGATTAAATGCTAATGATTGGATTAACTAGGAATTAAAACTAAAGACTTAATGAATTGCCTAATTAAAGCCTAATTAACAAAACGAAATTAATTAAAAAAGACCCTAATCAAACTTCTAATTAATCCTAATTAACAAAACAAAATTAAACTCTAATTAACCTATTAAAAAAAACAGAAAAAGATCTATTAAAACTATTGAAAACCTATTTAAAATTCCAATTAAAACCTAGAAAAATAATAAATCTATTAAAATTCTATATTAAAACTAAAACTAATATCTATTAATTCTAAAAAGAAAATCTATTTAAAACTATATAAAACTATTTACTAGAAAGAAATTCTATCAAAACTATTTATTTCTATAAACATCTATATCTAAAAATCTATTATTAAAAAATCTATTTAATCCTATTATCCTAAAAAACTAAAATCTATTAATTTCTATTAAACCTAGTATCTATTAAAAAAAGAAGTATATTCTAAAAAACTATTTAAAATGTATTTAAAAAAATATAGGAAAAGACCAATAAATCCTAAAAAGAAAATAAAGGCAATTAATCAAAATAGGAGAGGCCGCGAGACTCCACCAAAATAAACGGTAAAACCCGGACACCTCAAAAACAACTGCGACAGCTGAAAACCCCCAGGAAGTGCACGACTTCTCAAAAATAACCTCCGATTACCCGAACTGGTCCGAAACGGCCAAAATGTGGAAATGGGCTGTGATCCTGATAACACCAATATGATTGTGAAAATGCAATGCATGTGGTATGCGAATGCGAATGCAAAATGACTCGAAACATAAACCAGATGTAGGGAACCGGTTGGTCAAATTTTGGGGTGCAACACTGTTAAACAAATAGGCATCGAACTCGAAGTCCGACTCAACACGAAGTTGAGAGGAACATTTGACCTCGCCTTCAGGCATCTGTTAAACCAACAGGCGTCGAACCTGAAGGCCGGCTCAACCCGAAGTTGAAAAGAACATCTGACCTCGCCATTAGGCATCTGTTAAACAAACAGGCATCGAACCCGAAGGCCGTCACAACCCGTAGTTGAGAAAAACATCTGACCTCTTCGTCAGGCATCTATTAAACAAACAGACATCGAACCCGATGGTCGGTTCAACACGAAGTTCATAGTAATATTTGACCTTGCCGTCAGGCAGCTGTTAAACAAATAGGAATCAAACATGAAATCCCGATCAATAGGAAGTTGAGAGCAACATCTGATCTCGCTGCCAGGTATTTGTTAAACAAACGGACATCGAACCCGAAAGGCGGCATAAACACAAAGTTGAGAGGAACTTCTGACCTCGTCGTCAAGCATATGTTAAATAAACAGGCATCGAACCCTAAGGCCGGCTCAACCAAAAGTTGAGAAGAACATTTGTCCTCGTCGTCAGGCATCTGTTAAATAATCAGGCATCGAACCCGAAGGTCGGCTCAACCCGAAGTTAAGAAAGGCATCTAACCTCGCCGTCACGTATCTGTTAAACAAACAGAGATCGAACCCGAAGGCCGGCTCAACACAAAGTTGAGAGGAACATTTGACGTCCCCATCAAGCATCTGTTAACACAAACAGGCATTGAACTAGAAGGGCGGCTCAAACCGAAGTTGAGAAGAACATCTGACCTCGCCGTTAGGCATCTGTTAAACAAACAGGCATCGAACCTGAAGGCCGGTTTAACACGAAGTTTATAGGAATATCTGACATCGTCGTAAGGCCTCTGTTAAACAAATAGGCATATAACACGAAGTCTCGCTCAACACGAAGTTGAGAGTAACATCTGACCTCGCCGCCAGGCATTTGTTAAACAAACAGGCATCAAACCTGAAGGTCGGCTCAACACGAAGTTGAGAGGAACATCTGACCTCGCCGTCAAGCATATGTTAAATAAACAGGCATCGAACCCAAAGGTCGGCTCAACCAAAAGTTAAGAAGAACATTTGACCTCGCCGTCAAGCATCTGTTAAACAAACAGGCATCGAACCCGAAGGTCGGCTCAATCTGAATTAAGAAGAACATCTTACCTCGTCGTCACGTATTTGTTAAACAAACAGGCATCAAACCCGAAGGCCGGCTCAACACAAAGTTGAGAGGAACATTTGAAGTCCCCGTCAAGCATCTGTTAAACAAACAGGCATCGAACCAGAGGGGTGGCTCATCCCGAAGTTGATAAGAACATCTGACCTTGCCGTCAGGAATCTGTTAAACAAACATGCATCAAACCCGAAGGCTGGCTCAACCCGAAGTTGAAAAGAAAATCTAACATCACCGTGAGACATCTGTTAAACAAACAGGCATCGAACCAGAAGGGCGACCCAACCCGAAGTTGGGAAGAACATTTGACCTTGCCGTCAGGCATCTGTTAAACAAACATGCATCGAACCTGAAGGCTGGCATAACACGAAGTCTAGAGGAACATCTGACCTTATCGTCAGGCATTTATGAAACAAACAGGCATCGAACCCGAAGGCCGGTTCAACACGAAGTTCATAGGAATATCTGACCTTGCAGTCAAGGATCTGTTAAACAAACAGGTATCGAACACGAAGGTCGGCTCAACCCGAAGTTGAGAAGAACATCTGACCTCGATGTCAGGCATCTGTTAAACAAACAGGCATCGAATTTGATGGCCAATTCAACCCGAACTTAATAAGAAATTTAGACCTCGCAGTCAGGCATCTATTAAATAATCAGGCATCGAACCCGAATGCCGGCTCTACAAGAAGTTGAGAGTAACATTTGACCTCGCCGTCAGGCATCTGTTAAACAAACAGGCATCGAACCCGAAGGGCGGCTCAACGCGAAGTTGAGAAGTACATATGTAGTCACCGTCAGGGATCTGTTAAAAAAAAAAAGGAATCGAACCCGTAGGCCGGATAAACCCGAAGTTGAGTAGAACATCTGACATCGCTATCAGGCATCTGTTAAACTAACAGGCATCGAGATTGATGCTCGTCTCATCCCGAAGTTTAGAAGAATATCTGACCTCGTTTTCAGGCATCAGTTAAACAAAAAGGAATCGATCCCGAAGGCCGGCTCAACCTGAAGTGAGAAGAACATCGGACCTCGCCGTTAGGCATCTGTTAAACAAACAGGCATCGAACCCGAAGGCCGACTGAACACAAAGTTTAGAAGTGCATCTGACCTCGTCGTCAGGCATCTGTTAAACAAACAGGCATCGAACCCGAAGGCCGGCTCAACACGAAGTTGAGAAGAACATTTGACCTTGCCGTCAGGTATCTGTTAAACAAACAGGCATCGAACTCGATGTCCGGCTCAGGAAGAAGTTGAGAGGAACATCTGACCTCGCCGTGAGGCATATACTAAACAAACAGGCATCGAAGCCGAAGGGCGGCTCAACCAGAAGTTGATAAGAACATTAGACCTTGCCGTCAGGCATCTATTAAACAAAAAGGCATCAAACCCGAAGGCCGGCTAAACACGAAGTTAAGAGGAACATTTGACCTCACCTTCAGGCATCTGTTAAACCAAAAGGCATCAAACCCGAAGGTCGGCTCAACCCGAAGATGAAAAGAACATCTGACCCCACCGTTAGGCATCTGTTGAACAAACAGGCATCGAACCCGAAGGCCGTCTCAACCCATAGTTGAGAAAAACATATGACCTCTTTGTAAGGCATCTATTAAACAAACAGACATCGAACCCGATGGTCGGCTCAACACGAAGTTCATAGGAATATTTGACCTTGCCGTCAGACATCTGTTAAATAAATAGGAATCGAACATGAAGCCCCGATCAATAGAAAGTTGAGAGCAACATCTGATCTCGCTGCCAGGTATTTGTTAAACAAACAGACATCGAACCCGAAAGGCGGCATAAACACGAAGTTGAGAGGAACATCTGACCTCGTCGTCAATCATATGTTAAATAAACAGGCATCGAACCCTAAGGCCGGCTCAACCAAAAGTTGAGAAGAACATTTGACCTCGTCGTCAGGCATCTGTTAAATAATCAGGCATCGAACCTGAAGGTCGGCTCAACCCGAAGTTAAGAAAGACATCTGACCTTACCGTCACGTATCTGTTAAAGAAACAGACATCGAACCCGAAGGCCGGCTCAACACGAAGTTGAGAGGAACATTTGACATCCCCATCAAGCATCTGTTAACACAAACAGGCATTGAACCAGAAGGGCGGCTCAACCCGAAGTTGAGAAGAACATCTGACCTCGCCGTCAGGCATCTGTTAAACAAACAGGCATCGAGCCTGAAGGCCGGTTTAACACGAAGTTCATAGGAATATCTGACATAGCCGTAAGGCCTCTGTTAAACAAATAGGCATATAACACGAAGTCCCGCTCAACAAAAAGTTGAGAGTAACATCTGACCTCGCCGCCAGGCATTTGTTAAACAAACGGGCATCGAACCTGAAGGTCGGCTCAACACGAAGTTGAGAGGAACATCTGACCTCGCCGTCAAGCATATGTTAAATAAACAGGCATCGAACCCAAAGGTCGGCTCAACCAAAAGTTGAGAAGAACATTTGACATCGCCGTCAAGCATCTATTAAACAAACAGGCATCGAACCCAAAGGTCGGCTCAATCTGAAGTTGAGAAGAACATCTGACCTCGTCGTCACGTATCTGTTAAATAAACAGGCATCGAATCCGAAGGCCGGCTCAACACAAAGTTGAGAGGAACATTTGAAGTCCCCGTCAAGCATCTGTTAAACAAACAGGCATCGAACCAGAGGGGTGGCTCATCCCGAAGTTGAGAAGAACATCTGACCTTGCCGTCAGGCATCTGTTAAACAAACATGCATCAAACCCAAAGGCTGGCTCAAACCGAAGTTGAAAAGAAAATCTAACATCACCGTGAGGAATCTGTTAAACAAATAGGCATCGAACCCGAAGGCCGTCTCAACCCGTAGTTGAGAAAAACATTTGACCTAGCCGTCAGGAATTTGTTAAACAAACAGGCATCGAACCCGAAGGCTGGCACAACACAAAGTTGAGGGGAACATCTGACCCCGCTGTCAGGCATTTATTAAACAAACAGGCATCGTACCCGAAGGCCGGTTTAACACGAAGTTCATATGAATATCTGACCTCGCAGTCAGGGATCTGTTAAATAAACAGGCATCGAACACGTAGGCCGGCTCAACCCGAAGTTGAGAAGAACATCTGACCTCGCTGTTAGGCATTTGTTAAACAAATAGGCATCGAATTCGATGGCTAGCTCAACCCGAACTTGATAAAAAAATTAGACCTCGCCGTCAGACATCTATTAAATAAACAGGCATTGAACCCGAATGCCGGCTCAATAAGAAGTTGAGAGTAACATTTGACCTCGTCGTCAGGCATCTGTTAAACAAACAGGCATCGAACCTGAAGGGCGGCTCAACACGAAGTTGAGAACTACATCTGTCCTTACCGTCAGGGATCTGTTAAACAAACAGGCATCGAACCCGAAGGCCGGCTCAACCTGAAGTTGAGAAGAACATCTGACCTCCCCGTTAGGCATCTGTTAAACAAACAGACATCGAACCCGAAGGTCGCCTGGACACGAAGTTTAGAAGTACATCTGACCTCGTCGTCAGGCATCTTTTAAACAAACAGGCATCGAACCCGAAGGCCGGCTCAACACGAATTTGAGAAGAACATCTGTCCTTGCCGTCAGGTATCTGTTAAACAAACAGGCATCGAACTCGAAGTCCGGCTCAACACGAAGTTGAGAGGAACATCTGACCTCGTCGTGAGGCATCTACTAAACAAACAGGCATCGAAGCCGAAGGGAGACTCAACCAAAAGTTGATAAGAACATTAGACCTTGCCGTCAGGCATCTATTAAACAAAAAGGCATCAAACTCGAAGGCCGGCTAAACACGAAGTTAAGAGGAACATTTGACCTCACCTTCAGGCATCTGTTAAACCAACAGGCATCGAATCCGAAGGCCGGCTCACCCCGAAGTTGAAAAGAACATCTGACCTCGCCATTAGGCAACTGTTAAACAAACAGGCATCGAACCCGAAGTCCGTCTCAACTCGTAGTTGAGAAAAACATCTGACCTCTTCGTCAGGCATCTATTAAACAAACAGACATTGAACCTGATGGTCGGCTCAACACGAAGTTCATAGGAATATTTGACCTTGCCGTCAGACATCTGTTAAACAAATAGGAATCGAACATGAAGTCCCGATCAATAGGAAGTTGAGAGCAACATCTGACCTTGCTGCCAGGTATTTGTCAAACAAACGGACATCGAACCCGAAAGGCGGCATAAACACGAAGTTGAGAGGAACATCTGACCTCGTCGTCATGCATATGTTAAATAAACAGGCATCGAAGCCTAAGGCCGGCTCAACCAAAAGTTGAGAAGAACATTTGACCTCATCGTCAGGCATCTGTAAAATAATCTGGCATCGAACCCGAAGGTCGGCTCAACCCGAAGTTAAGAAAGACATCTGACCTCACCGTCACGTATCTGTTAAAGAAACAGACATCGAACCCGAAGGCCGGCTCAATACGAAGTTGAGAGGAACATTTGACATCCCCATCAAGCATCTGTTAACACAAACAGGCATTGAACCAGAAGGGCGGCTCAACCCGAAGTTGAGAAGAACATCTGACCTCGCCGTCAGGCATCTGTTAAACAAACAGGCATCGAGCCTAAAGGCCGGTTTAACACGAAGTTCATAGGAATATCTGACATAGCCGTAAGGCCTCTGTTAAACAAATAGGCATATAACACGAAGTCCCGCTCAACAAAACGTTGAGAGTAACATCTGACCTTGCCGCCAGGCACTTGTTAAACACAACGGGCATCGAACCTGAAGGTCGGCTCAACACGAAGTTGAGAGGAACATCTGACCTCGCCGTCAAGCATATGTTAAATAAACAGGCATCGAACCCAAAGGTCGGCTCAACCAAAAGTTGAGAAGAACATTTGACATCGCCGTCAAGCATCTATTAAACAAACAGGCATCGAACCCGAAGGTCGGCTCAATCTGAAGTTGAGAAGAACATCTGACCTCGTCGTCACGTATTTATTAAATAAACAGGCATCGAATCCGAAGACCGGCTCAACACAAAATTGAGAGGAACATTTGAAGTCCCCGTCAAGCATCTTTTAAACAAATAGGCATCGAACCAGAGGGGCGGCTCAACCCGAAGTTGAGAAGAACATTTGACCTTGCCATCAGGCATCTGTTAAACAAACATGCATCAAACCCAAAGGCTGGCTCAACCGAAGTTGAAAAGAAAATCTAACATCACCGTGAGGAATCTGTTAAACAAATAGGCATCGAACCCGAAGGCCGTCTCAACCCGTAGTTGAGAAAAACATTTGACCTAGCCGTCAGGAATTGGTTAAACAAACAGGCATCGAACCCGAAGGCTGGCACAACACAAAGTTGAGGGGAACATCTGACCCCGCCGTCAGGCATTTATTAAACAAACAGGCATCGTACCCGAAGGCCGGTTTAACACGAAGTTCATATGAATATCTGACCTCGCAGTCAGGGATCTGTTAAATAAACAGGCATCGAACACGTAGGCCGGCTCAACCCGAAGTTGAGAAGAACATCTGACCTCGATGTTAGGCATTTGTTAAACAAATAGGCATCGAATTCGATGGCTAGCTCAACCCGAACTTGATAAAAAAATTAGACCTCTCCGTCAGACATCTATTAAATAAACAGGCATCGAACCCGAATGCCGGCTCAATAAGAAGTTGAGAGTAACATTTGACCTCGTCGTCAGGCATCTGTTAAACAAACAGGCATCGAACCTGAAGGGCGGCTCAACACGAAGTTGAGAACTACATCTGTCCTTACCGTCAGGGATCTGTTAAACAAACAGGCATCGAACCCGAAGGCCGGCTCAACCCGAAGTTGAGAAGAACATCTGACCTCCCCGTTAGGCATCTGTTAAATAAACAGGCATCGAACCCGAAGGTCGCCTGAACACGAAGTATAGAAGTACATCTGACCTCGTCGTCAGGCATCTGTTAAACAAACACTCATCGAACCCGAAGGCCGGCTCAACACGAATTTGAGAAGAACATCTGTCCTTGCCGTCAGGTATCTGTTAAACAAACAGGTATCGAACTCGAAGTCCAGCTCAACACGAAGTTGAGAGGAACATCTGACCTCGTCGTGAGGCATCTACTAAACAAACAGGCATCGAAGCCGAAGGGCGACTCAACCAAAAGTTGATAAGAACATTAGACCTTGCCGTCAGGCATCTATTAAACAAAAAGGCATCAAACTCGAAGGCCGGCTAAACACGAAGTTAAGAGAAACATTTTTGACCTCGCCTTCAGGCATCTGTTAAACCAACAGGCATCGAATCCGAAGGTCGGCTCACCCCGAAGTGTAAAAGAACATCTGACCTCGCCATTAGGCATCTGTTAAACAAACAGGCATCGAACCCGAAGTCCGTCTCTACCCGTAGTTGAGAAAAACATCTGACCTCTTCGTCAGGCATCTATTAAACAAACAGACATCGAACCCGATGGTCGGCTCAACACGAAGTTCATAGGAATATTTGACCTTGCCGTCAGACATCTGTTAAACAAATAGGAATTGAACATGAAGTCCCGATCAATAGGAAGTTGAGAGCAACATCTGACCTTGCTGCCAGGTATTTGTTAAACAAACGGACATCGAACCCGAAAGGCGGCATAAACACGAAGTTGAGAGGAACATCTGACCTCGTCGTCATGCATATGTTAAATAAACAGGCATCGAAGCCTAAGGCCGGCTCAACCAAAAGTTGAGAAGAACATTTGACCTCATCGTCAGGCATTTGTTAAATAATCAGGCATCGAACCCGAAGGTCGGCTCAACCCGAAGTTAAGAAAGACATTTGACCTCGCCATCACGTATCTGTTAAACAAACAGACATCGAACCCGAAGGCCGGCTCAACACGAAGTTGAGAGGAACATTTGACGTTCCCATCAAGCATCTGTTAACACAAACAGGCATTGAACCAGAAGGGCGGCTCAACCCGAAGTTGAGAAGAACATCTGACCTCGCCGTCAGGCATCTGTTAAACAAACAAGCATCGAACCTGAAGGCCGATTTAACACGAAGTTCATAGGAATATCTGACATCGCCGTAAGGCCTATGTTAAATAAATAGGCATATAACACGAAGTCCCGCTCGACATGAAGTTGAGAGTAACATCTGACCTCGCCACCAGGCATTTGTTAAACAAACGGGCATCGAACCTGAAGGTCGGCTCAACACAAAGTTGAGAGGAACATCTGACCTCGCCGTCAAGCATATGTTAAATAAACAGGCATCTAACCCAAAGGTCGGCTCAACCAAAAGTTGAGAAGAACATTTGACCTCGCCGTCAAGAATCTGTTAAACAAACAGGCATCGAACCCGAAGGTCGGCTCAATCTGAAGTTGAGAAGAACATATTACCTCGTCGTCACGTATTTGTTAAACAAACAGGCATCAAACCCGAAGGCCGGCTCAACACAAAGTTGAGAGGAACATTTGTAGTCCCCGTCAAGCATCTGTAAAACAAACAGGCATCGAACCAGAGGGGCAGCTCAACCCGAAGTTGAGAAGAACATCTGACCTTGCTGTCAGGCACATGTTAAACAAACATGCATCAAACCCGAAGGCTGGCTCAATCCGAAGATGAAAAGAAAATCTATCATCACCGTGATGAATCTGTTAAACAAACAGGCATCGAACCAGAAGGGCGACTCAACCCGAAGTTGAGAAGAACATTTGACCTTGCCGTCAGGCATCTGTTAAACAAAAATGCATCGAACCTGAAGGCTGGCACAACACGAAGTCTAGAGGAACATCTGACCTCACCGTGAGGCATTTATGAAACAAACAGGCATCGAACCCGAAGGCCGGTTCAACATGAAGTTCATAGGGATATCTGACCTTGCAGTCAAGGATCTGTTAAACAAACAGGTATCGAACACGAAGGCCGGCTCAACCCGAAGTTGAGAAGAACATCTGACCTCGATGTCAGGCATCTGTTAAACAAACAGGCATCGAATTTGATGGCCAATTCAACCCGAACTTGATAATAAAATTAGACCTCGCCGTCAGGCATCTATTAAATAAACAAGCATCGAACCCGAATGTCGGCTCAACAAGAAGTTGAGAGTAACATTTGACCTCGCCGTCAGGCATCTGTTAAACAAACATGCATCGAACCCGAAGGGCGGCTCAACACGAAGTTGAGAAGTACATCTGTCCTCACCGTCAGGGATCTGTTAAACAAACAGGCATCGAACCCGCAGGCCGGATAAACCAGAAGTTGAGAAGAACATCTGACCTCGCTATCAGGCATCTATTAAACCAACAGGCATCGAGATTGATGGTCGTCTCATCCCGAAGTTTAGAAGAACATCTGACCTCGTTTTCAGGCATTAGTTAAACAAAAAGGAATCGAACCCAAAGGCCGGCTCAACCTGAAGTGAGAAGAACATCTGACCTCGTCGTTAGGCATCTGTTAAACAAACAGGCATCGAACCCGAAGGCCGGCTCAACCCGAAGTTGAGAAGAACATCTGACCTCCTCATTAGGCATCTGTTAAACAAACAGGCATCGAACCTAAAGGCCGACTGAACACGAAGTTTAGAAGTACATCTGACCTCGTCGTCGGGCATCTGTTAAACAAACAGGCATCGAACCCGAAGGCCGGCTCAATACGCAGTTGAAAAGAACATCTGACCTTGCCGTCAGGTATCTGTTAAACAAACAGGCATCGAACTCAAAGTCCGGCTCAACACGAAGTTGAGAGGAACATCTGACCTCGTCGTGAGGCATCTACTAAACAAACAGGCATCAAAGCCGAAGGGCGGCTCAACCAAAAGTTGATAAGAACATTAGACCTTGCCGTCAGGCATCTATTAAACAAAAAGGCATCAAACTCGAAGGCCGGCTAAACACGAAGTTAAGAGGAACATTTGACCTCGCCTTCAGGCATCTGTTAAACCAACAGGCATCGAATCCGAAGGCCGGCTCAACCCGAAGTTGAAAAGAACATCTGACCTCGCCATTAGGCATCTGTTAAACAAACAGGCATCGAACCCGAAGTCCGTCTCAACCCGTAGTTGAGAAAAACATCTGACCTCTTCGTCAGGCATCTATTAAACAAACAGACATCGAACCCGATGGTCGGCTCAACACGAAGTTCATAGGAATATTTGACCTTGCCGTCAGACATCTATTAAACAAATAGGAATCGAACATGAAGTCCCGATCAATAGGAAGTTGAGAGCAACATCTGACCTTGCTGCCAGGTATTTGTTAAACAAACGGACATCGAACCCGAAAGGCGGCAAAAACACGAAGTTGAAAGGAACATCTGACCTCGTCGTCAAGCATATGTTAAATAAACAGGCATCCAATCCTAAGGCCGGCTCAACCAAAAGTTGAGAAGAACATTTATCCTCACCGTCAGGGATCTGTTAAATAATCAGGCATCGAACCCGAAGGTCGGCTCAACCCGAAGTTAAGAAAGACATTTGACCTCGCCATCACGTATCTATTAAACAAACAGACATCGAACCCGAAGGCCGGCTCAACACGAAGTTGAGAGGAACATTTGACGTTCCCATCAAGCATCTGTTAACACAAACAAGCATTGAACCAGAAGGGCGGCTCAACCCGAAGTTGAGAAGAACATCTGACCTCGCCATTAGGCATCTGTTAAACAAACAGGCATCAAACCTGAAGGCCGGTTTAACACGAAGTTAATAGGAATATCTGACATCGCCGTCAGGCCTATGTTAAATAAATAGGCATATAACACGAAGTCCCGCTCAACATGAAGTTGAGAGTAACATCTGACCTCGCCGCCAGGCATTTGTTAAACAAACGGGCATCGAACCTGAAGGTCGGCTCAACACGAAGTTGAGAGGAACATCTGACCTCACTGTCAAGCATATGTTAAATAAACAGGCATCTAACCCAAAGGTCGGCTCAACCAAAAGGTTAGAAGAACATTTGACCTCGCCGTCAAGAATCTGTTAAACAAACAGGCATCGAACCCGAAGGTCGGCTCAATCTGAAGTTGAGAAGAACATCTTACCTCGCCGTCACGTATTTGTTAAACAAACAGGCATCAAACCCGCAGGCCGGCTCAACACAAAGTTGAGAGAAACATTTGAAGTCCCCGTCAAGCATCTGTTAAACAAACAGGCATCGAACCAGAGGGGCGGCTCAACCCGAAGTTGAAAAGAACATCTTACCTTGCCGTCAGGTATCTGTTAAACAAGCATGCATCAAACCCGAAGGTTGGCTCAACCCGAAGATGAAAAGAAAATCTATCATCACCGTGATGAATTTGTTAAACAAACAGGCATCGAACCAGAAGGGCGACTCAACCCGAAGTTGAGAAGAATATTTGACCTTGCCGTCAGGCATCTGTTAAACAAACATGCATCGAACCTGAAGGCTGGCACAACACGAAGTCTAGAGGAACATCTGATGTCACCGTCAGGCATTTATGAAACAAACAGGCACCAAACCCGATGGCCGGTTCAACACGAAGTTCATAGGAATATCTGACCTTGCAGTCAAGGATCTGTTAAACAAACAGGTATCGAACACGAAGGCCGGCTCAACCCGAAGTTGAGAAGAACATCTGACCTCGATGTCAGGCATCTGTTAAACAAACAGGCATCGAATTTGATGGCCAATTCAACCCGAACTTGATAAGAAAATTAGACCTCGCCGTCAGGCATCTATTAAATAAACAAGCATCGAACCCGAATGTCGGCTCAACAAGAAGTTGAGAGTAACATTTGACCTCGCCGTCAGGCATCTGTTAAACAAACAGGCATCGAACCCGAAGGGCGGCTCAACACGAAGTTGAGAAGTACATTTGTCCTCACCGTCAGGGATCTGTTAAAAAAACAGGCATCGAACCCGCAGGCCGGATAAACCAGAAGTTGAGAAGAACATCTGACCTCGCTATCAGGCATCTATTAAACTAACAGGCATCGAGATTGATGGTCGTCTCATCCCGAAGTTTAGAAGAACATCTGACCTCGTTTTCAGGCATCAGTTAAACAAAAAGGAATCGAACCCGAAGGCCGGATCAACCTGAAGTGAGAAGAATATCTGACCTCGTTGTTAGGCATCTGTTAAACAAACAGGCATCGAACCCGAAGGCCGGCTCAACCCGAAGTTGAAAAGAACATCTGACCCCCCCCATTAGGCATCTGTTAAACAAACAGGCATCGAACCTAAAGGCCGACTGAACACGAAGTTTAGAAGTACATCTGACCTCGTCGTCAGGCATCTGTTAAATAAACAGGCATCGAACCCGAAGGCCGGCTCAATACGAAGTTGAGAAGATTATCTGACCTTGCCATCAGTTATCTGTTAAACAAACAGGCATCGAACTCAAAGTCCGGCTCAACACGAAATTGAGAGGAACATCTGACCTCGTCGTGAGGCATCTACTAAACAAACAAGCATCGAAGCCGAAGGGCGGCACAACCAAAAGCTGATAAGAACATTAGACCTTGCCGTCTGGCATCTATTAAACAAAAAGGCATAAAACTCAAAGGCCGGCGAAACACGAAGTTAAGAGGAACATTTGACCTCGCCTTTAGGCATCTGTTAAACCAACAGGAATCGAACCTGAAGGCCGACTCAAACCGAAGTTGAAAAGAACAACTGACCCCGCCGTTTGGCATTTGTTAAACAAACAGGCATCGAACCCGAAGGCCGTCTCAACCCGTAGCTGAGAAAAATATCTGACCTCTTCGTCAGGCATCTATTAAACAAACAAACATCGAACCCGATGTTCGGCTCAACACGAAGTTCATAGGAATATTTGACCTTGTCGTCAGGTATCTGTTAAACAAATAGGAATCAAACATGAAGTCCCGATCAATAGGAAGTTGAGAGCAACATCTGACCTTGCTGCCAGGTATTTGTTAAACAAACGGACATCGAACCCGAAAGGCGGCATAAACATGAAGTTGAGAGGAACATTTGACCTCGTCGTCAAGCATATGTTAAATAAACAGGCATCGAACCCTAAGGCCGGCTCAACTAAAAGTTGAGAAGAACATTTAACCTCGTCGTCAGGGATCTGTTAAATAATCAGGCATCAAACCCGAAGGTCGGCTTACCCAAAGTTTAGAAAGACATCTGACCTCGCCGTCACGTATCTGTTAAACAAAAAGACATCGAACCCGAAGGCCGGCTCAACACGAAGTTGAGAGGAACATTTGACGTCCCCATCAAGCATCTGTTAACAAAAATAGGCATCGAACCAGAAGGGCGCCTCAACCCGAAGTTGAGAAGAACATCTGACCTCGCCGTCAGGCATCTGTTAAACAAACAGGCATCGAACCTGAAGGCCGGTTTAACATGAAGTTCATAGGAATATTTGATATCACTGTAAGGCCTCTGTTAAACAAATAGACATCTAACACGAAGTCCCGCTCTACACGAAGTTGAGAGTAAAATCTGACCTCGCCGCCAGGCATTTGTTAAACAAACGAGCAATCGAACCTGAAGGTCGGCTCAACACGAAGTTGAGAGGAACATCTGACCTCTCCGTCAAGCATATGTTAAATAAACAGGCATCGAACCCAAAGGTCGGCTCAACCAAAAGTTGAGAAGAACATTATACCTCACCGTCAAGCATCTGTTAAACAAACAGGCATCGAACCCAAAGGTCGACTCAACCCGAAGTTGAGAAGAACATCTGACCTCGCCATCACGTATCTACTAAACGAACAGGCATCGAACCCGAAGGCCGGCTCAACACAAAGTTGAGAGGAACATTTGACGTCCCCGTCAAGCATCTGTTAAACAAACAGGCATCGAACCAGAAGGGCGGCTCAACCCAAAGTTGAGAAGAACATTCAACCTTGCCGTCAGGCATCTGTTAAACAAACATGCATTAAACCCGAAGGCTGGCTCAACCCAAAGTTGAAAAGAAAATATAACCTCACCGTGAGACATCAGTTAAACAAATAGGTATCGAACCCGAAGGCCGTCTCAACCCGTAGTTGACAAAAACATTCGACCTAGCCGTCAGGCATCTGTTAAACAAACAGGCATCGAACCCGAAGGCTGGCACAACACGAAGTTGAGAGGAACATCTGACCTCACCGTCAGGCATTTATGAAACAAACAGGCATCGAACCCGAAGGCCGGTTCAACACGAAGTTCATAGGAATATCTGACCTCGCAGTCAGGGATCTGTTAAACACACAGGCATCGAACACGAAGGCCGGCTCAACCCGAAGTTGAGAAGAACATCTGACCTCGCTGTCAGGCATCTGTTAAACAAACAGGCATCGAATTTGATGGCCAGCTCAACCCGAACTTGATAACAAAATTAGACCTCGTCGTCAGGCATCTATTAAATAAACAGGCATCTAACCCGAATGTCGGATCAACAAGAAGATAAGAGGAACATTTGACCTCGTCGTCAGGCATCTAATAAACAAACAAGCATCGTACTCGAAGGGCGGCTTAACACAAAGTTGAGAAGTACATCTATCCTCGCCGTCAGGGATCTGTTAAACAAACAGGCATCGAACCCGGAGGCCGGATCAACCCGAAGTTGAGAAGAACATCTGAACTCGCTATCAGGCATCTGTTAAACAAACAGGGATCGAGATTGATGGTCGGCTCATCCCGAAGTTGAGAAGAACATCTGACCTCGTTGTCAGACATCAATTAAACAAACAGGAATCGAACCCGAAGGCCGGCTCAACCCAAAGTTGAGAAGAACATCTGACCTCGCTGTCAGGCATCTGTTAAACAAACAGGCATCGAACCCGAAGGCCGGCTCAACCCAAAGCTGAGAAGAACATCTGACCACCCTGTTAGGAATCTATTAAACAAACAGGCATCGAACCCGAAGGCCGACTAAACACGAAGTTGACAAGTACATCTGACCTCACCGTCAGGTATCTGTTAAACAAACAGGCATCGAACCCGAAGGCCGGCTCAACCTGATGTTGAGAAGAACATCTGACCTCGCCGTCAGGTATCTGTTAAAAAAACAGGCATCGAACCCGAAGGACGGCTCAACCAGAAGTGGATAAGAACATTAGACATTGACGTTAGGCATCTATTAAACAAACAGGGATCGAACCCGAAGGCCAGCTCAACACGAAGGTGAGAGGAACATTTGACCTTGCCATCAGGCATTTGTTAAACAAACAGGCATCGAACCCCAAGGCCGTCTCAACACGAAGTTGAGAGGAACATTTCACCTCGTCATCAGGCATCTTTAAAACGAACATGCATCGAACCCGAAGTTCATAGAAATATCAGACCTCGCTGGAAGGCATTTGTTAAACAAAAAGGCATCGAACACGAAGTCCCGCTCAACACGAAGTTGAGAGCAACATTTGACCTCGTCGTCAGGTATTTGTTAAACAAACGGGCATCAAACCCGAAGGCCGGCTCAACTCGAAGTTGAGAAGAACATTTGACCTCGCCGTCACATATCTGTTAAACAAACAGGCGTTGAACCCGAAGGCCGACTCAACAAGAAGTTGAGAGGAACATTTGACGTCCCCGTCAAGCATCTGTTAAACAAACAGTCATCGAACCAGAAGGGCGGTTCAACTTGAAGTTGAGAAGAACATTTGACCTCACTGTCAGGCATCTGTTAAACAAACAGGGATCGAACCTGAAGGCCGGTTTAACAAGAAGTTCATAGGAATATCTGACATCGCCGTAAGGCCTCTATTAAATAAATAGGCATCTAACACGAAGTCTCGCTCAACACGATGTTGAGTGTAACATCTGACCTCGCTTCCAGGAATTTGTTAAACAAACGGGCATCGAACCTGAAGGCCGGCTCAACACGAAGTTGAGAGGAACATCTAACCTTGCCGTCAAGCATATGTTAAATAAACAGGCATCGAACCCAAAGGTTGGCTCAACCAAAAGTTGAGAAGAACATTTGACCTCGCCGTCACGCATTTGTTAAACAAACAGGCATCGAACCTGAAGGTCGGCTCAACCCGAAGTTGGGAAGAACATCTGACATCGCCGTCACGTATCTGTTAAACAAACAGGCATCGAACCCGAAGGCCGGCTCAACACAAAGTTGAGAGGAACATTTGACGTCCCCGTCAAGTGTAACACCCATTTTAATTATTTAGTCATTTTATTACTATTTTAATTATTATATGTTGGTGTGCCCTTTGGTGGAGGTGTGTTTGATGATGATTGGTGGGTGTCCCTGATATGGGAGGATTAATTGTGGTGAATTGGTGTGAATATAATAATAAAATAAATAGTAGTAATATGGTGGTATTATTATTATTATTATTATTATTATTAATTGTAGTAATATTATTAATATTGGAGAATATTATTATTATTAATATTATTACTATTATTATAACTATTAGTGGGAGAATATTATTATGATTATTATTATTATTATTATTATTATTAATAATATTATTGGTGGAGTATTATTACTATTATTATTAATATTATTATTATGGGTGAAATAATATTATTAATATTGCTATGTGTATTATTATTATTATAATTATTATTATTAGTAATATTATTTTTATTATTATTATTGGGATTAGAATTAAAAGAAAATAGAAGTGGAAGAGGTTATTAGGGATAGGAAGGAAGTAAGTTGAGAAGTCACGATAGATAGAACGTGAGAAGAGGAAATTGAGAGAAGAGCGAAGAAAGGAGCGAAGAACGGAGAAGAAGAGGAAAGGTCAGAATTGACCAATCTTGGAGGAATTTGTCACCGATCAGAACAATTATCCAGGTAAGGGGGGAGAAACTGATTGGGATTGGTATAATGCATGAAATTGGGTAGAGGGGATTCCTTAACCCCGTAGGAATTTGATGATTATGATTGATATATGATATTATGTCTGTGTTTATGAATGTTGCTGTGATTGAAGAGTTTTGTGCATACATTTTATGATGATTGTGGAATTTTGTGTAATTCCTGTAATATTAGTGAGGAACACGAATTTATGACATTATGCCTGTTGTTGTTGTTGTTGATAGTGATGAAATTCGTACATTGTTACGATGTTGGTGAGTTCCTGTATAACCTTCGTGGTTTGGATAATGACCATGAGTAATGGTGAGATTCTGTGTAACCTCTGTAGCTTGGGGAATGACCATGATATAGGTTCTGAGATATAGTTTAAGAAACAATTGATTAGAGTAGAGTGTGATGATTGTTGCTTATACTGATAGAGTGGTGTATTTGCTGTTATGGGATTGGTGAAATCTGTGAGGTATCTGCTAAACAAACAGGAATCGAACCCGAAGGGAGGCTCAACCAGAAGTTGATAAGAACATTAGACCTTGCTGTCAGGCGTCTATTAAATAAATAGGGATCGAACCCGAAGGCCGGCTCAACACGAAGGTGAGAGGAACATTAGACCTTGCCATCAGGCATTTGTTAAACAAACAGGCATCGAACCCCAAGGTCGGCTCAACACGAAGTTGAGAGCAACGTCTGATCTCGTCGTCAGGCATTTATTAAACAAACGGGCATCGAACCCGAAGGCCGGCTCAACCCAAAGTTAAGAAGAACATCTGACCTCGCCGTCACATATCTGTTAAACAAACAGGCGTTGAACCCGAAGGCCGACACAAAACGAAGTCGAGAGGAACATTTGACGTCCCCGTTAAGCATCTGTTAAACAAACAGGCATCGAACCAGAAGGGCGGTTCAACTCGAAGTTGAGAAGAACATTTGACCTCACCGTCAGGCATCTGTTAAAAAAATATGCATAAAACCCGAAGGCTGGCTCCACCCGAAGTTGATAAGAACATCTAACCTCACCGTGAGGCACCTGTAAAACAAACAGACATCGAACCCGAAGGACTTCTCAACCCGTAGTTGAGAAAAACATTCGACCTAGCCGTCAGACATCTATTAAAAAAACAGGCATCGAACCCGAAAGCTGGCATAACCAGAAGTTGAAAAGAACATCTGACCTCGCCGTCAGGCATTTATTAAACAAACAGGCATCGAACCTGAAGGCCGGCTCAACACAAAGTTCATAGGAATATCTGACCTCGCAGTCACGGATCTGTTAAACAAATAGGCGTCGAACACGATGGCCGGCTCAACCCGAGGTTGAGAAGAACATCTGACCTCGCTGTCAGGCTTCTGTTAAACAAACAGGGATCGAATTTGATGGCCAGCTCAACCCGAACTTGATAAGAAAATTAGACCTCTCCGTCAAGCATTTGTTAAATAAACAGGCACCGAACTCGAATGCCGGCTCAACAAGAAGTTGAGAGGAACATTTGACCTTGCCGTCAGGCATCTGTTAAACAAACGTGCATCAAACCCGAAGGGTGGCTCAACCCGAAGTTGAAAAGAAAATATAACCTTACTGTGAGGCATCTGTTAAACAAAACAGGCATCGAACCCGAAGGCCGTCTCAACCCGTAGTTGAGAAAAACATTCGACCTAGCCGTCATGCATCTGTTAAACAAACAGACATTGAACCCAAAGGCTGGCACAACACGAATTAGAGAGCAACATCTGACCTCACCGTCAGACAATTATTAAACAAACAGGCATCAAACCCGAAGGCTGGTTCAACACGAAGTTCATAGGAATATCTGACCTTGCAATCCGAGATCTGTTAAACAAACAGGCATCGAACACGAAGGCCGGCTCAACACGGTGTTGAGAGGAACATTTGACCTCGCCGTCAGGCATCTGTTAAACAAACAGGCATCGAACCCGAATGGCAGCTCAACCCGAAGTCGATAAGAACATCTGACCTCGCCGTCAGGCATCTGTTAAACAAACAGGCATCGAACCCGAAGGTCGGCTCAACATGAAGTTGAGAAGAACATTTGACTTCACTGTCAAGCATCTGTTAAACAAACAGGCATCAAATCCGAAGGCCGACTAAACCCGAAGTTGAGCAGAACATCTAACCTCACCGTCAGGAATCTGTTAAATAAACTGGCATCAAATCCGAAGGCCGGGTCAACCCCAAGTTGAGAAGAACATCTGACCTCACTGTCAGGCATCTGTTAAACAAACAGGCATCGAACCCGAAGGCCGGCTCAACCCAAAGATGATAAGAACATCTAACCTCTCCGTCAGGCATTAGTTAAACAAACAGGCATCGAACCAGAAGGCAGGCACAACAGGAAGTTGAGAAGAACATCTGACCTCGCTGTCAGGCATCTGTTAAACAAACAGGCATCGAACCCAAAAGCCGGCTCAACACGAAGTTGAGAGGAACATCTGACCTCACTGTCAGGCATCTGTTAAACAAACAGACATCGAACCCGAAGTGCGGCTCAACCCGAAGTTGATAAGAACATCTGACCTCGCCGTCAGGCATCTGTTAAACAAACAGGCATCGAACCCGAAGGCCGACTCAACACGAAGTTGAGAGGAACATCTGACCTCGCCGTCAGGCATCTTTTAAACAAACAGGCATCGTACCCGAAGGCCGGCTCAACACAAAGTTGAGAGGAACATCTGGCCTTGCCGTCATCCATCTGTTAAACAAACAGGCATCGAACCCAAAGGCCGGCTCAACATAAAGTTGAGAGGAACATTTGACTTCACTGTCAAGCATCTGTTAAACAAATAGGCATCAAATCCGAAAGGCGGCTAAACCCGAAGTTGAGCAGAACATCTAACCTCGCCGTCAGGAATCTGTTAAAGAAACAGGCATTGAACCCGAATGGGGGCTCAACACGAAGTTGAGAGGAACATCTGACCTCGCCGTCAGACATCTGTTAAACAAACAGGCCTCGAACGCGAAGGTCGGCTCAACATGAAGTTGAGAGGAACATTTGACATCACTGTCAAGCATCTGTTAAATAAACAGAAATCAAATCCGAAGGCCGGCTCAACCCGAAGTTGAGAAGAACATCAGACCTCACCATCAGGCATCTGTTAAACAAGCAGGCATCGAACCCGAAGGCCGGCTCAACCTGAAGTTGATAAGAACATTAGACCTTGCCGTCAGGAATCTGCTAAACAAACAGGCATCGAACCCGAAGGCCGGCTCAACCCGAAGTTAAGAAGAACATCTGACCTCGCCGTCAGGCATCTGTTAAACAAAAAGGTGTGGAACCCGAAGGCAAGCTAACCAGAAGTTGAGAAGAACATCTGACCTCGCCGTCAGGCGTCTGTTAAACAAACAGGCATCGAACCTGAAGATCGTCTCAATCCTTAGTTGAGAAGAACATCTGACCTTGCCGTCAAACATCTGTTAAACAAACAGGCATCGAACCCGAAGGCTGGCTTAACTTGAAGTTTAGAGGAACATCTGACCTCCACAAAAGGCATTAGTTAAACAAACAGGCAACGAACCCGAAGGCCGGCACAACAGGAAGTTGAGAATAACATCTGACCTCACCGTCAGGCATCTGTTAAACAAACAGGAATCGAACCCAAAGGCCGGATCAAAACGAAGTTGAGAGGAACATCTGACTTCGCCGTCAAGCATCTGTTAAACAAACTGGCATTGAACCCGAAGGGCGGCTCAACCCGAAGTTGATAAGAACATCTGACCTCGCCGTCAGGCATCAGTTAAACAAACAGACATCGAACCCGAAGGCCGGCTCAACACGAAGTTGAGAGGAACATCTGACCTCGCCTTCAGCCATTTGTTAAACAAACAGGCATCGAACCCGAAGGTCGGCTCAACCTGAAGTTGAGAGGAACATTTGACTTCACTGTCAAGCATCTATTAAACTAACATGCATCAAATCCGAAGGCCTGCTAAACCCGAAGTTGAGAAGAACATCTGACCTCACCGTCAGGCATCTGTTAAACAAACAGGCATCGAACCCGAGGGCCAACTCAACCCAAAGATGATACGAACATTAGACCTCTTTGTCAGGCATCTGCAAAACAAACAGGCATAAAACCCAAAGGCTGGCTCAACCCGAAGTTAAGAAGAAAATTTGACCTCCCCGTCAGGTATCTGTTAAACAAAAAGGTGTGGAACCTGAAGGCCGACTAACCCGAAGTTGAGAAGAACATCTGACCTCGCCGTTAGGCATCTGTTAAACAAATAGGCATCGAACCCGAAGATCGTCTCAATCCTTAGTTGAGAAGAACATCTGACCTCGCCGTCAAACATCTGTTAAATAAACAGGCATCGAACCCGAAGGTCGGCTCAACTTGAAGTTTAGAGGAACATCTGACCTCCACATCAGACATTAGATAAACAAACAGGCATCGAACCCGAAGGCCGACACAACAGGAAGTTGAGAAAAACATCTGACCTCGCCGTCAGGCATCTGTTAAACAAACAGGCATCGAACCCAAAGGCCGCCTCAACGTGATGTTGAGAGGAACATCTGACCTCGCTGTCAGGCATCTGTTAAACAAACAGGCATTGAACCCGAAGGGCGGCTCAACCCGAAGTTGATAAGAACATCTGACCTCGCCGTCAGGCATCTGTTAAACAAACAGGCATCAAACCCGAAGGCCGGCTCAACACGAAGTTGAGAGGAACATCTGACCACGCCGTAAGGCATCTATTAAACAAACAGGCATCGAACCCAAAGGCCGACTCAAGACGTAGTTGAGAGGAACATCTGACCTCGCCGTCATCCATCTGTTAAATAAACAGGCATCGAACCCGAAGGTCGGCTCAACATGAAGTTGAGAGGAACATTTGACTTCACTTTCAAGCATCTGTTAAACAAATAGGCATCAAATCCGAAGGCCGGCTAAACCCTAAGTTGAGAAGAACATCAGACCTCACCTTCAGGAATCCGTTAAACAAACAGGCATTGAACCCGAAGGGGGGCTCAACCCGAAGATGAGAGGAACATCTGACCTCGCCGTCAGACATCTCTTAAACAAACAGGCCTCGAACCCGAAGGTCTCCTAAACATGAAGTTGAGAGGAACATTTGACTTCACTGTCAAGCATCTGTTAAATAAACATACATCAAATCCAAACGCCGGCTCAACCCGAAGTTGAGGAGAACATCAGACCTCACCGTCAGGCATCTGTTAAACAAAAAGGCATCGAACCCGAAGGCCGGCTCAACCAAAAGTTGATAAGAACATTAGACCTTACCGTCAGGCATCTGCTAAACAAACAGGCATCGAACCTGAAGGCCGGCTCAACCCGAAGTTGAGAAGAACATCTGACCTCGTTGTCAGGCATCTGTTAATCAAACAGGCATCAAACCCGAAGATAGTCTCAATCCATAGTTGAGAAGAACATATGACCTCGCCGTCAAACATCTGTTAAACAAACATGCATCGAACCCGAAGGTCGGCTCAACTTGAAGATGAGAGGAACATCTGACCTCCCCATCAGGCATTAGTTAAACCAACAGGCATCGAACCTGAAGGCCAGCACAACACGAAGTTGAGAAGAATATCTGACCTCGCCGTCAGGCATCTGTTAAACAAACTGGCATCGAACTTGAAGGCCGGCTCAATACGAAGTTGAGAGGAACATCTGACGTCGCCGTCAGGCATCAGTTAAACAAATAGGCATCGAACTCGAAGGGCGGATCAACCCGAAGTTGATAAGAACATCTGACTTCACCGTCAGGCATTTGTTAAACAAACATGCATCGAACCCGAAGGCCGGCTCAACACGAAGTTGAGAGTAACATCTGACCTCGTTGTCAGGCATCTGTTAAACAAACAGGCATCGAACCCTAAGGTCGGCTCAACATGAAGTTGAGAGGAAAATTTGACTTCACAGTCAGGCATCTGTTAAACAAACAAGCATCAAATCTGAAGGTCGACTCAACCCGAAGTTGAGAAGAACATCTGACCTCATCGTCAGGAATCTGTTAAACAAACAGGCATCGAACCCGAAGGGCGGCTCAACCCGAGGTTGATAAGAACATCTGACCTCGCCGTCAGGTATCTGTTAAACAAACAGGCATCGAACCCGAAGGTCGGCTCAACATGAAGTTGAGAGGAACATTTGACTTTACTGTCAAATATCTGTCAAACAAACAGGCATCAAATCCGAAAGTCGGCTCAACCCGAAGTTGAGAAGAACATCTGACCTCACCGTCCGGAATCTGTTAAACAAACAGGCATCAAATTCGAAGGTCGGTTCAACCCGAAGTTGAGAAGAACATATGACCTCACCGTCTGGCATCTGTTATATAAACAGGCATCGAACCCGAAGGCCGGCTCAACCCAACAATGATAAGAACATTAGACCTCTCCGTTAGGCATCTGCTAAACAAACAGGCATCGAACCTGAAGGCTGGCTTATTCCGAAGTTGAGAAGAAAATCTGACCTCCCCGTCAGGCATTTGTTAAACAAAAAGGTGTGGAACCCGAAGGCCGGCTAACCCGAAGATGAGAAGAGCATCTGACCTCGCCGTTAGGCGTCTCTTAAACAAACCGGCATCGAACCCGAAGATCGTCTCAATCCTTAGTTGACAAGAACATCTGACCTCGCCGTAAAAAATCTGTTAAACAAACAGGCATCGAACCCGAAGGTCGGCTCAACTTGAAGTTTAGACGAACATCTGACCCCGACATCAGGCATTAGTTAAACAAACAGGCATCAAACCCGAACACCGGCACAACAGGAAGTTGAGAAGAACATCTGATCTCACCGTCAGGCATCTGTTAAACAAACAGGCATCGAACCCAAAGGCCGACTCAACACGAAGTTGAGAGGAACATCTGACCTCGCTGTCAGGCATCTGTTAAACAAATAGGCATCGAACCCGAAGGGTGGCTCAACCCAAAGTTGATAAGAACATCTGACCTCCCCGTCAGGCATCTGTTAAACAAACAGGCATCGAAACCGATGGCTAGCTCAACACGAAGTTGAAAGGAACATCTGACTTCTCCTTCAGGCATTTGTTAAAAAAATAGGCATCGAACCTGAAGGCCGGCTTAACCCGAAGTTGAGAGGAACATCTGACCTCGCCGTCAGCCATCTGTTAAACAAGCAGGCATCGAACCCGAAGGTCGGCTCAACATGAAGTTGAGAGGAACATTTGACTTCACTATCAAGCATCTCTTTAACAAACAGGCATCAAATATGAAGGCCGACTAAACCCGAAGTTGAGAAGAACATCTGACCTCACCGTCAAGAATTTGTTAAACAAACAGGCATTGAACCCGAAGGGGGGCTCAACCTGAAGTTGAGAGGAACATCTGACCTCGCTGTCAGACATCTGTTAAACAAACAGGCCTCGAACCCGAAGGTCGGCTCAACATGAAGTTGAAAGGAACATTTGACTTCACTGTCAAGCATCTGTTAAATAAACAGACATCAAATCCGAAGGCCGGCTCAACCCGAAGTTGAGAAGAACATTAGACCTAACCGTCAGACATCTGTTAAACAAGCAGGAATCGAACCCGAAGGCCGGCTCAACATGAAGTTGAAAGGAACATTTGACTTCACTGTCAAGCATCTATTAAATAAACAGACATCAAATCCGAAGGCAGGCTCAACCCGAAGTTGAGAAGAACATTAGACCTAACCGTCAGACATCTGTTAAACAAGCAGGCATCGAACCCGAAGGCCGGCTCAACAAGAAGTTAATAAGAACATTAAACCTTGCCGTCAGGCATCTACTAAACAAACAAGCATCGAACCCGATGGTCGGCTCAACCCAAAGTTGAGAAGAACATCTGACCTCGCCGTCAGGCATCTGTTAAACAAAAAGGTGTGGAACTCGAAGGCAAGCTAACCCAAAGTTGAGAAGAACATCTGACCTCGCCTTCAGGCATCTGTTAAACAAACAGGCATCGAACCCGAAGATAGTCTCAATCCATAGTTGAGAATAACATCTGACCTCGCTGTCAAACATCTGTTAAACAAACATGCATCGAACCCGAAGGCCGACTTAACTTGAAGTTGAGAGGAACATCTGACCTCCCCATCAGGCATTAGTTAAACAGACAGGCATCGAACCTGAAGGCCGGCACAACACGAGGTTGAAAAGAACATCTGACCTCGCTGCCAGGCAACTGTTAAACAAACAGGTATCGAACCCGAAGGCCGGCTCAATACGAAGTTGAGAGGAACATCTGAACTCGCCGTTAGGCATACGTTAAACAAACAGGCATCAAACTCGAAGGGCGGATCAACCCGATGTTGATAAGAACATCTGACTTCACCGTCAGGCATCTGTTAAACAAATAGGCATCGAACCCGAAGGCCGGCTCAACACGAAGTTGAGAGGAACATCTGACCTCGCCGTCAGGCATCTGTTAAACAAATAGGCATCGAACCCGAAGATCGGCTCAACATGAAGTTGAGAGGAACATTTGACTTCACTGTCAAGCTCTGTTAAACAAATAGGCATCAAATCCGAAGGTCGGCACAACCCGAAGTTGAGAAGAACATCTGACCTCATCGTCAGGAATCTGTTAAACAAACAGGCATCGAACCCGAAGGGCGGCTCAACCCGAGGTTGATAAGAACATCTGACCTCGCCATCAGGTATCTGTTAAACAAACAGGCATCGGACCCGAAGGTCGGCTCAACATGAAGTTGAGAGGAACATTTGACTTCACCGTCAAGCATCTGTTAAACAAACAGGCATCAAATCCGAAGGCCGGCTCAACCCGAAGTTGAGAAGAACATATGACCTCACCGTCAGGAATCTGTTAAACAAACAGGCATCAAATTCGAAGGCCGACTCAACTGGAAGTTGAGAAGAACATCTGACCTCACCGTCAGGCATCTGTTATACAAACAGGCATCGAACCCGAAGGTCGGCTAAACCCAAAGATGATAAGAACTTTAGACCTCTCCGTTAGGCATCTGCTAAACAAACAGGCATCGAAACCGAAGGCTGGCTTATTCCGAAGTTGAGAAGAAAATCTGACCTCCCCGTCAGGCATCTGTTAAACAAAAAGGTGTGGAACCCGAAGGCCGGCTAACCCGAAGATGAGAAGTACATCTGACCTCGCTGTTAGGCATCTGTTAAACAAACAGGCATCGAACCCGAAGATCGTCTCAATCCTTAGTTGAGAAGAACATCTGACCTCGCCGTCAAACATCTGTTAAACAAACAGACATCAAACCCGAAGGTCGGCTCAACTTGAAGTTTAGACAAACATGTGACCTCGACATCAGGCATTAGTTAAACAAACAGGCATCGAACCCGAAGACCGGCACAACAGGAAGTTGAGAAGAACATCTGACCTCGCTGTCAAGCATCTGTTAAACAAACAGGCATCGAACCCAAAGGCCGACTCAACAAGAAGTTGAGAGGAACATCTGACCTCGCCGTCAGGCATCTGTTAAACAAACAGACATCGAACCCGAAGGGCGGCTCAACCCGAAGTTGATAAGAACATCTGACCTCGCCGTCAGGCATCCGTTACATAAACAGGCATTGAACCCGATGGCCGGCTCAACACGAAGTTGAGAGGAACATCTGACCTCGCCGTCAGGCATCTGTTAAAAAAACAGGCATCGAACTCGAAGGCCGGCTCAACACGAAGTTGAGAAGAACATCTGACCTCGCCGTCAGCCATCTGTTAAACAAACAGGAATCGAACCCGAAGGTCGGATCAACATGAAGTTGAGAGGAACATTTGACTTCACTGTCAAGCATCTCTTTAACAAACAGGCATCAAATTCGAAGGTCGGCTAAACCCGAAGTTGAGAAGAACATCTGACCTCACTGTCAGAAATCTTTTAAACAAACAAGCATTGAACCCGGAAGGGGGCTCAACCCGAAGTTGAGAGGAACATCTGACCTCGCTGTCAGACATCTGTTAAACAAATAGGCCTCGAACCCGAAGGTCGACTCAACATGAAGTTGAGAGGAACATTTGACTTCACTGTCAAGCAACTGTTAAATAAACAGACATCAAATCCGAAGGTAGGCTCAACCCGAAGTTGAGAAGAACATCAGACCTAACCGTCAGACATATGTTAAACAAGCAGGCATCGAACCCGAAGGCCGGCTCAACCTGAAGTTAATAAGAACATTAGACCTTGCCGTCAGGCATCTACTAAACAAACAGGCTTCGAACCCGATGGCCGGCTCAACCCGAAGTTGAGAAGAACATCTAACCTTGCCGTCAGGCATCTGTTAAACAAAAAGGTGTGGAACCCGAAGGCAAGCTAACCCAAAGTTGAGAAGAACATCTAACCTCGCCGTCAGGCATCTGTTAAACAAATAGGCATCGAACCCGAAGATAGTCTCAATCCATAGTTGAGAAGAACATCTGACCTCGCCGTCAAACATCTGTTAAACAAACATGCATCGAACCCGAAGGCCGGCTTAACTTGAAGTTGAGAGGAACTTCTGACCTCCCCTTCAGGCATTAGTTAAACAGACAGACATAGAACCTGAAGGTCGGCACAACACGAGGTTGAGAAGAACATCTGACCTCGCTGCTAGGCAACTGTTAAACAAACAGGTATCCAACCCGAAGGCCGGCTCAATACGAAGTTGAGAGGAACATCTGAACTCGCCGTCAGGCATCAGTTAAACAAACAGGCATCAAACTCGAAGGGCGGATCAACCCGAAGTTGATAAGAACATCTGACTTCACCGTCAGGCATCTGTTAAACAAACAGGCATCGAACCCGAAGGCCGGCTCAACACGAAGTTGAGAGGAACATCTGACCTCGCCGTCAGGCATCTGTTAAACAAATAGGCATCGAACCCGAAGATCAGCTTAACATGAAGTTGAGAGGAACATTTGACTTCACTGTCAGGCATCTGTTAAACAAATAGGCATCAAATCCGAAGGTCGGCACAACCCGAAGTTGAGAAGAACATCTGACCTCATCGTCAGGAATCTGTTAAACAAACATGCATCGAACCCGAAGGGCGGCTCAACCCGAGGTTGATAAGAACATCTGACCTCGCCATCAGGTATCTGTTAAACAAACAGGCATCGAACCCGAAGGTCGGCTCAACATGAAGTTGAGAGGAACATTTGACTTTACCGTCAAGCATCTGTTAAACAAACAGGCATCAAATCCGAAGGCCGGCTCAACCCGAAGTTGAGAAGAACATATGACCTCACCGTCAGGAATCTGTTAAACAAACAGGCATCAAATTCGAAGGCCGACTCAACCGGAAGTTGAGAAGAACATCTGACCTTATCGTCAGGCATCTGTTATACAAACAGGCATCGAACCCGAAGGTCGGCTCAACCCAAAGATGATAAGAACATTAGACCTCTCCGTTAGGCATCTGCTAAACAAACAGGCATCGAACCCGAAGGCTGGCTTATTCCGAAGTTGAGAAGAAAATCTGACCTCCCCGTCAGGCATCTGTTAAACAAAAAGGTGTGGAACCCGAAGGCCGGCTAACCCGAAGATGAGAAGTACATCTGACCTCGCTGTTAGGCATCTGTTAAACAAACAGGCATCGAACCCGAAGATCGTCTCAATCCTTAGTTGAGAAGAACATCTGACCTCGCCGTCAAACATCTGTTAAACAAACAGGCATCGAACCCGAAGGTCGGCTCAACTTGAAGTTTAGACAAACATGTGACCTCAACATCAAGCATTAGTTAAACAAACAGGCATCGAACCCGAAGACCGAGACAACAGGAAGTTGAGAAGAATATCTGACCTCGCCGTCAGGCATCTGTTAAACAAACAGGCATCGAACCCAAAGGCCGACTCAACAAGAAGTTGAGAGGAACATCTGACCTCGCCGTCAGGCATCTGTTAAACAAACAGACATCGAACCTGAAGGGCGGCTCAACCCGAAGTTGATAAGAACATCTGACCTCGCCGTCAGGCATCCGTTAGACAAACAGGCATCGAACCCGATGGCCGGCTCAACACGAAGTTGAGAGGAACATCTGACCTCGCCATCAGGCATCTGTTAAAAAAACAGGCATCGAACCCGAAGGCCGGCTCAACCCGAAGTTGAGAGGAACATCTGACCTCGCTGTCAGACATCTGTTAAACAAACAGGCCTCGAACCCGAAGGTCGACTCAACATGAAGTTGAGAGGAACATTTGACTTCACTGTCAAGCAACTATTAAATAAACAGACATCAAATCTGAAGGTAGGCTCAACCCGAAGTTGAGAAGAACATCAGACCTAACCATCAGACATCTGTTAAACAAGCAGGCATCGAACCCGAAGGCCGGCTCAACCTGAAGTTAATAAGAACATTAGACCTTGCCGTCAGGCATCTACTAAACAAACAAGCTTTGAACCCGATGGCCGGCTCAACCCGAAGTTGAGAAGAACATCTAACCTCGCCGTCAGGCATCTGTTAAAAAAAAGGTGTGGAACCCGAAGGCAAGCTAACCCAAAGTTGAGAAGAACATCTGACCTCGCCGTCAGGCATCTGTTAAACAAATAGGCATCGAACCCGAAGATAGTCTCAATCCATAGTTGAGAAGAACATATGACCTCGCCGTCAAACATCTGTTAAACAAACATGCATCGAACCCGAAGGCCGGCTTAACTTGAAGTTGAGAGGAACATCTGACCTCCCCATCAGGCATTCGTTAAACAAACAGGCATCGAACCTGAAGGCCGGCACAACACGAAGTTGAGAAAAACATCTGACCTCGCCGTCACGCATCTGTTAAACAAATAGGTATCGAACCTGAATGTCGGCTCAATACGAAGTTGAGAGGAACATCTGACCTCGCCGTCAGGCATCAGTTAAACAAACAGGCATCGAACTCGAAGGGCGGATCAACCCGAAGTTGATAAGAACATCTGACTTCACCGTCAGACATATGTTAAACAAACAGGCATCGAACCCGAAGGCCGGCTCAACACGAAGTTGAGAGGAACATGTGACCTCGCCGTCAGGCATCTGTTAAACAAACAGGCATCGAACCCGAAGGTCGGCTCAACATGAAGTTGAGAGGAACATTTGACTTCACTGTCAGGAATCTGTTAAACAAACAGGCATCAAATCCGAAGGTCGGCTCAACCCGAAGTTGAGAAGAACATTGAACCTCATTGTCAGGAATCTGTTAAACAAACAGGCATCGAACCCGAAGGGCTGCTCAACCCGAGGTTGATAAGAACATCTGACCTCGCCGTCAGGTATCTGTTAAACAAAACAGGCATCAAACCCGAAGGTTGGCTCAACATGAAGTTGAGAGGAACATTAGACTTCACTGTCAAGCATCTGTTAAACAAACAGGCATCAAATCCAAAGGCCGGCTCAACCCGAAGTTGAGAAGAACATCTGACCTCACCGTCAGGAATATGTTAAACAAACAGGCCTCAAATTTGAAGGTCGGCTCAACCCGAAGTTGAGAAGAACATCTGACCTCACCGTCAGGCATCTGTTATACAAATAGGTATCGAACTCGAAGGCCGGCTCATCCCAAAGATGATAAGAACATTAGACCTCTCCGTTAGGCATCTGCTAAAGAAATAGGCATCGAACCCGAAGGCAGGCTTATTCCGAACTTGAGAAGAAAATCTGACCTCCCCGTCAGGCATCTGTTAAACAAAAAGGTGTGGAGCCCGAAGGCCAGCTAACCCGAAGATGAGAAGAACATCTGACCTCGCCGTTAGGCATCTGTTAAACAAATAGGCATCAAACCCGAAGATCGTCTCAATCCTTAGTTGAGAAGAACATCTGACCTCGTCGTCAAACATCTGTTAAACAAACAGGCATCGAACCCAAAGGTCGGCTCAACTTGAAGTTTAGACGAACATCTGAGCTTGACATCAGGAATTAGTTAAACAAACAGGCATCGAACCCGAAGACCGGCACAACAGGAAGTTGAGAAGAACATCTGACCTCACCGTCAGGCATTTGTTAAAGAAACAGGGATCGAACACAAAGGCCGACTCAACACGAAGTTGAGAGGAACATATGACCTCGCCGTCAGGCATCTGTTAAACAAACAGGCATCGAACCCGAAGGGCGGCTCAACCCGAAGTTGATAAGAATATCTGACCTCGCGGTCAGGTATCTGTTAAACAAACAGGCATCGAACCCGATGGCCGGCTCAACACGAAGTTGAGAGGAACATTTGACCTTGCTGTCAGGCATCTGTTAAAAAAACAGGCATCGAACCTGAAGGCCGGCTCAACACGAAGTTGAGAGGAACATCTGACCTCGCCGTCAGCCATCTGTTAAACAAACAGGCATCGAACCCGAAGGTCGGCTCAACATGAAGTTGAAAGGAACATTTGACTTCACTGTCAAGCATCTCTTTAACAAACAGGCATCAAATCCGAAGGCCGGCTAAACCCGAAGTCTAGAAGAACATCTGACCTCACTGTCAGGAATCTGTTAAACAAACAGGCATTGAACCCGAAAGGGGGCTCAACCAGAAGTTGAGAGGAACATCTGACCTCGCTGTCAGACATCTGTTAAACAAACAGGCCTCGAACCCGAAGGTCGGCTCAACATGAAGTTGAGAGGAACATTTGACTTCACTGTCAAGCATTTGTTAAATAAACAGACATCAAATCCGAAGGCCGGCTCAACCCGAAGTTGAGAAGAACATCAGACCTCACCGTCAGACATCTGTTAAATAAGCAGGCATCGAACCCGCAAGCCGGCTCAACCTGAAGTTAATAAGAACATTAGACCTTGCCATCAGGCATCTACTAAACAAACAGGCATCGAACCCGATGGCCGGCTCAACCCGAAGTTGAGAAGAACATCTGACCTCGCCGTCAGACATCTGTTAAACAAAAAGGTGTGGAACCCGAAGGCAAGCTAACCCAAAGTTGAGAAGAACATCTGACCTCGCCGTCAGGCATCTGTTAAACAAACAGGCATCGAACCCGAAGATAGTCTCAATCCATAGATGAGAAGAACATCTGACCTCGCCGTCAAACATCTGTTAAACAAAAATGCATCGAACCCGAAGGCCGGCTTAACTTGAAGTTGAGAGGAACATCTGACCTCCCCATCAGGCATTAGTTAAACAAACAGGCATCGAACCTTAAGGCCGGCACAACACGAAGTTGAGAAGAACATCTGACCTCGCCGTCAGGCATCTGTTAAACAAACAGGCATCGAACTCGAAGGGCGGATCAACCCGAAATTGATAAGAACATCTGACTTCACCGTCAGGCATCTGTTAAACAAACAGGCATCGAACCCGAAGGCCGGCTCAACACGAAGTTGAGAGGAAGATCTGACCTCGCCGTCAGGCATCTATTAAACAATTAGGCATCGAATCCGAAGGTCGGCTCAACATGAAGTTGAGAGGAACATTTGACTTCACTGTCAGGCATATATTAAAAAAACAGGCATCAAACCCGAAGGTCGGCTAAACCCGAAGTTGAGAAGAACATCTGACCACACCGTCAGGAATCTGTTAAACAAACAGGCATCGAACCCGAAGGGGGGCTCAACCCGAAGTTGATAAGAACATCTGACCTCGCCGTCAGGTATCTGTTAAACAAACAGGCATCAAACACGAAGGTCGACTCAACATGTAGTTGAGAGGAACATTGGACTTCACTGTCAAGCATCTGTTAAATAAACAGACATCAAATCCGAAGGCCGGCTCAACCCGAAGTTGAGAAGAACATCAGACCTCACCGTCAGGAATCTGTTAAACAAACAGGCATCGAACCCGAAGTTGATAAGAACATCTGACCTCGCCGTCAGGTATTTGTTAAACAAACAGGCATCGAACCCGAGGGTCAACTCAACATGAAGTTGAGAGGAACATTTGACTTCACAGTCACGCATCTGTTAAATAAACAGACATCAAATCCGAAGGCCGGCTCAACCCGAAGTTGAGAAGAACATCAGACCTAACCGTCAGGCATCTGTTAAACAAGAAGGCATCGAACCCGAAGGCCGGCTCAACCCGAAGTTGATAAGAACATTAGACCTCGCCGTCAGGCATCTGCTAAACAAACAGGCATTGAACCCAAAGGCCGGCTCAACCCGAAGTTGAGAAGAACATCTAACCTTGCCGTCAGGCATCTGTTAAACAAAAAGGTGTGGAACCCGAAGGCCGGCTAACCTGAAGTTGAGACGAACATATGACCTCGCCGTCAGGCATTTTTTTAAACAAACAGACATCGAACCCGAAGATCGTCTCAATCCTTAGTTGAGAAGAACATCTGACCTCGCCGTCAAACATCTGTTAAACAAACAGGTATCGAACCCGAAGGCCGGCTCAAATTGAAGTTGAGAGGAACATCTGACCTCCCCATCAGGCATTAGGTAAACAAACAGGCATCGAACCCGAAGGCCGGCACAACACGAGGTTGAGAAAAACATCTGACCTCGCTGTCAGGCATCTGTTAAACAAACAGGCATCAAACCCGAAGGCTGTCTCAACACGAAGTTGAGTGGAACATCTGACCTCACCGTCAGGCATCTGTTAAACAAACAGGCATCAAACTCGAAGGTCCAAACAGGAATGAAATCCAAAGGCATCTGTTAAACAAACATTTAACTTCACTATCAAGCATCTGTTAAACAAATAGGAATGAAATCCAACGGCCGACTCAACCTGAAGTTGAGAAGAACATCTGACATCACCGTCAGGAATCTGTTTAACAAACAGGCATCGAACGCGACGGGGGGCTTAACCCGAAGTTGATAAGAGCATTTAACCTCTCTGTCAGGCATCTGTTAAACAAACAGGCATCGAACCCGAAGGTCGGCTCAACATGAAGTTGAGAGGAACATTTGACTTCACAATGAAGCATTTGTTAAACAAACAGACATTAAATCCGAAGGCCGGCTCAACCCGAAGTTGAGAAGAACATCTGACCCCACCGTTAGGCATCTGTTAAACAAACAGGCATCGAACACGAAGGCCGACTCTACCCGAAGTTGATAAGACCATTAGACCTCGCCGTTAGGCATCTGTTAAACAAACAGGCATCGAACCCGAAGGTTGGCTCAACATGGAGTTGAAAGGAACATTTGACTTCACTGTCAAGCATCTGTTAAACAAACATGCATCAAATTCGAAGTCCGACTCAACCCGAAGTTGAGAAGAACATCTGAGCTGATTGTCAGGAATCTGTTAAACAAACAGGCATCGAACCCGAAGGCCGGCTCAACCCGAAGTTGATAAGAACGTTTGACCTCGCTGTCAGGCATCTGTTAAACAAACAGGCATCGAACCCGAAGGCCGGCTCAACACGAAGATGAGAGGAACATCTGACCCCCGTCAGGCATCTGTTAAACAAACAGGTATCAAACCCGAAGGTCAGCTCAACATGAAGTTGAGAGGAACATTTGACTTCATTGTCAAGCATCTGTTAAACAAACAGGCATCGAAACCGAAGGGCGGCTCAACACGAAGTTGAGAGGAACATATGAACTCGCCGTCAGGCATCTATTAAACAAACAGGCATCAAACCCGAAGGTTGGCTCAACATGAATTTGAGAGGAACATTTGACTTCACTGTCAAGTATCTGTTAAACACACCAGCATCAAATCCGAACACCGGCTCAACCCGAAGTTGATAAGAACATTAGACATCGCCATCAGGCATCTAATAAACAAACAGGCATCGAACCCGAAGGCTAGCTCAACTCTAAGTTGAGAAGAACATTTGACCTCACCGTCAGGAATCTGTTAAACAAACAGGCATCGAACCCGAAGGCTGTCTCAATCCTTAGTTGAGAAGAACATCTGACCTCGCTGTCAAACATCTGTTAAACAAACAGGCATCAAACCCGAAGGCCATCTCAACCATTAGTTTTGTAGAACATTTGACCTCGCCGTCGAACATCTATTAAACAAACAGGTATCGAACCCGAAGGCCGGCTCAACTTAAAGTTAAGAGGAACATCTGACCTCCCCATCCGGCCTTAGTTAAACAAATAGGCATCGAACCCGAAGGTCGGCTCATCATGAAGTTGAGAGGAACATTTGAATTCATTGTCAAGCATCTGTTAAACAAACAGGCTTCAAATCCGAAGATCGGCTCAACCTGAAGTTGAGAAGAACATATGACCTCACTGTTAGGCATCTGTTAAATAAACAGGCATCGAACCCGAAGGGCGGCTCAACACCGAAGTTGATAAGAACATTAGACCTCGCCTTCAGGCATCTATTAAACAAACAGGCATCGAACCCGAAGGCTAGCTCAACCCGAAGTTGAGAAGAACATTTGACCTCGCCGTCAGGCATCTGTTAAACAAACAGGCATCGAACCCGAAGGCCGTCTCAATCCTTAATTGAGAAGATCATCTGACCTCGCCGTCAAACATCTGTTAAACAAACAGGCATCGAACCCGAAGGCCGGCTCAACTTGAAGTTGAGAGGAACATCTGACCTCCCCATCAGGAATTAGTTAAACAAACAGGCATCGAACCCGAAGACCAGCACAACACGAAGTTGAGAAGAACATATGACCTCGCTGTCAGGCATCTGTTAAACAAACAGGCATCGAATTTGATGGCCGACTCAACCCGAAGTTGAGAAGAACATTCGACCTTGTTGTCAGGCATTAGTTAAACAAACAGGAATCGAACCCGAAGGCCAGCTCAATCCGAAGTTGAGAAGAACATCAGACCTAGCCGCCAGGCATCTGTTAAACAAACAGGCATCGAACCCGAAGGCTGTCTCAATACTTAGTTGAGAAGAACATCTGACCTCGCTGTCAAGCATCTGTTAAACAAACAGGCATCAAATCCGAAGACCGGCTCAACCCGAAGTTGAGAAGAACATTTGACCTTACTGTCAGGCATCTGTTAAATAAACAAGCATCGAACCCGAAGGGCGGCTCAACACCTAAGTTGATAAGAACATTAGACCTCGCCGTCAGGCATCTATTAAACAAACAGGCATCGAACCCGAAGGCTAGCTCAACCCAAAGTTGAGAAGAACATTTGACCTCGCCGTTTGGCATCTGTTAAACAAACAGGCATCGAACCCGAAGGCTGTCTCAATCCTTAATTGAGAAGAACATCTGACCTCGCCATCAAACATCCGTTAAACAAACAGGCATCGAACCCGAAGGCCGGCTCAACTTGAAGTTGAGAGGAACATCTGACCTCCCCATCAGGAATTAGTTAAACAAACAGGCATCGAACCCGAAGACCAGCACAACACGAAGTTGAGAAGAACATATGACTTCGCTGTCAGGCATCTGTTAAACAAACAGGCATCGAATTTCATGGCCGACTCAACCCGAAGATGAGAAGAACATATGACATCGCCGTCAAACATCTGTTAAACAAACAGGTATCGAACCCGAAGGCCTGCTTAACTTGAAGTTAAGAGGAACATCTGACCTCCCCATCAAAGCCTTAGTTAAACAAACAGGCATCGAACCCGAAGGTCGGCTCATCATGAAGTTGTGAGGAACATTTGACTTCATTGTCAAGCATCTGTTAAACAAACAGGCATCGAAACCGAAGGGCGGCTCAACACGAAGTTGAGAGGAACATATGACCTCGCCGTCAGGCATCTATTAAACAAACAGGCATCAAACCCGAAGGTTGGCTCAACATGAATTTGAGAGGAACATTTGACTTCACTGTCAAGTATCTGTTAAACACACCAGCATCAAATCCGAACACCGGCTCAACCCGAAGTTGATAAGAACATTAGACCTCGCCATCAGGCATCTAATAAACAAACAGGCATCGAACCCGAAGGCTAGCTCAACTCGAAGTTGAGAAGAACATTTGACCTCGCCGTCAGGCATCTGTTAAACAAACAGGCATCGAACCCGAAGGCTGTCTCAATCCTTAGTTGAGAAGAACATCTGACCTCGCTGTCAAACATCTGTTAAACAAACATGCATCAAACCCGAAGGCCATCTCAACCATTAGTTTTGAAGAACATTTGACCTCGCCGTCGAACATCTATTAAACAAACAGGTATCGAACCCAAAGGCCGGCTCAACTTAAAGTTAAGAGGAACATCTGACCTCCCCATCCGGCCTTAGTTAAACAAATAGGCATCGAACCCGAAGGTCGGCTCATCATGAAGTTGAGAGGAACATTTGAATTCATTGTCAAGCATCTGTTAAACAAACAGGCTTCAAATCCGAAGACCGGCTCAACCTGAAGTTGAGAAGAACATATGACCTCACTGTTAGGCATCTGTTAAATAAACAGGCATCGAACCCGAAGGGCGGCTCAACACCGAAGTTGATAAGAACATTAGACCTCGCCTTCAGGCATCTATTAAACAAACAGGAATCGAACCCGAAGGCTAGCTCAACCCGAAGTTGAGAAGAACATTTGACCTCGCCGTCAGGCATCTGTTAAACAAACAGGCATCGAACCCGAAGGCCGTCTCAATCCTTAATTGAGAAGATCATCTGACCTCGCCGTCAAACATCTGTTAAACAAACAGGCATCGAACCCGAAGGCCGGCTCAAATTGAAGTTGAGAGGAACATCTGACCTCCCCATCAGGCATTAGTTAAACAAACAGGCATCGAACCCGAAGGCCGGTACAACACAAAGTTGAGAAGAACATCTGACCTCGCTGTCAGGCATCTGTTAAACAAACAGGCATCGAATTTGATGGCCGACTCAACCCGAAGTTGAGAAGAACATTCGACCTTGCTGTCAGGCATTAGTTAAACAAACAGGAATCGAACCCGAAGGCCAGCTCAATCCGAAGTTGAGAAGAACATCAGACCTAGCCGCCAGGCATCTGTTAAACAAACAGGCATCGAACCCGAAGGCTGTCTCAATACTTAGTTGAGAAGAACATCTGACCTCGCTGTCAAGCATCTGTTAAACAAACAGGCATCAAATCCGAAGACCGGCTCAACCCGAAGTTGAGAAGAACATTTGACCTTACTGTCAGGCATCTGTTAAATAAACAAGCATCGAACCCGAAGGGCGGCTCAACACCTAAGTTGATAAGAACATTAGACCTCGCCATCAGGCATCTATTAAACAAACAGGCATCGAACCCGAAGGCTAGCTCAACCCAAAGTTGAGAAGAACATTTGACCTCGCCGTCTGGCATCTGTTAAACAAACAGGCATCGAACCCGAAGGCTGTCTCAATCCTTAATTGAGAAGAACATCTGACCTCGCCGTCAAACATCCGTTAAACAAACAGGCATCGAACCCGAAGGCCGGCTCAACTTGAAGTTGAGAGGAACATCTGACCTCCCCATCAGGCATTAGTTAAACAAACAGGCATCGAACCCGAAGACCAGCACAACACGAAGTTTAGAAGAACATATGACCTCGCTGTCAGGCATCTGTTAAACAAACAGGCATCGAATTTCATGGCCGACTCAACCCGAAGTTGAGAAGAACATATGACATCGCCGTCAAACATCTGTTAAACAAACAGGTATCGAACCCGAAGGCCTGCTTAACTTGAAGTTAAGAGGAATATCTGACCTCCCCATCAAAGCCTTAGTTAAACAAACAGGCATCGTACCTGAAGGTCGGCTCATCATGAAGTTGAGAGGAACATTTGAATTCACTTTCAAGCATCTGTTAAACAAACAGGAATCAAATCCGAAGACCGGCTCAACCCGAAGTTGAGAAGAACATCTGACCTCACTGTCAGGCATATGTTAAATAAACAGGCATCAAACCCGAAGGGCGGCTCAACACCGAAGTTGATAAGAACATTTGACCTCGCCATATGGCATCTATTAAACAAATAGGCATCGAACCCGAAAGCTAGCTCAACTCGAAGTTGAGAAGAAAATTTGACCTCGCCGTCAGGTATCTGTTAAACAAACAGGCATCGAACCCGTAGGCCGTCTCAATCCTTAATTGAGAAGAACATCTGACCTTGTTGTCAAACATCTGTTAAACAAACAGGCATCGAACCCGAAGGCCGGCTCAACTTGAAGTTGAGAGGAACATCTGACCTCCCCATCAGGCATTAGTTAAACAAATAGGCATCGAACCCGAAGGCCGGTACAACACGAAGTTGAGAAGAACATCTGACCTCGCTGTCAAGCATCGAATTTGATAGCCGACTCAACCCGAAGTTGAGAAGAACATCTGACCTTGCTGTCAGGCATTAGTTAAACAAACAGGAATCGAACCCGAAGGCCGGCTCAACTCGATGTTGAGAAGAACATCAGACCTAGCCGCCAGGCATCTGTTAAATAAACAGGCATCGAACCCGAAGGATGTCTCAATACTTAGTTGAGAAGAACATCTGACCTCGCTGTCAAACATCTGTTAAACAAACAGGCATCAAACCCGAAGGCCGTCTCAACCCTTAGTTGATAGGAACATCTGACCTCGTTGTCAAACATCTGTTAAACAAACAGGTATTGAACCTGAAGGCCATCTCAACTTGAAGTTAAGAGGAACATCTGACCTCCACATCAAACCCTTAGTTAAACAAACAGGCATCGAACCCGAAGGTCGGCTCATCATGAAGTTGTGAGGAACATTTGAATTCACTGTCAAGCATCTGTTAAACAAACAGGCATCAAATCCGAAGACCGGCTCAACCCGAAGTTGAGAAGAACATCTGACCTCACTGTCAGGAATCTGTTAGATAAACAGGCATCGAACCCGAAGGGCGGCTCAACATCGAAGTTGATAAGAACATTAGACCTCGCCGTCAGGCATCTATTAAACAAAGAGGCATCGAACCCGAAGGCTAGCTCAACCCGAAGTTGAGAAGAACATTTGACCTCGCCGTCTGACATCTGTTAAACAAACAGGCATCGAATCCGAAGGCCGTCTCAATCCTTAATTGAGAAGAACATCTGACCTCGCCGTCAAACATCTGTTAAACAAACAGGCATCGAACCTGAAGGCCGGCTCAACTTGAAGTTGAGAGGAACATCTGACCTCCCCATCAGGCATTAGTTAAACAAATAGGCATCGAACCCGAAGGCCGGTACAACACGAAGTTGAGAAGAACATCTGACCTCGCTGTCAAGCATATGTTAAACAAATAGGCATCGAATTTGATGGTCGACTCAACCCGAAGTTGAGAAGAACATCCAACCTCACTTTCAGGCATTAGTTAAACAAACAGGAATCAAACCCGAAGGCCGGCTCAATTCAAAGTTGAGAAGAACATCAGACCTAGCCGCCAGGAATCTGTTAAACAAACAGGCATTGAACCCGAAGGCTGTCTCAATACTTAGTTGACAAGAACATCTGACCTCGTTGTCAAACATATGTTAAACAAACAGGCATCAAACCCGAAGGCCGTCTCAACCCTTAGTTGATAAGAACATCTGACCTCGCCGTCAAACATCTGTTAAACAAACAGGTATTGAACCCGAAAGCCATCTCAACTTGAAGTTAAGAGGGACATCTGACCTCCACATCAAAGCCTAAGTTAAACAAACAGGCATCGAACCCGAAGGTCGGCTCATCATGAAGTTGAGAGGAACATTTGAATTCACTGTTAAGCATCTGTTAAACAAACAGGCATCAAATCCGAAGACCGGCTCAACCCGAAGTTTAGAAGAACCTCTGACCTCATTGTCAGGCATCTGTTAAATAAACAGGCATCGAACCCGAAGGGCGGCTCAACATCGAAGTTGATAAGAACATTAGACCTCGCCGTCAGGCATCTATTAAACAAACAGGCATCGAACCCGAAGGCTAGCTCAACCCGAAGTTGAGAAGAACATTTGACCTCGCCGTCTGGCATCTGTTAAACAAACAGGCATCGAAACCGAAGGTCGTCTCAATCCTTAATTGAGAAGAACATCTGACCTCACCGTCAAACATCTGTTAAACAAACAGGCATCGAACCCGAAGGCCGGCTGAACTTGAAGTTGAGAGGAACATCTGACCTCCCCATCAGGTATTAGTTAAACAAATAGGCATCGAATCCGAAGGCCGGTACAACACGAAGTTGAGAAGAACATCTGACCTCGCTGTCAAGCATATGTTAAACAAATAGGCATCGAATTTGATGACCGACTCAACCCGAAGTTGAGAAGAACATCCGACCTCGCTTTCAGGCATTAGTTAAATAAACAGGAATCGAACCCGAACGCCGGCTCAATCCGATGATGAGAAGAACAACATACCTAGCCGCCAGGCATCTGTTAAACAAACAAGCATAGAACCCGAAGGATGTCTCAATACTTAGTTGAGAAGAACATCTGACCTCGCTGTCAAACAAACAGGCATCAAACCCGAAGGCCGTCTCAACCCTTAGTTGATAAGAACATTTGACCTCGCCGTCAAACATCTGTTAAACAAATAGGTATTGAACCCGAAGGCCATCTCAACTTGAAGTTAAGAGGAACATCTGACCTCCACATCAAAGCCTTAGTGAAACAAACAGGCATCGAACCCGAAGGTCGGCTCATCATGAAGTTGAGAGGAACATTGGAATTCACTGTCAAGCATCTGTTAAACAAACAGGCATCAAATCCGAAGACCGGCTCAACCCGAAGTTGAGAAGAACATCTGACCTCACTGTCAGGCATCTGTTAAATAAAAAGGCATCGAACCCGAAGGGCGGCTCAACACCGAAGTTGATAAGAACATTAGACCTCGCCGTCAGGCATCTATTAAACAAACAGGCATCAAACCTGAAGGCTAGCTCAACCCGATGTTGAGAGGAACATTTGACCTCGCCGTCTGGCATCTGTTAAACAAACAGGCATCGAATCCGAAGGCCGTCTCAATCCTTAATTGAGAAGAACATCTGACCTCGGCGTCAAACATCTGTTAAACAAATAGGCATCGATCCCGAAGGCCGGCACAACTTGATGTTGAGAGGAACATCTGACCTCCCCATCAGGCATTAGTTAAACAAACAGGCATCGAACCCGAAGGCCGGTACAACACGAAGTTGAGAAGAACATCTGACCTCGCTGTCAGGCATCGAATTTGATAGTCGACTCAACCCGAAGTTGAGAAGAACATCTGACCTTGCTGTCAGGCATTAGTTAAACAAACAGGAATCGAACCCGAAGGCCGGCTCAACTCGATGTTAAGAAGAACATCAGACCTAGCCTCCAGGCATCTGTTAAACAAACAGGCATCGAACCCGAAGGCTGTCACAATACTTAGTTGAGAAGAACATCTGACCTCGCTGTCAAACATCTGTTAAACAAACAGGCATCAAACCCGAAGGCCGTCTCAACCCTTAGTTGATAGGAACATCCGACCTCGTTGTCAAACATCTGTTAAACAAACAGGTATTGAACCCGAAGGCCATCTCAACTTGAAGTTAAGAGGAACATCTGACCTCCACATCAATGCCTTAGTTAAACAAACAGGCATCGAACCCGAAGGTCGGCTCATCATGAAGTTGTGAGGAACATTTGAATTCACTGTCAAGCATCTGTTAAACAAACAGGCATCAAATCCGAAGACCGGCTCAACCCGAAGTTGAGAAGAACATCTGACCTCACTGTCAGGCATCTGTTAAATAAACAGGCATCGAACCCGAAGGGCGGCTCAACATCGAAGTTGATAAGAACATTAGACCTCACCGTCAGGCATCTATTAAACAAAGAGGCATCGAACCCGAAGGCTAGCTCAACCCGAAGTTGAGAAGAACATTTGACCTCGCCGTCTGGCATCTGTTAAACAAACAGGCATCGAATCCGAAGGCTGTCTCAATCCTTAATTGAGAAGAACATCTGACCTCGCCGTCAAACATCTGTTAAACAAACAGGCATCGAACCCGAAGGTCGGCTCAACTTGAAGTTGAGAGGAACATCTGACCTCCCCATCAGGCATTAGTTAAACAAATAGGCATCGAACCCGAAGGTCGGTACAACACGAAGTTGAGAAGAACATCTGACCTCGCTGTCAAGCATATGTTAAACAAATAGGCATCGAATTTGATGGTCGACTCAACCCGAAGTTGAGAAGAACATCCAACCTCACTTTCAGGCATTAGTTAAACAAACAGGAATCAAACCCGAAGGCCGGCTCAATTCGAAGTTGAGAAGAACATCAGACCTAGCCGCCAGGAATCTGTTAAACAAACAGGCATCGAACCCGAAGGCTGTCTCAATACTTAGTTGACAAGAACATCTGACCTCGCAGTCAAACATCTGTTAAACAAACAGGCATCAAACCCGAAGGCTGTCTCAACCCTTAGTTGAGAAGAACATCTCACCTCGCTGTCAAACATCTGTTAAACAAACAGGTATCGAACCCGAAGGCCAGCTCAACTTGAAGTTAAGAGGAACATCTGACCTCCCCATCAAAGCCTTAGTTAAACAAACAGGAATCAAACCCGAAGGTCGGCTCATCATGAAGTTGAGAGGAACATTTGAATTCACTTTTAAGCATCTGTTAAACAAACAGGCATCAAATTCGAAGACCGGCTCAGCCCGAAGTTGAGAAGAACATCTGACCTCACTGTCAGACATCTGTTAAATAAACAGGCATCGAACCCGAAGGGCGGCTCAACACCGAAGTTGATAAGAACATTAGACCTCGCCCTCACGCATCTATTAAACAAACAGGCATCGAACCCGAAGGCTAGCTCAACCCGAAGTTGAGAAGAACATTTGACCTCGCCGTCTGGCATCTGTTAAACAAACAGGCATCGAACCCGAAGGCCGTCTCAATCCTTAATTGAGAAGAACATCTGACCTCGCCGTCAAACATCTGTTAAACAAACAGGCATCGATCCCTAAGGCCAGCACAACTTGATGTTGAGAGGAACATCTGACCTCCCCATCAGGCATTAGTTAAACAAACAGGCATCGAACCCGAAGGCCGGTACAACACGAAGTTGAGAAGAACATCTGACCTCGCTGTCAGGCATCGAATTTGATAGCCGACTCAACCCGAAGTTGAGAAGAACATCCGACCATGCTGTCAGGCATTAGTTAAACAAATAGGAATCGAACCCGAAGGCCGACTCAACCCGAAGTTGAGAAGAACATCAGACCTAGCCGCCAGGCATCTGTTACACAAATAGGCATCGAACCCGAAGGTTGTCTCAATACTTAGTTGAGAAGAACATCTGACCTCGCTGTCAAACATCTGTTAAACAAACAGGTATTAAACCCGAAGGCCAACTCAACTTGAAGTTAAGAGGAACATCTGACCTCCCCATCAAAGCCTTAGTTAAACAAACAGGCATCGAACCCGAAGGTCGGCTCATCATGAAGTTGAGAGGAACATTTGAATTCACTGTTAAGCATCTGTTAAACAAACAGGCATCAAATTCGAAAACCGGCTCAACCCGAAGTTGAGAAGAACATCTGACCTCACTGTCAGGCATCTATTAAATAAACAGGCATCGAACCCGAAGGGCGGCGCAACACCGAAGTTGATAAGAACATTAGACCTCGCCGTCAGGCATCTATTAAACAAACTGGCATCGAACCCGAAGGCTAGCTCAACCCGAAGTTGAGAAGAACATTTGACCTTGCCGTCTGGCATCTGTTAAACAAACAGGCATCGAATCCAAAGGCCATCTCAATCCTTAATTGAGAAGAACATCTGACCTCGCCGTCAAACATCTGTTAAACAAACAGGCATCGAACCCGAAGGCCGGCTCAACTTGAAGTTATGAGGAACATCTGACCTCCCCATCAAAGCCTTAGTTAAACAAACAGGCATCGAACCCGAAGGTCGGCTCATCATGAAGTTGTGAGGAACATTTGAATTCACTGTCAAGCATCTGTTAAACAAACAGGCATCAAATCCGAAGACCGGCTCAACCCGAAGTTGAGACGAACATCTGACCTCACTGTCAGGCATCTGTTAAATAAACAGGCATCGAACCCGAAGGGCGGCTCAACACCGAAGTTGATAAGAATATTAGACCTCGCCGTCAGGCATCTATTAAACAAACAGGCATCGAACCCGAAGGCTAGCTCAACCCGAAGTTGAGAAGAACATTTGACCTCGCCGTTAGGCATTTGTTAAACAAACAGGCATCGAACCCGAAGGCCGTCTCAATCCTTAATTGAGAAGAACATCTGACATCACCGTCAAACACTGTTAAACAAATAGGGATCGAACCCGAAGGCCGGCTCAACTTGAAGTTGAGAGGAACATCTGACCTCCCCATCAGGCATTAGTTAAACAAACAGGCATCGAACCCGAAGGCCGGTACAACACAAAGTTGAGAAGAACATCTGACCTCGCTGTCAGGCATCTGTTAAACAAACAGGCATCGAATTTGATGGCCGACTCAACCCGAAGTTGAGAAGAACATTCGACCTTGCTGTCAGGCATTAGTTAAACAAACATGAATCAAACCCGAAGGCCGGCTCAATCCGAAGTTGAGAAGAACATCAGACCTAGCCGCCAGGCATCTGTTAAACAAATAGGCATCGAACCCGAAGGTTGTCTCAATACTTAGTTGAGAAGAACATCTGACCTCGCTGTCAAGCATCTGTTAAACAAACAGGCATCAAATCCGAAGACCGGCTCAACCCGAAGTTGAGAAGAACATTTGACCTCACTGTCAGTCATCTGTTAAATAAACAGGCATCGAACCCGAAGGGCGGTTCAACACCGAAGTTGATAAGAACATTAGACCTCGCCGTCAGGCATCTGTTGCACCCCAAAATTTGCCCAACTTTTCTTTACCTAGCTTGTGTCTCATTTCATTCACATTAGCATTATCATTTGCATTTCATTGACATGTATGCAGGAGATCAAGAGGTATGATTACCAATCAAGAGCTATACAAGACTATGAAGCTAGCTAAGAAGGTTATTCAAGTGTTCAAGGGTTGATATCCTTGTCAGAGAAGATAAAAGATCCTCAGAAATAGTGGTTGAAACCAAGTGTGTAGGTCTCCTAACTTGAGAGTTGTGGAAAGCCATCAAATGATTATGAAGCCATGAAGATGGACTTGAGGTCTTAAGGGACCTCATTATAAGTGTTGAAGATCACTTTGAGGCCTAGACAGGTCAGTGTGCAAGATTAAGAAGGCTCATCCATGAGTGGTGCAGCTAGGGTTTGACTGGGTCAACCCTAAGTCAACTGATGATTTGAGGGAGGTTGAGACCTAATTCAAGGGCCATGTGATCATGGATTGATGCATTGAAATGCTATGAGGATGATTCCAAGGTCAACTCATCATGATTGAAGAGTTTGAGAAGTTTCAAGCTAGGGTTTCTAAGGCTTGACAGTGTAAAATCACCTAGTTTGACCCCTATCTTCAAGGCAGTTTAGCTCAAGATGTGATTGTCATATCATCTTGCCCCCAACATGAATGTTGTAAAGCATTATCTTAGATTTAATTTGAGTGATATAAGTCCTTGATAGGATTTGTAGAACTCAAGTTATGACTTTGACAAGTTTCATGTCATCTGAGGTATGTGAATTTGGGAGCTTGAAAGTTGTCCAACTTGCATGAAACGTTTCACCAAGAAGGATGATTCCTATGAACTTTTGGTCAACATGAATGTTGTACCTTATCCTCTTAGCTTTATATAGAGTACTAGAAGTCCTTGATAGGATTTGTAGAACTCAAGTTATGGCTTTGACAAGTCAAGGGTATTTTGGTCATTTGGAGATTATAGGTCATTTCAAGCATAAGGCCATAACTCATATTTCCAAGCTTCAAATGGGAAAATGTTCAACATAAAACTTGTTCAAAATGATGTTTTAAGGCTAACCAAGAGGTCATGAGAGGTTGGAATTGCTTGTATCTCAAAATCACAAAAATGGCTTAAAATAAGGGTGATTTTCAAATGAACCAAAGTTGGAAATTGGTATTTTTGATCTACATGTCCAAACCAATGCATGTAATATGTCATTTTGATTCTAAAACACATTTCAAGAACATTGGTTTTGCCACAATTTTGAATTGAAGTTTAATTTGTGGACTTGCTTTGAAAAGTAGTTACTTTCATCTTAAGTAACATTTGCCAAACCAAAATTCAAGGCATGACCATGGTCCCTTTCAATCCAAACACATCCAAAATATCATTATAGGAGAAATTGGAAGAGAATGAGGGTGATTACAAGCTGCTAGCAGAACTGATGTGTGCATACCATGAGATTGAAATTGCCATGAAGTGAGATATTGAATTTCTCATTAGAAGGATCTAGAGCTTTCTAGATCATACCTACATGTCCTATATATTGAATAGAGATGATCCAAGTACAAGGTTGGTGATGATTGAAGGAGAGAGCAGAGATTGAGATTGAAAACTCATTGCTTGTAACTGAATTCGGTTACACATTTCCATTCACTTTCCATCCATTTTCTTGATTGCAATCTCTTCCATAGAGGCTAGTGAATGATTCCAGATCATAATCAAGGCAAATTCGTGGCTGATTGGTGTTCTTGATCTCAGATTTTGTCACCTGCAACTCAGAGTTGGTTCCAAGAATCCAGAGCATCTCCATCCATTTCATTGCATACAGAAGCTTGGAATTGATTCATTGAAGGAGTCTGGAGCATTTGAGAGCTTGATTTGAAGGATTACTACTTCTGTGCATACGAAATTTTCAGGTTGGTAACTTTCAATCTCCAGCTTGAATTAGGAAGAATTAAGAAGAATTAGGGTGTTAGATGCATTGTAGAATGGTGTAGGGAGGTTTTCAGATCATTAATTTGAGAGTTAGTGACCAATTAGGGTTGTTACCATTTTCGGTTGAGATTTGGTTCTTGCGAATCTTGAGGTTTCAAAGTGAATTAAGGGCATGAGTGGATTCCTTGTGAAAATTGGGGTAAGATTCATGTAGAGACCTCTTGGAATGGAGGCCTGTGGAGAGAGTTAGGGTTGAGGGTGATGATCGGAGCACCACCGGCGACGGCCATGGTTGCGCGCGAGTTTCAGAGATTCAAAATGAGGAAGATGACTTGATAGCCATCAGATTGAGGTTTGACTTGGACCAAAGACTCCATCCAACGGCCACGCGTGCATGAAATTTGTGAAGAGTTCTGAACTAAATGAAACGATGTGTTTCATTAATCAGTGGTTTTTGGGCTTAAGGATCCAAATGCTAATCACACCCTCTTTGTGGCCCGGTCTGGGAAATGAACTGATTCCTTTTACTATCTGCACCGTGCATTTGTCATTTTATTTGGATTTTCTATTATTTTTCATTTTATGCATGGTTAGTGATTAATTCATAAAAAATGGAAAAATGATTCAATTAATCCCATTCTTTTTGCATTGGATTCATGATAGGATCTAGTATTTTTTAGATAAAAAATATTATTATTTCATGCATTTTCTGAATTTATGGGAGTTTTTACATTTTAATTGATATTAAAATAGTCATGTTTGATGCTTGATTTTGTTGAATTTGGTTTGGTCATGTGATGATGGTTTTGGTCTTGATTTTTTCTAAGTAGTTAGCATAGATATGCATGCTACCCATAGATTTTTCTCACATTTTTGTGATGAATATAAGTGGTAGTTTAGGTTGAAACCTTTAGGAGCTCCATTTTTAGGGTTTATGGTTGATACCTTGTGGTTTAGATTTTATTTTTAGAACTAGGTGGACGATTCAACCTCTGATTTTTGTAGGGTAGATTCATGATTAAATTAGGGTCCCTTAGGAATTTTTGAAGGAATTTTCAATGAAGTTTACTATTTTTGCTTGATTTTAGTTTAAGTGCTAGTTTTAGATGATTCTGAGGCACTAATTCAACTAGATTGATTTCTTTAGTTCCCTTAGATTAGGGTTTTGCTTTGCTTTCTCTTGGGTGATGATGAAGACAAGTTGAAGATGCACTGGATTGCTTGGAGAGGCTTGGATGTGAGGATCTTCCCTTCTTTTGGTGTAGTTTTGTTTAGGTGATAAGATTAGGGTTTTGTAGGTAGAGCTTCTAGATAGATTCTCTTCCTTCATAAACATGGATGATGTTGATCACTTCCATTCTTCCCTATGATGTAAGGTCCCCTTGTAAAGGCCTCATCCCTTCTTTGGTAGGATGTGTGGCTCTTTGCAAGTTGGTAGAACCTTTGAGGGTCCCTTTCTCTGATGATAGGATGTTTAGTGGTGACCTTTGGTCTTCACTCTGCTACCAATCATCCAAACTTTGCTCTTGATAGATGAATCTTTCTCCCTTGTTAGAGGATGGAGTTCCTTGCTTGAAGAAGATTGGAGATGATGAAGTTGATACTTCTTTGTGTTTGAAGATTACTCTGAGAAGATGAAGCTTGTAGATGAAGAGGAGCAGGTTGATACTGGTAAGGAGGAGAAAGCTGAAGCTTGAAGGTCCAGAAGAACAAGTTGACACTTGTGAAGAAGATCCAATTGAGATGGAGTGAAGAGCTGAGGCTTGAGGAATAAAGGATAATTTTATACTTATGTTGATGCATTGAGAGCCTGAGGGAACCAAGTTGATACTTGACATTGAGAGTGAAGCCTGAAGGTGGAATTTGCTGACGAGCTGAGGCTTGAGGATGAAGAACAGGTTGATACCTATGTTGGATGTATTAAAAGCTCAGAGAAGCAAGTTGACACTTGCTATTAAAGATGATAGCCTTGAAGGGTGGTTGAAGTCTGAAGATTGAACTACTGTCAAAGGAGGGCTCTGCTTTCTTTTCCTGTCTGTTTTCTTTCTGTGTAACTGTATTGATGTGACTTGTTTGATTTGCTTGATGCATTAGAATAAGTTCATATTTAGACTGATTTAAGCTAGGAGCATGATTGCACTAGAGGTTGAGTTGCTCCCTCTGCTTGTATTTTTACTGTATGGCTTTGCTTGCTGGTATTCGGTATAGCCCAGCTCCCTTGCCTATGTGGTTTGTGTTTTGCTTGATAGCATGTTATTTCTTCTGTAAGATTGCAGTTTATTGTGTTTGCTTGATAGCATTTTATTTCTTCTGTATGATTGCAGTTATTCATATCTGGCTTGAGGTTGAGATGAGCTTGTGGAGGCTGATGCCCCACACACATTTCCTCCCTCACTTGCCTTGCATGCATTTTACAGTCGTTTACTGTTTACTGCTTAAGCTGATGCTTTATCTGTTTCTATTTATCATTGACATGATCCCCTAGGAATCTCACTTCCTTTAATAAGGAAGTGATGATTAGAACTTTAGGATGAAACCTATGCATGATAACTTCTAGGAGTTCCCTGTTACAAACCTCAACCGTAGGATAAATCCTTGGCATGACAACAGTAGGACTTGATAGTCTCCCCATAGAGTTCGTGTTCTCTTCTTATCTTCAAACAAATCAAAATACAGTAATAAAGGTTAACTGACGTCGTACGTTACGAGCCTTAAGCTATCTGAGAAAGGATTGTTGGAGAGTTTCTTTCCAACAGTCTGCATGTTTAGTATGGTACCCTTTGGGTGACATGCGACGCATTCACTCTCAGGTCATAGTCTCTAGTGCGATATTGGTTGCAAACATCCATAAAAAACAGTTCTTCTGTAAAAGACAGAAAATAAACTTCAAACCTTTTTGCCCCGTGGGCCCATAATTCCAAGGAAGCTTTTCTGAAGAAAAGAGTGTCGTTAACTCCCAGTTCTACCGCAAACGGTAACGCCTAAGTCTCCAAGGATCGAGCTGCGTACACCAAACTGCTGGAACTGTTTGTTAACCCTACTCGATAAAACAGATGAATCTGAATTCCTGTAATCCGTATTATCCCGAACTACGTAACCTCTGATCTCTCAAGCCTGTTGAGAGTACGTAGGCACAATACTGACGTATTGGCGAGCCACCTTCCCCGTAACCTGTAGTTAGCCAAACTACATTGACTCTGATTTCTCATTCTCTGATGAGAATACGTAGGCATAAAGTGCGACGCTTTGCCGAGTCATTTTCTTTTCCTTTCAAACCAGGCCTTGATAGGTAGATAGTAAAACCAACCCGTCATATAAACACAACAAGCGTGGATCCCATCCAGTACGATGGACGTGAGGGGTGCTAACACCTTCCCCTTGCGTAACCGACTCCCGAACCCAGACAACGGTTGCGATGACCTTGTCTTATACCCTTTCGTCAGGTTTTTCCGATTGTTTCCTTTCCCGCTCTGAGGGATAAATAACGAAAGGTGGCGACTCTTCTGTTTTGCCGGCACCTTATTTTCGCGGTAGCGACAGCTGGCGACTCTGCTGGGGACTTGATAGTTTCCTGGGATCCAACGTCCCTTATGCGAGTCAGTTTGGGGATCCAACGTCCCCTGCGAGAGTCAATCCTAGCGCTTGTATGATTACTTGTTGGGTTGTATTTGTTTATCGTATTTTATTTCCCGCATTTTATTTTCAGTATGATATGATTATCTGTGCTGTTGTGGGAGGGGCATTCTAATGAGTGAGAAGCCAGACCCAGGCTTGAGTGTACCTAGCATTAGTTGTGGAAATTAGTGGGCGCGTGCTTGCTTTGCAGGCACTAGTGTGTCATGAAATCCACGCTCAGACGAGGTTCTCCCGGTTGACTTCTTTTTCAACCCTTTGGGTTGAGGGGGTTGTTGGTTTGGAGGATTGTCGACTCTAGGGACCGATCATTTGGAATTCAGCTGAGTGAGGCCGCTTCAGGAGATGGTGGTGCCACACCTTCTGGGTATCGTATCACCCCTCTTGAATGTCTGTGACGCTGATGACCACATAGGATGCCAAACTTGTGTCAGTATAGGTCCATACCTGTGAGCAGGGTTGGGTTTGTTGCAGGAAGCCTTAACCTTAAGACTACCTGGTTTTCTTGATAGTGAATCAGTTTGGTTGGGATCAGATGATCTCATCAGCAGATGTGTATTTGTTCTTGACAGAGCAGGTTTACGGTCGGGATCAGAGGATCTCATCAGCAGAGATATGTGTGTTCTTGACAGAACATATTTATGGTCCTGTATCAGAGGTCCTTATTATCATATATGTGTTCTTGACAGAACAGATTTATGGTCCTGTATCAGAGGTCCTTAGTATCAGATATGTGTTCTTGACAGAGCAGATTTTTGGTCCTGTGACAGAGGTCCTTATTATCAGATGTGTGTTTGTTCTTGACAGAGCAGATTTATGGTCCGATATCAGGGTTCTCTTATCATCAGAGATAGGGTTGTTCTTGACAGAGCAGTATTATGGTTTTTTTGATACAGAACCTTCACCTTCATATCTTCAACAGCATAGTTGCCTTGATCTCCTGCTGCATGATTACATTTTACAATGCTTTGCATACTCATTTGCATTTCATTAACGTGTGTCTGTGTTGCAGGTACCGTTTGTAACACCCTTCTAACCCCACATGAAAATACATAAATAATCAGAGTAAATTAACATGCTTTCACAAAAGGGCGTCACACATAATTTCAAAACATCAAAACCACCTGTCATGCTTTAAACACTCAAATAAAATAATCATGCTTTTCAAAGTTCACTTTGCATGTAGCAGCGGATTCAATTTATATAGAATTCATGTTCATCTCATAATTCAACAATACTTGGGCACTAAGGCCAACATCACAATATTTCGATACATTTAAAACACAACTTACAATACATAAAATATCTCTAAAGCAAAAACCCAAACGATCCCAGTGTTACATAACCAGAGCATGACTCGACCCAACATAATTAAAATACTAAACGACTGCACCAGCAGAGACCTCGCAACTACTAGCAGTACAACTCCAAGATACCTGCACGATGTCATAAAGGACATCATTCCAGCAGAAGGGTGAGAAATATTACCATAATAATAAAAGCACATAATCATATATAAATGCGCAAGTACAGAATACATACATTTCACATTTTCTCACCATAATGCATATTAACACAATAACCATGCACATAATATATATCCATAGCATCAAATACACATATTATACTCCTCGCCACAATACCTCACATACCCACTAACATACATCGCAAAGCATATATGTATAAAACCAAGCATTTCATCATGCATACATTCACAATTACAATTAATCCTCACAAACATACACGTTATGTTTCATTCATCACGAATCATATAACATACTCCATCATGTTTAATCATCAATTCATTATTCAATATCTTTCTCAATTACTCAATCAGAACCCACAATTCAACAATTTATACTCACATGCATACTTCATATAACACTCATAACCATGCCATGTGACTTACTTAAAACTCACCCAATATCACCAATCCCCTTTTTAGGATTATGGGTACGTCACTTATACCCTACCAGGAATAACACCTCAGTTATTCTACCCCGGTAATTACTCCACTAGGAACGACACATTGCCATTCTACCCCAGTGAGTACAAATCTTTCACATAAACATTATTATCTATATTACTCTCATATTTACCAATCATTACCTATATACGTGTACTATTATATTCTCAGGCATTATTCACAATTCATCACATACATTAGACTGCATGTATATATATATATATACACAACTAAGCATACTCATCAATCATGCTTCTACAATTCACATCATTTTCACACAAACATTTATGTAAACCCACATATATATACATATCTTCAAGCATACTCACTCATGCCATTATCGCAATTCGCGTTAGTTCACATAAACATACACAATATGTTTATATCATCACCATTTCACATAAACATTCACATACATGTTTATTTCACCAATGCATCATATAAAGATGAATTATGCAACTCATAGAGACCGACTCACGACTCTATGCAGATGCAAATGCGGTACCGACTCAATTCAACAGGTTCAATTGAAGAACCAAAATGGAACCATCGCTCGTTACCGAAGTAACTCCCCGTCGGGCCTACGATGTTCACCCATTGCTCACACCCCACATGGGCACACAATGTTTATGGATTGCTCACACCCCACATAGGCACACAACCCGATTGCTCACACCCCACAAGGGCACACAACCGTTCTGCAGATTCTACGCGGAATCAAATATAGACCATCGCTCACACCCCACATGGGCACACGATGTCTCTGCAGATCCTACACGGGATCAAATATAACCATCGCTCACACCCCACATGGGCACACGAGGTTCTACAGATCCTACACGGGATCAAATAACACAAATGCATATCATGATGCTTCACATGCAAACATGACTCAATCAACTATAAACCATCGCTCACACCCCACATGGGCACACGAGGTTTCTGCAGATCCTACGCGGGATCAATCAACACAAAATGCATACATGTTTACAAACATACTCATGCATCTATCACATTTCACTGCATACATTTATTATGAATTCACAACATATATATCATAATGCAAATATATATATTCATCATTTATTTCACACCATTTCATACATGGTTCTCATACAAAATGACTCAATCAGTTATAGACCATCGCTCACACCCCACATGGGCACACGATGTCTCTGCAGATCCTACACGGGATCAATCAACACAAACTGCATACATATTCGCAAATATATTATCATGCATTCTTCACACATCAACACGTACAATCATCATGCACTCACAATGTGTATTATATTCACCATTCTTCACAATTGCCATGCATTTTTATTCAATTCTAAACAATGCATAATTTTCCCAAAGGCCACGATTCAAAATCATATTCATACACTAGGATTCATGCCTTACGACTACCCAGAACACAACAATTAATAACACACAAATTATCCTTACGAGACGAGACCGATCGCAACCGGACGCTCTAGCTACTATAAGATCTTCTCACTCAAAATCATTAATCCCGACTAATTGGTAAAATCGGCTAAAAGTTGGCTAAAAATAGTATTTCTTTTCACCAAGTTGTAGAACATATTATTAGCTTCAGTTTGATATAAAGAACGTCAAAATCCGATAAACGGTGAAAAAGTTATGAATTTTCGAAGTTTTGAAAAATAATATTTTCTCACACTTACATTGTTAATCGGTTAACGTATATGGTTAACCGGTTAACACCTCCAAAAACTCAGTTTTTAGACCAAAGACTCAGTTTTTAGGCCCCCAACACTGTGTTAATCGGTTAACGTATATGGTTAACCGATTAACACCTGAAAAACTCAGAAAAACAGCTACGGGTTCGGGCTTAAAAGCCCCCAAAAGTCGCCCGATTAAATACCTATCTATCCTTACTAATCATATATGGATATTTTAGGGTCATAAAACTCAACTTTCACGACATTCGATTTCCACTCAAAATCTTAACCTCAATTTAACCGAAAATGGTGAAACTCACAATATCACCCGATTTTCACCAAACTAGTTCCAATAATCTTAGTCTAACATATCCCGACTAAGCTACAAAAGTTATTCTCGATTCTAACCGTCTGAACATCGGCTTCTATCGATTTCTATCATTTCGGCCTAAATGGAAACAAGGTTGGAAAACAACCAAACTCATCCACACACACACAATCATACACAATGATTAAGATAGTAAGATTTCACACCCTTACCTTAGATTAATCGAAGCCAGAGGATGTTCTTGATGATTCTCCAAGTTTTCCTCTTTTCTCTTCTTCCTCTTTCTTTCTTTCTTTCTTTCCTTCTTTCTTTTCTTTTTCTTTCCACTTCCTCATATATATATATATACATATATATATATATATATATATATATATATATATATATATATATATATATATATATATATATATATATATATATATATATATATATATATATATATATATATATATATATATATATATATATATATATATATATATATATATATATATATATATATATATATATATATATATATATATATATATATATATATATATATATATATATATATATATATATATATATATATATATATATATATATATATATATATATATATATCTTTCCCTTTATTTCTTTCCACTATATTTCCTTTCTCAAAACATCTATCAATCCATTTAAACAATCATCTAATTATTCAAATAATTAGAATAATCCAAATAAATCAATTAATTAACACAATAATTAATTATTGAAAATTGGGCTGTTACACCGTTTCCCCTAATTCAGGTTTTCTTGCCTTCTACTGTGCTATTATGGGTTCTCTGAGGAAGACCGTGGCTTACAAGCTCCCCACTCCCGATGTTGTTCAGCTGACTGGTTTGATTGCTTTAGCAGATGATTCTGTGAGAGATGAATTAAGAAAGTGTTACGGTAAACTGCTCAGTTTGGTTCGTAAACCCTCTGTGTTCGAGCTGAATGGGTTGCACGCCTTGCTGCAGTTCTACGATCCTCCGTTGAGATGCTTTACTTTTCAGGACTTTATTCTCGCACCCACACTAGAGGAGTATGTTGATTTGTTAGGTGTGCCTATCAAGAGTCAGATGCCCTTTGTTCATATGGATGATGAGCCTAATCTGGCTAGTCTAGCTCCCTCACTTCATCTGGATGCCTCTGATTTGGTATTGTCTAGTTGGAACAAGGTTCCTGGTTTCTCCTTGCAGTTCTTAGTGGGAAAGGCTTAGCAGTGCGCCAAAGACGGATGTTGGGTCGTGTTCAACGCCATTCTCGCTCTGTGCATATATGGCATCATTCTGTTCCCCAATATGCCCGACTTTGTAGACTTCGACGCCTTCCACATCTTTGCTTCAGGGAATCCAGTCCCTACCTTGATAGGAGATGTCTACCATTCCGTCCACTACAAAAACGAGAACAGAAGGGGCAAGAATGTCTCGTGCTGTGTACCCCTGCTCTATAGATGGCTTGATAGCCACCTACCCAAGAAGGGTCCCTTCGCTTCGTCTGCAGCCACAGCTGAGTGGCCTAAGCGTTTGATAAGTCTATCAGCAGAGGATATTGATTGGTTTGATAGAGACAGGTTGGGTACCGATATTATCTTCAGCTGCAGTAGATTTCCGAATATGCCTTTGATAGGCAGGAAGGGCTGTATCAATTATAATCCGTCTCTCCTGGTTCGACAGTTTGCTTATGCTTTGAGAGCTCCGCCAAAGGATGAAGAGGTGCAGGAATCTCTGTACCTCACTGGTCTTCTAGAGGGGGATATGTTATGTAAGCTTCAGCACGCTTGGAATGGTATCTGTAAGCGGGGAAAGCCGTTGCTGGGGAAAAGTAACACTCAAGCTTACGCTCCGTATGTGGCCTGGATCAGAGCCAGAGCAGATGCTATAGGGATGCCGTTTCCTCCTACCAAGCCAGAAAGCCCTTCAGTGATTGGAGAGCCTACAACCGTGCCTATTCAGCAGCATAATCAGGTGTTAGCTGAGAGAGATGAGCTGAAAAAGGCAAATGAAGAACTGGAGAAAGAATTAGCTCAGCTCAGAAGCGAGAGAAGCGAGGTCGTTCATTCCTTCAAGAGGCAGACCGAGCTGGTGAACCACTTGGGGACAGATCTGACTAAGCAGATAGCTGAGCGCGAGCATTTGGGTCGAGACTTCAAAGATGTCAATGATGTACTGGCCACAAAGAAGCAACACTTGGATGAAGCGTATCGGAGGATATCCATGTTTAACCAGCACTGGAAGGCCACCCTAGCTAACGGCAAGGAACGGGAGGATAAGCTGAAGCAACAGATCTCCAAGCTGAAAGCCCGGGTGAAGGCTAGTGAGAAGAGGTTTTATGAAGAAACCGCTCGCAGATATGCCGCTGAAGGCCAGCTCAACAAAGCTCTTGCTAACCTGAAGGAGCGCAAGCTGACGTTTGCATCCAAGAAGCGGAAGTTAGAAGATTGTTTTGGCGAGGGAGCATGGGAAGATTCGGTTGAAGGTCTTCAATACACCATTATGCAGAGAGAGTTACTCGTCGAAGGGTTGCTCACTCGGCCTGATCATCCAGAAACAAGGAATTTGTTAGAAGAGTTTCGCGCCCGTGGCCGTGCTTGACTATTTGTATTCCTTTTGTTTTGATCGTTGTTGTATTCTGACCATCACCAGGATTGTTGGTCGAGGTCATGCTATTGATTCTGCTCGTACTCAGTGACGTTGTGTACCGCCTTGATGGGCTTTCTTTATATAGATGAGATATTATTTCCATGACTGGACTCAGATTTCTTATTATTAGCACTGGCACTCAGGCACTAGGATCGGGGGAAATCTCCCTAACGCACGGACACACGTTTGCATTTGCATGAAGCATTTGCATGACGAGCACTTTGTTGTTTTTCCTAACCCTTTTGTGTATGCAGGTTGTTTCAGGTTGTTCCAGGATTGATCAGAGACATATCCACCGCTATCTGACCAGAGCAAGTCAAGCCAGAGTTATGGAGCAAATGCAAACTGACGTTCAAGAACTCTGCGAAAGGATGGACTTCTTCATGGAGCTCATGCAAGCGGTCGCCAATGGCCAGGATCAGCTCAGAACCTTGGTTCAGCCTCTGATTTCAAGGGTCGACAGCAATGGGGTACTCCATGGTGGGACTATGCCAACTCCTCCACCTGTTGAAACTCCTCAGAATGGCATCCCCGTGACCGGGGGGAATGGCAATGCCAACGGCAATGTGATAGCTAACATGGGACTCAATGGTAATACGACTGGCGTCGGTAATGGGAATTTTGAAGCTAATGTCAATGTTGGGATGGGCAACGGCAATGCGGGTGTTGGAAATCTGTTCGGGCCTCAGCCATGGTTAGAAGACCGTCAGGACAATGTGTTCTCGCAGAGAGGTGCTGAAGGGGAGCTAACTGCTGAAGCACGGCTAAGGTTCAAGGCACTCGAGGACAAGATGAGGAATTTCGAGAACCAGAACACCATGGGTGTTGATATGTCCAAGTTGGGACTGATCGCTGATTTCAAGGTGCCTCCCAAGTTCAAAGTACCCGACTTTGAAAAGTACAAGGGCACCACTTGCCCTCGCGTCCATTTGAGATCATATTACCGGAAAATGTCCGCTCATTCTGAGGACGAGAAGTTGCTGATGCACTTCTTTCAGGACAGTCTGTCCGAGCCCTCCCTCGAATGGTACATGAGTCTGGAACCTACCAGTGTGCGCACGTGGAAGGAACTTGCTAAAGCATTCGTGCACCACTACCAATATAACAGTGACTTGGCTCCGAACCGAGTCCAACTGCAGAATCTGTCACAAAGGAACAACGAAGGATTCAAGGAATACGCCCAGCGGTGGCGTGAATTGGCAACCATGGTTCAGCCGCCGATGGTTGAACGCGAGCTTGTGGAAATGTTCGTAGCCACCCTCCCAGGGGTTTATTATGAAAAATTGGTCAGCAGTATGTCTGGAAGCTTCTGAGATCTTATTACCATGGGTGAGCACGTTGAAAATGGGATCAAACTGGGGAAAATTCAAGGTGATCTGTCCTCGGCTGGAGGAGGAAAGAAACCGTATGGTGGCAAAAGACGGGAAGGAGAGACGAGCGCCGTGTCCAACGCTCGAAGGAAGGGTAAAGGCCCTCACCAGCAGGTGGCCAGTATAACTATCCCCGCTGTCCAACAACCCCAGCCACAGCAGCAGCAGCCGAACCAACAAGGGTACAGAAAGTATCAGAACAGGGCACCTCTAACGAGCCGTTACCTCGAGACACTGCCCATGTCCTATGCTCAGCTGTTGCAGACTCTGCTCCAGTTACAGTTGATCCAGAAGAGAACCTTGGCTTCCTTGACAGGGGCACCTCCGCCAGGTTATGATGCGAATGCGACTTGCGAATTTCACTCAGGGGCACCAGGCCACACAATAGAAAATTGCAAAGCCTTCAAGCACAAGGTGCAGGATATGGTGGACGCTAAGATCATCAACTTCTCAGATAATGTGCCAAACGTCACGAAGAACCCTATGCCGAATCATAGGGGAGGTGGAGTAAATGCCATTATTGAGGACGAGAGCTTGGATTTGTTGACTGACGTCAGAGATCTGAAGACACCGCTTAGCTTCGTTAAAGCCAAGCTGATGAAAAGAGGGTTATTTCCAGGTTGTGGGGAGCTGTGTATGGGTTGCGCAATGTTGCACCTCAAAATTTGACAAATTTTTCTCTACCTAGCTTATGTTTCATTTCATTCACATTAACATTATCATTGCATTTCATAGACATGTGTGCAGGAGATCAAGAGGTATGATTACCCACCAAGAGCTATACAAGACTATGAAGCTAGCCAAGGAGGTTATTCAAGTGTTCAAGGGTAGATATCTTTGTCAGAGAAGTCAGAAGATCCTCAGAGAGAGTGGTTGAAACCAAGGTTGTGTGCCTCCTAACTTGAGAGTTGTGGGAAGACCTCAGATGATTCTGAAGCCATGAAGTTAGACTTGAGGCCTTGAGAGAGCTCATGAGATGTCTTGAAAGCCATCATGAGGCCTAGACATGTCATTGTGCAAGATTAAGAAGACCCAGCCATGAGTGGTGCAGTTAGGGTTTGACTGGGTCAACCCTAGGTCAACTGATGATTTGGAGAGGGTTGAGACCTAATTCAAGAGCCATGTGATCATGGATTGATACATTGAGATGTTATAAGGATGATTCCAAGGTCAACGCATCATGATTGAAGAGTTTGAGAAGTTTCAAGCTAGGGTTTCTAAGGCTTGACAGTGTAAAATCCCCTAGTTTGACCCCTATCTTCAAGGCAGTTTAGCCCAAGATGTGATTGTCATCTCATCTTGCCCCCAACATGAATGTTGTAGAGCTTTATCTTAGATTTAATTTTTGAGTGCTAGAAGTCCTTGATAGGATTTATAGAACTCAAGTTATGACTTTGACAAGTTACAGGTCATCTGAGGCATGTGAATCTGGAGCTTGAAAGTTACCCAACTTGCACCAAACCTTTGCCCAAGAAGGATGATTCCTATGAACTTTTGGTCAACATGAATGTTGTTCCTCATTTTCGTAGCTTTCTAGAGAGTACTAGAAGTCCTTTATAGGATTTTTAGAACTCAAGTTATGGCTTTGACAAGTCAAGGGCATTTTGGTCATTTGGAGATTACAGGTCATTTCAAGCATAAGGCCATAACTCCTATTTCCAAGCTCCAAATGGAAAAATGTTCAACATCAATCTTGTTAAAAATGATGTTTTAAGGCTATTTAAGAGGTCATGAGATGCTGGAAGGGCTTGTAGCTCAAAGTTGCAAAAATGACCTAAAATAAGGGTATAAGTTAAATGAATCAAAGTTGGAAATTGATATTTTCAACCTGCACATCCAAACCATGGCATGTAATATATCATTTTGACTCTAGAAAACATTTTAAGAACATTGGTTTAGCCACATTTTTGAGTTGAGGCCTAATTTGTGGACTTGCTTTGGAAAGTACTTGCTTGCATATTAAGTAACATGTGCAAAACATAGAATCAAGGCATAACCAAGGGCCTTTGCAAGCTAAACTCTTTCAAAATGTCACTAGGGGAGAAATTGGAAGAGAATGGGATTGATTTCAAGCTGCAAACAGAGCTATGCATATCATGATATGTGATTGAAAATCTCATGACATGAGAAGTGGAAACTCTCATTAGAAGGATCTAGAGGGTTCTAGATCACTCATACATCATCTATATATTGAGTAGAGGTGATCCAATGCAAGGGTTGGTGATGATTGAAGGAGAGAGCATAGATTGAGATTGAGATTTCTTGGCTTGCAATTGAATTCGGTTTCACAAAATTCTTCACTTTCCATCCATTTTCTTGATTGAAACTTCTTCCATGGATGCCAAGGAGTGATTCCAGATCATAATCCAAGAGAATTCGTGGCTGAATCGTGTAGGAGCAATTGAATTTTTCCACCTGCAACTCACCATCGGATTTCAAGATTCAGGAGTTTTCAACCGGTTCTTTTGCATACAGAAGCAAGGAAAAGGTTCATTGATCGTGTCTGAAAGATTAGAGAGCTTGGTTTGAAGGTTTAGTGCATCTGTTCATCCAAGATTTTCAGGTTGGTAACTTTCTTCCTCTAGCATGAATTAGGTAGAATCAAGATGAATTAAGGTGTTAGATGCATTGTAGAACGGTGTAGGATGGATTTCAGACCACTAATTTGAGAATTAGTGACCAATCTAGGGTGTTACCATTTTCGGTTGAGATTATGGTGACTCTTGAGGTTTCAGAAAGAACTAATGGCATAGGAAGATTCCTTGTGAAATTTGGGACAATTTTCATGTAGAGACCTCTTGGAATGGAGGCCTGTGGAGAGAGTTAGGGTTGAGGGAGATGACCGGAGCACCACCGGTGGTGGCCGAAGCTGGGCGCGAAGTTCAGGTATTCAAAAGGTTGAAGATGACTCTAGGGCCATTGGATGGGAGTTGGACTTTGACTAACTGAGTGATCCAACTGCCACGTTTTGATTTCAAGTTGTGAAGGGATTCTGATTATGAAATGTTGCGTTTCATTTAATCAGTGGTTTTGGGCTTAGTGAGATACCTGATATCCACACACCCCTGAAGGCCCAATCCATCATTTGAACTGTGTATCATTACTATTTGCACCGCGCGTGTGTTATTTTTGTTTGATTTTCATTATTTTTTTATTTTATTCATGGTTATTGAAAAAATCATATAAAATTGAAAATTAATCCAATTAATCCCATTCTTTTTGCATTTTACTCATGATTGAGTCTAGTATTTTTTAGATAAAAAATATTTTCATTTCATGCATTTTCTGAGTTTATGGGAATTTTATATTTTAATTGATATTAAAATGGTTGTGTTTGGTACTTAATTTTGTGGAATTTTGTGTGATCATGTGGTGATGATTTTGATCCTAATTTTTTGTGTGTGATTAGGTTAGACATGTATGCTCCCATAGTATTTTTCTCACATTTTTGTGATGAAAATAGGTATGCTTTCTAGATTGATATTTAGGTGCCCCCTTTTTAGGGTTTTAGGTTGATACCTTTGGATTTAGGATTTAATTTTAGGGCTTAATAAATGATTTAGTCCCTGGTTTTTGTATGAGGCATTCTTAATTGAATTAGGATCCCTTAGGAATTTTTGTAGAAATTTATAGGATAGTTTCCTATTTTTGATGGATTTTAGTTTAGGTGCTAGTTTTAGATGATTCTAAGGCACTAACTCAACTAGACTAACTTCTTTAGTTCCCTTAGACTAGGGTTTTGCTTTGTTTGCCTTTGATTGAAGTTGAAGACAAGGTGAGGATGCTTGAAGTGGCTTGAAGTTGCTTGGAGCTTTGGAATTGCTTGTGCCTGATGGTGTCTGAGGAAGATTTAGAAAGTAGGAGACCTAGGGAGAGCCTTAGGATTAGAATGACTTCTTTCACAAACATGGAAAGCATCTTGTGCTTCCATCCCTCCCAATGACTAAAAGTCCTTCTAAGATATTCACATCCCTCCTTTGGAGGGATGAGTGGCTTTATCTGGGAAGTAGAACTTTGAGGGAACCAGTCTCTCACAATGATGAACCCTTACAGACTTCCTTTGGTTGTCAGTAAGCTGTTTACCATTTCCACTCATTCTGTTAAATCAATTATCTTCTGGTTTGGGTATCTTGAAAGATGTTGGACTTGAGTTTGAAGATGAGAACTTTATTGAAGAGTGTGGAAGAGGATGATTCCTTGAGCATTGCCATTGCAGCTGAAGCTTGGAGAGCAAGAAGAACAAGTTGATACTTGAAGACCCAATGGGGATTGAATGAAGAGCTAAGGCTTAAATGAATTGAAGGATGAAGTTGACACTTCCATGTGATTGAAAATTACCCTGAGAAGCTAAAGCTTAAAGATGAAGAGGAAGGCTAGTTGATACTGGTGAAGCAAAGAGAGCTGAAGCTGGAAGACTAAGTTGATACTTATGAAGAGGATTCAATTGAGATTGAGTGGAGAGCTGAGGCTTGAGGAATAAAGGAAGGTAACACCTGTAGTGATGCACTGAAAGCCTGAAGGAATCAAGTTGAGAGTAAAGCCTGAAGGTAGAATTGACTGAGGAGCTGAAGCTTGAAGAAAGAGAATAAGTTGATACTTATGTTTGATGGGTTGAAACCTGGAGAAGCAAGTTGATACTTGGCATGAAGGTTGATTGAAGCCTGAAGACTGGGTTGCTGTTAGAAGAGCTGAGGCTTGAAAGGGAAAGAGGGGTTGATCTGCTTTCTTTCTTGTCTGTTTTCTTTGCTGTATTGATGTGACTTGTTTGACTTGCTTGACGCATTAGAATAAGTCCATATCTAGACTGATTTAAACTAGGAGCATGATTGCACTAGAGGTTGAGTTGCTCCCTCTGCTTGTATTGTTACTGTATGGCTTTGCTTGCGGATATTCGGTAGAGCCCAGCTCCCTTGCCCATGTGGTTTGTGTTTGCTTGATAGCATGTTATTTTTACTGTATGATTGCAGTTGTTATTCTATCTTGCTTGATAGCATGTCATTTTTACTGTATGATTGCAGTTGTTATTCTATCTTGCTTGATAGCATTTTATTTTATTTCTTCAGTATGATTACAGTTATTCATATCTGGCTTGAGGTTGAGATGAGCTTGTGGAGGCTGATGCCCCACACACATTTCCTCCCTCACTTGCATTGCATGCATTTTACAGTCGTATATCTGTTTGCTGTTTAAGCTGATGCTTTATCTGTTTCTGTTTACCATTGACATGATCCCTTAGGACTCTCATCTCCTTTGATAAGGAAGTGATGATAGAACTTTAGGTTGAAACCTATGCATGATAACTTCTAGGAGTTCCCTGTTTCAAACTTCAACCATAGGATGAATCCTTGGCATGACAACATTAGGACTTGATAGTCTCCTCTTAGTTGAACCTATTCGTTCTCTCTTCTCATCTCAAAACAACTTAAGATACAGTAATCATGAATGATTTCTTTCGTACGTTACGAGCCTTAAGCTATCTGAGGAAGGATTGTTGGAGATCTTCTTTTCAACAGTCTAGATGTTTAGTATGGTACCCTTTGGGTGACATGCGACGCATTCACTCTCAGGTCATAGTCTTTAGTGCGATTGAAATTGCAAACACAATAAAAAAACAGTTATTTCATAAAAGACAGAAAACAAACTTCAAACCTTTTTGCCCCGTGGGCCCGTAATTCAAAGAAAGCTTTTCTGAAGAAAAGAGTGTCGTTAAACTTCAGTCCTACCGCAAACAGGCTTTGTCCCTAACTGCTGGAACTGCTGTTTAACCCTACTCGATAAAACAGATGAATCTGAACCCCCGTGATCCGTATTATCCCGAACTACGTAAGCTCTGATCTCTCATGCCTGTTGAGAGTACGTAGGCACAATACTGGCGTATTGGCGAGCCACCTTCCCCGTAACCCGTAGTTGGTCAAACTACGTTGACTCTGATTTCTCATTCTCTGATGAGAATACGTAGGCATAAAGCGCGACGCTTTGCCGAGTCATTTTCTTTTCTTTTTTAAGCCAACCTTGATAGGTAGATAGATAAACCAACTCGTCCAGTAAACACAACAAGCGTGGATCCCGTCGAGTACGACGGACGTGAGGGGTGCTAATACCTTCCCCTTGCGTAACCGACTCCCGAACCCAGACAATGGTTGCGATGACCTTGTCTTATACCTTTTTCGTCAGGTTTTTCCGGTCGTTTCCTTTCCCGCTCCGAGGGATAAATAACGAAAGGTGGCGACTCTTCTATTTTGCCGGCACCTTATTTTCGCGGTAGCGACAGCTGGCGACTCTGCTGGGGACTTGATAGTTTCCTGGGATCCAACGTCCTGTATGCGAGTCAGTTTGGGGATCCGACGTCCCCTGCGAGAGTCAATCCTAGCGCTTGTATGATTACTTGTTGCGTTGTGTTTATTTACCGCATTTTTATTTCCCGAACTTTATTTTCAGTATGATATGATTATCTATGCTGTTGTGGGAGGGGCATTCTGATGAGTGAGAGGCCAGACCCAGGCTTGAGTGAACATAGCATTAGTTGTGGAAATTAGTGGGCGCGTGCTTGCTTGGCAGGCACTAGTGTCTCATGAAATCCACGCTCAGACGAGGTTCTCCCGATTGACTTCTATTTCAACCCTTTGGGTTGAGGGGGTTGTTGGTTTGGAGGATTGTCGACTCTGGGGACCGATCATTTGGGATTCAGCCGAGTGAGGCCGCTTCATGAGCTGGTGATGCCACACCTTCTGGGTATCGTATCACCCCTCTTGAATGTCTGTGACGCTGATGACCGCATAGGATGCCGAACTTGAGTCAGTTTAGGTCCATACCTGTGAGCAGGGTTGGGTTTGTTGCAAGAAACTTTGACCTTCAGACTACCTGGTTTTCTTGACATTGAATCAGTTTTGGTTGGGATTAGAGGATCTCATCATCAGATGTGTATTTGTTCTTGACAGAGCAGGTTTATGGTTGGGATCAGAGGATCTCATTATCAGATGTATTTGTTCTTGACAGAGCAGGTTTATGGTTGGGATCGGAGGATCTCATTATCAGATGTATTTGTTCTTGACAGAGCAGGTTTATGATTGGGATCAGAGGATCTCATTGTCAGATGTATGTTTGTTCTTGATAGAGCAGAGTTTCGGTCCTGCATCAGAGGTCCTTATTATCAGATGGTTGTTCTTGACAGAGCATATCTATGGTCCTATGTGTGTGTGTTCTTGACAGAGCAGATTTGTGGTCCGATACCAGGATTTTCCTCTTATCAGAGATAGTGGTTGTTCTTGACAGAGCAACATCATGGTTTTGTTGATACATAGTCCTCGCAGCACAGTTGCCTTGATCTCCTGCTGCATGATTGCATTTCACATTGCTTTGCATACTCATTTGCATTTCATTAACGTGTGTCTGTGTTGCAGGTACCGTTTTCCCCGATCCAGGATTTCTTGCCTCCTATTGTATTGTTATGGGTTCTCTGAGGAAGACCGTGGCTTACAAGCTCCCTGCCCCTGATGTGGTTCAGCTGACCGGTTTGATTGCTTTAGAAGATGATTCTGTGAAAGATGAGTTCAGAAAATCTTACGGTAAACTGCTCAGTTTGGTTCGTAAACCTTCTGCATTTGAGTTGAATGGGTTGCACGCCTTCCTGCAGTTCTACGATCCTCCGTTGAGATGCTTTACTTTCCAGGATTTTGTTCTCGCACCCACGCTGGAGGAATATGCTGATTTGTTAGGTGTGCCTATCAAGAGGCAGATGCCCTTTGTTCATATGGATGTTGAGCCTGATCTGGCTGGTCTAGCTCCTTCACTTCATCTGGACACCTCTGAGTTGGTATTGTCTAGTTGGAACAGGGTTCCCGGGTTCTCCTTGCAGTTCTTAGTGGGAAAGGCTGAGTAGTGCGCCAAAGACAGATGTTGGGTCGTGTTTAACGCCATCCTTGCTCTGTGCATATATGGCATCATTCTGTTCCCCAATATGCCCGACTTTGTAGACTTCGACGCCTTCCGCATCTTTGCTTCCGGGAATCCAGTCCCTACCTTGATAGGAGATGTCTACCATTCCACCCACTACAAAAACAAGAACAGGAGGGGTAAGAATGTCTCGTGCTGTGTGCCCTTGCTTTATAAATGGCTTGATAGTCATCTACCCAAGAGAGCTCCCTTTGTTTCGTCTGCAGCCACAGCTGAGTGGTCCGAGCGTTTGATGAGTCTATCTGCGGAGGATATTACCTGGTTTGACAGAGATAGGTTGGGTACCGAGATTATCTTTAGCTGCAGCGGGTTTCCGAACGTGCCTCTGATAGGCAGGAAGGGTTGTATAAACTATAATCCGTCTTTGCTGGTCCGAGAGTTTGCTTATGCTTTGAGAGCTCCGCCAAAGGATGAAGAGGTGCAGGAATCTCTGTACCTCACTGGTCTTCTAGAGGGGGATCTGTTATCTAAGCTTCAGCGTGCTTGGAATGGCATCAGTAAGCGGGGAAAACCATTACTGGGGAGAAGCAATAGTCAAGCCTACCCTCCGTATGTGGCATGGATCAGAGCCAGAGCAAATGCTATAGGGATGCCGTTTCTTTCTGCCAAGCCAGAAAGCCCTCCAAGCTGAAAGCCCAGGTAAAGGCTAGTGAGAAGAGGTTTGATGAAGAAACCGCTCACAGATATGCCGCCGAAGACCAGCTCAACAGAGCTCTTGCTAACCTGAAGGAGCGCAAACTGACGTTTAAGTTCAAGAAGCGGAAGTTAGAAGATTGTTTCGGCGAAGGAGCGTGGGAAGATTCGGTCAAAGGTCTTCAGTACACCATTATGCAGAGGGAGCTACTCGTCGAAGGGTTACTCACTCGGCCTGATCATCCAGAAACGAAGGGGTTGTTAGAAGAGTTTCGCACCCGTGGTCGTACTTGACTATTTGTATTCCTTTTGTTGTGATCATTGTTGTATGCTGACCATCACCAGGCTTGTTGGTTGGGGTCATGCTATTGATTCATCTTGTACTCACTGACGTTGTGTACCGCCTTGATGGGCTTTCTATATATGAGATGTATTTCCATGACTGGACTCAGACTTCTTATTATCAGCACTGGCACTCAGGCACTAGGATCGGGGGAAATCTCCCTAACACACAGACACACGTTTGTATTTGCATAACGAGTACTTTGTCGTTTTTTCCTAACCCTTTTGTGTTTTCAGGTTGTTTCAGGTTGTTCCAGGATTGATCAGAGACCTATCCACCGCTATCCGACCAGAGCAAATCAAACCAGAATCATGGAGCAAGTGCAAACTGATGTTTAGGAACTCCGCGAAAGAATGGATCGCTTCATGGAGCTCATGCAAGCGGTCGCCAATGGCCAGGATCAGCTCAGAACCTTGGTTCAGCCTCTGATTTCAAGGGTGGATAGCAATGGCGTACTCCATGGTGGGACCGTGCCTACTCCTCCACCAGTTGAAACTCCTTAGAATGGCGTCCTCGTGACTGGGGGGAATGGCAGTGCCAACGGAAATGTGATAGCTAACATGGGACTCAATGGTAATACGACGGGCGTCGGTAATGGGAATTTTGAAGCTAACATCAATGTTGGGCTGGGCAACGACAATGCAGGTGTTGGGAATCTGTTCGGGCCTCAGCCGTGGTTAGAAGACCGTCAAGACGATGTGTTCTCGCAGAGAGGTGCTGAAGGTGAGCTGACTGCTGAAGCACGTCTAAGGTTCAAGGCACTCGAGGATAAGATGAGGAATATCGAGAACCAGAACACCCTGGGCGTTGATATGTCCAAGTTGGGATTGATTGCTGATTTCAAGGTGCCTCCCAAGTTCAAGGTACCTGACTTTGAAAAGTACAAGGGAACCACTTGCCCTCGCGTCCAATTGAGATCATACTACCGGAAAATGTCGGCTCATTCTGAGGACGAGAAGTTGCTGATGCACTTCTTTCAGGACAGTCTGTCCGGACCCTCCCTCGAATGGTACATGAGTCTGGAGCCTACCAGTGTGCGCACGTGGAAAGACCTTGCTGAAGCATTTGTGCACCACTACCAATATAACAGTGACTTGGCTCCGAACCAAGTCCAACTGCAAAATCTGTCGCAAAGGAACAACGAAGGGTTTAAGGAATACGCCCAGCGGTGGCGTGAATTGGCAGCCAGGGTTCAGCCTCCGATGGTTGAACGTGAGCTTGTGCAGATGTTCGTAGCCACCCTCCCAGGGGTTTATTATGAGAAATTGGTCAGCGGTATGTCCAGAACCTTCTCAGATCTCATTATCACGGGTGAGCACATTGAAAATGGGATCAAACTGGGGAAAATTCAGGGTGATTCATCCTCAGCTGGAGGAGGAGGCAAGAAACCTTATAGTGGCAAAAGACGGGAAGGAGAAACGAGCGCCGTGACCAACGCTCGAAGGAAGGGTAAAGGCCCTCACCAGCAGGTGGCCAGCATAACTATCCCGGCAGTTCAACAGCCACAGCAGCAGCAGCAGCAACAACCGAATCAACAAGGGTACATAAAGTATCAGAACCGGGCACCTCTGTCGAGCCGTCACCTCGAGACACCACCCATGTCGTACGCCCAGCTATTACAGACTCTGCTTCAGTTGCAGCTGATCCAGAAGAGAACCTTGGCTCCCTTGACAGGGGCACCTCCACCAGGTTATGACGCGAACGCAACTTGTGAGTTTCACTCAGGGGCACCAGGCCACACAATAGAGAATTGCAAAGCCTTCAAGCCTAAGGTGCAGGACATGGTGGACGCTAAGATCATCAACTTCTCAGATAATGTTCCAAACGTCACGAAGAACCCTATGCCGGATCATAGGGGAGGTGGAGTAAACGCCATTATTGAAGACGAGAGTTTGGATTTGTTGACTGACGTCAGAGATCTGAAGACGCCCCTTAGCTTCGTTAAAGCTAAGTTGATGAAAAGAGGTTTCTTTCCAGGCTGCGGAGAGCTGTGTATGGGCTGTGCTACAAGTCCTGATGGATGTGAACATTTGATAGAGGGGATTCAAAGTCTGATGAATGAAGGGATCCTACAGTTTAACCGGAGGGCCGAATGTGGATCGGGAGAGGTAATGCTGAAGCAAGATGATGAGGTTGCCACCATCACCATCCCTCGCCAGACGATAACTATTTCTGCACCCAGACCGCCCACGATTACCATCACCAAAGCTGGGTCGATACCGTTTGAAAGCACTAACGCTGTCCCATGGCATTATGGGGCAGAGGTCTACTGCAATGGACAGAAGTTGGAGCTAGAACCGTTTGGGTCGTCTGTGGAGAACCTTGCGGGAATCAGTGGTATTACTCGCAGCGGAAGAGTGTTTGCACCACCTGAGGTCGTGGCGGATAAGACAGACAGAGTTGATGCAACTGATAAAGGTAAAAGTAAAGTCGTTGAAGAGATCCCGCGTGGGGTAGACAAATACTTACTTGTTAAAGACGCCGAGGAATTTATGAGGTTGATTAAAAAGAGTGATTATAATATCGTGGATCATCTCCATCAGACACCCTCGAAGATTTCCATCCTGAATCTGTTGCTGTGTTCTGAAGCACACCGCAATGCGCTGCTGAAGGTGTTGAACGCCGCGTATGTACCGCAGGAAATATAGGTAAACCAGATGGAAGAGGTCGTAGCCCACGTGAATGCTGGAAATGGGCTAGGTTTCACTGACCTAGAGCTGACGCCAAAGGGGAGGAACCACAATAGCGCCCTGCACATCTCGATAGAGTGTAGGGGAACGATTATGTCCCACGTGTTGGTGGACACGGGGTCATCACTCAATATGCTTCTGAAGAAGGCATTAATGAAGTTAGATACTCGCGGAGTGATTTGCACACCCAGTGATCTGGTTGTGAAAGCGTTCGATGGAACAAAACGCCATGTTTTCGGGGAGGTGACGTTGCCAATCCAAGTCGGGCCGGAAACATTCGACGCGATCTTTTACATTATGGACATCATGCCTGCCTACAACTGTCTCTTGGGCCGGCCATGGATTCATGCTGCGGGTGTCGTGACCTCCACGTTGCACCAGAAACTCAAGTATGCTGTCGGAGGTAGCATCGTGACCGTTTGTGGCGAGGAAGATATAATGGTGAGCCATTTTTCGTCCTTCTAGTATGTTGAGATGGATGGGGAAATCCACGAAACCTTATGCCAAACGTTCGAAGCTGTTAAAGTCAAGGACGTAGCTCCTGTAGTCACTGAAAAGCCAGAGATGACTCTCTCTTCCTTCAAAGAAGCCCGGGCTGTTGTCCAAGCCGGATCTACCCCAGGATGGGGGCGAATTTTTGAGATACCTAACAAGCAAGACAAGTTTGGGTTGGGATATTCTCCTGTAGCCGAAGCCTCCTCTTCTAGCAGTGCGTCACGAGGTAAAGGGCCGATCCAGTTTACCAGCGGCGGGGTGACATTTGAAAGCATCAACGCGGTGTCTGAAGACAGCGGAGATAGCGACTGTGACCTCGACTCTTGGATCCAGCCAAGCAAGCCAGGCGAGAGCCTCAACATTTGGTTCGTCAAGGACATCATCCAGATGACAAGCGAAGAGTAATGATTTACTTTTTCCAATCATTGTACAACCCTATGTCCTACCCGGGGCATATTGGTTTTATTGTCAGGGCCTCGTTTGATTATGTACATGCATTTTATCAATAAATCAAAAGGCGTTTTCTTCGTATTCAAATATTGTGATCTCTGTTATTCCTGTTTTATATTTGTTTTGAAAAACAATAAAATGGCAATGGGGTTTGTGCTAACCTGCATATCCTTGTTTTAAGCTTAACCCTTGTTATTGCAGGATCCACATAACAGATGACATCGACTCTGGACCTTCTACAACTCACTTCGACTTCGATTGCCCGATCTATCAAGCCGAAGAAGAGATTGATGAAGACGAAGACCTTCCCAAAGAGTTGGCCCGCTTATTAAAACAAGAAGAGAAAGTTATTCTGCCTCATGAAGAGGAGATCGAGGTTGTGAATCTGGGTTCTGAAGAACTTGTCAGGAACGTCAGGATAGGGGCTGCATTGCAGAGTGATGTCAAGCATTGATTGGTCGAGATGCTGAGAGAGTATACTGACGTCTTTGCTTGGTCATACGAAGATATGCCCGGACTTGATACTGACATCGTGGTCCACCACTTGCCGTTGCGAGAAGATTGTCCTCCCGTTAAGCAGAAGCTTAGGAGGACGCGACCAGATATGGCCGTTAAGATCAAAGAAGAAGTGCAAAAGCAGCTTGATGCTGGCTTCTTAGCGGTCACTACTTACCCTCCGTGGGTCGCCAACATAGTGCCTGTACCGAAGAAGGACGGTAAGGTACGAATGTGTGTCGATTATCGGGATTTGAATAGGGCGAGCCCTAAAGATGATTTCCCGCTGCCTCATATTGATGTGTTGGTCGATAATACAGCTCAGTTCTCCGTGTTTTCATTCATGGATGCCTTCTCCGGTTACAACCAGATCAAGATGGCGCCGGAGGACAGGGAGAAAACTACGTTTATCACTCCTTGGGGAACATTTTGCTACAAGGTAATGCCTTTCGGTCTGAAGAACGCAGGGGCCACTTACCAACGAGCAATGGTTACTTTGTTTCATGATATGATTCATCATGAGATTGAAGTCTATGTTGATGACATGATTGCGAAGTCCCAAACGGAGGAGGGACATCTGGTCAATTTGCTGAAGCTTTTTGAGAGGCTTAGGAAGTTCAGGTTGAGGCTGAATCCTAACAAGTGTACTTTTGGAGTACGGTCTGGAAAGTTACTGGGGTTTATCGAGGTTGATCCTGCGAAGATTAAAGCGATACAAGAAATGCCAGTGCCAAAAACAGAAAAAGAAGTTCGTGGTTTCCTGGGCAGGATAAACTACATTGCAAGGTTTATATCTCAGCTCACGGCCACGTGTGAACCGATGTTCAAACTGTTAAAGAAAGTTCAGGCGATTATCTAGAACGAGGATTTCCAGAAGGCATTCGATAAGATAAAGAAGTATTTGCAGGAACCTCCGATCTTGATACCCCTAGTGGCTGGACGGCCATTAATCATGTACTTGACAGTTCTTGAGAATAGTATGGGGTGTGTTCTCGGTCAGCATGATGAGACGGGTAGAAAGGAGCATGCCATTTAAGACGTGTTGTGCACTAGCCTGGGCTGCCAAACGTTTACGACAGTACATGCTCAACCACACCACCATGCTAATTTCGAAGATGGATCCGATCAAGTACGTCTTCGAGAAGCAAGCGCTTTCGGGCAGGATTGCCAGATGGCAAATGGTGTTGACGGAATATGATATTCAGTACGTTTCCCAGAAGGCCATTAAGGGAAGCGTATTGTATGAATACCTTGCCGAACAGCCGATCGAAGATTATCAGCCGATGAAATTTGAATTCCCTGATGAGGATATTATGTTTCTCAAAGCGAAGGATTGCGATGAACCGTTGCCCGACGAGGGGCCAGATAGGAAATCCCAGTGGAAATTGTTATTCGATGGGGCGGTTAATTCTTATGGAAGTGGCATTGGGGCAATCATCACGACTCCCCACGGATCCCACATCCCGTTCACTGCGAGACTGATGTTTCCAGTCACCAATAATGAAGCGGAGTACAAAGCATGCATTATGGGTCTAGAAGAAGCAATTGATTTGAGAATCAAGAACCTATATGTATATGGTGACTCGGCGCTTGTGATTAACCAGATTAAAGGGGAGTGGGAGACTCGCCAATCGAATTTGGTGTCGTACATGAACTATGCCAGAAGGCTGCTTTCGTTCTTTGATCGAGTGGAACTCCATCATGTACCCAGAGTAGAAAATCAGATGGCTGATGCCTTAGCCACGTTGGCTTCGATGTATAAAGTCAATTTTTGGAATGAAGCTCCAAGAATTGTCCTTTCTCGTCTTGATAGACCTGCATTCGTCTTTGTGATCGAGGAAGCCGCCGACGGCAAGCCATGGTTCCATGATATCCAGACCTTCCTTATGACTAAGGAGTATCCTGCGGGAGCGTCAACCCAGGATAAGAAGACTCTGAGGAGGCTGTCTGGAAATTTTTATCTCAATCCTGATGGAGTTTTGTATAAAAGAAACCACGATCTCGTGCTACTCAGATGTGTAGATGAGAAAGAAGCGAGTATGCTCATGGAAGAAGTCCATGAAGGCACATTTGGTACGCACGCCGGCGGGCATGCTATGACAAGGAAGATCCTGAGAGCAGGATACTACTGGCTGACGATGGAATCAGATTGCTTTAAATTCGCGAAGAGGTGTCATAAATGCCAGATTTATGCTGATAAAGTTCATGTGTCGCCGTGCCCGTTAAATGTCATGTCCTCCCCGTGGCCGTTCTCCATGTGGGGAATCGACATGATAGGCAAGATCGAGCCCACTGCGTCTAACGGTCATCGCTTCATTCTAGTAGCTATCGACTACTTCACCAAGTGGGTGGAGGCAGCCTTATATGCTAATATGACCAAGCAGGTGGTGGCTAAATTCATAAAGAGGGATATCATCTGTCGTTACGGAATTCCCGAGCGGATCATTACTGATAATGGTTCGAACCTGAATAACAAGATGATGAAGGAGTTGTGCCAGAGTTTCAAGATTGAACACCACAACTCATCTCCTTACCGGCCGAAGATGAATGGCGCTGTTGAAGCGGCTAATAAGAACATCAAGAGGATTGTTCAGAAAATGGTTGTGACCTATAAAGATTGGCACGAGATGCTGCCATTCGCATTGCACGGTTATCGTATGACAGTACGTACATCAACCGGGGCAACTCCTTTCTCCTTAGTGTACGGTATGGAAGATGTCCTGTCGTTAGAAGTGGAGATCCCTTCTTTACGAGTTTTGGTTGACGTGAAACTCGACGAGGCAGAATGGATTAAGAACCGACTGAACCAACTCAGCCTGATGGACGAGAAGAGGTTAGCATCGATTGCGCATGGTCGTCTGTACCAAAGCTGAATAAAGAAAGCTTATGATAAGAAGGTGCGTCCTAGATGCTTTCAGACGGGTGATCTCGTCCTGAAGAAGATTCTTCCTCCACACTCCGATCACCTGGGCAAGTGGACTCCCAATTACGAAGGTCCGTACGTCGTCAGCAAGGTCTTCTCGGGAGGAGCTTTGTTGTTATCCACGATGGATGGCGAAGATTTTGCATCCCCGGTGAACGCGGACGCGGTTAAAAAATACTTTGCTTAAAAAATGACCCGCTGGAAAGAAAAAGAGCATCCAGGCAAAAATAGGGCATCCCGACGAACCACAAAAAAGGAAAAAGGTTCGGGCAAAAATTAGGGATATAAATTGAAAAAATGTACACCCGCAAAGTCGAAAACCCGGATGGGCGACTTTGGCAAAAAAGGGTATCCCGGTGAATCGAAAACCCGGAAGGGCGATTCAGGCAAAAGTTAGGGATTTGAAAAAGCAAATGACTGCGTTTCACATGTGGACTTTCATTATCTAGTGGTTTGGAAGACCTGAGGGCCGTTTATCTGAATCAATCTCTTCTGAAGCTGAAGCGTCAGAGAAGTATCGAAGTCGAGTGGGTCATAGAGGGATCAACTCATGGTGTTCGTCTACGCCTCATTGCTGACATTTGTGCATATACTGATGTATATTTATGTTTTATTTTTGCGCGGCTTCCTCATTCCTGGAGCTTGCATCTGTTGTAAAACATTTTTGCCCATTCAGGGGTTCGTTATCAATAAAATGTATACTATTCAGCAATTCTGTTTGTCTGTTTAGCATTTATCTATTTTGTTTGCAAAAAAAGAACGCCGATGTTTTTGATAAAATGCGCAAACATAAACTTACTGGCCTAGGCCACTGATTGTTGAAACAATGAATTACTCGAACATTGTCACAAGATGATAACCTTGATAGGTCTCTTTGAGAAGGGTATCTTGTCTGTTTGTTTGTGTTGTTACAAGAGTAGCATATATCAGATAGTACGTCGCATGCGTCCCCAAGCAGGATGATTCCTTCTTCTCCAGCAAAGTTCAGCAGTATCTCCCCGCAGAGTCTGAGCATAAGATCGTAAGCATTGATATGTTTCCCCAGGCAGAGAAGATTCTCTCCCCAATCAAATGTATCTTGAAGAAACGTCATCTCCCCAGTTGAGTCAGTCGCCGAAGCATGTGTTCATCCCCCAGCACCGGGTCACAAGTGCAGGTCTCGTAGGAGACTATTCACTGAAGTGTGCCGCAATTGATAGCTCCAGACTGAAGTCTCCGGCAGAATTGAAATTCCCCGCAGAGTCGTACTCTCCCCCGAAGCAGGATGATTTCTTCTTCCCTAGACGAGTAGGCAAACCCCCAAGAAAGCTGAGTCCTTGGAGAGCGTTCGGGCCATGATTTGTTTTCCCCGGTAGAGTGTTGAATAGCTGATGCCGTATTTCCCTACCGGAGTCGTTATCTCCAGGAAGGTTAGCCGTGAAGGCCGTGCAGTTTATTTCCACGATTGACATCGCTTTCCTTAGCAGGTCTGGGTTCTCGTAGAGCTTCATTCCCCTGCAGCAGTCAACTGAAGTTTGCTTCCCCATGCAGAGTCCGATTGAGATTGGCGTGACCTTTTCTCCGTGGCAGGATGATTCCTTCCCCCACCAGAGTGGTTCTTTCTCCTTGGCAGGAGGATTCTCCCTTTAGCATTTATTGTGCTGATGGGATCATAACATTTTGCATGATTGCATAACATTTTTTCATGATTGCATAGCATTTCCACCGTGTGGAACATTGCGCCATTGCCGAAGCATATGCATATGAAACATGAGCTAGGTCGTTACTGTTCTTGTTTGCAGGTGTTCCTCCGCGGAGCCGTGGCTCAAGATGATTCTTGAATTCCCCAGCAAAGTCGTTTGCCAAAGATGATTCTTGAACTCCCCATCGAAGTGGTTTGCATAAGATGATTCTTAAAATCCCCTGTAAAGTCGCCAGAGAAAGCCGCTCAGGATGATTCCTGAAATCCCCGGCAGAGTGTTTACTTGGGATGATTCCTGAAATCTCCAGCAGAGTTATGGGTTCAGGATGATTCTTGAAGTCCCCACGGAGTTATTTGTTCAAGATGATTCTTGATGTCCTCAGCAGAGTTGATTCACCCAGAATGATTTCCGGATCCCCGAAGCAGAGTTACTTGATAGTTCTCCAGAATCCCCAGCAGAGATGCGTCATCCCCAGCAGGTTTCTGAACAGCGAAGTTGAAACTTCCCCTGAAGACTTGATGATTGAAGTCCAACCGTATTAAAGAAGCAGTTCTCCCAGCGGATACGGAGCGCCTGATGGTAGAAGTTGGATATCCCCAAGTGGTTCATGATTGACCGAGAACTCTATTCCCGACATACTGATGAAGGTCGGCTGACGCCCGAAAGTTCTTTGAATGCCCGATGGTATGATTAACTTGATTGTTGACCTGATGAGTCCCGAGGAATCTTGATGCCTGACGGCATGATCGACCCTGTATTACCGGTTACCGTGTGACCAATTCTCCAGCTAGTTGTCGTGCAGCTAATATTTCAGTTTTCGAAGATTTGTTCCCATCAGAGTATCGTGTACTTGTGCAGTTGGCAAATTTCCGGGTTTGTCGGTATTCAACCGTCTCGCACCTTGATTGGTTAAGAGTCGTTCGCTTCTCACCCAGTCAGGTTCAAGCCGTTTGAATAGGGGCAGCTGTTGCACCCCAAAATTTGACCAACTTTTCTATACCTAGCTTATGTTTCATTTCATTCACATTAACATTATCATTGCATTTCATAGACATGTGTGCAGGAGATCAAGAGGTATGATTACCCATCAAGATCTATACAAAACTATGAAGCTAGCCAAGGAGGTTATTCAAGTGTTCAAGGGTAGATATCTTTGTCAGAGAAGTCAAAAGATCCTCAGAGAGAGTGGTTGAAACCAAGGTTGTGTGCCTCCTAACTTGAGAGTTGTGGGAAGACCTCAGATGATTCTGAAGCCATGAAGTTAGACTTGAGGCCTTGAGAGAGCTCATGAGATGTCTTGAAAGCCATCATGAGGCCTAGACAGGTCAGTGTGCAAGATTAAGAAGGCTCAGCCATGAGTGGTGCAGCTAGGGTTTGACTGGGTCAACCCTAAGTCAACTGATGATTTGAGGAAGGTTGAGACCTAATTCAAGGGCCATGTGATCATGGATTTATGCATTGAAATGCTATGAGTATGATTCCAAGGTCAACTCATCATGATTGAAGAGTTTGAGAAGTTTCAAGCTAGGGTTTCTAAGGCTTGAAAGTGTAAAATCCCATAGTTTGACCCCTATCTTCAAGGCAGTTTAGCTCAAGATGTGATTGTCATCTCATCTTGCCCCCAACATGAATGTTGTAGAGCATGATCTTAGCTTTAATTTGAGTGCTAGAAGTCCTTGATAGGATTTGTAGAACTCAAGTTATGACTTTGACAAGTTTCAGGTCATCTAAGGTATGTGAATTTGGGAGCTTGAAAGTTGTCCAACTTGCATGAAACTTTTTCCCTAGAAGGATGATTCCTATGAACTTTTGGTCAACATGAATGTTGTACCTTATCCTCTTAGATTTCTAGAGAGTACTAGAAGTCCTTGATAGGATTTGTAGAACTCAAGTTATGGCTTTGACAAGTCAAGGGTATTTTGGTCATTTGGAGATTATAGGTCATTTCAAGCATAAGGCCATAACTCATATTTCCAAGCTCCAAATGGGAAAATGTTCAACATAAAACTTGTTCAAAATGATGTTTTAAGGCTAACCAAGAGTTCATGAGAGGTTGGAATAGCTTGTATCTCAAAATCACAAAAATGGCTTAAAATAAGGGTGATTTTCAAATGAACCAAAGTTGGAAATTGGTATTTTTGATCTACATGTCCAAACCAATGCATGTAATATGTCATTTTGATTCTAAAACACATTTCAAGAACATTGGTTTTGCCACAATTTTGAATTGAAGTTTAATTTGTGGACTTGCTTTGAAAAGTAGTTACTTACATCTTAAGTAACATTTGCCAAACCAAAATTCAAGGCATAACCAAGGTCCCTTTCAATCCAAACACATCCAAAATATCATTATGGGGGAAATTGGAAGAGAATGAGGGTGATTACAAGCTGCTAGCAGAACTGATGTGTGCATACCATGAGATTAAAATTGCCATGAAGTGAGATATTGAATTTCTCATTAGAAGGATCTAGAGCTTTCTAGATCATACCTACATGTCCTATATATTGAATAGAGATGATCCAAGGCCAAGGTTGGTGATGATTGAAGGAGAGAGCAGAGATTGAGATTGAAAACTCATTGCTTGCAACTGAATTCGGTTACACATTTCCATTCATTTTCCATCCATTTTCTTGATTGCAATCTCTTCAATGGAGGCTAGTGAATGATTCCAGATCATAATCAAGGCAAATTCGTGGCTGATTGGTGTTCTTGATCTCAGATTTTGTCACCTGCAACTCAGAGTTGGTTCCAAGAATCCAGAGCATCTCCATCCATTTCATTGCATACAGAAGCTTGGAATTGATTCATTGAAGGAGTCTGGAGCATTTGAGAGCTTGATTTGAAGGATTACTACTTTTGTGCATACGAAATTTTCAGGTTAGTAACTTCCAATCTCCAGCTTGAATTAGGATGAATTAAGAAGAATTAGGGTGTTAGATGCATTGTAGAATGGTGTAGGGAGGTTTTCAGATCACTAATTTGAGAGTTAGTGACCAATTAGGGTTGTTACCATTTTCGGTTGAGATTTGGTTCTTGCGAATCTTGAGGTTTCAGAGTGAATTAAGGGAATGAGTGGATTCCTTGTGAAAATTGGGGTAAGATTCATGTAGAGACCTCTTGGAATGGAGGCCTGTGGAGAGAGTTAGGGTTGAGGGTGATGACCGGAGCACCACCGGCGACGGCCATGGCTGCGCGCGAGTTTCAGAGGTTCAAAATGAGGAAGATGACTTGATAGCCATCAGATTGAGGTTTGACTTGGACCAAAGACTCCATCCAACGGCCACGCGTGCATGAAATTTGTGAAGAGTTCTGAACTAAATGAAACGATGCGTTTCATTAATCAGTGGTTTTTGGGCTTAAGGATCCAAATGCTAATCACACCCCCTTTGTGGCCCAGTCTGGGAAATGAACTGATTCCTTTTACTATCTGCACCGTGCATTTGTCATTTTATTTGGATTTTCTATTATTTTTCATTTTATGCATGGTTAGTGATTAATTCATAAAAAATGGAAAAATGATTCAATTAATCCCATTCTTTTTGCATTGGATTCATGATAGGATCTAGTATTTTTTAGATAAAAATTATTATTATTTCATGCATTTTCTGATTTTATGGGAGTTTTTACATTTTAATTGATATTAAAATAGTCATGTTTGATGCTTGATTTTGTTGAATTTTATTTGGTCATGTGATGATGGTTTTGGTCTTGATTTTTCCTGAGTAGTTAGCATAGATATGCATGCCCCCCATAGATTTTTCTCACATTTTTGTGATGAATATAAGTGGTAGTTTAGGTTGAAACCTTTAGGAGCTCCATTTTTAGGGTTTATGGTTGATACCTTGTGGTTTGGATTTTATTTTTATAACTAGGTGGACGATTCAACCTCTGATTTTTTTAGGGTAGATTCATGATTGAATTAGGGTCCCTTAGGAATTTTTGTAGGAATTTTCAATGAAGTTTACTATTTTTTCTTGATTTTAGTTTAAGTGCTAGTTTTAGATTATTCTGAGGCACTAATTCAACTAGATTGATTTCTTTAGTTCCCTTAGATTAGGGTTTTGCTTTGCTTGCTCTTGGGTGATGATGAAGACAAGTTGAAAATGCACTGGATTGCTTGGAGAGGCTTGGATGTGAGGATCTTCCCTTCTTTTGGTGTAGTTTTGTTTAGGTGATAAGATTAGGGTTTTGTAGGTAGAGCTTCTAGATAGATTCTCTTCCTTCATAAACATGGATGATGTTGATCACTTCCATTCTTCCCTATGATGTAAGGTCCCCTTGTAAAGGCCTCATCCCTTCTTTGGTAGGATGTGTGGCTCTTTGCAAGTTTGTAGAACCTTTGAGGGTCCCTTTCTCTGATGATAGGATGTTTAGTGGTGACCTTTGGTGTTCACTCAGCTACCAATCATCCAAACTTTGCTCTTGATAGATGAATCTTTCTCCCTTGTTAGAGGATGGAATTCCTTTCTTGAAGAAGATTGGAGATGATGAAGTTGATACTTCTTTGTGTTTGAAGATTACTCTGAGAAGCTGAAGCTTGTAGATGAAGAGGAGCAGGTTGATACTGGTAAGGAGGAGAGAGCTGAAGCTTGAAGGTCCAGAAGAACAAGTTGACACTTGTGAAGAAGATCCATGTGAGATGGAGTGAAGAGCTGAGGCTTGAGGAATAAAGGATAAGTTGATACTTATGTTGATGCATTGAGAGCCTGAGGGAACCAAGTTGATACTTGACATTGGGAGTGAAGCCTGAAGGTGGAATTTGCTGAAGAGCTGAGGATTGAGGATGAAGAACAGGTTGTTACCTATGTTGGATGTATTAAAAGCTCAAAGAAGCAAGTTGACACTTGCTATTGAAGATGATAGCCTTGAAGGGTGGTTGAAGTCTGAAGATTGAACTGCTGTCAGAGGAGGGCTCTACTTTCTTTTCCTGTCTGTTTTCTTTCTGTGTAACTGTATTGATGGGACTTGTTTGATTTGCTTGATGCATTAGAATAAGTTCATATTTAGACTGATTTAAGCTAGGAGCATGATTGCACTAGAGGTTGAGTTGCTCCCTCTGCTTGTATTTTTACTATATGGCTTTGCTTGCTGGTATTCGGTAGAGCCCAGCTCCCTTGCCTATGTGGTTTGTGTTTTGCTTGATAGCATGTTATTTCTTCTGTATGATTGCAGTTTATTGTGTTTGCTTGATAGCATTTTATTTCTTCTGTATGATTGCAGTTATTCATATCTGGCTTGAGGTTGAGATGAGCTTGTGGAGGCTGATGCCCCACACACATTTCCTCCCTCACTTGCCTTGCATGCATTTTACAGTCGTTTACTGTTTACTGCTTAAGCTGATGCTTTATCTGTTTCTGTTTATCATTGACATGATCCCCTAGGAATCTCACTTCCTTTGATAAGGAAGTGATGATTAGAACTTTAGGATGAAACCTATGCATGATAACTTCTAGGAGTTCCCTGTTAGAAACCTCAACCGTAGGATGAATCCTTGGCATGACAACAGTAGGACTTGATAGTCTCCCCATAGAGTTCGTGCTCTCTTCTTATCTTCAAACAAATCAAAATACAGTAATAAAGGTTAACTGACGTCGTACGTTACGAGCCTTAAGCTATCTGAGAAAGGATTGTTGGAGAGTTTCTTTCCAACAGTCTGGATGTTTAGTATGGTACCCTTTGGGTGACATGCGACGCATTCACTCTCAGGTCATAGTCTCTAGTGCGATATTGGTTGCAAACATCCATAAAAAACAGTTCTTCCGTAAAAGACAGAAAACAAACTTCAAACCTTTTTGCCCCGTGGGCCCATAATTCCAAGGAAGCTTTTCTGAAGAAAAGAGTGTCGTTAACTCCCTGTTCTACCGCAAACGGTAACGCCTAAGTCTCCAAGGGTCGAGCTGCGTACACCAAACTGCAGGAACTGTTTGTTAACCATACTCGATAAAATAGATGAATCTGAATTCCCGTAATCCGTATTATCCCGAACTACGTAAACTCTGATCTCTCAAGCCTATTGAGAGTACGTAGGCACAATACTTACGTATTGGCGAGCCACCTTCCCCGTAACCCGTAGTTAGCCGAACTACGTTGACTCTGATTTCTCATTCTCTGATGAGAATACGTAGTCTTAAAGTGCGAAGCGTTGCCGAGTCATTTTCTTTTCCTTTCAAACCAAGCCTTGATAGGTAGATAGTAAAACCAACCTGTCATATAAACACAACAAGCATGGATCCCATCGAGTACGATGGACGTGAGGGGTGCTAACACCTTCCCCTTGCGTAACCGACTCGCGAACCCAGACAACGATTGCAATGACCTTGTCTTATACCCTTTCGTCAGGTTTTTCCAATTGTTTCCTTTCCCGCTCTAAGGGATAAATAATGAAAGGTGGCGACTCTTCTGCTTTGCCGGCACCTTATTTTCACGGTAGCGACATCATCTATTAAACAAACAGGCATCGAACTCGAAGGCTGGATCAACCCGAAGTTGAGAAGAACATTTGACCTCGCTGTCTGGCATCTGTTAAACAAACAGGCATCGAACCCGAAGGCTGTCTCAATCCTTAATTGAGAAGAACATATGACCTCGCCGTCAAACATCCGTTAAACAAACAGGCATCGAACCCGAAGGCCGGCTCAACTTGAAGTTGAGAGGAACATCTGACCTCCCCATCAGGCATTAGTTAAAAAACAGGCATCGAACCCGAAGGCCGACACAACATGAAGTTGAGAAGAACATATGACCTCGCTGTCAGGCATCTGTTAAACAAACAGGCATCGAATTTCATGGCCGACTCAACCCGAAGTTGAGAAGAACATCTTACCTTGCTGTCAAACATCTGTTAAACAAACAGGTATCGAACTCGAAGGCCTGCTTAACTTGAAGTTAAGAGGAACATCTGAGCTCCCCATCAAAGCCTTAGTTAAACAAACAGGCATCGAACCCGAAGGTCGGCTCATCATGAGGTTGAGAGGAACATTTGAATTTACTTTCAAGCATCTGTTAAACAAACAGGCATCAAATCCAAAGACCGGCTAAACCCAAAGTTGAGAAGAACATTTGACCTCACTATCAGGCATCTGTTAAATAAACAGGCATCAAACCCGAAGGTCCGCTCAACACCGAAGTTGATAAGAACATTAGACCTCGCCGTCAGGCATCTATTAAACAAACAGGCATCGAACCCGAAGGCTAGCTCAACCCGTAGTTGAGAAGAACATTTGACCTCACCGTCAGGTATCTGTTAAACAAACAGGCATCGAACCCGAAGGCCGTCTCAATCCTTAATTGAGAAGAACATCTGACCTCGCCGTCAAACATCTGTTAAACAAACAGGCATCGAACCCGAAGGCCGGCTCAACTTGAAGTTGAGAGGAACATCTGACCTCCCCATCAGGCATTTGTTAAACAAATCGGCATCGAACCCGAAGGCCGGTACAACACGAAGTTGAGAAGAACATCTGACCTCGCTATCAGGCATATGTTAAACAAATAAGCATTGAATTTGATGGCCGACTCAACCCGAAGTTGAGAAGAACATCCGATCTCACTGTCAGGCATTATTTAAACAAACAGTAATCGAACCCGAAGCGCGGCTCAATCCAAAGTTGAGAAGAACATCAGACCTAGCCGCCAGGCATCTGTTAAACAAACAGGCATCGAACCCGAAGGTTGTCTCAATACTTAGTTGAGAAGAACATCTGACCTCGCTGTCAAACATCTGTTAAACAAACAGGCATCAAACCCGAAGGCCGTCTCAACCCTTAGTTGAGAAGAACATCTGACCTCGCCGTCAAATATCTGTTAAACAAACAGGTATCGAACCCGAAGGCCAGCTCAACTTGAAGTTAAGAGGAACATCTGACCTCCTTATCAAAGCCTTAGTTAAACAAATAGGCATCGAACCCGAAGGTCGGCTCATCATGAAGTTGAGAGGAACATTTGAATTCACTGTTAAGCATCTGTTAAACAAACAGGCATCAAATTCGAAGACCGGCTCAACCCGAAGTTGAGAAGAACATCTAACCTCACTGTCAGGCATCTGTTAAATAAACAGGCATCGAACCCAAAGGGCGGCTCAACACCGAAGTTGATAAGAACATTAGACCTCACCGTCAGGCATCTATTAAACAAACAGGCATCGAACCTGAAGGCTAGCTCGACCCGAAGTTGAGAAGAACATTTGACCTTGCCGTCTGGCATTTGTTAAACAAACAGGCATCGAACCCGAAGGCTGTCTCAATCCTTAATTGAGAAGAACATATGACCTCGCTGTCAAACATCTGTTAAACAAACAGGCATCGATCCCGAAGGCCAGCTCAACTTGATGTTGAGAGGAACATCTGACCTCCCCATTAGGCATTAGTTAAACAAACAGGCATCGAACCCGAAGGCCGGTACAACACGAAGTTGAGAAGAACATCTGACCTCGCTGTCAGGCATCGAATTTGATAGCTGACTCAACCCGAAGTTGAGAAGAACATCCGACCTTGCTGTCAGGCATTAGTTAAACGAACAGGAATCGAACCCGAAGGTCCGCTCAACCCGAAGTTGAGAAGAACATCAGACCTTGCCGCCAGGCTTCTGTTAAACAAACAGGCATCAAACCCGAAGGCTGTCTCAATACTTAGTTGAGAAGAACATCTGACCTCGCTGTCAAGCATCTGTTAAACAAACAGGCATCAAACCCAAAGGCCGTCTCAACCCTTAGTTGAGAAGAACATCTGACCTCGCCGTCAAACATCTGTTAAACAAACAGGTATCGAACCCGAAGGCCAGCTCAACTTGAAGTTAAGAGGAACATCTGACCTCCCCATCAAAGCCTTAGTTAAACAAACAGGCATCGAACCCGAAGGTCGGCTCATCATGAATTTGGGAGGAACATTTGAATTCACTGTTAAGCATCTATTAAACAAACAGGCATCAAATTCGAAGATCGGCTCAACCCGAAGTTGAGAAGAACATCTGACCTCACTGTCAGGCATCTATAAAATAAACAGGCATCGAACCCGAAGGGCGGCTCAACACTGAAGTTGATAAGAACATTAGACCTCGCCGTCAGGAATCTATTAAACAAACAGGCATCGAACTTGAAGGCTAGCTCAACCCGAAGTTGAGAAGAACATTTGACCTCGCCGTTTGGCATCTGTTAAACAAACAGGCATCGAACCCGAAGGCCGTCTCAATCCTTAATTGAGAAGAACATCTGACCTCGCCGTCAAACATCTGTTAAACAAACAGGCATCGATCCCGAGGCCAGCTCAACTTGATGTTTAGAGGAACATCTGACCTCCCTATTAGGCATTAGTTAAACAAACAGGCATCGAACCCGAAGGCCGGTATAACACGAAATTCAGAAGAACATCTGACCTCGCTGTCAGGCATCGAATTTGATAGCTGACTCAACCCGAAGTTGAGAAGAACATCCGACCTTGCTGTCAGGCATTAGTTAAACAAACAGGAATTGAACCCGAAGGTCGGCTCAACCCGAAGTTGAGAAGAACATCAGACCTAGCCGCCAGGCATCTGTTAAACAAACAGGCATCGAACCCGAAGGCTGTCTCAATACTTAGTTGAGAAGAACATCTGACCTCGCTGTCAAACATCTGTTAAACAAACAGGCATCAAACCTGAAGGCCGTCTCAACCCTTAGTTGAGAAGAACATCTGACCTCGCCGTCAAAATCTGTTAAACAAAGAGGTATTGAACCCGAAGGCCAACTCAACTTGAAGTTAAGAGGAACATCTGACCTCCCCATCAAAGCCTTAGTTAAACAAACAGGCATCAAACCCGAAGGTCGGCTCATCATGAAGTTGAGAGGAACATTTGAATTCACTGTCAAGCATCTGTTAAACAAACAGGCATCAAATCCGAAGACCGGCTCAACCCGAAGTTGAGAAGAACATCTGACCTCACTGTCAGGCATCTATTAAATAAACAGGCATCGAACCCGAAGGGCGGCTCAACACCGAAGTTGATAAGAACATTAGAACTCGTCGTCAGGCATCAATTAAAAAAACAGGCATCGAACCCGAAGGCTAGCTCAACCCGAAGTTGAGAAGAACATTTGACCTCGCCGTCTGGCATCTGTTAAACAAACAGGCATCGAATCCGAAGGCCGTCTCAATCCTTAATTGAGAAGAACATATGACCTCACTGTCAAACATCTGTTAAACAAACAGGCATCGAACCCGAAGGCTGGCACAACTTGAAGTTGAGAAGAACATCTGACCTTCCCATCAGACATTAGTTAAACAAACAGGCATCGAACCCGAAGGCCGTTACAACACGAAGTTGTGAAGAACATCTGACCTCGCTGTCAGACATCTGTTAAACAAACAGGCATCAAATTTGATGGCCGACTCAACCCGAAGTTGAGAAGAACATCCGACCTTGCTGTCAGGCATTAGTTAAACAAACAAGAATCGAACCTGAAGGCCGGCTCAACTCGAAGTTGAGAAGAACATCAGACCTAGCCGCCAGGCATCGAACCCAAAGGTCGGCTCAACCCGAAGTTGAGGAGAACATCTGACCTCGCCGTCAGGCATCTGTTAAACAAACAGGCATCAAACCCGAAGGCCGTCTCAACCCTTAGTTGAGAAGAACATCTGACCTCGCCGTCAAACATCTATTAAACAAATAGGTATCGAACCTGAAGGTTGGCTCAACTTGATGTTTAGAGGAACACCTGACCTCCCCATCAGGCATTAGTTAAACAAACAGGCATCGAACCTGAAGGCCGGCACAATAGGAAGTTGAGAAGAACATCTGACCTTGCCGTCAGGCATCTTCTAAACAAACAGGCATCAAATCCGAAGGACGGTTCAACCCGAAGTTGAGAAGAACATCTGACCTCCCCGTCAGGAATCTGTTAAAGAAACTGGCATCGAACCCGAAGGGCGGCTCAACCCGAAGTTGATAAGAACATCTGACCTCGCTGTCAGGCATCTATTAAACACACAGGCATCGAACCCGAAGGCCGGCTCAACACGAAGTTGAGAGGAACATCTGACTTCGCTGTCAGGCATTTGTTAAACAAACAGGCATCGAACCCGAAGGTCGGCTCAACATGAAGTTGAGAGGAACATTTGACTTCACTGTCAAGCATCTGTTAAACACACAGGCATCGAACCCGAAGGCTGGCTCAACTTGAAGTTGAGAGGAACATCTGACCTTCCCATCAGTCATTAGTTAAACAAACAGGTATCGAACCCGAAGGCCGTTACAACACGAAGTTGAGAAGAACATCTGACCTCACAGTCAGACATCTGTTAAACAAACAGGCATCGAATTTGATGTCCGACTCAACCCGAGGTTGAGAAGAATATCCAACCTTGCTGTCAGGCATTAGTTAAACAAACGGGAATCGAACCCGAAGGCCGGCTCAACCCGAAGTTGAGAAGAACATCAGACCTAGCCGCCAGGCATCGAACCCAAAGGTCGGCTCAACCCGAAGTTGAGAAGAACATCTGACCTCGCCGTCAGGCATTTGTTAAACAAACAGGCATCAAACCCGAAGGCCGTCTCAACCCTTAGTTGAGAAGAACATCTGACCTCGCCGTCAAACATCTATTAAACAAACAGGTACCGAACCCGAAGGTCGGTTCAACTTGAAGCTTAGACGAATATCTGACCTCCCCATCAGGCATTAGTTAAATAAACAAGCATCAAACTCGAAGGCCGATACAACAGGAAGTTGAGAAGAACATCTGAGCTCGCCGTCAGGCATCTCTTAAACAAACAGGCATCAAATCCGAAGGCCGGCTGAACCCGAAGTTGAGAAGAACATCTGACCTCACCGTCAGGAATCTGTTAAAGAAACTGGCATCAAACCCGAAGGGCGGCTCAACCCGAAGTTGATAAGAACATCTGACCTCGCCGTCAGGCATCTGTTAAACACACAGGCATCGAACCCGAAGGCCGGCTCCACAGGAAGTTGAGAGGAACATCTGACTTCGCTGTCAGGCATCTGTTAAACAAACTAGCATTGAACCCGAAGGTCGGCTCAACATGAAGTTGAGAGGAACATTTGACTTCACTGTCAAGCATTTGTTAAACAAACAGGCGTCAAATCCGAAGGTCGGCTCATCCCGAAGTTGAGAAGAACATCTGACCACACCGTCAGGCATCTGTTAAACAACCAGGCGTCGAACCCGAAGGTCGGCTCAATATGAAGTTGAGAGGAACATTTGACTTCATTGTCAAGCATCTGTTAAACAAACAGGCATCAAATCCGAAGGCCGGCTCAACCTGAAATTGAGAAGAACATCTGACCATACCGTCAGGCATCTGTTAAACAATCAGGCATCGAACCCGAAGGCCGGCTCAACCCGAAGTTGATAAGAACATTAGACCTTTCTGTCAGGCATCTACTAGACAAACAAGCATCGAACCCGAAGGCCGGCTCAACCCGAAGTTGAGAAGAACCTACGAGCTCGCCGTCAGGCATCTGTTTAACAAAGAGATGTGGAACCCGAAAGCCGGCTAACCCAAAGTTGAGAACAACATCTGACCTAGCCGTCAGTCATCTGTTAAACAAACAGGCATCGAACCCGAAGATTGTCTCAATCCTTAGTTGAGAAGAACATCTGACCTCGCCGTCAAACATCTGTTAAACAAACAGGCATCGAACCCGAAGGCCGGCTCAACTTGAAGTTGAGAGGAACATCTAATCTCCCCATCAGGCATTAGTTAAACAAACAAGCATCAAACCCGAAGGCCGGCTCAACCCGAAGTTAATAAGAACATTAGACCTTTCTGTCAGGTATCTGCTAAACAAACAAGCATCGAACCCGAAGGCCGGCTCAACCCGAAGTTGAGAAGAACCTTCAACCTCGCCGTCAGGCATCTGTTAAACAAAAAGGTGTGGATCCCGAAGGCCGGCTAACCCGAAGTTGAGAAGAACATCTGACCTCTCCGTCAGGCATCTATTAAACAAACAGGCATCGAACCCGAATATCGTCTCAATCCTTTGTTGAGAAGAACATCTGACCTCGCCGTCAAACATCTGTTAAACAAACAGGCATCGAACCCGAAGGTCAACTCAACTTGAAGTTGATAGGAACATATGAATTCCCCATCAGGCATTAGTTAAACAAACAAGCATCGAACCCGAAGGCCGGTACAACACTAAGTTGAGAAAAACATTTGACCTCGCCGTCAGGCATCTGTTAAACAAACAAGCATCGAACCTGAAGGCCGGCTCAACACGAAGTTGAGAGGAACATATGACGTCGTCGTCAGGAATCTCTTAAACAAATAGGCATCGAACCGAAGGGCGGCTCAACCCGAAGTTGATAAGAACATCTGACCTCGTCGTCAGGCATCTGTTAAACAAACAGGTATCGAACCCGAAGGCCGGCTCAACACGAAGTTGAGAGGAACATCAGACCTCGCCGTCAGGCATCTGTTAAACAAACAGGCATCGAACCCGAAGGTCGGCTCAACATGAATTTGAGAGGAACATTTGACTTCACTGTCAAGCATCTGTTAAACAAACAGGCATCAAATTTGAAGGCCGGCTCAACCCAAAGTTGAAAAGAACATCTAACCTCACCATCAGGAATATGTTAAACAAACAGGCATCAAAACCGAAGGCCGACTCAACCCGAAGTTGATAAGAACATTAGACCTCGCCGTCAAGAATCTGGTAAACAAACGCATCGAACCCGAAGGCCAGCTCAACCCGAAGTTGAGAAGAACATTTGACCTCCCTATCAGGCATCTGTTAAACAAACAGGCATCGAACCTGAAGGCCGGCTCAACCCGAAGTTGATAAAAACATTAGACCTTGCCGCAAGGCATCTGTTAAACAAACAGGCAATGAACCCGAAGGCCGGCTCAACCCAAAGTTGAGAAGAACATTTGACCTCGCGGTCAAGCATCTGTTAAACAAACAGGCATCGAACCCGAAGGTCGTCTCAATCCTTAGTTGAAAAGAACATCTGACCTCGCAGTCAAACATCTGTTAAACAAACTAGCATCGAACCCGAATCCCGGCTCAACTTGAAGTTGAGAGGAACATCTGACCTCCCCATCAGACATTAGTTAAACAAACAGGCATCGAACCCGAAGGCCGGCACAACACGAAGTTGAGAAGAACATCTGACCTCGCTGTTAGGCATCTGTTAGACAAACAAGCATCGAACCCGAAGGTCGGCTCAACACCAAGTTGAGAGGAACATCTAACCTCGCTGTCAGGCATCTGTTAAACAAACAGGCATTGAACCCGAAGGTCGGCTCAACATGAAGTTGAGAGGAACATTTGACATCACTATCAAGCATCTATTAAACAAACAGGCATCAAAGCCAAAGGCCGACTCAACCCAAAGTTGAGAAGAACATCTGACCTCACCGTCAGGAATCTGTTAAACAAACAGACATCGAACCTGAAGGGCGGCTCAACCCGAAGTTGATAAGAACATCTGACCTCACTGTCAGGCATCTGTTAAACAAACAGGCATCGAACCCGAACGCCTGCTCAACACGAAGTTGAGAGGAACATCTGACCTTGTTGTCAGGCATCTGTTAAACAAACAGACATCGAACCCGAAGGTCGGCTCAACATAAAGTTGAGAGGAACATTTGACTTCACTGTCAAGCATCTGTTAAACAAACAGGCATCAAATCCGAAGGCCGGCTCAACCCGAAGTTGAGAAGAACATCTAACCTTATCGTTAGGCATCTGTTAAACAAACAGGCATCGAACCCGAAAACCGGCTCAACCCGAAGTTGATAAGAACATTAGACCTCGTCGTCAGGCATCTGTTAAACAAACCCATCGAACCCGAAGGCTGGCTCAACCTGAAGTTGAGAAGAACATTTGACCTCGCCGTCAGGAATCAGTTAAAGAAACAGGCATCGAACCCGAAGGCCGTCTCAATCCTTAATTGAGAAGAACATCTGACCTTGCCGTCAAACATTTGTTAAACAAACAGGCATCAAACCCGAAGGTCGTCTCAACCCTTAGTTGAGAAGAACATCTGACCTCGCCATCAAACATCTGTTAAAAAAACAGGTATCGAACCCGAAGGCCCGCTCAACTTGAAGTTGAGGGGAACATCTGACCTCCCCATCAGGCCTTAGTTAAACAAACAGGCATCGAACCCGAAGGTCGGCTCAACATGAAGTTGAGAGGAACATTTGAATTCACTGTCAAGCATCTGTTAGACAAACAAGCATCAAATCCGAAGACCGGATCAACCCGAAGTTGAGAAGAACATCTGACCTCACTGTCAGGCATCTGTTAAACAAACAGGCATCGAACCCGAAGGGCGGCTCAACCCGATCTTGATAAGAACATTAGACCTCGCCGTCAGGCATCTCTTAAAAAAACAGGCATCGAACCCGAAGGCCAGCTCAACCCGAAGATGAGAAGAACATTTGACCTCACCGTCATGCATCTGTTACACAAACAGGCATCGAACCTGAAGGCCGTCTCAATCCAAAGTTGAGAAGAACATTTGACCTCGCCGTCAGGCATCTGTTAAACAAACAGGCATCGAACCCGAAGGCCGGCTCAACACGAAGTTGAGAGGAACATCTGACCTCGCTGTCAGGTATCTGTTAAATAAACAGGCATTGAACCCGAAGGTCGGCTCAACATGAAGTTGAGAAGAACATTTGACATCACTGTCAAGCATCTATTAAACAAACAGGCATCAAATCCAAAGGCCGACTCAACCCAAAGTTGAGAAGAACATCTGACCTCACCGTCAGGAATCTATTAAACTAACAGGCATCGAACCCGAAGGGCGACTCAACCCGAAGTTGATAAGAACATCTGACCTCACTATCAGGCATCTGTTAAACAAACAGGCATCGAACCCGAAGGCCGGCTCAACACGAAGTTGAGAGGAACATCTGACCTCGCCATCAGGCATCTGTTAAACAAATAGATATCGAACCCGAAGGTCGGCTCAACATGAAGTTGAGAGGAACATTTGAATTCACTGTCAAGCATCTGTTAAACAAACAGGCATCAAATCCGAAGGCCGGGTCAACCCGAAGTTGAGAAGAACATCTAACCTTATCGTCAGGCATCTGTTAAACAAGCAGGCATCGTACCCGAAAACTGGCTCAACCCGAAGTTGATAAGAACATTAGACCTCGTCGTCAGGCATCTGTTAAACAAACGCATCGAACCTGAAGGCCGACTCAACCTGAAGTTGAGAAGAACATTTGACCTCGCCGTCAGGAATCTGTTAAAGAAACAGGCATCGAACCCGAAGGCCGTCTCAATCCTTAGTTGAGAAGAACATCTGACCTTGCCGTCAAACATTTGTTAAACAAACAGGCATCAAACCCGAAGGCCGTCTCAACCCTTAGTTGAGAAGAACATCTGACCTCGCCATCAAACATCTGTTAAACAAACAGGTATCGAACCCGAAGGCCCGCTCAACTTGAAGTTAAGGGGAACATCTGACCTCCCCATCAGGCCTTAGTTAAACAAACAGGCATCGAACCCAAAGGTCGGCTCAACATGAAGTTGAGAGGAACATTTGAATTCACTGTCAAGCATTTGTTAGACAAATAAGCATCAAATCCGAAGACCGGATCAACCCGAAGTTGAGAAGAACATCTGACCTCACTGTCAGGCATCTGTTAAACAAACAGGCATCGAACCCGAAGGGCGGCTCAACCCGATCTTGATAAGAACATAAGACCTCGCCGTCAGGCATCTCTTAAACAAACTGGCATCGAACCCGAAGGCCAGCTCAACCTGAAGTTGAGAAGAACATTTGACCTCCCCGTCAGGCATCTGTTAAACAAACAGGCATCGAACCTGAAGGCCGTCTCAATCCGAAGTTGAGAAGAATATTTGACCTCGCAGTCAGGCATCTGTTAAACAAACAGGCATCGAACCCGAAGGCCGTCTCAATCCTTAATTGAGAAGACCATCTAACCTTGACATCAAACATCTGTTAAACAAACAGGCATCAAACCTGAAGGCCGGTTCAACCCGAAGTTGAGAAGAACATTTGACCTCCCTGTCAGGCATCTGTTAAACAAACAGGCATCGAACCTGAAGGTCGGCTCAACCCGAAGTTGATAAGAACATTAGACCTCGCCACAAGGCATCTGTTAAACAAACAGGCAATGAACCCGAAGGCCGGCTCAACCCAAAGTTGAGAAGAACATTTGACCTCGCCGTCAAGCATCTGTTAAACAAAAGAGCATCGAACCCGAAGGCCGTCTCAATCCTTAGTTGAAAAGAACATCTGACCTCACCATCAAACATCTGTTAAACAAACAAGCATCGAACCCGAAGCCCGGCTCAACTTGAAGTTGAGAGGAACATCTGACCTCCCCATCAGGCATTAGTTAAACAAACAGGCATCAAACCCGAAGGCCGGCACAACACAAAGTTGAGAAGAACATCTGACCTCGCCGTGAGGCATCTGTTAAACAAACAGGCATCGAACCCGAAGGTCGGTTCAACACGAAGTTGAGAGGAACATCTAACCTCGCTGTCAGGCATCTGTTAAACAAATAGGCATCGAACCCGAAGGTAAGCTCAACATGAAGTTGAGAGGAACATTTGACATCACTGTCAAGCATCTATTAAACAAACAGGCATCAAATCCAAAGGCCGACTCAACCCGAAGTTGAGAAGAACATCTGACCTCACCGTAAGGAATCTGTTAAACAAACAGGCATCGAACCTGAAGGGCGGCTCAACCCGAAGTTGATAAGAACATCTGACCTCACTGTCAGGAATCTGTTAAACAAACAGGCATCGAACCTGAAGGCCGGCTCAACACGAAGTTGAGAGGAACATCTTACCTCGCCGTCAGGCATCTGTTAAACAAACAGACATCGAACCCGAAGGTCGGCTCAACATGAAGTTGAGAGGAACATTTGACTTCACTGTCAAGCATCTGTTAAAAAAACATGCATCAAATTCGAAGGCCGGCTCAACCCGAAGTTGGGAAGAACATCTGACCTTATCGTCAGGCTTCTTTTAAACAAACAGGAATCGAACCCGAAAACCAGCTCAACCTGAAGTTGATAAGAACATTAGACCTCACCGTCAGGCATCTCTTAAACAAACAGGCATCGAACCCGAAGGCCGTCTTGATCCTTAGTTGAGAAGAACATCTGACCTTGCCGTCAAACATTTGTTAAACAAACAGGCATCAAACCCGAAGACCGTCTCAACCCTTAGTTGAGAAGAACATCTGACCTCGCTATCAAACATCTGTTAAACAAACAGGTATTGAACCCGAAGGCTGGCTCAACTTGAAGTTGAGAGAAACATCTGACCTCCCCATCAGGCCTTAGTTAAACAAACAGGCATCGAACCTGAAGGTCGGCTCAACATGAAGTTGAGAGGAACATTTGAATTCACTGTCAAGCATTTCTTAGAAAAACAAGCATCAAATCCGAAGACCGGATCAACCCGAAGTTGAGAAGAACATATGACCTCACTGTCAGGCATTTGTTAAACAAACAGGCATCGAACCCGAAGGGCGGCTCAACCCGATCTTGATAAGAACATTAGACCTCGCCGTCAGGCATCTCTTAAACAAACAGACATCGAACCCGAAGGCCAGCTCAACCCGAATTTGAGAAGAACATTTGACCTCGCCATCAGGCATCTGTTAAACAAACAGGCATCGAACCTGAAGGCCGTCTCAATCCTTAATTGAGAAGAACATCTGACCTCGCCGTCAAACATCTGTTAGACAAACAGGCATCGAACCCGAAGGCCGGCTAAACTTGTAATTGAGAGGAACATCTGACCTCCCCATCAGGCATTAGTTAAACAAATAGGCATCGAACCCGAAGGCCGGCACAACACGAAGTTGAGAAGAACATCTGACCTCGCTGTCAGAAATCTGTTGTGATCGGTGGTTTTTACACGTTATTTTACCGTTTATGTCAGTTAATTATTTATTTTGTCTTGTTGCATTTTAGTTGCTTTTATTACATTTTATGCGTCGATTTGGTATTTTCACTGTTTCTAGGTTCAGGTATACAATAAAGGAGAAGCAGAGCGAAAACTGGGAAAAATGGCAAGATTTCGGAAGAGTTTTGTTGTGAAATCTTTAGCAGTCTGCACGAAAACGATCATAACTGGAGTTCCGGGAATCCTTTTGAGGCGTTCTAAAAACCGCCGGAAAGATAAGAGAGAGAGCTACGACTTTCGTGTTTGAGTCGAAGTCAGATTCGAAACAGGGGTGCAACACGGGTGCGCGTGTTGTGTAACACAGCCCGTGTTGCAGGATGTGCTCAGAAAAGGCGATTTTTGGAGGAAAAAACAGTGGCACAACACGGGTGCCCATGTTGTGTGATACGGCCCATGTTGTGACACCTGGAACTTGCAAATTTCACGCGAAAAATCTTTCAGGAAGCCAACACGGGCGCCCGTGTTGCAGGAAGCGTTTTTTTCCCTATTTTTCATGTATTTTTGACTCTTGTGATCCCCGAGGGTATTGTGGGTATTTCCCTAGTGATGAGTTTGAATTGAGAATATTTGATACATGTTTGGAGAAAGAATAAGGATTGAACTTTTGAACGGAAAATAAATTGGACGAGAAAGATTGGAGCGATCAAGGATTTGGGAAACTGAAGGTCCTCATGAGCGGAAGCGATTGAAGATCAAGGCAACCAATTATCTTGTAATGTTTAGTCTTATTGTTGATTTTATCTTTATTATTATGAGTAGCTAAACCCCCCAATGCTAGGGGGTGTCTCTGAATTGACTCTGTAATAACCTTGTTTCCTTTGAATAATGGATTTCACTACTTTCTTATCATCATTGTTATTGTATAATTTTCTTATGGATTTTCTTATTTGACAAATAAGGAATTGGTTTACAGTTAACCTTAGGTTTGGAAAAACGATCGTTAACGCGTTTATATGATAATACTATAGTAGATATTGCCTAGGAATGGGGATACCCTATAGTAACCGTAATGTTTTAGATAAAATATATTGCTTGGGATTGTTCCTATACCGCCAAGGAATTGGGGCATAGGAAGAATACCAAAGGGTTTTCTACTAAGGAATTAGATTCAACTAATCTTTAAAACCGGTAACGATTGAGTTGAGCAGTGATTTCTAAAAAATAAGGATTAAGGTTATTACAAGGTTTTTTCATACACCCTACTCTAGCATGCTTCTCATAACTGTCTAAAACCTTTATTTTACTGCTTTTGCCTTTTGGCCTTTAAAATTGTAAGAAACAAACCAAAACCCCTATGACTTTTTGTTCAATTGTATTATTTTAGAATTTGTGTTCATACGCAGTCCGCGAGATCGATATTCGGGGAATTTCCCCTTATTACTACATCGGTACAATTAGTACACTTGCTAATTTACCGGTCAAGTTTTTGGCACCGTTGTCGGGGACTGCCAGAATATAAGTTTAATTCTAATTCAATTGAAATTTTGTTGCTCTGCGACCAAAATTTTATTTTCAATTTTTAATTTTAATTTTTATTATTTTTATTTTGTTACTACTAATCTGCGTCTAACACTTTCATGCGAGGAGATCCCTCAGCTAATTTTTTCTTTGGACGCAGAAATTGAAAGGACTCTACGCGAAAGACGTAGGCAAGCTAGACTATTAGCTTCAGAAGAGGAAAGAGTTTTTGTTCATTCAGATTCGAGTTCAGAATCAGAAAGAGATACTGAAGCTATGGCAGATCTCCCACCAGCGGAGAGACTTTTGGGAGACTATGGAGGGGAAAATGCTCAACCAAACCGGATGACCATTGTGAATCAACCAGTGAATGTCGCAAAGTTCCAGCTGCATCCAAGCACAATCACTCACCTTGAGAGGAGACCTTTCACCGGAAAGGTTAGCGAGGACGCAAATAAGCATCTACAGAGATTTCTGACGATGAGCACTACTCTAAAGATTGAAGGACACACAGATGAAGATAAAAGGTTAAGAATGTTCCCGTTCACTTTATCTGAAGAAGCTGAAGAATGGTTTTACTCCTTACCAGCTGGAAGTATTACTACGTGGGAAGAAATGGAAAAAGCCTTTCTGAATGAGTGTTTTCCTGCCTCTGTGTATATTCGCAAACGATATGATATTATGAATTTTAAACAGAGGGAGGGAGAATCACTCGGGGACTCGTATAAAAGGTTCAAACGGTTATTGGTTGCATGTCCTACTCACAATCTGGATCAAACTGAACAGACGCAGATGTTTGTGAATGGTCTTAAGATGAAGACTGAGCAGCTAATCGATACAGCAGCCGGTGGTTCATCCAACTTTACAACAGCCACTGGAATCAGAAAAATTATTGAAGCGATCGCTGCAAATGAACATCTGGAATTATATGACCGGAGTGTGAGTAATCCGGAAGAAACAGTTGACTTGAAGTTGGTCGCACAAGTTGTGAAAATGGAAGATCAAATCAAAGCTGAAGTGGAAAGAAGGCTTAAGGGAATGAATGTGGGTATTGAAACTGTAGCTCAGGTTCAACCTGTCCAAGCTGTGAGTTGTGAGGTATGCAGTGGTCCCCATTTTACTGTGCATTGTCTTGCTACTGCTCAACAAATTGAAGAGATAAAAGTTTTGAGGCAAAACAATCCGTATTCTCATATCTATAATCCATGATGGAAGAATCATCCTAATTTTTCCTGGAAAGACCAAAACCAATCTCCATATCCGCAACAACAACAGGCTCCTCAAAAAGCAGAATGAGAGTTAGCTATTGAAAGAATGGCAGCTCAAAGTATGCAATTCCAAGAAGAGACCCGAAACATTCAAAGGAACAACACAACTTCCATCAAAAACCTTGAGTCGCAAATGGGACAGATAGCCCAACACCTCTCAACACACGCTCAAGGAACCCTTCCAAGTAAGACAGTATCGACTCCAAAAAATCAAGAGAGTATGAATGCTGTCACAACAAGAAATCAGAAAGTGATAGAAGAGGAGGAAACAAATGAGGACAAATGCATAAAGGTGGAACTTGATGTAAGAGAAAAAATAAAAGAACCAGAAGAAGCTGTGTTATTTGAAAAGTCAACTGGGGAGAAAAAGAAAGAGGAGGTCAAACCGAAAATCAAATTACCGTTCCCTCAAAGAGTTACAAGGAAGGATCAGAACGAGAAATACTTCGGAAGGTTCAGTGCAATGTTCAATAATTTGGAAATCAACATGCCGTTCTTTGAAGCACTTGAGCAAATGCCTCTGTACAAGAAATTCATGAAAGAGGTTATAGGTAAAAAGAGACTAATGGATGAAAAATCGAAGACCACAACTGAGCAATGTAAGGAAATATCACAATAAAGGAAAATACCCATCAAGATGAAAGATCATGGACCAGTTGTAATCCCTTGTACTATAAAGGATCGAACTTTTAAGAAAGTCCTGATCGATTCAGGTGCTAGTGTGAGTCTCATGCCGTTATCAATTTTCAAAAAGCTGGATATTGGAAAAGTGAGCGATACGGGAACAAGCTTGAAGTTTGCCGACCACACAACCAAGATGGCATATGGGCTAGCAGAGGATGTTCTAGTGACAATCAATAACTTCACTTACCCTGTTGATTTTCAAATCATGGATATACCCGAGGATGAAGAAACTTTGATCATACTTGGCCGGCCGTTCTTGCTTACTAGTCGGTGCAATATTGATGTGGAAAAAGGTACGCTCACTTTGAAATTTTTTGATGAGGAAATCACTTTAAAAACTCAAGAGGGTCGAAAGAAAGGTAAGGAGAAAGATGTCAAACCTTCAGTTGGGAAGATTAACACAACTAAGAAGGGAGAACGATCAAAACCATTTCAAGTTGCTCTTATCTCTGAACCGACACAATATTCTGTTGCGAAGAAGTCGAGCAATAGAGTTTGGAATTTGAAGTACCCCCCATAATAATGGGGAGTCGATCGTCGAGCCATGCGACGTTAAACGAAGCGTTGCGTGAGAGGCAACCCACGGTTTTATGATTTGATGTTGTTTCTTTTGTTGTTATTATTTTTGCAGGAATAAACGAGATTTTACAAGGGAAAATGTGGAAGCAGCGAAGAGGTACTGCATTACCTGTCGACCCCTCTGTGAGGATCTCTGTGAGTACACCTCTTCTCCTCTTGATTCTTGAACATTGAGACAATGTTTAGTTCAATTTTGGGGGAGGTTTTACCGTTTTGTATTGTCCATTTAAATACCTTTTATTTTTAAGTTCGGTAAAAATCACATCGAATTCTCCCCTACGGAGACCGTAACATTTTTCTTGTGATTGGTAGGTGTGTAAGATAGTCAAGAAAGTATTTAGAGTTCAAGGGAAGTGGAGTTTGAACTAAGGAACTTGGGAAAGTTTGGAAATTGAGGTATAACTTGAACACCCTAGGTTCCCCAGAGTAAGAAAACGAGTCCAACGTGTAGATTTGTGCCGTCGTACTTGGATTTGAAAAGTATACCCCGATTAGTTCATTGTGATAGTCCTGCATAATAAAAAAATTTGTTTTGAGAATGATGTGTGGCAACAAAAAAAAAGAGTTGAATAATGACGGTAAAGACAACCTGTCCTTCTAAGTTGGGTAACCCTCACCCGGTTATTTAGCCTAACGGCGGTTGAATCTCTATAGTCGTCCCAAAGTGGACTAATAAACGCCTGTGAGCAAGAAAAAGAATAAAGGTGCCACAGGAAAAAATCTCGAGCAAATGTGCTTCCTTAATCTGATTATCCGAATGAAAGGGGTAGAAAATCGAAGAAAAGACTTAAGCCCAAAGCATAGTGTCGCTACTGCGAAAATCGGCGCCGGCTATGACAGAAGAGTCGCCATCGTGCGTTATTTATCCCAAAGGAGGGAAAGGAAACGCTCAGAGTAAACCTAACGCAAAACGGGAAAGGAATGGTCATCGCAACCAAATCCTGGATTCGAGAGTCGGTTACGCAATGGGAAGGTATTAACACCCCTCACGTCTGTCGTACTCGACGGGATTCACGCTTGTTTTCTAGTACGGATTGTTATTCTATCTACTCTAAAGGTCTGGGGTTAAATTGAAATGCTAAACAGCTTATTGACAACCAAAGGAAGCCTATAAGCACTTAGCATTGTAGGGGAAAGGTTCCCTCAAAGTTCTACTTCTAAAGTATGTCACTTATCCCTCCAAAGGAGGGATGTGAATACCCTAAAAGGACTTTTTTTCATAGGGAGGAATAGAAGCACAAGATGCTTTCTATGTTTGCAAGAAGAAATCAATCTAATCTAAAGCTTTCCCTATATTTCCTATTTCCTAAGCCACCTTCAAGGAGAAGAATCTTCATGCTCCAAGCTCCATCCTTTGTCTCCAATCATCTTCAAGGTCTTCATAAGCCCCAACAAGCAAAGCCCAAGCCCCAAGCCCAATTGAAATAGCCCAAACCAAACAAACAAGCAAAATGCCCAAGAGGGAAAACACACAATCACCACCCAAATTGCAAAAATCAAATAAAATAGTAATACTCATTATAAAATCCTAGATTAATTTCTAAGGGAACCTAGCCCTATACCCAATACCCCATATAGACCCCAAGGCCTAAATCAAACCCTACGTCCCCAAACTATGCCCTAAACTACACCTAAATATTGTGAAACCCTAATTCTAATACCTCTCCTATCCACCTCTCAAACTAACCTAAGTTTTAGTCAAAAAAATATGAAAAAATTCCTAAGGGTACATACTTCCCTAATCTAATCAACCTCACAAGAATCAATCAAAAACCATGCACCAATCTCTAATACTAAATTCAGAAAAATGAAGTATCAAACAAATGTAAAATAAAATCAATAAAATTGTAAAATATACCAAAAAATATAAAATGCATGAAATTAATATTTTTTAGTTTCATAATTTTCTAGAGGTCCTAAGGGAACTAGGAAAAAAAATCCCATCCTAAAATTATTATTTTTCAAATTGTTATGAATTTTTCCCTTAACCTAAAATAAAATGTGAAAATAGAAGAAAATAAAAGAAAATGACAATGATGCGTGACAAATAGCAATAATATGCAGTTCAAAATGAAGTTGGGCTCAGGAGGGGTGTGTGGATATCATGCGCGTTCTAAGCCCAAAAACAATTCAGAAAATAATATGGAAAATCAAGGAAAATAGAGAAAGGCTCGTGGTGAATAGGAATCAATCCATGCGTTAATTCCATTGGGCTTCCAAAGTGGGGTGTGGGTAGCAAGTTTCAACTTAGGTCCACCCATCAATGTTAATGCAACGCAGCGCATAAGGGGGTTTTCAGACTCCTTTACAAACTCAAACGCACTCGTGGCCATTGGATCAAGATTGAGTCAAAGGTCTTCCTCTCATCCTAGGGCTATGGACCTTTCTTCTCCAATTCAAAACTCTAGGAGGGAAACATCAACAGACGGTGGCCGGAGGTGGCGCCACCGTCATCCCCAATCATCAATTCCTTTAATCCTCACCCAAACTCAAACCTGAATACATCAATCAATTCAATTTTTCACCAGGAATCCAACCATGCCATTCATTCCCACTGAATCACCTTCTATCTTAAACCACGAAGAAATTCTCAAAGGATGCTCAAAAATCAAACATCGCCAATCCTAAAATTGAAGTGCCTAACATCATCACCACCTAACACTGAGTAATTTCCACCATTCCACTAAGCTTAAATCATCAAGAACTGCAAGAAATGATCCTCAACAGAAAATTGTTTCCACCTAAATTTGTCTCTAAACCTTGAATTTCTTTACCAGAAACCACCTAGCCATCATCTACATTGCATCTAAACACCTAAAACCTATCAATTCTATCTATATCATGCCATAAGATGAAGTTTACCAACCTGGGAAATTTGGATGAACAGAGTGATGAATCCTTCAAGCCACACTCCAAAACCTTCCAGATATGATCAATGATGCTTGATAGAGCTTCTGTATGCAATCAATTGTGTTGAATCCTCTTGAATCACCAAATACAATTTTCAAATGCAAGCTTGAAACTCAAAGTGCTCTTTCTTGATTCTTCAGCAATCTTGGCCAGAAATCCCTCTGAATTCACTCAACAACTCAAGATAAAGCTACTGAATGCATGAATTTGCTTTGATAGTGCTCCAATTGGTATAACCGATTTGGATTTGCAAAGTGAAAACTCAAAGTTCTATCTCTCAAATCTCTCTCAATCTTCACCAAAAAACTAACTGAATTAGTTATAATCTTTATATAGAACATGTAGGAATCATCTAGAATGCCCTGGAATGATCTATGTGAGATATTGAAATTCCCATGCACTTGAAATTACCATGATAAGTTCATCCATGACAGTCATGATTCAGCTTGCTTCAACACCTGATTTTGATCCAAATTCTTCTCTAATGACATATTGAATGGATTGGTAAGGGTTAAGGCCTTGGTTATGATCTAAAGAATGGTTTTGCATATGTTACTTATGATGTAAGAAAGCATTTTCCAAAGCAACTCATAAAACCATGGCTCATCTCAAAATTGTGACATTTCCAATGGGTTTGAAATCCAATTTCCATTCAAAATGACTACCCATATGCCATATGTATGCCTTATATCTCAAAAATCCCAATTTCCCTCCTTTGAATCATTTGAAAAATCTCCCTTTTTAGGCCATTTTGGGCAACTTTGTGATACAAGCCATTCCAATCACCCATGACTTCTTATCTAACCTAAAAATATCATTCTAAACACATCTCATGTTGAACATTTCTTCATTTGAGGAGTGGAAGATGGAGATTTTGACCTATGTTGAAAAATGACCTATAATTCAACTTTCCCAAAATACCCCTGGATTGCCAAGATCATAACTTGAGTTCCACAATTCTTCTTGAGGACTTCTAGTACTCAAATTAAATATAAGATCAAGCCCTACAATTCTTATGTTGGCCAATAATCCATTTGAAAACTCCTTGATGTGCAAAAGTTGCTTGGAACTCAAGTGACTTTCACAGATAAATTTCAATGTCCTCTGGTGACCCATAACTTGCAAGAACCATAACTTGAGTTCTACAAATCTTCTTGAAGACTTCTAGTACTAAAGTTAAAGATATTGATAATCTCTACAAGTTTCATGTTGGCCAAGAACCCATTTGAAACTTGTATTTTTTCTTATGTGGCTTGGAAGTCCAGTGCTATACAGGGGATTTTACCCTAGGAACCCTGTATCCAACACCTCTAACCACTCTTGATTTTCTTGAACTTGATCTTGAATCATCTATACACATGCTTTAACATCTCAACCCATGACTTACATGACCTAGAGCTAGGTCTTGATGCTCTTTCTTTGCTCTCCTTGACCTAGGGTTACCCAGATGAAACCCTACTTGTACACACCTCAATGGTGGTTCTTGAACTTGATACCATGACCTGTCTAAGCTTCAATAGGGCTCTCTAGGCCTCCCATGGGATCCATACACACCTCAAATTCATAATTCCATGTTGATGATCTTCAATACATCTCAAGTTAGGAGAGAAGTCCACCTGCTGACACTCAAATCTCCTCAAAGCTTCAACCCATTCCTTGATGACTTGGATGTTCTTCAGCTTGAATAAGGCCCCTTGATGTGCTTCTTTAGATAAGGATGGCGCTTGACCCCCTGTTAGATGACTTGCTATGTTATGATATGCAAATGATTGGACCATGTACATGATGTGACTATGCAAATGATAATGCAATTAAAACATAAACCAGGTGAAATTGGTTGAGCAAATTTTAGGGTGCAACAGCTGCCCCTATTCAAACGTCTTGGACCCGACTGGGTGAAGAGCGAACGGCCTTCAAACAATCGAGGTACGAGACGGTTGAATACCAAGAACCCAGAAATTTGCCAACCGCAGAAATAAACTGCAAAACTGCTCGGGAACAATAACCAGAGAACTGAATCGGGTGGTTATGGCTGTCGCTACTCGAAAAATGCATCGCGCAACGACGGGGAGGCGAAAAGAAAAGGACAGAAGAGTCGCCACCGAACTTTATTTATCCCACGAGGGGAAAGGAAAATATCGAGAAAACCTTAAGAAAAGAAAGGATAAGATGGTCTCGCAACCATGAACAGGTTCGGAAGCCGGTTATGCGAGGGGAAGGTATTAGCACCCCTCGCATCCATCGTACTCGATGGGAACCTTTTGTTTGTCGATGTGTGATTATATCTGCTTAAATATATGCTATAAAAGAGTATTCTAAAAGATAGAGAGAAGGGTTTAGAAACGCGAAAAGAGAGGTAACAGAGGGAGAAAAGAGAAAGAACAGACTCGGTAGGACTTCGCGGTCCTAGGCCTACGTATTCTCAAAAGACGTGAGAAAGTCAGAGTCGACGTAGTTCGGGGAACTACAGATATGGGGGGATGTGCTCGGCAAGGATTGTGGCCCTTGTGCCTACGTATCTTTACTTAAAAGAAGTAAAGAATCAGAGCAGCCGTAGTTCGGCCTACGGTGTGTTGATGTTTTTTATGGATGATGCTATCGTGCGCATTCTAGCAGTTTAGGTGTTTTGCTGCTCGCTCGTTGGAGACTTAGGCATTACCTGTTTGCGGTAGAACGGACGTAACATATCCTTTTGAAAGATTGATTAGTTTTCGCCACGCGGGGCAAGGAGTCACGTTTGATCGATTGGATTGTTTTTTAGGGGGCGAGACAGGTCCTCGGATAGTAACCCCTACGGGTAGTACCCAATTCGTTGTCTCAAAGTTTTTGTTATAAAAAAGGTGTGGCGAACGAGGCGTCTTCGTATTGAAAGACGAGCGTCGAGACCACCCTCACTACAGTGGGCATCCCAACATTCGGAGAAGAAGAGGTCTACACCTAATCCTCTCTCTTTAATTCAATGCAAAGAGAACTTTGTTCTCTTATTAAAGATGTTTTTGGTTTTGAATGGTAAGTGTTTTGCGATAGAGAACCCTACGGTAAACGTCAACACTCGGGATAGGAGAAGGCCTACGCCTAACCACTCCACGACCATTCAAGTTTTTGTTAAGAAAATGATTTGAAAATGCACTCGGTGCGAGACCGAGGTTTTTAGGTGAGAAAGGATGCGGAAGGAAGTTGTGAAAGCGAGATGGTGGATAAAGAAGTCACGTCTTCGTATTGAAAGACGAGTGTCGAGACCACCCTCACTACAGTGGGCATCCTAACATTCGGAGAGGAAGAGGTCTACACCTAATCCTCTCTTTTTAATTCAATACAAAGAGAAATTAATTTATCATTAAAAGCGTGCTCAGTACGGGACCGAGGTTTTAGGAGAGATGGTTTAGAAGCGTCTTCGTGTTGACAGATGAGCATCGAGACCACCCTCACTACAGTGGGCACCCCAACACTCGAAGAAGAAGAGGTCTACACCCAATCCTCTTTTTAGCTCAACACAAAGAAATGATTTTAAGGAGATGAGATTTGAAAATGGATGGGAAACGTCTTCGTATTGAAAGATGAGTGTCAGAACCACCCTCACTACAGTGGGCGTCCCAACACTCGGAGAGGAAGAAAGTCTACACTTAATCCCCTCTTTTTAATTCAATACAAAGAAATTTGATTGTGAAAATTGTTTGACAATGTTTTAAGACGGGTTAAAAATCCAAAATCAAGAGAGAAGTGAAATCCAAAATCTAAAATGAAATATACTAACATTATTTTTTAAGAAAAATATATATATAAAAGATATAAAGACAGTAAATCGTAAAAATAAGTTTTAGAAAATAATTATAACAACAATAAAACAAAACACTTGTTTAAAAATAAAGAAAAGAAATAATAAAATTAAAAATAAAAAAAAGAGTAGGGGAATCATTATGGCTTCAACCCATTCATCCCCAATCAACGAACAAACTGGTCACGAATACACACACGGGCTTAAAGCTGTGAAATAGAAGCAATGCTTCCATCAGCCGCCGAAGCAATAAAACGAAATAAAATTAAAAAAACAAAACAGAGACAAAACCCCAAACGTCACGTTCATCAGTAACCATAACAAAGTCATCAACTTTCCAACATATTTTCTCTAGAAATCAAAGCAACACCTTCAAAATAATATTGAAAGGAAGACGAATCGCTGATGGGAGGATCTCAAACTTTACTGTTCATCTTAAAATTCCCATCTCATCTCCAGGTTCGTATGGGTTTGGATTGTTTGGTTTAATGGAAGTTTAAGGGAGGGTAGGCGAGTTTCTAGGTTATTTGAAGAAGGTGAGGGTTGAAGGGTTTGTTTTGAAGAGAACGGTGAAGTTTTTTTGAGCGTGCTGATATGAGGAACGTTGGGTGAATCTTTGCAGTGTTCATTGATGTTAGGTTTGGGATGGAAATCCGTCAGAAATTCCTTGGCTTTTTTAGATCTTTTCATCATTTTCAGAATCTGTTTCTGTTATGGTTTGTAGTTTCTATGGGTTGAGGTGTTTGGGGGAAGATGGATGGTTGATTCGAAAATGATTGTCTGATGTTAGGGGTGGCGTTCTGTGGAAGGTCACGATGGTGGCGAAGCTAGTGACGGACAGGGACGCGAAAGTCGCCCACCACGTGTTTGACGAAAGTATTGTTATGGCTTTGAGAGTTTGATGTTGGATCTGTTTGGTTTTGGGTTGAGAAAAGGGATTGTCGGAAGTGGTTCGAAGATTGGAACTGGAAGAAAAGGAGTTGGACGAAGATGATAATGACGTGAGATAATTTTCGGTTTGAGGTTGTTTTATGGTTGTGGGAAGGTGAAATGATGTTCAGCCACTGATGTTGTTAACCATTTAACAATAAGAGTATCTTACGTTTCATGGTCATGGGAGCTCATGAAGGTCAATCCTTTTTATCGTTTCCTTGGTGTCTTGGCTTTTCACTCCCCTCTTCTTTTTTACAACATTCAAATGACAAAAGTTTAAGATTATGAAGACAGAAAAAGACAACAGAATACTTACAGAGCTGGAGCGATACCACCAAATTGTCAATGCTGAAAGCAGATAAGCTCCCTCTCCAATCTCTCTTTTTTAGTTCTTTATGTGTGTCTTGTGTTATGATGAAGGTGAGTTGTGAGAGAAGGCAGCTGCTGACTCTTCTTAGGGTTTTTTTCTGAATGAATAGTAACCAATATATATGGGGGCTTGATGGTGTGAGATTAGGGTTTAGTTTATGTTTGTATCATCTCTGCTATCACTTTCTGATGTCAAGATTATGTCTTTCCATTTTAGTAAATCTGGCTCTGCTGTCCTGTTTTCTTGTCTCTGAGATTTTATTCATTTAAATTGAAAATATCTGATATTTTTACCCTGAATTTTCACTGCTTTGTTTATGATTTTTTTTTACTGCTTTGATTTATGCTGATGGGGCAATTTGTTGACTTCAAATGCACTCTGACTTTGGCCCTTTTACTTTCAAATATCCACTAAACTTGACATGCTTGTCATGTTTTGCAGGGAATTACCGATCAATGAAATTGTTATGGGATAGGTTCATTACAACTCTTTTTTAGAAGATAACTCATATTCCCATGTGTGTGAATCTATTCGTACCAACTATTTGTGAAAATGCTTCGGGTATGGTTTACGATGTCGAATCTCTGCTGTTGGAATCATTATTGCATAAAACCGGAAACACGTGCAAACTTGTGGTGAAATCAGTGTCGGTACTTTTTCTTCGGTCTGGTTTTGGATTCTTGTGAGATGCGTGTTCTATTGATGGTGTTGTGATTGCAGATTTGACGCCAGGGTTTCCAACTACTGTGGTAAGTTCGATTAAAAGGGGTACCCCTCGAGGCAGTTTAGCTGAGAAGTAAAACACGTCCTGGTTCGCATTCTTGCGCTTTGCAATAAAGAATATATTCGATGCAGCCAGTCGTTCCACTGTTGCGTCCACACCACCAATCACAATGGCAGGGAAGTCTTTGGAAACCTCATTTGAATCGGGAAGGGACCTCCATGTCTCGAGGAAAGTGGCACGTTCCATTCTACCATCTTGGAATAAGATTTTATCGTTGAAATACCACACAGGCTGTTGGTTGTTCTTTAAGGCAACTTGCAAAACTGAGTTGGGAGGACCTTGGGACATGTTTTGGTACATAACCATAGGAAGGAGTGTCCTAGCTGATGCTCCAAGTTGCAATTGTGGAACCTGCAGGGGCCCAGCAGCCGCAAGACCAAATGTGTTCTTGTTAAATTGAATCATGAAGCCATCAAGTGGAACTTGACAATTGTTCTCAAACAACATATTGTAGAATACTTGACCATCCCGCCTAGTAAGCTGTGCACTGATTTGTAAACCCTTACCAGTTGAAGCGGGTAGTAAAATAGGCAATGGAGGCCCGGAAGGAGTAGTTGGCTGATCAACAGGAACAATGGAACTATTATCCATGCCCATCAAATCACCTAGTAAATCTGGCACTGGTGCAGCAGCAGATGGAGGAGTAGCTGGTGGGGCCAAGGCAGACATAGCTGGATTAATTGCATTCATGTCGGGATGATTGTAGCGACAACTGACACCGAACTTGCAACTTCCAGTTTTCATGTAGAATGGACAATCCACCTCCCCCTGTCTCACAGGAAGCCCTTTGCTATTATGCAACAGCGGAGAAATAAGAAACTTAGTTGGTTGTGCATCTCCTATTGCCCCGTCAAACACAGCAGAATTTGTTTGGATTACTTCATCTGAATGATGGTTTACGTTTACCCCTTTGACTACATTTCCTCCTTTGGTAATGATGTTTGTTTCGAATTCAGCTGCACATTCATCATTGTTTGCAGCACTCGACACAGTAGAGATTCCATATTTGTTTCTTGGAGTAAATGCATTTTCATATTGACTTTGATAGTTCCTATCCTCGTGCATTGTGTTTCTCGAAACATCTAGTTCATAAGCATAAACTCCAAAGCCTTTTGAATTGATCTTCGAAGTTTCTTCCTCCAACACAGAACCATCACTGCTATTTCTTGACTTTTGTCTCATAAACAATCTCCTGAGAAGTGGAAGCTTTATTATCAGAAGATTCAATAGAAGATTCATAAATAGAGCCACTATCTCTTCGCCGTGATTCTCGGTTGGATTTATGAGAAGTTCTTCTCTCCAAAGTGGAAGATTGAGAATTATTAACAAGCGAAATATCAGCTGTAGCAGAAGCTACTGCAGTGCCTGTCATCGGGTGAACCAAATTGTCCAAAGGCTCTCTCGCCCTTAAAGTCTGGTTCAAATTGCAACCAAAGTAGGGATTGTTTAAAGTTTCGTAAAAGGGACTTGCATGACCGAATTCCTCAACCGAAAAAGGCAGAGAAAACGAGCTTGTTTCATGGGTTTCCAATGGCTGACACTCTTGTTTGTGAATTAGCCTCCAGTGGATTATTTGACAATTCCCAGAGCAGTATCTAACAAACTTGCATCTGGAGCAGCGAGTTTTAGCGGGAGCGGAACACCGAGCACACTCATGATGAGGTTCGTTATTCTTAGGAAAATAAAAGACTTGAGGTTGAGGGGGAATTACATCAGCAACAGCCATTTTTGTTCGGCTTTAAAGGCTTCTTCAGCAGCCAATGGAGCAAGCAAAGTTATCCGATTTCTCAAGCAGCAGATTGCACATCACATGTGGTAGAAAGAGCCAATGCACCTGTCATTTATCTTCCCTCGGATGCTGCAGAATCCGATATCCGTCTGTTTCAGTCGCTGATTGTAGCAAATGGTAGGCCTGTTCCAATTGTTAAGCGTCCACCTCGTGATTCAGCAGAGAGATGGGAGGCTTTGTTAGACATCATATTGATGGAGATCCTCAGGTGAGCTCATATTGCTTCTAGATCAGATGACTAGACTGTAATATTTGGGTGTATTTTGTGTATTGTATTGAACATGAGTATTTGTTATGCTTAAGGCGGAAGGTATGTCGGAGAAGACTATATGTGCCATGTCTAGTGTGTTCATCGGAGCCTCTGGTTCAACTTTCACTCGAGACACCCTGCAGATTGTAGTTATACGAGAGAATGATTACGTTCCGATTTGGATGTCTCCTATGGCTGGCTCATCACTTCCTCGTAGGGATCCTCCATGGTCACTCTCAAATGTTGTCCGCCATATGCTGTTGTTTTTACTTAATCAATTTTTCTTCTTGTGCATTTCACTAGTTTTGCAGGTGGCGAACATGACATCTTGACAACTTCTGTTGATGGCTTTGCTCTTCTCCTGCTGAAAGAGGGAATGGTACGGGTTCAGGACATCGTGGGGTGCGTACGAGATCAAAGCTGTTGCGTGACATCTTACTGTTGGTGCTGCTGGGAGTGCTCCTTTCTGAATTGAATATGGGCTGTCTTTTTGGGTGCCGCAAAACATGATGGGCCGTGTATTTTTATTGTGCGGTAAGGCTCCACTCAAGTTGCGGTACGATTCACTACAGGGCCATACTTGTTGCTGTTGTTGAATTTAATTTTGTTATCATTTTTAGTGTATGAGAAATTTTTCCTTGTAATTATTCGACCTACACTGCAAGTGAGAATTATTTCAATATAACAACAAATTTGTGAGCTTATGGTAACTCGGTGGGTCCTGCGTGACTTGTTTCTCCTGTGGTACCGTGTTCTACTCATTGAGGAGCTTGTCTTCTCTTTCACTGGTAGAAATTAAATGAACTTCCTTTTGATGGGCTTGGGATACACATGTGACTTTGGACTTTTACATTTGCATTGTCCATGAGTTTTTTTTTTTTTTTTTGCAATAATTCGAATTCTTCGACTGAACAATGATTACTAAATCCGAACTTCCATATCAACCTCGTATTTCAACATTTAAATTATCCTTGAAATTTCCGTAAAAAGAAAGACAAAATCCAGAAGTGATCCTCGATGGGATAAAAAGAACATCTTGATTCAAATTTGGATTTTAAAGCCTAGAGTCGATTCTTGAATGGCAATTCGAAAATTAATCATAAATCAAATCTCGATATTTGCCCCTTGACCGCGAAGTGCACAGATCCCTTGAAGATTATCACTCTTAAAACAGTTGAATTCACCACCTTCTTGACAACTTGATTTGTTCATGATTGACTGGACTTGTCACATAAACCCTTATTAAATCACCAATTACTCCAAACTGTACACATCAACCTTGATCATATGACCTGAACTATTCCTTAATAAACATTATCCACATGTCTGACCTGACATCCTCAAGTGATAATAACAAACATATTTTTGGACTTTTTGAATAAAGTAAGTGGGTAAACATACAGAACGAAGCCTGTACAAAGGTAAGACAAATTTAGGGTATGACAGATGCCCCTATCTAATTGACTTAGACCGAGTAAGATGAAATGCTGCAGCGTTCATTCTTTCGAGGTAGAAGACAATTAGATATAAAGAAGACCCTGAATTTGTTCGAAAAGGAAAGGAAATCCTGGGAATTGAAAATGACGGATGAGGTACCTCTGAGTAGACTGTAAATAATTGGCAAAAGGTCATCATCAAAGGATGATGAGACGAAACACACAAGGCTACTACCACCAAAAGGATGGTAAAGCAAACACCATCGCATAATCTGACATTAATCCAAGTGACAGACCCCCCCACCAAAAGGATGATGGAGCGAAACAAAATCAACCCTAACACCAAAAGGATGTAGGGATCCATTATCAAAAGGATAATGGAAAACGCACGCTAGTCATGACACCAAAGGGATGTCAGACCCATCACCAAAAAGGATGATGGAGCGGAAAACAATCAACCCTAACACCAAAACGGATGATAGGGGGATAAGCTTCTCTGAAGAGATTGCCACTTATCACTGAAGATGGATAAGCTTCTCTGAAGAGATTGCCACTTTTCACTGAAGATGGATAAGCTTCTCTGAAGAGATTGCCACTTATCACTGAAGATGGATAAGCTTCTCTGAAGAGATTGCCACTTATCACTGAAGATGGATAAGCTTCTCTGAAGAGATTGCCACTTATCACTGAAGATGGATAAGCTTCTCTGAAGAGATTGCCACTTATCACTGAAGATGGATAAGCTTCTCTGAAGAGATTGCCACTTATCACTGAAGATGGATAAGCTTCTCTGAAGAGATTGCCACTTATCACTGAAGATGGATAAGCTTCTCTGAAGAGATTGCCACTTATCACTGAAGATGGATAAGCTTCTCTGAAGAGATTGCCACTTATCACTGAAGATGGATAAGCTTCTCTGAAGAGATTGCCACTTATCACTGAAGATGGATAAGCTTCTCTGAAGAGATTGCCACTTATCACTGAAGATGGATAAGCTTCTCTGAAGAGATTGCCACTTATCACTGAAGATGGATAAGCTTCTCTGAAGAGATTGCCACTTATCACTGAAGATGGATAAGCTTCTCTGAAGAGATTGCCACTTATCACTGAAGATGGATAAGCTTCTCTGAAGAGATTGCCACTTATCACTGAAGATGGATAAGCTTCTCTGAAGAGATTGCCACTTATCACTGAAGATGGATAAGCTTCTCTGAAGAGATTGCCACTTATCACTGAAGATGGATAAGCTTCTCTGAAGAGATTGCCACTTATCATTGAAGATGGATAAGCTTCTCTGAAGAGATTGCCACTTATCACTGAAGATGGATAAGCTTCTCTGAAGAGATTGCCACTTATCACTGAAGATGGATAAGCTTCTCTGAAGAGATTGCCACTTATCACTGAAGATGGATAAGCTTCTCTGAAGAGATTGCCACTTATCACTGAAGATGGATAAGCTTCTCTGAAGAGATTGCCACTTATCGCTAAAGATGGATAAGCTTCTCTGAAGAGATTGCCACTTATCACTGAAGATGGATAAGCTTCTCTGAAGAGATTGCCACTTATCGCTGAAGATGGATAAGCTTCTCTGAAGAGATTGCCACTTATCACTGAAGATGGATAAGCTTCTCTGAAGAGATTGCCACTTATCACTGAAGATGGATAAGCTTCTCTGAAGAGATTGCCACTTTTCACTGAAGATGGATAAGCTTCTCTGAAGAGATTGCCACTTATCACTGAAGATGGATAAGCTTCTCTGAAGAGATTGCCACTTATCACTGAAGATGGATAAGCTTCTCTGAAGAGATTGCCACTTATCACTGAAGATGGATAAGCTTCTCTGAAGAGATTGCCACTTATCACTGAAGATGGATAAGCTTCTCTGAAGAGATTGCCACTTATCACTGAAGATGGATAAGCTTCTCTGAAGAGATTGCCACTTATCACTGAAGATGGATAAGCTTCTCTGAAGAGATTTCCACTTATCACTGAAGATGGATAAGCTTCTCTGAAGAGATTGCCACTTATCACTGAAGATGGATAAGCTTCTCTGAAGAGATTGCCACTTATCACTGAAGATGGATAAGCTTCTCTGAAGAGATTGCCACTTATCACTGAAGATGGATAAGCTTCTCTGAAGAGATTGCCACTTATCACTGAAGATGGATAAGCTTCTCTGAAGAGATTGCCACTTATCACTGAAGATGGATAAGCTTCTCTGAAGAGATTGCCACTTATCACTGAAGATGGATAAGCTTCTCTGAAGAGATTGCCACTTATCACTGAAGATGGATAAGCTTCTCTGAAGAGATTGCCACTTATCACTGAAGATGGATAAGCTTCTCTGAAGAGATTGCCACTTATCGCTAAAGATGGATAAGCTTCTCTGAAGAGATTGCCACTTATCACTGAAGATGGATAAGCTTCTCTGAAGAGATTGCCACTTATCGCTGAAGATGGATAAGCTTCTCTGAAGAGATTGCCACTTATCACTGAAGATGGATAAGCTTCTCTGAAGAGATTGCCACTTATCACTGAAGATGGATAAGCTTCTCTGAAGAGATTGCCACTTTTCACTGAAGATGGATAAGCTTCTCTGAAGAGATTGCCACTTATCACTGAAGATGGATAAGCTTCTCTGAAGAGATTGCCACTTATCACTGAAGATGGATAAGCTTCTCTGAAGAGATTGCCACTTATCACTGAAGATGGATAAGCTTCTCTGAAGAGATTGCCACTTTTCACTGAAGATGGATAAGCTTCTCTGAAGAGATTGCCACTTATCACTGAAGATGGATAAGCTTCTCTGAAGAGATTGCCACTTATCACTGAAGATGGATAAGCTTCTCTGAAGAGATTGCCACTTATCACTGAAGATGGATAAGCTCACTGGGAAACGCCCATGGATTTACTGGAGATACCCCTGTCCGGGCTGATTGTTGATTTGAAGATCTGATTAACCACGAGGTTGCAATACATCGTGCAATACACCCATGGTCTTGAAAAGATGCCCCTGGTTGGGCTGATTATGATCTTGATATCCTCTGACTCTCGTGGGAAAAACCACGATTTTGCAAGGGATGCCCCTGACTGGGCTGATGATGATCTTGAAAATCCTCAAAATTGATCCTGGATCCGGTCTCGCACATGCTAATGCTGAATGATAAAGATGTCCCATAAACGGAAATGGAAATGGAAGTGCAAATGCTAATGTGCGGAGATGCAAGAGTTGGGGAAAGTATGATATGATTATGGATCTGTATATGATGCAAGATACCTATGAAGCTGAATGCGATGCGTATGATGTATAGGATTGCGGATAGTAATGGAAATGCAGGTGCCGACATGGCGGACTTTGGTGGTGGGAAAGTGAAAGATAAGCCTGACTTCCCGACATCATCTATTTATGATGTGTAAAGAACTTGGATGTGTTGAGATTTTCGGCTCATGGCCTGCTCTGCCGGGTTTGACGACCTTGTCAGTCAAGTCGTTACAAGATTTAGAATGATGTTCCTGCGTACTCTTTAGAGTCATGGTCACCCTTTAGTTACCCCAAGAGGGTAAGTTATCCCTTAGTCTATTTTACCATAATGTCATTATATGCAAAACCCATCATCAAATAAATGAAACTTGCAACCAAAGGGTAAATAAAAACAAAAAGCTTTGATGAAAGTAATTTTATTGATGAACACCCATAAATGGGAAAATTACAAAAGGAGGCAATTCCTAAAAGAGGTAACTGCTTTTAAAAGAGAAAAATAAAGACTAAGACAATGTTGAAACATGGTCCCTGCCAAGTTTCAAATCCGCTATGGCCCATATGTCTCTGAAGACCCTTCACGCCTTGCTTTTGAGCGCCAGAATCGAATTGATCTTTCTCAGTCGAGAGCTTGACGGTTACGAGGAATAATTCACACGTCTTTTCAAGATGCAGTCCTGCCTTTTTGAATCCCTAACTTTTGCCTAAGCTGCCTTTTCAGGTTTTCAGCCTATCAGGATACTTTTTTTTTACTTCTAGTCCCTAATTTTGCCTGAACCATTTTTATGGTCCACCAGGACGCCCATTTTTGCGTGGATTTTCTTTTTGGGTCCACCGGGTCTATCTTTTAGGCATAATATTTTTTAACTGCATCTACATTCACAGGGGATGAGAGATCGTCACCATCCATGGTTGACAGGATCAAGGCCCCTCCAGAGAAAACTTTCTTTACTATATATGGACCCTCATAGTTTGGTGCCCATTTTCCCCTTGGATCGACGTGAGTTGGCTGAATTTTCCTTAGCACCAAATCTCCTGT